>JARHVA010000979.1:3127500-3855000 GCA_037957365.1 Torreya grandis
GTTTTCCATTGAATACCAACTGCTACATTACTTTGTAACTAAGGATCTCATTTAGTTCATTTTTTATTAGAATATCATGTACCTGATATGGATCAAAGAGTAAGTGCACTCAATTATGCATTGAAGGGAACTATTATGACTTGGTGGGCAATTCATAAGAAAACTCAATTATCATAGTTGAGGCATGCAAATTGTTATGAGCACATTTTTTAGATACCAACCATTGTTAGAACAAATTGGTTGGTATTTCAAGGATGGTGTCTAGAGTTTCATATACACAAGTGCATAGACATATGGTTTGTGCAGGGTGTCGAACCTAAGTACTTGGTGCATATTTTCATATATACTTTAGCACCAATTCCAACTATTTAATATATGCATCAGTAGTGCTAGTGAGAAACTAAGCATTAGGCACATTTTAAATAGTAATTTATCCAAACCTTTATTTTTGAAGATGAAAATCCTTAGTGCAAAGTGCTTTATATAAATTTAAAATTTTTATATGTCATGGGTGAGTGGAAGACCTAAGTATTGTGATAGACTCATAATCGTAGCAAGAAGTATCTTGTAATTTGAAAACATTTATATAGAAATATAAGGTTATAAAAAATAAGGAATAATTTATCATCCAACCTTGTAATAGTATTATAGATGAGTTGATGGGTTTTAATGATAGAAATGAGGATTTGGACCTGAATAGCTTCTTCAAATAGGAACAAGAATCTGAGCCACCAAAAGCTCAAATCATAGAACAAATTGAGGATGAAAATCTATGAAATTTCAATATTCTATAATACTAAGGGAATAAAACTCTATGATATTCCATTCTTAGTGGACCTAATAGGATATATCAGGAACCATTGATGAAAATCATTGAGAATATTGGGACAAAGTCTATGTTAAAGCTTGTGACTTTGGGAGATTACTAGACCTAGAATGAAATTTTAGAAGGGTTGTAATTGGTGAGATACTATCATGATGTTTTTCCCACTAATTTTATAGAGGTTAAAGGTGTAGATCCATTATCGAGGGAGATGCACATTGAACTCAAAGAGTGCACACGACCTACTAAAAAATTTCCTTAAAGATTAAATCTTGACATGAAGTTAAAGGTGAAGTCTAAACTGGATCACATGTGTGAAGCATGTATCATTTATCTGATAGAAAAGGTATATTGGGTTAATCCAATGGTTTTGTAGCATTAAACATCAAGGAAGATCAAGGTATGTATGGATTATTGTGCATTGAATGATGTTTGCATCAATGATCCATTTCTTATACCTTTCACTGATTATATTTTGGAATCAATCAAATGTCATGAATTACACTCCTTTATGGGAAAATTCAATGGCTATCATTAAATTCCCATCGTAGAACAAGACCAAGCCAAACTAACTTTCATAACTAAATAGGGTTATTCTGCATATAAGGTAATACCATTTGGTCTAAATAATGTTTCACTAATATTTCATAGGGTTTTGGTAACTATTTTTTAAAAGACTTTATTCATGATTTTATATAGGTTTATTTAGATGATTGGGTTGTTTTTTCTTTGTTCAAAGACCACTTGTCTAAATAATGGTTAATGTTAGAATGTTGCAGATCCCTAAAAATTGCAATAAATTTAAAAAATTCTTATTTTCCACATGATTTGGTGTTATGTTGGGCCATGTAGTATATAGTGAATGAATTTTGGTTGATCAACTCAAAATCATAATCATAGTGGGTATGCCACCTCCTAATAGTTCTAAGGAAGTGAGAGCATTTCTAGGTCATATAAGGTATTATATAAAGTTTACCAAAGGCTATGTAGTTATATTTATGCCCTTTAATAAATTATTATGAAAGGATACATAATTTGAATGGACACATGAGTGTCAATCAACATTTGTTGAGATAAAATAAAGGTTAGTTATAGCCCCTATATTGGTCTTTCTAGTTGGAGTAATTATTTGATGTACACATAAATACTTTAGGCATTGTGGTGGAAGTTGTGTTAGCACAACTAGGAGATGGTGGATTGGGCCATCCTATCCATTTTAGAAACAAAAACTATCAGTTATAGATAAAAATTATACTATGATAGAATAGGAAGTGATAGTAATGGTGTTTGCACTAGAAAAGTTTTGAATTATCTTATTGCAACACACTTTGAGCTTTTTATTGATCATCAGGCTTTGTGATATTTGGTTAACAAACCAATATTGGGAGGAAGGATCTCTAAATGGTTAATGTTATTTCAATAATTTCAGTTCAGGATCAATTTTAAACCTAGACAAGAGAATGTGGGACCTGACCACTTGAGTAGGATATAAAATGGAGAAGAACTTGAAGAATAAAAAAATGAAGCACCAGATGCACATCTATTTAAAATTTATGTGATTCTTGAGAACATGGAGGACATAGCCAATTTTTTGGAACATGAAATCTTTCATGTGCACTATGTTGAACAAAAAAAAAACAAATTATCACATGAGTTATTCCCTATATTGTCATCAATGGATTTTTTTATAATATGGGGAAAGATGAGGTGTTGAAAAGAGTATATTTAGAGCAAAGTGACCTCAAATTATTAAGGAGACACATCAAGGAATTGTAGGTGGGCATTTCATAGGTAAATCCACTACAAGCAAGATATTGTATAAGTGGTAAATGGTGGCCTACTCTATTCCAAGATGCACATTAGGTTGTAAAACACTATAATATTTTACAAATGATGGGTAAGCCTAATCGACGAGATGAAATGCCTTTGAACCCAATTCTATCCAAATAACCTTTTGATTGGTAGCGTGTTGATTTTATGGGGCCTATCTATCCACTAAGTAAGTGAAATCATGCAAGGTATATCATCACTATGACAATTTACTTTACAAAATGGGTTGAAGTTGTTGTAACACCAAGTTGTAGTGCGAAGGATGTAACCCAATTTTTGTATGAAAACATCATTACAAGGCTTAGGTGTCCAATAAAATTGGTTAGCAATAGAGGAACACATTTACTAAATAATATAACCAATATTTTCACTCAAGATTTTATGATATTGCACCACAAAATTACCGCATATCATCCATAGGTAAATGGATAAGATGAAGCTTAAAATAAAGTCTTGGGCAATATGTTAACAAAGATATGCCATTATGATGGGATGATTGGGAGCATAGAGTTCCTATGATGCTTTAAGCATATAGAATAAATTTCAAATGTGTGATAGGCTTTACCCCATTTTAGTTGGTTTATGGACTACAATAAATGATGCCCATGGAATATATAGTTCCTAGTATGCCCATTACTATGATAATGAGACTTAGGGATTGAGTTTATCTATAGACATGGTTGATGGATTTAACCAAAATGGAATAAAATAGGAAAAGAGTATAATGTACACATGAAGTTAACAAGTTAAGTCATAAAATGTGGCATGATCACAACCTGTGATATAAATAATTTTGTCCAAAACAAGGATATTACTATATGATAACAACTTTAGAGCATTTTCAAGAAAGTTGCACATTAGACGGAAGGGACCTTATATCATTCATGATGTTTTGCAATAGGTAACAATTGTCTTAAAATATATTCAAGGAACCATTCTACCAAGATGTGTAAATGGTTGTAGGTTTAAGCCTTACCATTAATAATATCTATCATTTATCACAAAAAAGAGAGAGGGTGTTGAGTAGCACCATGTAGTTTAAGATTTCAATTTAATGTTTTATTTTCTGATTTTGGTTTTAGGTTTGTGTGTGGTTGTACAATGTGATATTTGTATCTTAGGACATTGGAATAGAGTTTGATAAATTAAATTTGTGGTGCATGATAGATGAGCAAAATCAACATAAAGGAAAGTTATATGTGAATGGATATAAGGGGATCTTCAATTAATTCTGAGAATGAGGCACTGGTAACTAAGGTATGAACAAAGGGCAATCAATGGTCATTAAAAAATGTTAATGAAAATACACTTGAAAGATTTCATACTTCCCAAAGTAGATCAAGTGTCAAAATAAAAGGATGTTCAATAAAGGAAAGGAGATAGGCGAAAATAAAACATGTCACATCAACAACTATTGCCAGGTAAATAAAGGGCTCAAGATAAATAAATCCAAATGTCTAATCATCAATAACTAGCTGACATTAAATTTTAAATCAAAATTATACACAACCAACTCAACATATTCAAATTAGTTTGTCACATGGATTTATGCAACAAAAGTTATTTAATGAGTGCAAATAATAGAAAGACATTACACACTATTGCAAATAAAAAAGTTCTATGATCTGCATCTAAATCAACCAATTGGGCACAAATTTATCATCAATGTCAATACATGTAAGTAAATTATTTAATTCCATCTAGAACAACAAACATGAATTAGACACAATTGTTAATCCCACTCACAGATGCATAGAAGGAATAAATGGGAATTGGTTTAACACTCAAACAAACCAAATACCATGATCTAGATCCTTTAAACTTCATTGATGCTACAAAATCCAATCTATTTATCTCATATCAAATGGAATCAACACAAGTAGGAGCCCTAACACTTCAACACCCTCTATGAGGCTCTAATGTAGAATGACTCATCAAATTGCCTAATATTTATACAGTTTGATGATTTAATGTTCACTACTCATTAGATATAATGAGGTTGCAATTCACCTTTCATAGGATGTTACCATCATCATCAATCATGTGACCACTACGAAGGTAACAAGACTTTCAAATCAGGCTAAATCTCTTTTGACTTATAAAACTAGGTGTCCACCTATTCATTTGAACACAAAAGAAAAATATACTAGGTAAATTAGGGGGATCCCCATTAACTCAGTGGAAGATAATTCTATGTGCATTCTTTCTGAGTGCATCACTAAACACTTTTGGAAAACCACCAAAAGTGTCAAACAAGAAACCAAAGGCATCATTAACATTATCTATTATATAATACATATGCATGAGGATTTCAATTGACCTAAGTTTTTAGCCTTAGAGCTCATTATAACATTGAGAAGGTCTTTGTTGGAACATCACAAGTGTTTCCATATCAATTTATGATCTCACTCATAAATTTTATACAATGGAAATCACGAAAGGGCCTAGTGAATCTAGATGAAGACTTTTGGCCTGTGACTATATTTATTGTTTAAGCTAGAATTTTCACTTTTATGACTAAGAAGAAATAAAGAGATAAAAGCTATAGAAAAGGGTAAAATAGATATGGTAGAAAAACATGGTTGAAAATCACGCATGAACCAGATGAGGTGGAGAAATCTTCTTTAGCTGGGTGAAGATGACCTGCATAAAAAATCACTCAAAGCAAACTTGTTTGTTAGACAAGGAAGAAGGGTGGATTGCCTATCTGGGGCTAGATCCAATAAAGCATGAGATAACTATGGAGGCTATCAATCCACTCTCTAATACAAGTTAATGTTGAAAGTAGAAGAAAGGAAAGTTGCATACATGAAAGTAACATAAATGAATACTTTGACAATATAAGCTAAAGATATAATAAACTAACATTAAGGTAAATGCTAATTTACTAAATGAAAGTTCTGTTCTATTCTGGTCTGGGCCTAGTATAAAAAATGGGAAAACAGGGTCAGGTCAATGGTTAGTTAAATGGTAGAAAATGAGGGTTTTGGTCACAAAGGGGTAACTATCATCGATTATGGGTAACTATCACTGATTAGGGGTAGCCATTTGAAGTTACCTAATGGGATTTTGAATGATAAAAACATACATGAGAAGAGGCTTATAGATTTGGTCTATCTGAGGGTGTAGGTCTGTTCAAGATTTGGTAATGGTAGGACAAAAAGGCAAAGGGTTTAAAGTAACCAAATGAGATGGGAAGGGTGTAAGGCAGAGGATCCTGATAGAGATATTCAAGGAGATTAAAGGAAATAATAATGAAAGAAATCAAATGCTTACCTAATCTTAAAGAGATTTTAGTAGCATAATGGTGCTTGAAGAAAAGCTAAAATAAATTTGCCAATGGTTTAGGTTGGTGGCTGCTAGAGAAATTTGAATGAAGAATGATCAAATGCCTAGAATACTTTAGAACATATATGAAGATAGCTTGAATGTAGAATTTAGATATTGATTTGTGGATCCATTTATCTTCTTACTCACTTCCTTTTATAAACAAAAGGTGATGGATTAAGGATGATGAGTAACGAGCGTTGTGATGTGTTAGAGGATGAGGCAGAGAAAAGTATTAAATTTTTATTCTTGATTACCTCAAGAATATATAGTGATGAGTTACCAACTTAGGGACCTAACTGTTGATGATTAGGGTAACCATCGATGATTACCCCTAATCATCAGTGGTTGAGGTACCGAGCAGAAGTGGGTTTGAAGAGGGTTAAAGGGTGGAAAAAGGTGTTAAGGTTAGTTAGGGTGAAAGGGATAGTTGGTTAGTAAACTAACCTATGTAATCCATGGTGAGGGTTAACAAGGTTAACAAGGTAAGTTAAGTTAGCTAAGTGGCTAACTAGACCCAAGGTGAGGTTAGGTTAAATGGGTTAGGTGAAGGGATTAGTTCAAGATAGTTTATTTTAACTTTGTTAGTGTAGTCAAAATAAGTGAAAGAGAAGTCTGAGGCATTTTGACAATTAGGACCGTGTGTGTAGTTTTCTAATATCTACATTTTTCCACTTTTTATTATGCGGCTTGTATTTGCAAGCTACAAAATAAAAATAAAGATGGTTTTGGTTAAAGGTTGATTGAAGGTCAGTTTTTGCTTTTGCTTTTTTTGCTTTTGAGAATTTTGTGAAGTTGATCAATGTAGGAAACTTTAAGGAATTACTTTTTAATATATATTTGACTTAGCCATACTTCGAGGGAGTGGTCTAAGTTTTTTATTTTTGGTAGCCATCCTTCAAGGGAACAGAGTATCTTTTAAGCAATGTGCAAGAAATGTGGCAGTTATCCTGTAAGGGAGTAGTCTAAAAAATACTAGAAATTTTATGACCCAAATGATATATTTTGGCATCCCAAATAGCTTGAATGCTATTTTTAGACATGGAAAAGTGTAATAAGGCTTAAAGGCATACCTTTATGAGGAAAAACTTTTAGCACAAGAAGGTAGTGGAGGGTGGAAAGGTATGGGTTTTGATAGACAAAAGACCATGGGATTTTGTCTCATAAAAAAGATAAAAAGTATCCATGAGAACCATGCTATGGGTAGATTTGGGGTACCCATATTCAAGATTAGATAATAGTTGTGATGGATAATCACATGGTTCTATTTTAATCGAGTTGTCCTCAAAAGTAGAGGAAAAAAGGAGTGTGAGGGTAGAGCATCTCATGAATCAAGGGATGAGCTTAAGTTAGATAAGAATGTGAGTTCGATCCTTATTTTAATAGTAAAAAGGATGCAGATGTGAAGCATTAAGAGGCTCAGGTTCTAGTTTGACTTTAAGGGAAGACAAATGATAATCCCCTGATCCATATTTATGGGTGATGATGTAGGGTCCAATCCAATTAAAGGCAAACTTGCTTATTTTGCTTTTCTCTATGTTAGTGACATGTTGGTTCTCTTTGAGGATGAGATCTTTGATTTTGAATTATCGCACTCTTAGATTTTTGTTATAGGCACACATAATGTGCTCTTGGTAGACATGAAGGTGGTTAAGAGATGCGAGGTGATATTCATCAAGTAACTCTAGTTGGGCTAAACATTCTTGATGATAGTCACTTTCATAAATAATGTCTTTCAATGATATGTAAAGAGAGGGAATTTTTACTTTGAGAGGCAAGACTACCTCTACCCTAAAGACAAGGGAGAAAGGGGTAGCACCTGTAGAGGTTCAAATTTTGGTGTGATAGGCCCATAAAGTGAATGGGATATGCAAGTGCCAATCTTGGCCTAAAGTGTTGATGACTTTGGTTAATATTTTGTTTAAAATTTTATTAGAAGCCTTGGATTGTCCATTTGCTTATGGATGGTAAGGTGAATAAAAGCTAATTTTGATAACAAAGGCATTGCAAAGACCTTGAAATTGATTTTTATTAAAATATTTACCATTATCAGTGATGATCTTATGGGGAACACCAAAATGATAGATGTAGACACCTAAAACTGGCCACTGATAACCTCCAATCAGGCTTTTGGCTAATTTCCACCTAAAATGCATAATTTGGCCTAAAAACACTAAAGCATGCTAAATGATATGAAATTGACATATTCAAAATCCAATTATGGCTAGGGTATCACTACATGAGGTAATGCAATTTATGGGCCAGCTAACTTTGATCAGTTCATTTTGAGTCAAAATGCCAAATTTGTACCTAGGTGCTTTGGATTGCCCTTCCCTATCAAATATTTTGCACAAGACATGTGCCTTTTTTATTTGTTGTTGGAAACATCCTAAATGGGAATGCACTTCCAATTCATCTAACATGGACTTCCAATTCTAATACAGTCAAATTTTGGACCAATAACAAGACATTCTGATCAATTTAAGTAATTTGTGCACAAAGTGCTTAATCATGTTTAAGAGCTAATTAACCCAAATCAAGGCATAATTAATAAATCCATGGAAACTTGTTGAATACTTATTTTTATAAATGAATATTGAATATCTACATCATCAAGTGACCTCATTTCTTGGGAAGACATCCTTAGGCCATAAATACCACAAATATCAGAATTCATGCCCTCTATACCTCTTAATTGCCCCTTTTTCCAATGCCATGATGAGGATAATTACAAACTTAATTCCAAAAATTGAATTAATTCTCAACCACACATCTCAATCTTGAGATGGATGGTTCAGGTTGATTCTAGCCAAATCCAAAAATCTATAAATAGAGAGGCCATGAACATCATTTCTAAGCTTAATTAGTGCAAAGTTATAATGCAAGATTGGTTCAAAAAGCTTCAAGAAACTAGTGTTATCATGCCAAATTGATTCCAAGCCAAGCCAAGCCATAAGCCAAAGGTGGCAAGGAGAAGAGGAGATATCCAAGCCTCCTTTGATGAAGACTTCATGAGCACAAGCCGAGAAAGTCACTACTACAAAGGCATTTGGAGCATCCAAGGAAGGTGAAGGAATTCTTGTGTTTTCATTCCTTGCTTTCTAGTTGCGCTTGTAATTTGTGTTTGTTAACTAAGCTCTCCCTAGTGTCTTGGCCTAGAGATGTTATTCTATTAGTGTGTTTATTTCATCTTTTTTTCATTTTGGAACTAACACCATACTAACCATCCTCTCTTGAGTCAAGTTCCTAGATTACATAATGGATCACCTAGTGGGACTAGACGCATCCTACACATGAAGAAGACCATTTTGAAACTTTAAAATATTTATTTTAACCTTTAAAACTCTTGAAAATTGATTTTCTAACTTTATTTTTCCATTTTTGGTTGCCATGATTTTTACACAGTAATCGACATCGACAAGAAATACCGACATTGGTCACTGATCAACTACCATTAGTCAGTAGAGTAGACATCAACCAGATCTTAGTAGATGAGTAAATGATGTTGGCGGTATTAACTGATGTCGATCACTTTTCCAAAAACATAGACCTGAGACCTATTTTTCTAAAGTTTATTGTTTCAAACTCAAAAGGGCTTCAAAGCTAAAGGACATGCTAATAATTTTGCTATAGGACCAAGCGGGATATATGCTCAAAACATGTTTAAATCACTTTTGCATGATTAAAAATTGATTGGGAACCTTGTTTTGGTGTTTAACAAAGAATTTAGATGTTTTTGGTGAATGTTTTCAAAGTTTTCAACTAAGACTAAGGGGTTAAATGAACACCACCAAACATTTTATTTAAGTTTAAAATTGAACACACTTGTCATTTTTGTCTTTAATAGTTATTTGATCTAAATTTTGTTTGTCAAGAAGAGGGATGTTGCATGTATGATCTTTCATTTGTCCCCTTTAGGAAACCCTTGAAATCAAAAGCGCTATTCTTATTGCAAATATCCTAGTCCAAGGAATAGAAATAAAGTCATCTAAAGCACTCCACAAAAACTTGTCAAAGTTTGGGTGATTTTGAAAATGACCCTAAAGTATTTCTACTTTCATGCTTTGTTTATTTTTATGCATCTTGGCTTGTGAGGGGGACTTCATCACCTCCCACAAGTTCTTTAGGGAAGCTTTGACCTAGGGTTTCATCTCATGGCATTTACTTCATTTAGCTCCTTTGGAGTTGCACACATGACATAGTGGCACTTTGGACATCACATTACACTGAGTGAACAATAGGATGTAGTGGTTGTAAAAAGGACTAGACCTTTTTGTAACAAGCCAAGTGATACGGACCCAAAATTTGTGATTTTATTTTGCATTGTTTGGCATGAAAGTCATTGTGTAATTGATTCTCCTAAATCATTCAGAAACTTGTTAGATTTTAGAAAAATCCCCACTTGCCATAGAAGTATTGTTGGTGCAAGGTGTGCCTCAAGGTCCATGTCGCAGTACTATCATTTGAGAGGAGGGGGGTGTTAAAACCCTACTATATAATGCACAGTTACTTTTGGATGAACACTTAAAATCCTCTCAAATGATGTATATTGATGGATTATAATAGTACCAAGCAACCTTATCAGTTTAGGATCTAAGGGGGATTAATTAGTTGGTCTTGTCCTAGATTAAAGTCTTGTTTGGAGTCAAAACTTGGTGTAAACAAAAAATCCCAAACCAAACACATGGTCCAAATTTTCCTTTGAACAAAGAGGCATTATGCTTTCTGCATGAGATCATCAATTTGCCTTGTTAAAAGTTTATCAAAAGCTTGAGAGTCATATCATCCACTTTGGCATCATTATGCTACCTATTTGAGTCTAGACCTTGACCAATGTTGTTTAAGTCCTTCACTTGTAATCTAAATTCAGAATTACACCTTTACAAGTTCATAGGGTTGATGTGTCAAGTGGGTTCGCCATTTGCACTAAACTTGAGGGAACTTAGATTTAATTTCCAATTTGGGTTGAAGGCCATTTAAGACTCATAATCAGTATCCTCACTTGATAGACTTAAGCCATTTTGTGCTAGACACTTGCACTTTAAGTCTATATACCACAACATTTTGAGTCAAGAAAGGTAGTGTTATGCTATCAAAATTGTGGAAAAATGTCTTTTCTTTAGAGAGTCTTTGAAACAAACTTTTTTATCACACCTTTTGGGTAGTAGAGCATTATTACACTACCCAAATCATTTCAAACTTTGTTTCATAGACACTTTTGCATAGAATTCCAAATTTATTCCTACATTTTTAAGCCAATCCAAGTGTACTTGTGATCCTTTGTCTAAAACATAGTTATACCACTCACCTTTGTCTAGCCTATTTGTCAAAAGAACCAAGTTTTATACCATTATTTGTGAGAAAATAAACTATTGCTAAAAGTACCTTTTGTTTCATACCTTATACCTAGTTGATCAAGTTCATGACCAAAAATTGAATGCCTAGTGTTTGTTAGAAGTGTTTAAAATTTGTTAGATCAACACTTTCATCCATTTTCAAAGTCTAGCTTTTGATGCCATTTGGCCAAGAGTCCTAGCACATGCCTTGTTTGAGCCTAGCTTTTGATGCTGTGTTTGGCCAAAAGACCTAGCAACTTTTAAATTCCTAGATTAGACTGATTTGAAGTAATTTGACCTTAGAGTTTGGCATTTCAATTTTTTAATTCATTTACTTGCTTATATTTGTGTGAGCAATGAAATGTTAGATACTTTATGCTAGCTTATTTCCTCATAACTCTTTGCATAAACCTTTTGATCCTTTTGACAAATCTATACCAAGTTGAAGGCATCATTTATTTTAGATTTTATCCTTTTTAGAGTTTGTAGAACTCTTTGACATTTTATCACAAAACATTAACTATGGATCCCAACATGTATTCCTACACTCATAATGGACTCATTTACAATCCAGGGATTAGTAATGTAGTTACGCAAGAAGAAATGGTGTAAGACCCATATGCAGATAATATTGCTTATGAGATGGATTCTTATCCTTCTTGTAATACTCAATTAGGGGCCCAAATCCAATATCCATTAGCTAACTACCTGGTTAGCACACTACCTTATTCAGAATAGGACCAAGAACAAACCACACAATACCTAGCTATAATACCAATAGTGGATGAGCCAGTTCTTCAATAGTCATATTCTACTAATACAACTTCCACGTATGATCTATTTTTGTTTGAGTGACATTTATTAGAGAACAAAGATGAGATTTTGGTTAGAGCCATAGAGGTAGGGGACAAGTTTTTGACAGACTTCCCCCATGAAAATTTAGCAAGTCTAGTAAAAGTGCCCCATAATATCATTTATGATCAACAGGCTTCTTCTAACAATCCTATGGCTCTAGTCCAAACAACGTATCAAGACCCTAATATATCTAATTGAGGAAAAAACATCATGGAAGATCACTTTAACCAAAGGCAAAAAATATACCAAACTTACCTAAATTTAGCACATGATTTCAATTAGACAAATATGGTAAGTAAGCCTCTCATTGACCTAGTACCTTCAACAGGAGTGTTGATATAATTCACTAAATAAGAAAATATGAGTTTTAACCCATTTGTACAAACCACTCTAGTAGATAACTTGATGCATATGCTAGTTATTGAAGAAGTGTCTTTGGCCTCTACACTGAATACCGAGCCAAATGTAGTATACAATGTGCAAACAATGTCCAATCTTGATCAAAGTGGTAATAATGCACAAACAACTAGCCAACAACATGTGCCTATAGTTAATCCCATGTTCAGATCATCATACCAAGGAATAGGATTTTATACACCCTAACTTCAACCAACCACTTCCTCAAGTATACAACTTACATGATTAGATAATCAAACAATGGCTAATGTTATGCCTCAATGATAGAATGTGATGAATCCTACTCCCCCTCAGCGAGTAGCAAGTGGTATTCCACAATAGCAGACACAATCTAGTGTATCAATGCAATAGAGGATGAATACACTACCACCTTAATCAAGGGAAACTATTATTCCTCCTTGCTAGGTAATGACAAACATACCTCTTCAGTCACAAACTAATATCCCAGTTCAAAACCAAGTAATGACTATTTAAAAGCATGAAAATATTAGTCAATGATAGATGTCAAATCTATAATATACTTTCACTTCTTCATAAGGATTCATTCAACAAGGAGGTCCCCATGTTTCTCAAGTACCTATTAGACAACTAATGGTTCAAAATGTGCCACAAATTTAGAGGTAGGGTCGTGATCCACTAGTTTTTACTCAACAATAAGGTTTGATTAGTTGGTAACATGTCCATTTTCAACCATAGAAGGCACAATATAGTTATATCCCTTCATCCCAACCACAAAATCCTTCAATTAAAAGCTTATCTCCAACCCAAACCAAAATATCATGTAGTTAAATATATAATTTCAAGTACATCCCAATCCACATATGCATATTTATGGTCCATTCCCCAACTAAGCCAATATATGGCAATAGGTGTCACCATCATATCCTAGTCAAAGTGTCCCACTTGTGACCTCTCATCCATCCACCCAAACCAATCCTTTCCCTCAAATCAATATCACTTCTAGTTTCCTATTCCAAGAATTTCAACAGATGAAGGATGTGATTGCTATCATTCAGGCAGGGAAACATACTAAGAAGTTTAAATTGGATGACGTGTGTTCCTATCCATTCAACATGGAGTATTTGTAGATACCATTTCCTCTAGGATATGAAACACCCAAATTTGATAAGTACAAAGGGAAAGGTGACCCTAAGGCTCATTTGACTGAATTCTTTATCACATGTCAACCAGTGGCATATAGAGGCATATACCTTTTGCTGTTGTTTCCAAGGAGCCTGGCTGGACAAGCCTTGGAGTGGTTTTTAAAGTTACCTAAGCATTCAGTAATAGATTTTGATGACCTTTCTAATAAATTTGTGTATCACTTTTCTTATAATTTTGAGCATGATATTTCATTAGTGGACTTGACACAAGCAAATCAAAAATATGGGGACAGTTTTACAAGTTATTTATAGCGATGGAGAGCCCTTACAAGTCATTTTACCCATAGTTTACTAGATAGAAAATTAGCTACTGTGTTTACCAAAAATTTACATAGTGAGATAACTTACCATCTGGAGTTATAATGTGCACATATGTTCAAACAAATCATTGATAAAGGTTTGTTGATCAAGTGGGAGCTCATCAATAAAGGAGTCATCAAACTTAATTATACCAATCAAGGAACTGGCAAAAAATAACATCTTGTTCAAGTGCAAGCAACACAACCATCACAGGCCAATAACCAAGAAAGACCAAAGCAATTCAATCAAAATAGGAATGTTGTGGGAAATGGAGTAACCAAATCCCATCATGTGCAAACTGTGCAAACCTCATCCTCACCACCTTTTCAACTTAATCCTACCTAATAACCTCTCCAACCAATGTCGTAAGCATAACCACCAAAACCTGTATAAAATCCTTTACCATTGTAAACCCCTCCTCCTAAGAGAACTGTGTCTGCATGTCATGTCTTTAGTGACCTAAGAAAGCCCATTGAAACTATATTTCACAATCTTATTGCCACTAATCTGGTTAGTTGGCCTATACCAAAGCACTATCTGTAAGGCATTCCTTACCCTGATTAGTACCATGAAAATGAATTTTGTGACTATCATCAAGTTAATGGGCATAATCTACAAAGATGTGTCCAAATCAAGCATTTAATTAAGAATATATTGGAGAATGGGGAGATAACATTAGATAATTTTGCTTCCACTTATAATTTAACCCTTAAGATTTATCAAAACCCTTTTCCTTGACATAACAATCAACAATAACATAATAATAATCAACAACAACAATAATGGCCAGTGCAATAGCAAAATCAACAGTATCAAAATCAAAGGACAAACTAGTAGAATTAAAAAAATTAGCAGCAAAATTTATAATGACAAAACAATGGATAAAACCAAGGTTATAATGGTAGAAACCAACAAACCTACCATGCAATCACATATGACTACAACAAGGTTGTGGGTCATATTATAGGGGGTAGCATTAATACCATCTCCATTAATCCTAAACCAAACACTAATCAACCTAGACCATTGCTAAATAATACTATCTAGCTAAATTACATGGATAATCATTCTTTGACCTAGGAGTGCATACAGACAAACTAGTAAACTAAGACTTCCACTTTTAGATCTATAGCAACAACTCATTTTTTCCACGGACCACATGCAAGTGCACTGGTAATCGAAAATTGTCCTATCTAGTCCCACATCATTTCCAATAGTAGTTAGCAATAATGGTCCAGTATTTAATCTTGAATGTGCAATCAAAACTTAGAGGTTGAAGATTACTATCGCAGGCCCATAACCATCCACCACTTTACTTGTCATCCAACCAATTGTTCAACTTTAGAATAAACCATTCACTACTGACCAAGACAAGAAGTTTGATATTGTGAAACAATTACTAGAGACACCAGCACAAATTTCTATTTTAGATTTGCTATGAACGTCAATAATCCACAATAACATCTTAAATGATTTTTTGACCCAATCCACTATTGTTAGTGACATATCCCCTGATAAATTTCAAGCTTTGGTTGGACACTTATCTCCAACCCAACAAGTCACATTCAACTAAAGTGATATGTCTTCCCTTGGCCCACTCCATAATAATCCATTATACATATAAGTTTATATAAGATGGCATAAAGTGAAATGTGTCCTTATAGACAATAGATTTGGCCTCAACATAGTGTCCCTAAAGCTCATCAATCTTCTTGGGTACACATTGAAAGATCTCTAGCCAGAGACAGTAACTATCAAAGCTTATGATAATCAAGAAAGAGAATCATAAGGCACCTTTAGTTTGCTAGTTATCATTGGGCCTTTGACTCATGATACACTTTTCCATGTGATTGATCTTGAGTTATAATACAACATGCTTCTAGACAGGCCTTGGTTACATGAGATTCATGCAGTCCTATCAACACTGCACCAATGTATCAAGTTTTCCCACTTAGGAATGGAAGTGAATATTCTAGGAGATTTACACCCATATGAACACTGCAAACATCTTAAGGTCAAATTTTAAAGCTATAATTATCAGTACGGTATGAATCTAAGTTCCAAGCAAGATAAAGGAAAGGTTATACTTATTGATCCTTCATCAGATGATTGTATAGATCTTAATACCTTGGATTCTCTTTCCCACATGCTACCTCCTAAAACTTCTAATCATTTCACCATTTCAGATAATGGATCAAGAGAGTATTGTTAGGATCTAGGAAGCATAATTGATTACCATGTACAAGCAACTAAATGTGGAATTTAACCATAATGCACAAGTAACTAGAATTCGGAAATAACACAGAATATGAGAGACAATACCCAATTGTATTAATACTCTTCCAAAAGGAAATACAACAAAGAAGATGCCACATTCTTCTTCCTTACACACCTCTAGGGCTCCCACACCTCTAGGGCATAAATAGTAAATCTCTTCAAGAGCTCACTCTCTCAATTACGGTCCCAACAACAACTCAAGCATAGAGTTGCTGTTCACCTCCAACCAGTTAGTATCACTACTGCCAGTACCACTAGTTAGTATCACTACTACCAATACACAAGTGCTCCATGCACTCCAAATCCGAGTACACATCGTACTCCAAGTACTTAACGTACTCCAAGTAGATCTCACTTGATCTTGCTGCCTGTTGTGTTGCTGTCACCTTTGATCTTGCTACCCCACAGATCTCCTTTGACCTCAGACACACACAAACACCTACAAATCAATGATCTTACTTACTCAGATAGAACCCTTATCCTTACCTCACCAATTCCTTATGATTCTACCATACTAACACCCCTGTGGATCTTCTACCAGACCTTGCAACAACCTGCAGATCTCCCTGATCATACACACCTGGCATTGTGGCACTAAGAGGAACACACCTTGCTCTCTTCACTCTGAAGGAGCTAACCTTGCTCTTACTCAACTAGCACACTTTACAATACAGCCCATGAGTATATTATATAGATCTCATGCAAACAATAATTAGACATCCAATTACAATAATTAGATTCGTAGCTCCAAGACTAAAATTAGTATTTAACATGCAAACAACTGATTCGTTAACAAACTATCTGTGAAACTCATAGTTTTGAACTGCACAGGCGACCGACGTCGGTCCCTATCTGTCTAGAGGTGACCAACGTTGGCTGACTCCTGTCGATGTCAGTTGCCTTCCTGTCTACCCCTGACCAACGTCGGTTGGCCTGACTAACGCCGGTGACTGTGACACTCAGCAACCTCCTCCATGTTTACATCAGTGAAGCTTTTAGCTCCACAACCTAACAAGTATGTGACTCATGATACATTTTATATTGCTGATCTTCCTTACAATCTAAAAACCTTTGGGTGACCTAAAGTCACCCCACATAGGCATTGGCAACAAAAGCATAAAGATACAATACCTATCACATTTGTACTAGCATTTGGCCTAAAACCTGGCCCTCTTGAAGGAAATGAATCATGGTTATACAATGACAACTAGGTTGATTATTATAAAAGTATAAAGTATCATATTCCCAATAAGATCATGGAGCATCATAAATATGAAGGAAGAGGCCTCAAATTGAATTAGCAAGGAACCATTGAGATAATTTTTATGATTAAGTATGAAAGACCTTATGGACTTGGATTTAAACCACTTGGAGGTGACCCCACATATCTTATTTAAACTCCATCACTAGTGACTCGTGATGATGATTCTGATAGTGAAGCAGAGTCTAATCATAGCCTCAACTTTGATGACCTAGCTGAAACCAAATTGTTTGATAATAATGCCATTTGTACCATTATCGTGGTCATTATTTACAACCCATTGCCATTATATTATTTCTAGCTGATAGATTGGGACCAACAAGAATCCAGTCTATCAATTGATGTGTTCCAGAATGATGAAGCATTCTATGATTTCTTAGGCCTTAGAGATAATGTTCCATTGGGAGATCACAAATCAAGATTCTCAATCACATTAGATCTTGTAGCCTATTTTGGAGAGTGAGTGAACACCCTTAGCCAAAAACAAATAAGTAAAACATTGAGGTCCCAAAGTGAAAACCTCTTTGAGGTGCTTTTTGACCAGAGAAATAGTAAAGATAAAGGCCAGTCTTGTGGTGAAAACCTGTTTCAAGCACTATTAGATGAGGGTGTTCATTATTCTTCAAATTTAGATCAAGAGACCACCAATGATGAACTTGCCTACAGATCTGAGTTTAGCTTTGAGTAAAAACATGTATTTGATCAAATTCTTCAAGAATTTTTTATTATTTTTATCACATGGCCAGATCTCCCATTATGGGAATTAGATTCATCATGCATAGGATAAGTTAAAGAGTAAGTACTAACAGAGGATCCTGAATTAGTTTAATAGTTCAAGTCATTGCCTACTATCCTAGAAGACTATTCGACCCTTCTAGTCAAAGATATAATAGAGGTAAACATCAGGACTCCATCAGACCTAAAATGGATAAAATTAAGCATGTCCCTCACTAAGGAGGAATGTGATGTCTTTACAGCTCAGTTGAGATAATTTGTAGATATCTTTGTATGGGCTTATTCTGACATGCTAGGTTTGGACCCGCCTTGGTTTTGCACCACCTTGTGGTTAATATTGATGCCAAACCAGTCAAACAAAAGATACGTAAGATGCATCCTCACATTATTATATTGGTAAAGAAAGAATTGGAAAAACTCTTAGAAGTAAGATGAATCATATCTATTGACTACTCAGAATGGATCTCTAATATAGTACCTATTAGCAAAAACCCTGAAGGGATTAGAATTTATACTTATTTTCAAGACATCAACAAAGCTTATCCTAAAGATGATTTTCCATTGCCTAATATCAACATGATCATTGAATCCATTATAGGTTATGAAATGCTTTCACTCATGGATGGCTTCTCAGGATACAATTAGATCATAATCATGCCAGAAGATAGCATAAAACAACATTCACCACTCCATGGAGAACATTTTGTTATCAGGTAATGCCATTTGGCCTTAAGAATATTGAAGCCACATATCAATGGGCCATGACTGTCATATTCCATGATATGATACATGATATTGTTGAAGACTATGTTGATGACATATTTGAAAAATCCAAAACCAGGGCTGACCACCCAACAGTGCTACATAAGATATTTGAAAGACTACGAGAGTATAAAGTCAGACTCAATCCAAATAAATGTGTGTTTGGTATAACTTTAGGCAAATTACTTGGCTTCATCATATCTCGTAGAGGTATTGAAATTGACCTGACTAAATTCCATGCTATAACCAAGATGCCACCACCAACCAATTTAAAGCAACTCCATAGTTTTCAAGGTAAGATCTAGTCAATTCAATGCTTCATCTCTCAGTTAGCAAACAACTACCATAAATTTACACATATTTTTAAAAAAGGAGTTGTATTTCATTGGGATGATCACTACCAAATAGCTTTTCAACAACTTAGGGACTATCTTATTAATCTACTTGTTTTATTACCACCTATGTCAGGAAAGCCATTCTTGTTATACCTATTCACTACTGATCATGCCTTGGGGACACTCTTGGCTCAACATGATGACAATGGAAAAGACCATGTTGTATACTACTTAATCTGTACCTTGGTTACATATGAATAGAACTACACACCTGTTGAAAAAGCTTATCTAGCCATGGTTTTCACAACTCAAAAACTATGCCATTACATGTTAAATAATAAAACCATGGTCATTTCAAAACTAGATCCACTCAAGTATCTACTAGCTAAAACAACTTTACAAGGTAGAATGGCTAAATGGATCATGCTTCTTAGTGAGTTTGACATAGAGTATGTCAATCAAAAAGTAATCAAAGGATAATTTCTTGCAGATCAACTTATTGAAGCACCTCTCATGGACACATAGCCACTCAAGTTTCAATTTCCTGATGAATCCATCATGACTGTTATTGATACACCCCTTAAACAACAACCCTAGAAGCTATATTTTGATGGTTCATTCACTGCACATGGATTGGGGGTAGGCTTATTATTTATTACACCACAGGGGGATGTAATCCCTAAATCATTCAAAATTAGCTTTCCTTGTACAAACAATATGGATGAGTATGAAGCACTTGTTGTAGGACTTTGACAAGTAGTGCATTAGAATATATCTCATCTCTAAGTTTATGGTGATTCTTATTTAATCATCAATCAGGTTACAAATCATTTACGAATTGAAGATAACAAGCTAGTTCTATATAAAGTCATGATAGACACTCTTAAACATCAAATTGCCAACATTTAGTTTGAGCATATACCCAGGGCTAGTAACAAAACTACAGATGTCATGGCTACTATTGGTTCTTTGATTTGACAAACAAACAAAGCTAGAGAGTATTAGTTCCTCATCAAGAATTTGTTAGCACCATCTCATGAACCTTCAACCATTTCCATGATTTGTGATATTATTAGTCCTAATTCTATCTAATAATTAGACCTTTACAACTACCTTCATGACCAAGTTCTACCACCTAACCTATCTCAAAAACAAATGAAAGCCTTCATTCATTATTCTAATCATTATACTCTACTTGAATCCACACTTTACCATCATAGTTTTGATGGAACTCTACTTCATTGTTTAACTTTGGTAGAGTCTACATTAGCATTAAGATAAGTTCATGAAGTAGCATGTGGAGCCCATTCTAGCTGGGCAATCCTATCCAAAAATCTCTTGCATACTGGTTATTATTATCCCACAATCGACATAGATGCCACTGCATATGTAAAGAAGTGTGACAATTGTCAACAGCATGCTAATCTGATTCATGCCCCAACAAAAACTCTAAAGCGGATGTTGACACCATGGACATTTTATACATGGGGACTTAACCTCATTGGGAATATTAACTCCACTTCATCTGATGACCATAAACATATCTTTACTGCCATTGAATATTTCACTAAGTGGGTTGAAGATATACCCCTTACATTAAAAATAAAATTTCCAAATTCATCTTTAACCATCTCATATGCCGCTATAATATCCCTTCTAACATTATATCTAATAATGGAGGATCATTCAAGAAAAAAGATGCAGACCAACTATGTACTAAATATAACATCACCCAACACTTTTATACAACATATTACCCTCAAGGTAATGGCCAGGTTTAGGCATCCAACAAAACCATTGTCAATATTCTCAAAAAGATTGTTAATGATATCGATCATGATTGACACCTCCAGATATTCCTTACCCATTGGGCATACTATACCAATCATCGTACCCCCACAAGAGCCACTCCATACTCTCTTGTTTATGGTACTGAAGCTATCCTTACCATTGAGGTCAAATTGCCTTCACTATGCATCTCTTCCAAGCATGCCTTGGATGATCATGACTATCGAGTAGCTCGCCCGTAAGAGCTAGATCTACTAGATGAGAAATGCATAACTAAACTTAATAATCTATAAGCATATAAAAATTGACTCAAAGGCCACTATAATTGGTGTGTCAAGTATAGAACATTTTAACTTAGTGATCTTGTTCTTACAGAAAACCAAAATAATACCATGGCCAAGAAGAAGCATAAAGAGAAATTTAAACCAAACTAGATAGGGCCTTTCATCATCATTGTAAATTATGGATCAGGAGCATACTGGCTCACCACACTAGATGGAGAGGATCTTTTAGAGATGATGAATATTATTCATCTCAAGTGGTACTATGTTTGAGAGCTAAGGTGTATTATCTATAATGACCATTTTAGTTATGCCATTTTATGACTATTCTTCTTTGTATAAATACCATCCTTATTCATCCTCTTCACTGTATCCACTTTCTACTTTCAACCTACCAACCCCATATGTTCTAAAGCCTAGCTCGTTTGGCCTTGGGTTTTGTCGTCTGTTACACATTTTTAGCATGAAGGTATATGATCAGTTTCATCAGTTGGTTCAAGAACTTCAAATAGAGATTGTATTTTGGGATAGTGTGATAGAAGTTTTAGTAGTTGCATCTTTTATTGGTTATTATTTCTTACCACTGATCTTTTTGCTAATTATAACCACCTTTGGGCAAATTAGTAGCTTTGATCTATGCCATTATGTATTGGTTATAACCACCTACGATAAACTAGGGGAAATATTGAACCTTAAGATACCAACTTGCCACTTCCTATGTTGTATTATGCTTTTTGAATTAACTGCTACACTAGCTGGATTCCTCTACTATAATGGTAGAACTACAGTGACTTGAGGTCCTATTCTGGGACTATGTAGGTAGTGCTCAATACTATTTGAGGTCAACTCAACCACCCTAAGCCATGCTCTTGCATTTTGTGAGCAACTTAAGCCACACTCTTGCCATTTTGAAAGAAACCTAAGCCATACTCTCACCCTTTTACGAGTAACCTAAGCCACACTCTCACCATTTTATGAGCAACCTAAGCCACACTCTCATTGTTTTGTGAACTTGAACCATTTAGTGTCTCTTTATTCTTGATTGAGTTGAGACACTCTAAAACACTTCCAAAAACATTTAAAAAATCATTAGAAAATAGCAAAAACATTGACCACTTCTTTGCCATAAGGATTTTGAGAACCCTTACTAAGTTACAAGAAAATCACTTGTCATTTAGTTTCCCCATCCTTTTTGGCCTTTTTATCACATACACTTACCATTTTGCAAGACCATTCCTATTCTTCTATCACATCCATTCTATTTTTTTTTCAGTTATCACATTCTTCCCATTCTCTAGGAGAACTACATTTGGCCTAAAGTTTTTTATTGGATATTACATCCATGGAACTATGTAGGTAGTGTCCACTTGCCTAGTGCATATGGAGATAGCTCGGTCACCCCCTTCCTTTCTTCTATTCCCCCACTTTGTTTGTTTGTTAAGTTGTCACCTATTTTCTAGGGGTGATGTTCATAGGGTTTCTATTGTGTTATTTGTTTGTTTATTTATGCTTTTTTTGTCTATTTGCTTGCTTTTAGCACTATTGCCTTGATTCAGTTTATGTGTATTCATTGGGTGATTCCTTGCCCACACTTACACTTGAATCCATCCATATTCATATGTTTACTTTGTCATCATGGTTTTTATCATTGGTGCATTATTTTATATTGAGTATTGGATTATGGGAGTTAGTCCTCCTGCATATTTTAGCCAAGTCCTCATGATGTTATACCATGATGTGTATTGACATGTGCTAGAACAAATCTCAACTTCAAGAAGTCTATTCAATAATGGTGACATCTCTTCAGCATTAACATCTCGATTCACTACCAATCATATCCCAAATAGAGTAATTAAACCATGAAAGAATTTCAACCTTTATTAGTTCAGATGAGCATCTCCCTACTAATAGGTTATTCTAATTCATCATTACCCTCTATGTTAAGTTATCATCATCCTTGGCAAATTTTATCATGCCCAGGGTCCAATGATTATAACCGCCTATAGGAAAATCATTGCACACAATCCCACCTACATTTCTCAATGATTATAATCACCTTTGAGAAAATTATTGTGTTGTCACCACTTTAATTTTCTTACCCATATAGGGGCATGCTATTATCTTGTTTATCTATCCTAACTGGGGCAACTCCATCTTCTCAATGATTATAACCACCTTTGGGTAAATCATTGTGTTATCATACCATGTTGCCACTATCGGGGTATAATGATTATAACCACCTTTGGGAAAACCATTGCACACCATTCCACTTGCATTCTCAATGATTTTGACTACTTTTTCAAAATCATTGTGTTTTCACCCCATCATCTTTCCTTTCTTTGGTCCCCTTGTTTTGCTTCTTTCTTGTCAAGGGACCATTTGCCAACCTACTTGTGCCAACCATTCCCTCGAGGGGGCATCATACATTTATTTTATCATCATTGTAATTGTAGGCATACAAGACCTTTTCATTCTTTGAGAAGGCATTACTATGCTTATAACTTGCAACACCTTCCCAAATAGAGGTAAACTATAGACACCTAAAACTGGCCACCAATAACCTCCAATCAAGCTTTTGGCTAATTTCCACCTAATATACATAATTTGGCCTAAAAACACTAAAGCATGCTAAATGATGTGAAACTGACATATTCAAGTGTTGATTCTAGCGAGGGTATCACTAAATGTGGTGATTTTAATTTATGGGCTAGCTAACTTTGATTAGTTCATTTCGAGTCAAAATGCCAAATTTGCACTTAGGTGCTCTAGATTGCTCTTCCCTATCAAATATTTTGCACAAGACATGTTCCTTTGTTATTTGTTGTTGGTAACATCCTAAATGGGAATGCACTTCCAACACATCTGACATAGACTTCCAATTCTAATCCAGTTAAATTTTAGACCAATAACAAGACATTATGATCAATTTGAGTAATTTGTGAATAAAGTGCTTAATCATGCTTAAGAGCTAATTAACCCAAATAAAGGCATGATGAATAAATCCATGGAAACTTGTTGAATACTTATTTTTAGAAATGAATATTGAATATCTACATCATCAAGTGACCTCATTTCTTGGGAAGACATCCAAAAGCTTTAAGAAACTAGTGTTACCATGCCAAATTGATTCCAAGCCAAGCCAAGCCATAAGCCAAAGGTACAAGGGAGAAGAGGAGATAGCCAAGCTTCCTTTGATGAATAATTCATGAACACAAGCCAAGAAAGCCACTACTACAAAGGCATTTAGAGCATCCAAGGAAGGTGAAGGAATTATTGTGTTTTTATTCCTTGCTTTCTAGTTGTGCTTGTCATTTGTGTTTGTTAACTAAGCTCTCCCTACTGTCTAGGCCTAGATATGTTATGATTTAATGTGTTTATTTCATCTTGTTTTCATTTTGGAACTAACACCATACTAACCATCCTCTCTTGAGTCAAATTCCTAGATCACAACAAATGATAAGGTGGTTGATGAAATTAATGATCTTTTCAACTTTGATGGAAATAAGAGGAATATCCTCTACCCACTTAGTGAAGTATTCAGTAGCGGTGATGATAGAGTAGTGACATTGTGAAGAATGAGGGTTGATTTCTCTAATGAGGTCCAATCCCCATTATGATAAAGGCCAAAGGTCTTTGGATGTTTAAAGGACATGTGCAGGTGTGTGATGCAAATTATCATGTTGTTGACATTTAACACACTTTTTTATATAGTGACTGCAATCTTGATTAAGGGTAGGCCAATAGTAGCCCAAGTGAAAGATACATTTAGTGATAGCTAGGCCACTAAAGTGTCCACCATAGATTCCATCATGGGTTTCTTTGATAGTATGAGAGGACTCATGACCATGAAGACAATGGAGAATAAGGTTATTAAAACCATGTTTGTAGAGGATTCCTCCTAATATGGTATAACGAGATGTGGTTTAGATGAAAGCTCATCAAACATTCCTAGAGAGGTTATGAGGAACTACACAAAGGTTGAGGTAGTTGAAGGTTTGTTCATACCATGTGTCTGAGGTAGATTCTCCCACATTGCAAATGGTAGGATTGTCGGAGTGGATATACAAGGGTGTGACAAAATGGTGAATGGTGATAAAGAATTGAGAAGTGACAGGATGAGTTGGGATTTGAGAAGAAAGGGAAGCCATTATATCCACAAACTTGTTAATGGATCATGGAAAAATTTGGATAAGGTAATGGTCAAATGATGCAAAGAGCACATCAACTAATTGTTTATACTTTTATAGGATGCCATTTTTGCATTTGTAAGAACCATTAACTTGGTTGATGATAAGTTGGGAATCACCAAAGATAGTAATGGTTTTGACTCTCAAGGATAAGGTAGTTTGGAGACTTCTCAATAGGGATTCATACTCAACCATGTTGTTAGTACACTCATAATCAAGTTTTAAAGAAAGAAGAATGGGTAATCTATCAAGGGGAATGAGAACAATTTTGGTACCCCCACCATGTTGGCTTTTAGATCCATTGAAGAATAGGGTCATTTAATAGGTGATGTCTTCCTAAGATAGAGTCATAATAGATTCATCTAGAAATGTAAGAGGAAGGTGTTGATGATCTAGTAAAGGAGCTTCAACCAATTGGTTGGCAATGGCTTTCTCTTTGATTGATTTCTGATGGAGGAACTCAATGTCTAACTCAATGAGGAGCATGGGCCACTTAGCCATATGTTGGTTTTGGTATGGTTTAGAGTGCATATAATTGAGGGGGTTAGTGTTGGTGATGACATAGGTTTTATGATTGAGGAGGTAGTGAAATTTTTTTGTAGCTAAAAAGATGAGGGCAAGACAAAGCTTCTTAGTATGGGTGTACTGAGTCTCATTTTCTATAAGTGTTTGATATAGTAGACAACTTGTTCCTTATTTTGTTCATCCTGATGTGTAAGCATTGCCCCTAGGGAATGGTTAGTGGAGAATATATAGAGGTATAAGGGTTGATCCTCCTTAGGATGGGAGAGAATAGGTGGAGAAATAAGATATTCTTTGAGTGAATCAAAGGCCTATTGACAGTCTTTAGTCCACTTAAAAGAAGTGTCTTTCTTGAGTAGATGGTGAAAAGGTTGACATATATCAGATAATTGAGAGATGAAATGATATATGGATTAGAGTTTGACCTGTAGGCTACTAAGTTATTTAAGGTGGGTTAGAGATGGCATTTAGAGGATGGCACAAAATTTGGTAGGTTCTACTTTGATTCCTCAAAGAGAGATAATGAGGCCAAGGAGTTTTCTAGATAGGACCCCAAAAATACATTCCTTGGGATTTATTCTGATGTGAAGATGGATGAGGCATTCGAAGATGATGGTAAGAATAGATAATTAGTCCTTGTGATGTTTATATTTTCCAAGGAGATCATCCACATAGTCCTTAATAATTTTGTGAATGAGGTCATGGAAGATATAGGTCATGACACGCTGGTAGGTTGCCCCAACATTCCTCAAATTGAAGGGTATCAACCTATAGTAAAAGGTTCCCCATGGGGTGATGAAAGAGGTTTTATGTTGATCCTTAGAGGCAATCAAGATTTGATTATATCTTGAGAAACCATCCATAAGAGATAACATTTCATGGCAAATAGTAAGGTCAACAAGTTGGTTGATGCTAGGCAAAGGAAATTCATCCTTTGGACAAGCAAGGTTAAGGTCATGAAATTCAAAGCAAAGTCAAAGTCCCCTTATGGGTTCAGTGATAGGGACAATATTATAAACCCATTAAGGATAGTCTAAGGGTTGGATGAAGTCTATGGATAACAGACGTTGTAGCTCCTCTTTTAAAATAAGTACGATGTGAGGATGCATCCTACAAAGCTTTTGGCGTATGGGTTTGACGTTAGGATAGGTGACAATGTTATGGAGGTTAATAGAGGGGTCGATTCCTAGAATGTCCTTATAAGACCAAGCAAATGCAATGATATGGTCATGAAGTAAGAAAGAAAAATCTTGTTTCTCCTTAGAATCTAAGGATTGACTGATATTGACTATGTGGGGATTATCTTGAGTACCCAAGTTGACATTGATGGTAGATTAATTAAACATGGTCTACTTCTTAGGAGGAAGAGATTTGTGGATATAAGAATTTTATGCACCAAGGCAGGTGAGAATGGAATCATCATCTTATTGTCGAATGGTGTGTATGGTAGGAGAATCATGTTCGATCATGTCAGAATGGATGAGAAGAAGGGTTTTAGTTTGGCCATACTTTTGATAAATTAAGGGGCCCAAATTAATAGTGTTGATAAAAAAAAAATTAGGAGGAATGACCTCAAAGTCCTCAGACTTGGAAGGGCAATGGGTTGGTGAGTAATGGGTTTCATCTTCAATGTTGGTGACAAGTTTTGGTGAATCAGTAGTTTCTTTAAGTGGTTTAAACCCAAGGCTGAAGGACTCCTAAAGCTTTTGAGTTTTGATTGTGGGTAACTCATGGGGTCCCTATTCATAAAGGTCTAGACTAAATCCTTTCCATACACACCTATGAAGATATAGTTTGGCAAATGCTGGTTTCTCAAGGTATAAGAAGTCTATGGTAAATGGTTTGGTAGAAGAGGTAAGGTGGGAGCAAGAAGTGGATTATCAAATCCCCCATATATGAAGTTGTTTGGATGGTTGGGAAACCTAAAAGGAATGATGGAACCAATGTTGGGGTCATAGTTGGGATTATGGATGAGCCTCCCATAGTCTTGAGGAGTGGGGAAAGCATCCAAAGCTAAAATATGGTATTATACTAGTGAGAGATGTTGGAATGTGGGTTACAAGGGGTCTTCTATTGGAATTTGAGATGAATGAGCTCATTGAAGCTTCAACATAGGTAGTGGTGGAAGTGTTGTTAGTGGGTGGTGAAGTGGATGAGGTAGGAATGAGGACATCATTTGGATGAGAGGTCATATTACATGAAGTGAAAGGACTTGGGTCAAATTTGATGGCAATGACTTGACCTGCATTCTCAAATTTGACACATCAATGTAAGGTAAAAGGGACACAATGCATAGCACAAATACAAGGGCATCTAAGTAAAATATTAAATTGAAAATCGCCCTCTACAACATAGAAGAGCTCAAGAATAGTGCGAGGTCCTAAACAAATGTGAAATATGATCATGCCTAAAGTAGTGGGCATGGTGTCATTGAAAGAGTGAAGGACTGTTATAGTTTCAGACATAATGTTCTTGGGTAGTTGTAGTGGTCATAAGCATGCAAGGAGATAATGTTGATACTAGATCCTCCATCAACCATAACCCTTTTAATATGGTTTTGGTTGATGTATGCGGTGATAAACAAGGGAGGATTAGGATCCTTAGGATGAACATATGGAATCTTAGAATCCTAAAATGTGATGTGTTAGAATGGTGAAGAACACCAACAAAGGTGGCTAGAGGTTGAAGATCATGTGGTTAAACCTTAATGGATTGGAGGGTCTTAATGAGTGCTTGGTGATGATAGGCTAAGGTGTAATTAATTCATAAAGACTCATCTTTACTAGATTTTGGTGAAGTTGCTTAAGCAATACACATTATATGGATTCAAATGGGTTGGAGGGAGGGACACCTAAAATGGATATCTTGGGTTTTGGTGATGGTGTGGGTAAAGGTGAGGGTGTGTGAGGTTGGTTGGTAGGTTGAGAGTTGGAAGGGTATGTCCATGGTATGGACACTTCAACTTTCTCCTTACCTCTTTGTTGGGTCCTAAATTCGGTGACCATGTGGATAGTATGGGTAAGAGAAGGCATTGGAATAGATGGTTATTTTGGTTTCTCCTCACTTTCAGATGAGAGTGTGGGAGAGATTATGGTTTGAAGGGGTTGAATGGATGGTTGAGTTGGTAATGAGATAAGAGGTGATTCATCTGATAATAAATCATCCTTATCCATCAAGTTATGGACAAGGGTTTGAAGAGTTTTACAACTTGTCATATCATATCCAGGTGTCCTATGATAGGCACATATTAATTGGTCACTAAACTAAGATAGTGTAGGATGTGAGTGGTAAAATTTATTATAAGGGTCAAATGGTTTGATGGGTGGTAAGTAGATAGAAAAAGTTTTCAATAACCTTTGGAAGATGGTTGAATAGGATTTAGTCAAAGGTGTTGAGGATGCCAAAGTTTTGGATTTAGGAGGTAGAGTAGGAGTCCCTTTTGGAGGAGGTCTTACCATGGATTTGAAATATGATTGAATGGTTTTGGTGAATGGTTTAGGTTGGGGTTATGTATTTGACATTACCTTTATGGAGGATTTAGAAGTTGAGGGTGATTGCTTAGTTATAGGTGGGGGAGTAGTGAGGGAAAGTTTATCTATAAATGAGGATGATGAGGTTGATGATTTGGTAAAATATGTAGGTGAGGAAAAGGGTGAAGGTTGGTGAGATAACGAATATGGAATAGGGAGAGTAGAGGGATGAGGTCCCAAAATAGAAGGTAAGGTGGAAGGAGGTGGTATGGGTCTAGATCAAGGTGGAGATTTGATTAGTTTGATCCTTTTGATGGGTTTGGTGGGTGTTTCTTTTGGTAGTTTATAAGGGATCAAGTCCAAATTCAAAGGTGGATTAATAATATTGGGAGTAGGAAGTATCCCCAAGTTTTTGATGGGTTCAATTTGAGATATGATGGGTTTAGTTTAAGGGGTAGATGATGATTTGGGGATTTTGAGTGGAGGAAGGTGGGAAGGTTCTCCTAGAGTCATGGAAGAAGAAGGGTTGGTTGGAAGTATGATGGGTTTATAGGTTGAAGGAGGTGTGATTAAATGTGTGGGTTGGTTTTGATAAGGTAGACCTAGATGATGCCAAAAAGTGGCTCTATCTAGGTTAGGTTGAGAAGTGAATGCCATATTTTAAACCAATATAGAAAAAGGTTTGTAGATGGACTTAGTTTCTTGATCCTTAGTTTCAAAAATTAATCCTTTAAGTGGAGGCGAGGGAATTTTCTTGGGAGAGGGTTGTAAATTTTGGGAGGATGATTCAGCCATGGAAGGTGTAAGCAAAGAGGTTTCCTCTTTTAGAGTGGTTTCAAAAGAGAGGCTGGGTTGTTCAATGGCAAATGTGATAGGTTTAAGTGAGGGGATGGATATGGTTTCTTCCTTTAGTTGAACCTTCAAAGGAATGGTAGGTGAGTTCTCCTCCATGGGTGAATAAATAGGTGAAGAGGTGGTTCAATCAATTATTACATTCTTTAGTATTTCTAAAGGAGGTGTGGGTAAGTCCATGGTTTTCTTGAGTGAAGAGGAGGGTGAGGTGGCTTCCTCAGTTTGGATGTCCAAAGGAAGGGTTGGAGAGTTAGCCACTTAAATGAGTGGGATGGATGAAATGGAGGTTGAGGTAATGGTCTCCTCAACAAAGGGTTCATCAATGATTGTATCAACCGTATTGACCTCATGTGTGTGAGATGATTCGGGTTGGTTTTTGTTATAGTTTGTAGAAGGTGTATGGTTGGGAAATGGTTTAGGAAAAATATCAAGGGATTGGTTAAGGTGTGCATTGGGATTGTCAAATATGAGTTCCCCCTTGTCAATCATGTTTTGTACAATTGTTTTGAAGCTATTACACCTACTAACATCATTTCTAATAACGTGATGATATGCACATGAATCATTTTTGTTATACCAATCAAGTGTGGGGTTAGTGTCAAATTATTGAGGAAGTTTTATGGGTGGAAGTTATATGGTGTTTTTTTGAGTATTTTCTCCAAAATGAAAGCATAATATTATCTAATAGGAGTGTATTATTTTGGAGGTCCATGGGTTTGATTTGGGTTTGGGTGTTTGAAATAGTAAGAGGAATTGGTTGAGGGGTTGGACTGGTTGAAGGTTGGAGGTGGAGTGGTTTTGAGAAAAACCAAGTTGGCAGATGCCTTAGATTTAGAAGGTTTGAATTGATTGGTGGGTTTGGATGATGAGGAAGGATCATTAGATTTAAAGGTGGAATTATTGTTCTAAAGTTTTATTTTTCCTTCCTCGATAGATCAAATTTCTAGTTTTTGTGCCATGGTAAAGGCCTCATCAAAAGTTTGAAAAGTTTGAACTTTGAGAGTGGGTGAAATGTGTTTGGCACAACCTCATGAAAATAACTCAATCAATTTAGCGTGTGGTAATGAGAAAGAAAGTTGGTTGATAAAACCTCTCCATTTAGAAATAAAATTGGTAACTAATTCATCATCAAAAATTTTAATCGAATAAAGGTCGATTATGAAAACCTTTTTAGATATGTTCATCGAAATGTGATCTAAAAAACTAGGGTGAGTTGGGTGAAATAAAAAATGGAGTGCTTAGTGAGAGCTCTATACCAATCAAGAGTAGATCCTGTCAAAGACATTGGGAAAGTTTGAAGGAGGAGGACATCATCATGTGAAATTAAAGAGCATGAATGGTGAAATGCCTCCAAATCTTGTTGTGGGTTCTCTTTACCTTGAAATATGGAAAATTTAGGCAATTCCAATTGAGGAAGATAGGATCGGATTGGGATGGATGGGTGGATAGGTTTGTTGCATATTTGGTCATAAGAGATAAGGTTATGGGTTCCTAAGATGGATGATTCGAGATTGGTCATTTTTTTAATTAACATCTTGACCAAGTTGGTTCTAGGTTGTGTAGATGGAATATTGTAGGATAAGTTGGGTTGAGGTATGGTAGATGCAACATAATAATAAGGGGGTTGTGAAGATAGGACATGTTGGTAGGTGGTTGTAAAAGGTTGGGATGGTGCCACATAAGGATTCATGGGTATATATGATTTAGTTGAAGGGGCTACATGACCTTGTGAATTAGGCATATATTGATAAGAGGTTATTTTAGTTAGAGGTATGGATGTGTGTGTGGGTTAAGGTTGAGTTTGAGTAGTAACTCATGTGTTAATAGGTGGAAGATTTTGAGGTATAGAAAGTACCAAGTTTTAAAGATGGGTATAAGTTGGTTGGGTGGTGATGGTAGAAAGAATGGTGGAAAGAGGGGTAGAAGTTACCCTTAAGGTGGATGTGAGATAAGTAACAAGAGGTTGGGTTACCCCAAAATTATATGTGTTGGTTGGTGTAGGGGGTGTTTGATTATGGGTTAGAAAATTGGATTGGATTTGGGTGGTGGTATAAAATGAGTTATGGATAGAAGATGAAGCTTGGTTAACCAAGGGTTGGGTAGAAGTAACTTCCACCATAAACTCATGAAGCATGCCTAAAGGAGGATCCATGGGAGGAACAAAATCAATTGGGGTATGATGAGCTAAAGTGTTCAGATAGTGTTGAAGGACAATGGGGTTATTATCAAGGAAAGTGGTGAAATCAACATCACCCTCAACAACAATCTGAGGCATGGTAAGAGGGGGGAAATAATGATGAGAACCCTCAACCTTTGAGTTATACCCCATGGATGATGAAGAAGAAGAGATAGGGGATGTTTGATGGGTTTGATTCCTCAATTATTTCTAGTAAAAACCATGTGAATAATTGGAAAATAATAACGAACCTCTCACCTCAAACAACAAACCAATAAAGAAATGTTCAAAGCAAACAAGGCACAAACTAAAAGTGCAATTATTCCTGGGATTCATTTTAAATCACTTTTGGATTATGCCTTAAAGAGTGTGGAACTAGGTACTAAAAGAGAAAGCGAAAGATGGTTTCAGGTTTGCTATGGTGCTAAAAAAAATTTGTACTAGACTGGGTATGTGGCTTGGTACTAGGGGCTTGCTCCCCGCACTTCACAAACTTGAAACTGACTTGGGCTGCTTAGCCAATAGATACTATTTGTCTAGAGTTTATACTCCATCATAGAATGGAGTGGGTCCTCCCCTTAGTGATGAAATCCAAATAAGATCACCAAAAAGGGTAAGGTGATCTAATGGGTGATGAAATCCCAATGGGCCTTGTCTCAAGTATGTTATGATGATTATTTTTGTGTGAGTGGTTTGGTTGTGTAACATGAGTGTGCTACGATTAATTCATGATGCTTTAATTAACTAGGTGATCTAAATCAAGCAATCAAACCATGAATGTATAAATTTATTTTATACCCAAAAGTAAATGTTCAAATTTCATTTGTTGAGCATACAATAAAGAAGAAAGGGAACTAGGCCTAATAACAAGAAGAAAGGGAACTTGAGATCCCATCAAGCATGCCAAAATGTTTAAGATAGAATTTTTAATTTTATGACTAAGAAGAAATAAAGAGTTAAAAGCTATGGAAAAGGGTAAAATAGATATGGTAGAAAAACCTGGTAGAAATGCGTCCATAAACTAGATGAGGTAAAGAACTCTTCTTTGGCTAGAGGAAGATGACCTACATAACAAAACACTCAAATCAAGCTTATTTATTATACAAGGAGGAAGGGTGGATTTCCTAATTAGGGAAAGATCCAAGAAAGTGTGATCTATCTATGGAGGCTGTCAATCCACTCTCTGATACAAGTTAATGCTGAAAGTAGAAGAAAGGAAAGTTGCATACATAAAAGTAATAGAAATGAATACTTTGATAATGTAAGATAAAGATATAATAAAATAACATAAAGTTAAATGATAATTTACTAAATGAATGTTTTGTTCTATTTTGGTCTATTCTCGTCTGGGCTTGGTATAAAAAATGGGAAAATAGGGTCAGGTCAATGGTGGGCTAAATGGTAGAAAATGAGGGTTTTGGTCACAAAGGGGTAATCATCAGAGGTTATGGTCAACCTTCGCTAGTTAGGGGTAACCATCGGTGGTTACCTAATGGGACTGAGAATGCTAAAAATTTACATAGGAAGATGTTTGTAGATTTGGTACAATTGAGGGTATAGGTTTGTTTAAGATTTGGTAATGGTAAGATGAAAAGGTAGAGGGTCCAAAGTAACTAAAATGAGATGGGAAGGGTATAAGGCAAAGGATCCTGATAGAGATATTTGAGTGGATGAAAGGAAATAATAATGAAAGAAATCAAATGCTTACCTAATCTTGAAGAGATTTTGGCAGCATAATGGTGCTTGAAGGAAAGCTAGAAGAAATTCACTAAAGGTTTGAGTTGGTGGCTGTTAGGGAAACCTGCATGAAGAATCCTTAAATGCCTGGAAGACTTGAGAACCTGTATGAAGATAGCCTTAATGTAGAATTTGGATATTGATTTTTGGATCCATTTATTTTCTTGCTCACTTCCTTTTATAAGCAAAAGGTGATGGAGTAACAAGGATAAGGATGATGAGTAATGAGGCATTGTGATGTGTTATAGGATGAGGTAGAGAAAAGTATTAAATTTTTGTTTTTGATTAACTCAGGAATAACTAGTGATGAGTTACCAGCTCAGGGACCTAACCATCGATGGTTACCCCTAACTATCGATGGTTAAGGTGCCAAGCAGAAGTGGGTTTGAAGAGGGTCAAAGGGTGGAAAAGGGTGCTAAGGTCAGCTAGGGTGAAAGGGATAGTTGGTTAGTAAACTAACCAACGTAATCTAGAGTGAAGGTTAACAAGGTAAGTTAAGTTAGCTAAGTGGCTAACTAGATCCAAGGTGAGGTTAGGTTAAATGGGTTAGGTGAAGGGATTAGTTCAAGATAAGTTATTTCAACTCTATTGGTGCAGTCGAAATAAGTGAAAGAGAAGTCTGAGACATTTTGATAATTAGGATCATGTGTGAGGTTTTCTAGTGTCTACATTTACCAACATAACTTGGACTAAGATAGGATAATATTATGGCTAGTTAGGGAAATTTAAAAAAGAATCTATACTAGATCAGGTATGTGGCTTAGTACTGGGGGCTTGATCCTCATACTTTATAAACCCAAAGATGACCTGAGCTGCTTAGCCAATAGATACCATTTGTCTAGAGGTTATACTCCACCAGAGAATGGAGTGGGTCCTCCCCTTGGTGATGAAATCCAAGTAGGATCATTGGAAAGGGTAAGGTGATCTAATGGGTGATGAAATCCCAATGGGCCTTGTCTCAATTATGTTATGATGTTTGTTTTTGTACGAGTGGTTTGGTTGTGTAACTTAAGTGTGCTATGATCAATTCATCATGATTTAATTAACTAGGTGAGCTAAATCAAGCAAGTAAACCATGAATGTAGAAATTTATGTTATACCCAAAAGGAAATGTTCATATTTCATTCAATGAGCATACAATAAAGAAGAAAGGGAACTAGGCCCCACAACAAGAAAAAAGGGAACTCGAGGTCCCACCGGGTGTGCCAAAATGTTTAATCTAGAATTTTTACTTTTATGACTAAGAATAAATAAATAGATAAAAGCTATGAAAAAGGGTAAAATAGATATGGTAGAAAAACCTGGTAAAAATGCATGTGTGAACCATACGAGGTGGAGAACTCTTCTTTGGTTAAGGGAAGATAACCTGTATAAGAAATCACTCAAAGAAAGATTTTTTATTAGACAAGGAGGAAGGGTGGATTGCTTAGCTGGGGCTAGATCCAATAAAGTGTGATCTATCTATGGAGGCTATCAATCCACTCTCTGATACAAGTTAATGCTGAAAGTAGAAGAAAGGAAAGTTGCATACATGAAAGTAACATAAATTAATACTTTTACAATGTAAGCTAAATATATAATAAAATAACATAAAGGTAAATGCTAATTTACTAAATGAATGTTTTGTTCTATTTTGGTCTATTCTAGTCTAGGCCTAGTACAAAAAATGGGAAAATAGGGTCATGTCAATGTTTGGTTAAATGGTAAAAAATGAGGGTTTTGGTCACAAAGGGTTAACCGTCAATGGTTATGGGTAACCATCATTGGTTAGGGGTAACCATTGGTGGTTACCTGATGGGATTGGGAATGCTCAAAACATACACAAGAGGAGGTTTATAGATCTAGTATGACTAAGGGTATAGGTCTAATTGAGATTTGGTAATGGTAGGATGAAAAGGTAGAGGGTAAAAAATAACCAAAATGAGATGGGAAGGGTGTAAGGTAGAGGATATTGATAGAGATATTCAAGAATATGCAAGGAAATAATAATGAAAGCAATCAAATTCTTACCTAATCTTGAAGAGATTTTGTTAGCATAATGGTGCTTAAAGGAAAGCTAGAAGAAATTCACTAGAGGTTTGGGTTGGTGGTTGCTGGAGAAACCTACATGAATCTTTAAATGCCTAGAAGACTTGAGAACATGTATGAAGATAGCCTAAATATAGAGTTTGGATATTGATTTATGGATCCATTTCTCTTCTTGATCACTTCATTTTATAAGCAAAAGGTGATGGAGTAAGAAGGATAAGGATGATGAGTAATGAGGCATTGTGATGTGTTAGAGGATGAGGTAGAGAAAAGTATTAAATTTTTGTTCCTAATTGCCTTGAGAACAACTGGTGATGAGTTACCAGCTCAGGGACCTAACCTCGATGGTTACCCCTAACCATTGACAATCGAGGTGTCGATTAGAAGTGGGTTTGAAGAGGGTCAAAGGGTGGAAAAGGGTGTTAAGTTCACTTAGGGTGAAAGGGCTAGTTGGTTAGTAAACTAACCAACATAATCTAGGGTGAGGGTTAACAAGGTTAACAAGGTAAGTTATTTTAAGTGGCTAATTAGAACCAAGATGAGGTTAGGTTAAATGGGTTAGGTGAAGGGATTAGTTTAAAATAGGTTATTTTGACTTTATTAGTGTAGTTGAAATAAGTGAAAGAGAAGTATGAGGCATTTCAATAATTAGGACCGTGTGTATGATTTTATAGTGTCTACATTGACCAACATCTCTTGGATTAAGATAGGATAATATTATTCCCAGTTAGGTAAATTTAACACATGGTTGTTTGAGATCCAAGATTTGATTATTTCATATGCTAGAATACCCAAGGATGTTATGCAGTATTTAGTCCAACATGCATCTATCATAAATTTTCATGTTGGCATGCAAATCAAGGTCCATTAGTTTCCTAAGGAAACAACCACTCCACTATCATTATTCATATCCATGTTGGATTTTAAGTTAGAAGTTTTTTGCCAAAAATCCCTAGCTTCTAAGTAAGTACAACCTCTGTGATCCATACCTCCAAGTGCACAAAAAACTTTGCCTACATAGGCATAAGCTCAAACATAGGCAACACCACAGATAAAAGTGACTATATCATAGGCCAATAATGGCAAGATGAAGGCACAAACAAGATAAGCTTCACCACTACCACCAAATAAGAGGACATGCAATACCAAGTCATAGCTAGATAACAAACGTGTCCCAATTTTTTTTTTTGATTGAGACCTTGCAGAGCTAGGCATAGAAGAACAATAAGTTATACAAATAATGTTCACAAACATCAATAATGAGGTTTATGATAAAGAAGATGAAAAATAATTCTTCTTTTTTAAGGAAGGGCACACCTACTAGGTGTAGAATCAGGTGAGGCCAAACTTGTGGGTTGATATTATGCAACCTCTTCCTTCAATCATAGTAAAAACTGTTGGTCAAGAAGTAACACACCAACACTTTCAAATGGAGATTTTACAGATGGATCCAGCTACAAGATCTTGTATTTGAAAGGAAATAATTTTTTTATTATAATATATTCCACCACCAGCCCTTGTGTACAGGCTAAAGATCCATTATGTGCCTAGATCATCCCTAGTAATGAAGGACTGGATGGTGTCCCTTATAGATCTAGGGAAGGAAGATGAAACATAACAAGTCTAGGGACCCCAATAATAAACTCAAGAGCCAGTTTAGGCTATGAAGATATTAAATAAATCTCTCACTCCCCCTCCATCTTCTATGAATAAGTATGTCATACATAAAGGAAATATTGTTGATTCATCATCTTCCAAAGATTCACAATTAGTAATAATGCTTGATTCACCAACTCCTATAGAAGATCCTGAAGAAACTAGCTCATCACAACCTATGTAGTCAACTGACCAAATAGATGTTGCATCACAAGAACAAACTGCTAAGGAGAAATAGGAGCAAACAAAGGCATATAAGGAAGATGATAAGAATGCTCAAAATGTGGAGAAGAATAAGGAGCCAAAGTATAAGGTTACTAAAGAGGAATAATAATGGAAGCAATCGGAAGAAGAGGAAGAATGCATGAAAAAGTTTGGGGAAGCTAAGGTAGACAAGAAAAAGGCCAAATAATTAGAGGTGAATAAGAAATAAGAAGGAAAAGTAAAGAGGAAACATAACTAAAAATAAAATTAAGGAGTGTGGGAAACACAATAGAAGAAATACAAAGTAGAGGCAATTACAAAGGCTTAAGAAGAGTAAAAGTTTAAAGAAGTGTTGCACACCCAAGAGGAGCAATATAAGAAATAGGTTGAAGATCAGGCTACTAAATACAATGCCAAGGTAGAAGCTAAATCCAAGGCTAAAGCTAAGGTTGAAATGGATGCCAAAGCTAAGGCTAATGCTGAAGCAAAATCTAACGTAGAAAAAGAGCATAGAACATAGTTAGAATTTACAATAAATAAAGTAGTAGAGACCACCAAGATGATGGGAACAACCAAGACCCAACATCCATTGTCCATATCTCAAGGCTCAGAATCTACTTAGGGAAGTGCATAGTTGGAGGCATCTCAACTCAACCTCATATATTTATCCAATGTTAATGGTATTTCCTTACATCATCCACACATTGCACAAAATTTTCTTTTCACATGGTACAAATCAATAATTCACCTGTGATGGCTAAGACTTCCACTATAGCTCTATCTACCATAATGCACAAAGCATCTCTAGATGTTTCCTAGCTTCTAATCACTAAACAAATTGAAGGTGAAGCTACATTTCAAGATTTAATTATGTAGAAGGATTATATATTGGAGTAAGAAGTCTTATAGATTTGAGGGGACAATATAGATCTACACCTAATACTTTCCCTAAGCTGGTCACCCAAGTCTGGGGTGACCAAGTGATGTTTATAGACATAAAATTTTTGCACACTACAGTTTTGTATGTCAAAACACGCCTAGATTGGACCATTACCCAACCTTTGACCATGACCCTAACTTAGGTTAGCTAATTAGATAACTAACTCACTAACTTACCCCTTTTTGTCCCACTTAACCTTTAGCACTCGACCACCAATGGTTAGCTTCATGATCGATGGTCAACATGACTGTAGATGGTTAGGTCCCTTCCCCACCACCTAAAAAAAAACCTAACCATGTGTGTACAAGCTTACCTGACATTATTTAATATGTTCACCTTACCCATTGCTAACACATCATGATGCATATAAATCAGTAGCCTAACCTCCTATGAAACCTTATACCTCCATCTCTCTTTGTCTATAAAAGGAGGGGATTATGAGGTAAATAAGGTTCCATCAATCCATAATCAAGTATTCTTGCACTAGGTGATCAATCCATCAACCAATAAGTCTTCCTTCTAGTAATCCAACAACTACAATAGAGACTCAAATCTATGTCAAGATTTCCCTTGAGATAAAGTATCGTTACTCTACCAAAATTTCTCCAGGATCAACCATCAACCAAAAAATAACTAGCTAAGTATATCTCTGATATTCTAGCTTTGTTTATTTAGTTTTTGACCCAAACCCCTCTGCACCATGTCTTCTAACCCCCTAACCTTAACCAAATCCTTGGAACACTTTCTGACCTCTTTATATAATTTGCATCAGACCCTTTTTTGAATACTTCTATAACCTATAGGAACTGTTGATGGTCACCTTCAACTACCGACAATCATCCAATCATTGATGGTCAACTTAACCACTGATGGTCACCCTGATTGCTAATGGTCACTATGGTAAGAAATAGTATCAAGTTATTTATACCTACTTACCCTTAGCCAAAATCCACTTTATGTGTCCCTACTTGTTCATAGATACCTCACCTATTTTTTGAACCCAACTTGACTTGTTTAGCATTAGTATTAACCTGCTATTTGCTTAATTAGTATATTTTACTTTTATCAAGCATTTATTTCTTCTTTCATTTTCTTTCAGTCTTTCTATTATTTGATGCAAGTACTTCCTTTTTATTTCTTTCAACTTAATTATTATCAAAAAGTGTATTGATAGCCTCATAGCAAGCTCATGCTTCTTGGATCTAACTCATGCTATGTAGTCCACCTTACTATCTTTTTAATAACCCCTTTATATGAGTTCTTTCTTATCTATACGTCATTCTTACTAAGACAAAGAGGATCTCTTCACACTCATCTAGATCACACATGCACAAATAAATAGGTTCTTCTACCATACCCTTAATACTATTTTCTTACTTCTTCTTTAATAGGAAACAAGCAAAAATTAAGAGAAACATTCTAGCATGCCTGGTGGGACCTAGTAGCATCTAGGTACCATTTTTTTCCTTTATTTTATGCTCACACAATGAAACTCAAAATTTATTTTGGGTATAAAATAAACCTTGCATTAATTGATTGCTTGCATGTTTTTAGTTCATCTAGTTAACTTAAAAGCAATGTAATCAATCGTAGTTTCACTCTTGTTCTCACACACTTTACCAAACCACATAATCAATAAACACATCAAAATAATTGACATAAGGCCCGAATAGGATTTCATCACCTAGAGGTAAACCTTACCTTTGGCTATCTTACTTGGAAGTCATTACCAAGAAGAGAAACTAAAACCTCAGCTCTCTAGTTGAGTCTAAACTCTGAAATTTAGTATATCTTTGCTAATCACTCGACACCCTTATCTCTGTGGTATGTGAATTGAGGGGGTAAGCCCCAATATCAAGCCACGTACTAACTTTCAATATATATTGTTGAGAGATTTTAACATCTAAAACTAACCTTAGACTTCCTTTCTAGTACCTAATCTGCAAACCAAAGTTCTTCTTCACACTTTCTGAGGCATAAGCCAAAAGTGATATAAAAAGAATCCTCAATTTTTTAAACACACTCTAATGTATGTTTTGATTGCCCTGAGATATTTTATTTTGTTTTCTTGGTATTTAAGTTGTGAGCTTTACATCATTTCATGTTTATTCCTCACATGGTATTTACTAGACAATAGTTGAATAACCAAACCAACCAAGAACCACCTTCCTCTTATTCTTCCTCTATGGAGTACGCTTCAGATGTTGAGGGTTCTCATCATCATTCTCCCCCTCTTGTCATGCCTCAGATAGTTGTCAAAGGTGATGTGGATTTTGATACCTTCCTCAATAACAACCCTATGGCCCTTCAACATTACCTCAATACCTTATCTCACTGCACCCCTACTACTTCAGTTTCTCCTATGAACCCACCTTGTGGGATGCTACCTCATATTATGATTGACATTACCTCCACCCAACTTATGATCACCCAAGCATCTTCTTCTACTAATATCCCATCCACTACCTCCACCCAAACTCAATCAAACATCCCAACCAATAACTAAACACTCCCTACACCAACCAACATCTCCTACATAGGGGCAACCTCATATGTTGCTACCCATACTCTACCCACTTTGGGGATATATTATACTATTCCGCTTATCACTACCAACCCACCAATCTCCACCCCACTTCAAAATATGGTGCTTTCTATACGTTCTACCCTTCCAACTATTAGTACTAGAGTTACCACTCACCCCTAATCCACATCTCCCACCCAATCCATATCAATTTCCCAACCTATCACTTCAATCATACCTTACAACCAACCTGCATCAATCCCTCAACAAATACCCATGACACCCTTCCCAAACTATGTTCCTAATCTACAGTGATATGTAACACCTTCTACTCAATCTTTTGTGCCCACTAACCCTTATGTGGCATCATCCCAACCCTCAATGACCATATACCAACATGCGACATCCTCTCAACCTTCTACTAGTTATTCATATATTTCATCCACCCAACCTCAACAAAACTAACCATATAATTATGGAACTCCCCAACCCCAAACAAATTTGGTCAAAATGTTGATGGACAAAATGACCAACCTAGAATAATCTATCTCTTGGGCTCAAAACCTTGTATCATATGACCAAATTTGTAATGAACATATTCACCCATCCATCCCTATCTAACCTTACCCTGCTTAATGGGAATTACCCAAATTTTCTATGTTTTAAAGTAAGGAGGACCCCCCAAAAACACTTAAGAGCATTTTAGCATTCTTTCTGCTTGATTGCCTATGATGATGCCCTTCTCCTTCGTACCTTCCCCATGTCTTTTTATGGACCAGCCTTATATTAGTATAGTGTGCTCACCAAGCACTCCATATTTTATTTTTATCAACTTGCCCAAACCTTTTTAAATCACTTTTCCATCAATATATCTAAGAGTGTCTCTATCACTGACCTATATTCCATTAGGCAGTTTGATGATGAGTTAATTACTGATTTCAAGCATGATGGAGAGGTCTTATCAACCATATCTCTTTCTCTTTTCCCTAACCTAATTTTATTGAACTTTTATCTTGAGCTTGTGCTAAACATATTTCCCCCACTCTACAAATTCAAACTTTTAAAACTTTTGATGAGGCTTTTACCATGGCACGTAAACTAGAAACTAGATCCATCGATGAGGGAAAATTGAAACTGAGAAATAAAAACTCTAGCTTTAAATCCAATGACCCTTCCACATCCAAAACTACCAACCAATATAACTACCCCAATACCAAACTAAATTCAACCATAAACATGGTTTTACTTAAAACAACCCCACCTTCGATTGTCAACCAACCCAACCAAACTAACTCCTCTAACTCCTCCAATCAATAAACCTAAAATCAAAATTGGGATACCCCAAAATAATATACTCTATTAGGGGAGTCATATGCTTCAGTTTTGGACAATTTGGTCATATCCAACATCATACAACTTCCCCCTATCAAACCTCCTCTATAATTTGATACTTTTTGCCATGTGCCTGTTTGGTACAACAAGAATTATCTATGTGCTTTCCACCGTATCATTGGACATGATGTTAGTGGGTGTAATACCTTCAAAAAAATATTCAAAAAATTGATTGATAAAGGATAAATTGCATTAGACAATCCCAATTGACCCCCAAATCAGTCACTTGACATCTTTTGATAACCTTTTCCCAACCATGCCCTTTCTACCAACCATGATGACAATAAACCAAAATCATCTCATACTCATGAGGTCCATATGGTTAATGTGATTATTAGTGAACCTATCATTGGGGAAACCATTGCCTCAACTACCCCTTCTTCCACTCCTCTTATCGAAGTGGTAAAACCACCCTCCATTCCTTTAGACACCCAAACAAAAGAAACAACCACCTCCACTTCTAAATTTGAGGAGATAACATACTTACCCACCTCTCCTTTGATATAAATACCAAAGGAAGCAACCATCACACCTTCCTCCCCCATCATGGACTCACCCACTCTCTCTTTGGAAACCCTTACACAAGGAGAGATCACTTTACCTACTCCCTCCACGGATGAAACATCTTCCCAAATATTCAAGGACAAGAGTGAGGAAACCATTCTCTTACCTCAACCTATGGGCTTGATCTTTGAATCTGTTTCCCAAAGAACCAAACCAATTTACAAGCCCCTCTCTAGACTATTCCAAATCCTAGAATTCTCCTCTCAACCCGATTTTGATCGAGCCACATTTTGGCACCATCTTGGGCTCCCTTATCAAAACAAACATGAACCTTCAACCTCACTTACATCTACCATTAAACCTATCATCACCTCACTCCATTCATCAAACATCTCTCCCTCCAAAACCATAGGGGAACCATCCTAACCATCTCCATCACAAATTATCAAAACACCTTCTACATCTCTGATCAAACCTATCAAGAACTTAGGGATACTTCTTAATCCTATCCTTACCCACCCATCTTTGAAGTTAGACTTAAAACCATCTAGTATACCAAAGAAAACCTTAACCAAACCAACCAAGAAGGTGAAACCACCCAAACCTCCACCTAAAACCAAAACCATACCACCTCCTTCCCTCTTACCTTCTATCTTGGGACCTCATCCTTCTTCCATCCTAGAAGCTCATCCTTCTATCAAGAAGGCTAACCCTCCCAAAACTACCCAAACCAAACCTCCTCCTTTTATCATAACTTTACCTACCCCTTTCAAATCATCAAAATCTCCATCATTTTTAGACAAATTATCTACCTCTACCTACCCGTCTATCTCCAAACCTCTATCATCTCAATCATCCATCTCCATGTCTTTCACCTATAAGCCTCCATTGTGAAACCTTCTAACACCAAGGAACCCCAATCAAACCCACCTACCAAAACCATCTTATCACCCATAACTCCTATGGCGAAGCTTACTTATAATCAAGCTCCCACCCCTAAAACCATCTTATCAGCCAAAACTCCCATGGTGAGACTTACTTCTAAGCATGTTTCCACCCCTAAAACCAATCACCCTCAACACCTTTGCTCAAATTTTATTTCACCATTTTACAAAGGTTGTTGTAAACCTCTTCCTTAAGCCTAACACCCATCAAACCCTTTGACCCTTAAAAACCTAAACCATCTTAGTTCAATGACAGTTTAATATATTCATACCGTAGGATGCTTGGACATGACAAAGATAACTACAAATATCTCCAAGCACTTGTACATAAATTATGGGATGATTATGATCTATTTTTAGACAAACACCTCTTGAGCCCATTATCAACTTAACCACCAAACAAACCTACCCAACATTTACCCACTCACACAGTCTCATCCAAGAGTGAGGAGGAACTGAAATAACCATCTAGCCCAACACTAACCCTCATTCACACTATCCACATGGTTACCCAATCTCGATCCCAATAAAAGGATAAGGGAAAGGCCAAAGTGTCCATTCTATGGACATATCCTTCCACTCCTCAACCTTTCAATTGAACTCAAATACCTTCACCTTCATCTTCACCTTCACCTTCACCTTCACCTTCACCTTCACCTTCACCTTCACCTTCACCTTCACTAAAACCCAAGATATCCATTTTGGGTGCCCCTACCTCTAACTCTTATGAATCTATCTAGTGAGTAGTTCTAAATCAACTTCACTAAACACTAGTGAAGATAAGCTTATATGAACTAATGAACACCTCACCCCGTCATCATCAAGCACTAATGGAGGCTCTAGAATCTATAGAGGTCTAACCCAAAGACCCTCAACCTATTACAACCTTTGTTATAACCCTTCAACTTTCCACCCTTGTCACATTTAAGGATTCAAAAATACCTTCTATTCATCCTAAAGATCCTGATCCTCTTCTTTTCATCACTGCATACATCAATCAAACCTACATAAAAAGGGTGATGATTGATGGAAGAGATAGTATTAACATTATCTCCTCTCATGCTTATGACCAACTCTAGTTGCCAACAAACATCATGTCAGAAATCACAATGGTCCTATGCTCCTTTAATGATACTATGACTACAACCTTGGGAATAGTCATCCTTCATATTCAATTAGGACCTCACACGCTTCTAGATCTCTTCTAGATCATAGAAGGTGAGTTACAATACAATGTTTTACTCGGATGCCCTTGGATCCATGCCATGAGTTATTCCCCTTCCACCTTGCATTGATGTGTCAAGTTTGAACATGAGGGTCAGGTCATCGCCATACAAGCTGACCTTGGTCTTTTTACATCTTGTAACATGACATACCAACCCAATGATGTTCTTCTTCCTCACTCATCCACCTCACCAAAAAACAACAACAACACCACCTTACCACCATCTAATAACAACTCCACCCTACCATCGATGAAGCTTTAACTAGCTCATCTATCCCTTCTTCTTAGATCCCCATAGAGGACCCCTTGGAACCTACATTCCAACATCTCTCATTGGGAGAGTATCACCTTTTGGCCTTAGATGCCTTACCTACTCCTCAAGAGTATGGGAACCTTGACCATGATCCTAATTATGACCCTAATATCAGAACCATCATCCTTTTTGGGCTCCCCAACCACAAAACCAATTTCATCTATGGGGGACTTGATCAACCAATTCTTGCTTCTACCACCACCTCTTCTATCTGACCATTCACCTTTGATTTCTCCTATTTGGATAAACTAGAATTTTCTAAATTATACCTTCATAGGTGTGCCTAAAAAGGATTTGGCTTTGACCATTATGAATATGAACCCCATGAGTTAGCTTTGATCAAAACCTAAAAACCTCATGAGCTATTTGGCCTTGGGTTCATACCACCAGAAGAACCCATTGATTCACCCAAACCCATCACCACATTGAATAAAACATTCCATCCTCACCAACCTAGTCTCCTTCAAATTCTAAGGATTTCAAAATCATTCCTCCTAACTTTTTTAGTCAATACCATTAGTTTGGGCACCCTGACCTATCAAAAAGATGACCAAACTAAAACCTTTCCTCTGATTCATCTTAAAATGGTAGAAAATGATTCTCCTACCATAAACACCATCCAATGTTAGGACAATGATTCCATTCTCACCTATCTTGGTGTGGGGGATTCTTCTATCCATAAATCCCTTCCTCTTGAGAACCAAACCATGTTGAATGAATCCATTTTTGATGTCAACTTGGGTACTTAGAATAACCCCCACATTGTAAAGATTGGTCAATCCTTAGATTTTACAGAGTAACATGATAACCCTTCCTTCCTTCATGACCACAACATAGAATTTTCTTGGTCTTATTAGGGTATGCCCATAATTGACCCTTCTATTTCTCTCCACAACATCATCATCCATCTTGATGCCAAGCTTATTAAGCAAAATATTCACAGGATGCATCCTTGTATCACCCTTCTAATCAAAGAAGAGCTTCAACACCTCTTATCTTTCAATTTCAATCAAACCATTGACTATCCCCAATGGGTTTCTAATATCATCCCCATTACCAAACCCATAGGGTGACTTCACCTCTATATTACATTTTATGACCTCAACCTTGCTTGTCTAAAATATGACTTCCCTTTGCCTTGTATCAACCAACTTAATGATCTTACAACTGGTCATGAGATGTTGTCTCTCATAGATGGGTTCTTAGGATATAATCAAATCTTAATTGCCCCCAAGGATCAATATAAGAGTTCTTTCATCACCTTTTGGAGAATGTTTTGCTATTAAGTCATGCCATTTGGTTTGAGAAATGTAAGATCCACCTACCAGTATGATTTCCTTGGAAAATATAAACATTGAAAGGATCATCTCAACATTCTCAAAATTATCTTTGAGTGCCTAATCCATTTCCATGTCTGACTCAACCCCAAAAAGTGTGTTTTTGGGGTCTTATCTAGAAATCTTCTTAGCTTTATTGTCTCTCTTCAAGGAATTGAAGTAGACCCTACCAAAGTCAAAGTAATCCTTGACATGCCACCTCCAACCCACCTGAATAAAATCCACAACCTATAGGGGAATCTCTAATCTATCCTTCACTTCATGTCTCAATTATCTGATAGATGTCAACCCTTCCACTGTCTTCTCAATAAAGACACATCTTTTAAGTGGACTAAGGAATGTAAACAAGCCTTTGATTCACTCAAAGAGTACCTTCTTTATCCACCTATTCTTACCCCTCCTAAAGAGGACTAACCCTTCTACCTTTATATCTCCACCATTGACCATTCTTTAGGGGCAATGCTCACTCACCGTGATGAACAACATAGAGAGCAAGTTTTCTACTATATAAGTCAAACACTTATAAAGTATGAGACTTGGTACACCCATACCAAGAAATTTTTCCTTACCTTATTCTTTGTGGCTATCAAACTTAGTCATTACCTCCTCAATCACAAAACCCACATCATCACTAACACCTATCCACTCAAATACATAAACTATAAACCATACCAAAACTAGTGTATGGCTAAGTGGCTCATGCTCTTAGTTGAGTTTGACCTTGAGTTCCTCTAACAGAAGTTGATTAAAGGGAAAGTCATTACTGATCAATTGGTTTAAGCTCCTTTTCTAGATAGCCAACCACTTCCTCTTGTGTTTCCAAATGAGTCCATCGTAACTCTTTCTCAAGAGGACAACACCTACCAATGACCATGTTTTTTGATGGCTCAAAATGCTATCATGGTGGGGAAGCCAGAGTTATTCTCATTTCCATTGATGGTTAACCTCTTCCCCTCTCATTCAAACTTAAATTTGAGTGTACCAACATGGTTGAGTATGAAGACATAGTAATAGGTCTCCAAATCATTCTACCCTTCGGAGTTAAGATGATCAGTGTCTTTGGTGATTCCCAACTTGTGGTCAACCAGGTCAATGGATCCCACCAATATAAGAATGATGTCTTATAAAATTACAAGCAACTAGTAGATGTACTCTTAACATCATTTGATCATTACCTTATCTAATTTATTCCATGATATACTAATAAATTTGTGGATACCATGGCTTCCCTTGCTTCCCAAATCCCATCTTAGCCTCCCAATTCAAAACTCTTTGTCACCATCAATCACTTTATCACACCCTCTTATATCCAATCTAACCTTTCTACCATTGGACTCTCCCTTAGACATTTGGTACGAGAAAACCTTTAACTACTTCAACCTTGGCATCATTCCTCTCAACCTCTCTAGGAATGCTTGAAGGGACTTTGTTCAGAGTACCTCTCATTATACCACACTAAGGGGAATCCTTTACAAACATGGTTTCTACAACATCCTTCTCCATTGCCTATGCAATCATGAAGCTTCCCATGCTATCAAGGAAATTCATGATGGAATATGTGGGAGACACTTAAGTGGTTTAGTTGTCACTAAATGTATCCTTTACCTTGGATACTATTGGCCCACCCTCAACTAAGACTATTATGATTATGTAAATAATTGTGTTAAATGTTAATAACACGCTAATTTACATCACACACTGGGCCATGGACTTCAAGTATTCAAGGACTTTTGGATCTTTTCAATATGGGGACTAGATCTCATTAGGGAAGTTAATCCTCATTATTCATAGTGGTACCACTCCATCATCACTACCATTGAATATTTCACCAAGTGGTTGGAAGCTATTCCTCTTATTTTGACTAAAGATGATAAGATAGTTGACTTAATCAATTACCATATCATCTGTCATTTTGGTATTCCCCATATGATCATTACCAATAATGGAAAATATTTCAAAAATAAACAAGTCTAATGTCTTTGTGATGCATTTGGAATCAAGTTAAGCTTTTCTTCGCCTTACTGTCTAAACAAAAATGGATAGGTGGAAGCCTCTAACAAAACCCTCAATAAGATGTTAACCAAAGTGGTCAATGATTCTAGTCAAGATTGGCACTTACACATCCCTTCCACTTTATAGGCCTATTACACTAGCATTCAAACCTTTATAGGTATTACCCTTTTTTCTCTAGTCTTTGGAGTAGAGGCCATCGTGCCTCTCAAAGTCTAGATTCCCTCTCTTCACATATCTTTGAAAGACATCATTTTTGAAAGTGATTATCATCAAGAGCATCTAACACGACTTGAACTACTTGATGAGCATCACCTCACAGTGTTTAACTACCTTCATGTCTATCAAGAGAAAATTAAGCATGCCTATAATAAACACTTGAAAGAATGAGAAGTCAACATTGGTGATCTCACCCTGAAGGAAAATCAAAATGTGACCAATGTGGATAAAAGCAAGCAAGGCAAGCTTGATTTTAATTGGATTGGAACCTATATCATAATCCATAAGTATGGATTAGGAACTTATCATTTGTCCTCTCTTAAAGGCAAACTAGAACTTGAGCCTCTCAATGCTTCACATCTGCATCCTTTTTTTGTTAAACAATGATCAAATGCACCTTTTGTCTAACTTAATCTCATCCCTTGGTTTACGATATTTACACCCTCCTCATACCTTCATCCCATCCCTTTGAGGATAACCGATTACAACATAAAACCATGTGATTAACCATCATAGTCATAGCCTAATCCTAAATATGGGTACCATGGCTCTACCCATGGCATGGTTTTCATGGATACTTTTCATCCCTAATTGGATGTAATCCCATGGTCATTATCTCTCAAAACCACCCCCTTTTGCCTACCATTAACCTTCTTGTGCTCTAGGTTTTGTCCCCATAAAGGTAAAACTCTAAGCCTAAATAGACTTGTCCATGTCTAACCTAGCATTAAAACAAATTAGGATACCAAAATACCACTTGGTTTAAACATCTCTAAGCATGTAGACTACTCCCCTGAAGGACAACTGCCCAAAATCTCAATTTCTTAAAAGATAGACTGCTCCCTTGAAGGACAACTACCAAAATGAACAAGACTAAACTTGGACCACTCTTTTGAAGGATGGCTAAGTCAAATTTTGTCAAAGCAATCATTTTAAGCTTCCCACATCAATCAAATTCACAAAATTATCCAAACAAAACAACAAATGACCCTATATCAAAATCAAAACAAGCTATCCTAAAAAAGTTGTAATCAACTTTCACATATAGCATTAGTAGACTTCCCACATCGATCAGTCTACACCTTGCATATGACATGGAATAATCTATTATGGTTCTTAGGTTACCTAAAAAAGGGGAAAACTAACCCATATAAGGTTACCTTACCTATTACCTATCGCCCATCTCCCCTTTGTACCTGTTTCTCTATGTTTTTGCTAATTATATTTAGAAGAAAGAAGAAACTAAAGTTAAGGGTTAGGGGTTTGTACGTTACCTAGATTAAGTTGCGCACCGTATCCAAGCATTGTAGGAGATCCTCTTTGGCTATGGAGGAAACACCTATAGATAAGAATAAGACTTAAACATAGAAAATGTTAGAATAAGATATGGTGGACTGCCAAGCTTCACGCTCGGTCCTGAAAGCGTAAAAAATTCCTTAAGGGATGACAGTCCACTATTTGACAAAAAGAGTGTTGTATAAAGAGAAATGGTGAAAGACTAAGAAAGAAAAATATAGATAACACGTAACTATTCTCTACAATCAGTCTATCATAGTTACTGATGTTGATAGTTCTATCGATGTCGATTGGTCAATGATGCCGACGTTGGTTATGTTACTGATGTCGGTAGGGGCAGTGGTCTTTGGATGGGTTTCAAGTTATGTTTGTGGTTGACAGAAGGGTCTATAACTTTAAATGTTTGTCCAGGGTTGTAGGAAAGTGAATAGGGTCTAAGGAAGGGCAAAGATAGAGGATAGGTATGAAAAGAGAGTAAGGATAAGGGGAAGGCCTCTCAGCCTCTCCAGGAAGAAAGTCAGGTCGGGTTGATAGTATTTAGAAATAATAAATAAAAACTAATTACTAATGTATTCTAAATTATTGAAATGAGAGGCAAAAGAATACTTAGCTCTGCTTGATGAAGAACCAGTGGTGTTAGAATGCTTATTCCTATTGTGGCTGATGTCAAGGTCCTCGTACAATGTTCTAGTTTAATCTGGAGTGACTTGCGTAGAGTTTCTATAGCCAAGGGAGCATTAGTCGAATTCTGATGATCGGTCTCAAAGTGTGCGCATATATATTTTTAAGAGTCAGAGACCAGAGGGGCTAACTCAATGATAGAACTCAGTTTATATAATTGACATCGGTGATCCCACCAGCATTGGCCGACAGTTGATCGACGTCGGTGGCTAGAGAATGGGTAAAAGGGCTATTTTTAGCCCTTTGCCCATTCCTCCATTCGCCAAGTGCTTTTGTCATTGGAGAATGGTCAAAAGATGGGTTTATTAGGCACAAGAGTTAGTTAAGAGGTTGGAATAGAGTGAGAATAGCTCTTAGGTAGTTAGGGTTTAGATGACCTAGTCTCAGGTTGACTCATAGGGTAAGAAATGGTCTTAAGGTGAGGTGTCCAAGGTGAGGTGTCTAAGGTGAGGTGTCTAGGGTGATGTCATTAATTTAAAATAAGTAATTTATTTTAAATTAATAAAGTGTGTAAGTGTTTAAAAGTGGACAAAGGGGGGGTCGACACAATATTGGTGTCTACATTTGCCCCTTTTTGTCTTGTGGTTTGTCTTGACGAACTGCAAGACAAAAATAGATGCGGTTTGCCCCAAGTATGAGATGAGGTATTCCCCCTCAAAGTGAGAATCAAGAGAAGGGAACCCAAAATTGGGTGCCGATTTGATAGGTAGTGGATGGGTATGGTGAAGTTGGAGTGTGAACGCTGCAATAGTTGAGATTGCATGTATACCACTTCACATGATAGGTAGGTCAAATTGTCGCAGGTAAGGTCAAGGAGCACTAAAATCAAAGTAATTGGTCCCCAAATTTTTGGTCATAGCTGATTGGGTTAAACAATCAAATTTATAGCTCCAATGGTTAATGAGGAATAAAATCAAACTAATCGGTCCCCAGCTTTTTGGTCATAGCTGATTAGGTTAGATCGATCAAAGCTGTAGCTCCAATGGTCGTCATGTTCCAAGTATTCAGGCTAGGAAGTGCTCCTAGAAAACATGAAAATGTCACAAATATTGGGGATCAACTTGGTCATGATCTGACAATAGGTGTGAGGGTCATAATGTGGGATGCATACAATTTGCTAACTATTCGTGAGGTAGCATATATGCAATCAAAACAACCAAGGCAAAGTTGTCTCGAAAGTGGCCATGGTCTAAGGAGATAGTTGCGATCTCCAAGGTCATTGGTCGAGTCAAGATGAGATATAAGTGATCTCAAATGTTGTTTGTTGTGGTTAAGGTGATATATGTGATCTCCAATGTGCCCCATGAGAAGTCTAGGTGACTCCTATAGTGTCAGGGCTAGTTGTTTGGTCATGATTTTGGAATGGGTTTTAGGTTGAATAGTTGGTCCATTGGGTAGATGGATGAATGAATGGCCGAGCTAACCTCAGAAGACCCCATGTCAACTGAGTGCTGCCTACATAGCCCCTATTTTAAGGGCCTCAAGCTAATGTAGTTCTCCCCAAAAGGGAAGAAGAAGTCAAAGAGGTTGATAGTTGGTTTGGTTATGTTTGAAATGATGAGTATGATGATGTTACAGCCTTTTTCATATTATGTGATGGTGTATGATGTAACATAGGTTATGTGGTTTTTCATCCTTAGCAATTTTCTATATTGGTGATGGTGTATGCTAAAAATGAAATGAGTTTATTTATGCTTCAGCAAGTTTCCATATTGGTGATGGTATATGCTTGACATAAATTGTGTTTGGTTGATAGTTGTTTTGGTTAGGTTGGAAATGATGAGTGTATGATGATGTTACAGCCTTTTCCATATTGTGTGATGGTGTATCCTGTAACATAAGTTATGTGGTTTTTCATCCTTAGTAGTTTTCCATATTAGTGATGGTGTATGCTAAAAATGAAATGAGATTATTTATGCTTCAACAAGTTTCCATATTGGTGATGGTATATGCTTGACATAAATTGTGTTTGGTTGATAGTTTCCATGTGTATTGTTTTCCATAGAAACTAGTGTGAATGGGCTATGATAATTTATATAACACAAATTGGTATTTGTTTTAAATAAATCATGAGGTTATGTTAGTGGTTTAGGAAATATTTTGGTTGTATGTTATTGGCATGTGACGAAGGTGTGTAAGAAGTAAAAGGCGCGTTGCTCTTTCATTGACAAAGACCATAATGATATCATAGGTAGGGTTGTTGCAAACAAAAGCCCTGTTTATGCATTACGTCATTTGACCATTGGTTTGTGTTAGAGAAGTACTCTAATCACTTGACATTAAGTGAGCTCAAAATCCCTTGAGTATGTTAGGGTAATAGGTGTGATTATATGATATGTCAGGATAGCATAACCCTTTTTAGCAGGCATAACTTTGCCCCTTTTTTATAGGTGACCCTGAGAATGACTATAGACAAGTCCATGACTTAATAGTTTGTCAATCAGTTTTTACCTTTTGTTTTTGGTAGACTGATCAATGCAGGAAGTCTACTTGGGGATGTTGTCTTGTTTTTTGGTCATGTGAAGCTGATCGATGTGGGCAGCTTCTAAGAGGGTGCTATTTATGTAGCAAAATTTGGGTATAGCCATCCTTCAAGGGAGTGGTCTATATTTTGCTTTGTATGGTTGAAAGCTTTGAATAGCTATCCTTCAAGGGAGTAATCTATTAATTACAGTAATTATGTAGCTGTCCTTCAAGGGAGCAGTCTACATTTATAATTTATGACCTTTGAATAGGCATCCCAATTTTATGTGTTTTTTTTTATTGAACTTTTAGTCATGGACTAGGCTATAGAGGTTTAGGGGTTTCCCTTTTATTAGGACAAAGCATCAATGCTTAAAAAAGGGTTAACTAATGTTTGTAGGGAAAAAGGGTTGAAAGGAATAGGAATGAGGATAACGGGGGTTGCTCAAGGGATGAGCTCAAGTTAAACATCAAGTGAATGGTTACTTGATTAATAATAGAATGGTCACAGATGCAAGGCATTAAGGGGCTCAGGTTCTGGCCGGCCTTCAAGAGAAGATAGACGATAAGTCCCTGATCCATATTTGTGCATTATGATATAAGGTCCGAGCCAATTAGGAGCAAACTTGCCTTGTTTGCTTCTTTCCATATTGGTCACGTGTTGGTTTTCTTTAAGGATGAGATCTATGATTTTGAAATCTCACTCTTTTTGTTGTAGGTATGGTTTGGTCAATGCTTGGCAAAGGAAAGTCATCCTTTGGGCCAGCTAGGTTGAGGTTGTGATAGTTAGTATAAGTTCAAATTCCCCCAGTTGCTTTTATGACAGGGACAATGTTTGACACCAATTGCGGATAATCAATGAGTTGGATAAATGAGATAGGGAGAAGATGTTGAAGCTCTTCTTTGACAAGGAGTGTGATGCGAGGATGCATCCTACGAAGCTTTTGCCTGATAGGCTTAGTTTAAGAGGGTGAGATCCTGATCTTCTAGGTTGTAGTCTAGAATCTTAGAATCACTGAAGGTGATGGAGGCAATGGTGGGTACTGATTTGACTAGAGTGGCCAATGATTGGGGGTCTTCAGGTTGGACCTCCACTACCTTTAAAGCTTTGATTAAAGCTTGGAGAGTTTTGTATTAGGTCATACAAAGATTTCTTCACAGGGGTTTGGTGAAGTTGTTTCACCATGGAGTCACAAATTGCCCCAGAAGATGTTGGTTGAGATGTGCCCAAGATAGGAATCTTGGGTTTTGGTGGTTGAGAAGGCTTGGTGAATGGATATGTCCAAGGAATAGAAAATTTCTCTTTTCTTTTATCCTTTAGGGTTAGGGACCTAGTGGTCATATGAACAGTGTTGATTTCGAATATAGAGGGAGAAGGTAGTAGAGGGACCATGGTTTGATGATGGGATCCCGATGAAGGTGAGGAAGTGTGGGAGGCATGGGATGGTGTCAGTAGTTTTTCAAAGGGGTCCTTAATGAGAAGGGTGCCCTTTTTCAGGTGTTGGTAGATGACAACTTTAAGAGCGCAACAACGCTCAGTATCATGTCTAGGTGTGCAATGATATGCACAGATTTTAGTGTCATTGAACCAAGATGGTTTTGATTCGAGAGGTTGGAATGGCTTAATAGGCAGGAGAATGATGCTAAAAGACTGCAACAATTGGCGTAACAATGAAGCATAGGACCCCACTAATGGGTATGTGCTCGTAGTTGTAGTAGGGGTTGACAACTTCTGTTTAAGAGTTATAGGAGGAGTTTTTTGTACCACCTTTTTGTTTGGCGGTGTGGCCACACATGTAGATGGCACTTTCTTGATGAGAGGTGTTGGGATTTTTGGAGGAAATATATGTTTGATGGGTAGAGGGAGTAATGGAGGTGATTTTTTTTTGTCAGGTGTTGGAGCAGGGAACATTCCTATTAAAGTGGAAGGATGTGGACCCAAGATAGAGGGCAATGGTGAAGGTGGGGGAGGAGTTCTCCGACGTGGTTTATCAGCCTTCTTTAGTTTGGTGTGAATACCACTATTTTATGGGGTGAGGTTCAAATCTACCATCACTTGTGGGTGAGTGAGGTTTAATACGGGGCAAACACTGAGAGATTTAATCTGCTTCAGCATGGTGGATGCCTGCGAGGGTTTGGGTTCAGGTGTGGATGGTTGATCTTCTGAATATTTGGAAGTGAAAGCCCGATCCTCGTGAGAGATTTTGAGGTGATTTGTCATGGAAGGGTTGGTAGTATAAGTTAAAGTGAGATGTGTAAAATAAGGATCCTTAAGTTGCTCCCATAGTGCCTCATGTTTTAGGTTCCTCGAATGGAGAAATCCTAAGTTTTCTGCCAATCGAGAAAAGGGTTTAGGTGACGTCACGCGAGGTCTTATAGTCGGTCTTTTGGAGGATTTGGGTGATTGCGAGAATGGAAACGTATTGAATGCAACAATCTCAGGCCAAAGGTGAGAGAAAGCCATCACCGGATTTTCTTCGATTGAAGTGGGTGAGATGACAAGTTCTTCTCTCGGCGGAGAAAAGATTAGAGAATGTGGCTCTTTGAGAGGATAGAGCACAGGGATGATCATGCCTTCCATGTGTGGTCTAGGAGTGTGGAAAGTATGATCCTCAATTGGTAATAAGAAGGATGAAGGTGGGGCCACCGGCGTTGGTGCCATTAAGGCATCCTCTAATATGGGAGAGGTCAAAGTAGACTCTCTTACGTGTGAAAGAGGGGTTGATGGAGGACTATCCTCCATCGGTGGAGGACAAATAGGAGAAGAAGGATCCTCTAAAGGGTGAAGTAAAGGGATTATGACCCCTTCTACATGAGGGTGTGGGGTATGAATGGTCACTTCTTCTAATGTTAGAAGAAGAGGGAAGGTTGGGGCAAGAGGAATAGGTAATATGGGCTCCTCACAAGGTAAAAGTATGTGTGAAGGAGGTGTTTGATGTCATGGGGGTGATATGGGTAGAATAGGCTCTTCTACCCATGGTGGAGAGATGGGTTGACTAACCTCTTCAGATTGTGGGAGAGGTTGGATAGGAATGACAGGAAAGATCGTGTTGACCGTGCGTATGTTGCATTCTTGGGGGTCATCGGCCATGGTCTGAACATTGTTTTGACTAGGGGGATGGTTAGGGAATGGTTGCCTAAAGATATCTATGTTTTGGTTAGCTGGCACACCGAGCGTGCCAGAATGTTTCTCTACATTTTTGCTAATTATATTTAGAAGAAAGAAGAAACTAAAGTTAAGGGTTAGGGGTTTGTACATTACCAAAATTAAGTTGCACACCGTATCCAAGCATTGTAGGAGCTCCTCTTTGGCTGTGGAGGAAACACCTCTAGATAAGAATAAGACTTAAACACAAAAAATGTTAGAATAAGATATGGTGGACTGCCAAGATTCACGCTCAGTCTTAGAAGCGTAAAAACTTCTTTAAGGGATGACAGTCCACTATTTGACAAAAAGAGTGTTGTATAAAGAGAAATGGTGAAAGACTAAGAAAGAGAAATATAGATAATGTGTACCTATTCTCTGTAATCAGTCTGTCACAGTTGCTAACATCGGTAGTTCTGCCGATGTCAGTTGGTCAATGATGCTGACGTCGGTTATGTTACCAATGTCAGTAGGGGCAATGGTCCTTAGATAGGTTTCAGGTTATGTTTGTGGTTGATAGAATAGTCTGTAACTTTAAATGTTTGTCTAGGGTTGTAGGAAAGTGAATAGGGTCTAAGGAAGGGCAAAGATAGAGGATAGGTATGGAAAGAGAGTAAGGATAAGGGGAAGGCCTCTCAGCCTCTCCAAGAAGAAAGTCGGGTCAGGTTGATAGTATTTAGAAATAGTAAATAGAAACTAATTACTAATGTATTCTAAATTATTGAAATGAGAGGTAGAAGAATACTTAGCTCTGCTTGATGAAGAACTAGTGGTGTTAGAATGCTTATTCTTGTTGTGGCCGATGTCAAGGTCCTCGTACAATGTTCTAGTTCAATCTAGAGTGACTTGCGTAGAGTTTCTGTAGCCAAGAGAGTGTTAGTCAAATTCTAATGTTCAGTCTCAGAGTGTGCGCATCGATATCTAAGAGTCCGAGACCAGAGGGGCTAACTCAACATTAGAACTCGATTTATGTAACCGACATCGGCGATCCCGCTGGCATCAACTGACAGTTGACTGATGTCGGTAGTTAGAGAATGGGTAAAAGGGCTATTTTTAGCCCTTTGCCCATTCTTCCATCCACCAAGTGCATTTGCCATTGGAGAATGGTCAAAAGACAAGTTTATTAGGCATGAGAGTTAGTTAGAAAGTTGGAATAGGTCTTAGGTAGTTATGATTTGAAGGACTTAGTCTCAGGGTGACTCATAGGGTAAGAAATGGTCTTAGGGTGAGGTGTCCAAGGTGAGGTATCCAAGGTGAGGTGTCTAGGGTGATGTCATTAATTTAAAATAGGTAATTTATTTTAAATTAATAAAGTGTGTAAGTGTTTAGAAGTGGACCAAGGGGGGGTCAACACAATATTGGTGTCTATAGTACCATCTACAAATTCAAGGGACTTTGAGATTACTTGACATAATGTGATCAAGACACTTTTTTATCAACCAACGCATGCTAATGTGAAGCATTCAAAGGGCTTATGTTCACTATGACAATCTAACTTTGGTTTTGTTTAGTCCTTACCAATAAAGGATCATCATGCCTTTTTCTTATCTTCTCGTAATTGGTTCATGTATTCACTTGGACATATGTCTCAATTTTTCCTCTTTCCCCACATATAGTTTGTTACCTAACTTACTATATCTACTAATCATAGACATCATGAACCACATCACATCTATAGTCATAAACCATAACTATGTCACATATCCAACATCATAAACCATCTCTTTCATAAATATCAAATCAAAACATCATCATTATACATAAAAAAATAACCATAAACATAAACATCATAATCACATCATAACCACTGACCATAATCATCATCATTAATCATCACATGCCTAAGCTAATGAGTCCACATATCATACACATAAACATAAGCATAAACATTGAAACCAAAACCATGAACCATGAACCATAAAAATAAATCTATATATCATCATCATGTCATAAAAATAAATAGGACACACAATCATGTGTATCTCTCTCTCAAAAATATACATCTCATTACGTCAGCACATAGGTTGGTATCAAAATCATATACATCTACATATATCATATCATATAAACTATGCCCTAGGGGCACCACTACCACTGGGCATGTAATACCACCACCATCTGGTGCCTACCCTTTTAAGGTGCCTACCTATCCACTCACTAAAGTATCCCACTAACCTAGAGTCACTACCCCTACACCGCTTGTCAAGATGGCTCTATACTCACCCCATCGGGGCTCCTATAGACACTATGTCAAAACTATGGATTTAGAATAAAGTAGCTCCTAAACTGTGTCTAGATACCATGTCATAGGGATGGTACCTAATAGTCTTGCTGGCACTATAGATGCTCATCCTCTCTACCTCAGAGTATCCCTCTCTTAGGTCACCAAACCTAGTGAAGTCCTATCCTAGTTGCTCTCCCCCATCACAGTGGCAACCTGACCTGTAATGTCATAATTTAGCCCTATAATGTATGATCTACACCTATGTTGTGGCCAGTGCCACTCCTACCTATCCATTAGGGCCACCTCCCTGTACTTGTACCTATTAACTCCTACTAGTTAGGTCCACATCCATGGGCTTCCTACCTCCATCATCCCACCCAAAACTAGTTACTACATATAAAGCCTGATACCATGCTATATACCCATCAATATAATTGGTGTCATAAATCTCTACTCTAACTAGAAACTCCTTATGATCAAGCACCACCTCTACTAGCTATGGCTCAAGAAGCAAAAAATTAACATCCTCCCTCTTATACCAAGAAAATGGACCTAAAATCCCCTGCATCAGGCCAAAATGCCTATAAAATCTATCAAATAAGATGAGCTCAATTTTACCCTCTCTCCTCCCATAAATCCACCTATAGCTCTACAATGACAAAATATGTCAAGTATAGTGGGCCCACCTCAAAAAGCCCACATATGGCCTCCAGATCACATCAACAACCAAGGCCTTCAACACCTCCTTGAACCAATCAATATCCCTCATGCCTCCTCTAGCTTTGGTCAGTGTGTAGTCACCCCTCCACCACATGAAGCCCACCCTAAAGTCCATCTCAATGTATCCATCCCATGGTAACCCCATCAGCCTCAGGACCCTAATATACTCATAGGCCTAGTAATAAAACATAAACCCCACATTGATCCCATATCTCTGATGCACTCAAAACCCCCATAACACTCTATATATTTAAACTAACAAAATTGGTGCCCACCTAAAAATTATCTTCACAAGTAACATTTCCACCAAAACACCTAGCTACACATAAAGAAACTATCTATTGCTTGAATCTAGAAATGCAAAACATGACACTGCCATCATCATCAACCACCTCTCATATCTACCCCTTTGATATAATGGCTTGTAACTGATTTTATCAGCATGCCATTTAGCAAACATAGATCATCACCATAGAGGAGCTCCATATGCTCATCTCTCTCCTTACTCTCAATATGATATATCATCTCCCCTCAAATGGGGAATCATGTAATCTTATGTATATCCTCTAGTAGGATGGTCATCTTACCCATCAGTAATAGAAATGTGTTCATGGCCAGATCCCATCTCTTGATGAGAGCTATAATCATCACCACATCTCACGACATGTGCTAAAAGTGCCTCATCACACCAAGGCTAACCTCCTCCATCTACATCCAATTGCCATCTATCATCCCTCCACATATCTCCACAAAGATCTAAGGAACTTGATCCCACATCTGGATCAAATCTCATACCTACAAAAACTGTTAGCAAACACACTTAGTTTTCTTTTCTTTGATTTGACCAAAGATTTCACCTTGTTTTACCTCATTTTACCTACCTACTAAGCACCTAATTTTTATTTATTTTAAATACATTCCCATGTCTACAATCCTATCCTAAACCCACATTACCTACATTCTAAATGCTAAATAACACTAGCCTTAGCCTTTTATTAAACACATCCTACCCCTAACCATCTTACCTTAACATTTTTTTAATCAAAATTACTTGATCAGTCACACTTCCCTTAACATTTTTCACACCTACCTTAACTCTTTTATCAAAAACATTTGACTAGTTGCTTGATCACCAATGGTTAACATGACCCATTTTCACTCAGTCATCAACCATTGATGGTCAGGTATGATCATTGATGCTCATTATGTGTGACCATTGATGGAGCATACCTAACTGTACCTACCCAAAAACCATCCTAAATTCATTATAAACCCTCCATAGATCTATCTAATACCTACCTTGACCTATTTCAACCTGACCCACCCTCCCCATTTCATTTTTTTCTAAAAAAACAACCAAAACCTAAAACCTAGGGAAACAAAACAAGAAACCTTCCCCAATCACAAACAAACTAACCAAATTTAACTAACAAATGGAAAACTCAATCTATACTAACAATTTAAGGAAACACCTACCTCATTCCTCAACCATCATTGAGGAGGAAGCCTAGCTCCCACTGCTCGACCTATCCTCATCTGCCTTACATCCTCTGGTCCACCTCATTAGAAATCAACCAATCACCCAGTCAGTAATTGACCCGACCTTGTCAGTACCCTTATATAATACACAAAAAATGCCAAAATCACCAGAGCACAAAAGCTAGAAAGTTAAAATAAAAGGTGACAATGACTTTCCATTTTTAATTTTTATCTTTGTGGTTTTAGGGTTTTGCCCTGATTGTTGAAGGTCAAGGTGACCATCGATGGTCAATTTTGGGACCCCTGACCATCAATGATTAGGAAACCCACTTTTTAAACTTTTTTGACATTAACACTTTAGTGCCACCTTTCAAAGACCACCTTCTTCACAAACCAACCATGAACCACTGGAGAACAACCTCTCTAACCTACCAATCATTAGAGCACATCCACATTGATGTTGGCCATTTTAGCACAAACTATCACATATTTTATGACAACCTTGCCTAGTCTTTTTAATCACACCAACCAACCTTGCCATGTTAAACATTTGAATGTGTACCACCTCATACACACCAGACCATTTGTGTTTTTCATAGGAGCACTTCCTACCTCAAATACCCATGAAAACATCAAACCTACCTAGGAGACTTACATTTATGAGTGTTCCTAACCACCACACCTAAATGTGGTCATGTACTCTACTTATCACTTGTCCTTCTAAAAATAACCTCATTTTTCCAAACTATGGCAACTTATTCTATGCATGATATTGGCTATCATAACTTAGTTGTATTTTGTGCACATGTTCATGCTTCAAATTCCCCACCACCATTTTCACCAACCTCATGATGCACCATCAACTATTTATCAAACCTCAACCTAATTTTGATTTCACCTCATCAAATCCTGGGTTGAAGGGGAACACCTCCTCCCATACTTGGGGCAATAAACCTTTGACCCTTAATTTATTTTTGTTTTACAACTTAGTAACACAAACTGCATAACAAAAAAGAGAAAATATAAATGCATTAAAATTAACTTATGATACCTATAGAAAAACTTCATGTACATTAGTTACTTTAACACTATGCATAAAGACTCAATAACATCATTCTCACTCACATACAAAAAACTGCCTGTAGCTCCAAAAACAAAGTCATGAAGAATGTTGTCTTTAGCTCCTTTAATGACACTACCAAGACATATCATTCATATTAATAGTTCCTTTTTGACTTATATAACATCCTAAAATAGATAGATAACAATATCTAGTGTCAACCATTGGTCTTGCAGACCAATTTGTTGAGCTTCTCTCCCAAAATCCTTACATAGCTAGATAAGCCATTTTGAATTCCATATTACAACCTATTAAAGTGATTCTAAACCTTGTATAAAGAATTTATAGGTCATATATGTCCCAAAAAACATCATAATGTTCATTGGATACGTTGAATCTTGTTAGAGTCCCAAACTCTTCACTTCATCTTACATACCCTTAACTATCATTCTGCCTTGAGAACCAGTCATGATGAAGGCATGTATTCCAACCCTTGTGTAGACACATTTAGGAAATATTGATACATGTGTGTGATTCTATGATACCTCTAGATCACTTTCATATACAAAAACATCATGGTCCTATTGAAATAATTAAACTTACAAACCCATTACAAAACCTTACTACACACAGTTTTAACTCACTCAAACATGTCATTTTGGCTTAAGTAATTTCACCATCAATATTGATCACCAAGCTCTCTAAAACATATATATAGGTCATAAAATTCCCAAACCACTCTTCCATGCACTTAGAATAATTATTCCTTTATGAGAATTTGTCAGGAACCTTCAACTCATCTTTACTTGGATTTGCACTAAACTTCTTCACTAGGCCTGCTATTGATTGGCCATCTTGAAACATCAAATTTGAACACCTAAAGATCTAGACCAAATCAAAAAAATACATGGGCATAAAATATAAGTCACAAGCTTCAACCTCCATTCATTGTGTAACTTTTAATTAATCAACCCTACCTATTATACAATTTTTTTGAGAAATAAGTGATTTACTCTAGCTTCCACTCACTCACCTGGCAGACCAATGCCACATGGAGGTACCTGAGAGAGTTGTCTACATGTTCCAATCATCAAACTAGCCTCACCAATCCATTCTAGGCCATTTCCAACAACATCTTCCAAATTGGGTCATTATGAGGGTTTAAGGAGGGTTTTAAACTGGTTTCTCCATTCTTAACATTTGTTCATAAAACTTTGCCCCTAAAACCAACTCCTAATTCTTGGAAAACATTTTTATGACCCTTTTCCATCTCTACCTAAGATCTCAACTTCCCATGCAACAGTCACACGTGATAATAAGCATGAGAAAGTCATTCTCAAGTCTTCATCTCTTCATTTTGCACATACAAGAGACCTTCAAACTTATTTTCATGCTTTCTCCTTCAAATCAGGACCTCAAACTTGGTAAATACACTTAATACATCATGTCAAACCTCAATCCATTTTCACATGAGCTCGCAAGCCTCCAAACCTAATCATGACACCTCATTCTACCACATAGGGTCTTAAGACTAGGTCCATGAGAAGACCACTAAAGAAGAGCATACCCCTTTGGCTCACTCTAAGAGTCATGCGACTAACTCAACACCTTTCTCACATGTTATAAAACTTCATTGCACAACTTCAAGGCTCATACACATTTATATCACCACCATCATGCCTCTACAAGCCATATATATGCTTAAGAATAAGTTCATTCAAATAGACCTACTAGGAACCATACCATTTGGAGACCTCCTTACCACTATTGATGCACTCTAAGACTCATTCTCTTTTCAACCCACCTTTATACACTCTCTCAATAAGATCGTGAGTGTGTTACACCACAACAATATGCCAACACCTCATACAGGTATCAGAGAACATTTGTAGGACATCAATGATACTTACAAAACTTTGACATTAATGAAAACATTAATACCTCAATCACAACATAAAAAACATACCTCAACATGAACTTCCTATTTTTATTTTTATCTTACAATTGTCCATTGGACTAGACTTTTATTGGAATTTAATTGCAACAACAGATTTCTCGAATCTACGTGTCGAAGGAATGCACAACATTATAAAATTTGCAACGGTAGAATTTCATGATTTCGTCCGGGGAAAGAGGAGAATTTGTTGTCGGATGAAGCACCTTCCTTTTGTCAAAGGCCGTGGGAGAAATTTTGTTTTGTAAAGAGACTCTCAAAGGATTATTTGGAGGTTTTATTTATCTATGAAAACTCCAAACTCGTCTCCGTTTACTGTAGGAAATGTCAATAATTATGATCGTCATTACCCGGACTGAAAGAAACCCTCAGTAAATAGTTCGATATAATATGCCCGAAATCGCCGTCCTACAACCCTACCCTATCATCGCTAATCAATTTCGACCATTCAAACGACTGCTCAAAACTATATCTAACAAACGTGTAATCAACGTCGGGATGCCCACACCATCGCCCATTCCAAACGAAAAGTCACGAGTTTGCAGACTGATGCTACCATGCGTGCCTCTTTTACGTCATGGCCCATCTAAGCAATTAGTCTTTGAAGTATTTGAAACGTTTGAAGACTTTCCAATGGGCATCCCGAAGTTGATTGTACGTTATGAAAGATCCATATGAGCAGAGACGCAGACCGATGCTGCACGGCATGACCTCGTCCACGGAGAGCAAACAAGTGACCCGAATCACTTGAAACGATCAGATTGTGTTGTTGTATAGACGATCAGCGAGTGATGCTGCAACGACTTCCGAGCTGTTTCTTTTTACTTCTATTCAATTTGAATCGCCCTTCGCTTCTGTTTCTGTTTTTATATAATAATAATAATAAAAATTTTAACGTCCACGAGACTAAAAATAGTCTATGGGACAGCAAGACAACTCAAGCAGATTTAAGTAGCACTGTTCGCTTCTTGTGTAGGCTGATGATGAGCCCCCCTAATTGCTCAATGTGCTCTTCGTTGAATAGGTTATGCCAAGAACTGTCACATATAGTATCCACAAATTTATCTCTGCTATCTTTGTAGGCCTCACATTCTAGAATAAAGTGCTGTTCAGTTTCCACTTTCCCAGAATTGCAAAATCTGCAAATTCTCTCTTCCCAAGCCTCCTTTGGCCTCTTCCAACGCCCGGTTTCACAACGAAGTTGGTGAGAGTTGGTTCTCAGCTGAGCAATAAGAATTTTAGCCCTCCAAGAAATGTTGGCTCCTATGTACGCTTTTTGGAGTTGATCACAAGTGGGGTTGAACTCATTTATATAATATAGTTTCTTCCTCCCGATCTCGCTTCCCCAATTTCTCTTGTAAAATTTCTCCATAACAAAGACTTTTATTTCTTTATTATTTGTGGGGCACATATTGAATTGAATATTCCATTTACTCATCCATGCGATATTTTGTTGCATCCATGTCCTTTTTCGCTTACATAGTGTATCACTAAAAACAACTTTAGGCCATCTATCCTCTCCATTTTTTCGATTCTTTTTAAATAGCTTAAAAGGCGAACCATAGCAAGTGCCTCGATAGGAATAGCTCCCATTTCACTTAGCATGATGTCATATGGAACCGTGCTTTTGATTTTAATCTTGCTTGTAATCAAGCGCTTTTGGATTCCTTCAATTTGTTTCCATTGTGTTATAGTAGTGCTGCTGGCCCATAATTCACACCCGTAAAGAACAACTGGCAGCACAAGAAGACCGAACAAGGTTTGAATAGTTTTCCAATCCCACAACTCCGCTTCACGGCACTTATTTTGAAGAGCATAGAAAGCCTTCCACCCACCTAGTGTCCTTTTATACCTACAGCTAGACCAGCTTAGCTTTTTGTTGAAATCGATGCCAAGGTATTTATAATCCGCAACCTCTTCGAGAAGACTTCCATTGTAATAAAATTCATGTTGATGTTGTTTTTTATTATTAGAGAAAATCATAACCTTAGTCTTGCTGATATTGACCTGCATCCCCACCATTCTGCAAAAGCGCTCAAGAGAAGATAGATGGTCTTGCAAACCACAGGCAGATTTGGTAATTAAAATGAGATCGTCCGCATATAAGAGCAACTTTATAACAAATTCACCTAGCTGAATGCCTTCGCCCTTTTGTATGTTTAACCACTCTTCCATTTTATCAATATATAAACCAAATAAAGTAGGAGACAAAGGGCAACCCTGTTTGACCCCGATATCGCTCCTGAAACATTCTGAAATGCCATCTGAAGTTCTGATTTTCACTTTCACCTCTTCGTACATCCTATGAACAGCAGCTCTGAGATGCCTAGGAATCCCCAATTCTTCCATCCTAAACCAAAGCTTGTCTCTCGGAACGGTATCAAAAGCCTTTTTGAAGTCAACAAAGCAACAAAAAACCTCTTCCTTTTTCTCCCACTCTTTTTCAATAATGTGTCTCAGAGTGACACAGTGATCCACTGTCGAGTGCTTTGGCCTAAAACCAGCTTGCCTTTTAGCACGTTTATGGTTTTCTTCTGCCCATTTGCTGATCCTAGTTTCTATCATGCTGCCAAAAAGTTTAGCAAAGAGGGGATTGATCATTATAGTCCTATAGTTGGAGGGATTGTTAACATCACCACTCTTAAAAAGTGGTATTGCAAGGCTGATTGTCCAATCTTTCGGAAACCCTTCTTGGCAGATTTTGTTGAAGATTTCAGTGATGTACGGTGCAAGAGTTTTCATGCCCCACTTCAAATATTCGGCTTGAAGTGCAACAAGATCTTTTGCTTTACCTCCACCCAACTTCTTAATCCCTGTCTCTACCTCTTGCACAGTGAAAATGTTTGTAGTATCGTTGACCAAAGGTGGGTGTCCCACTCCACCCTCTTGTTCATAAAGTTTCTTAGCATATTCAAACCATTGGGTGGCAGTAATATTATTTTCATTTTGCTTTCTCCTTGGTTGGAGTTCTTTCCAGAAACGTTTGGGGTTATTTCTGCCCAAAAAAATTAGCTCCTCTCTCCTTGTGAACATAAAATCAGTTTTTTTCTTCTTTAGGATCTGTTTGTAGGCCTTAATGTCAAGTTTAGTTTTATTCGACTCCCTTAGGTTCCTCCTGGCCCTCTTACATTCCTTGTCAAACCATGCATTGGTTGGAAAACAATTAGTTTCAGATTTTCTATTTTTTGCTCTCTTGCATTTTGAAAGAGCCTCGTGAATCAGATTTGATAAGTCATGACTGTTAACACCATGCTTATACATAGGGTGTCCCATACAAAGTTCCTCAAGAGTAGCTCTAAAAGTGTTACTATTTTCTGAAGTTAACAAAATTCTGCCTTGAGAAGGTGGGTGTTGAGGGCCTTGGATTTTTGCCCCAAGCCGCCTATCCTTTGCCCAATACAAATTTATGTACAGCGGTCTATGATCTGATTTTAGATCCCAAACGTGCTCTCCAATTTCAACTTCTTTAATATTTTTATACAAATTCTGTGAACAAATTACATAATCTACCACACTTGCCCCGTTGTATGTGTTGCAAGTGAAATTGCCTGACTTAGCCCATCTAGCCAAACCATTACAGATTATTAGATCAAATGTGCCACATAAAGTGATCAATTCTTCCCCAAAATGATTGTAGCCTTTAGCATCTTTGGATATTCTTTCCCATTGCTGATTTCTCTCTTCTGTGAGCCAAATAGGGTTATCATTTACTTCAGAGCTGAAAATACTTGCTTGCCAATTCGCTGTCCTAGCATTGAAATCTCCAACAAGAAGAACATCCCCACGCTGCGAAAAAATAGCAACATCTTTCTTTAACGCAGCATAGGGGTCATTGTGATCTAAGCCACATTTTTTATAAGTTTTAGATACTTGTGGAGCAAAGTAACAGGCTGCGATCCTGAGAAGAGTGTTATTTTCCACGATTTTGAACCATATGAATTGTTTATTAGAATCAATCTTTTCCAACTGAATGGCACGACCTTCTCTTTCTTTTACTAGAACCATTATACCTCCATGACCTTTACCATTTGCCGCTGCCTCATTCCATACTGCCATCTTCCAGTAGCCTTCAAATAATGGGGTCTTACATCCCTCATGCTCATGTGTCTCTATGAGACAAATAATGTCTTTGCCTTCCGCGATAGGTCCTAACCCAGGCCCACGTCTCCACGGATAACCTCTGCAATTCCAACAAACTAAACTTAAGGATGCCTGGGTTAAGCTTGATTGCTATTTGTTTTGATGTGCAAGGCTCAAAGTTGAGTTTTTATCAGTAAGCGTGATTGTGGATCTTGCGGTATCTCTGCATGTTAAGGTGTTTGTTGTCGCACCTTTGTTGCCTTCTTGCTGCCCTTCATTGGAGCGGTGGCCAAAATGAGCAATAATTGCTTTTCCCTTGAACATCCAAGCTCTTTTGCCTTCATTTCTAGCGGTTCTGATTTTTTCCATTTCCATCCTTCTTTCAACTTGTTGTCTCATAGTTAAATCCTCCTCTAAAATGAAGCGAGAACCCCTCAAGAGCTGTTTTTTGTTAAGTAGATTTTGTTTGTCTCTAATGCTGGGCATAACTACCTTGATTGGCCTATTTCTCTCAGCGTGTGGTTTGCCAACCCTCCAAGCTTGGCAGATTTGTCCTTGCCACAACAACACATCTTGTAGGAAATCCCTCGTTAAGTCAAGGGTATGTTCGCCTTCCCCATAGTCTTTTATCCCTTTGATAATTATATTGGATGCCCTAAGCTGCCTTTCCTTGACCTCTCCGTCTTGTGTGTTCCCCCGAATCTTTGCCTCTTCTCTTGCCATATCAAGGTGTTTGCTGTTTTTGTCCCAAGTTTTGGTGCCTTCTGCAAAACTTCTCCTCTCCTCTTCAACCTCTGCCTTTCCTAGCAAACTAGTGTGAAGAATCGTTTGCTCCTTATTATGAGATGGCTCGGTATTTGCTGTGACCTTGTTTGTTTCCAATGTAACATTCAATTTTTTCCATTCATCCTTCATGTTCTGCCATTCAAACTTCCCAGCTGAAAGTGTTTCTTGCAGCATTGAGATTTGAGCTTTTAAAGTGTTGTTATTGTCTGCAAGAGTTTTATTTGCTGCAATTAGCACCTGTATATTGCGGTAACTTTCTTGCTCCTTAGCCTCTAGGAGCTCCAACCTCCTCTTGGCCCTCAAAAGTTCTTGCACATAAAGATCTGGACACCAAGCGAGAGGTGTGGAGGTAGGGCTGTAACTGACAGAATCACCTAATTTGCTGCTACCATACAACTCACTGTCACCCCTTAAGTGTGGAGGAGGGCACATTTTGACAACATCTTTTTGTTTCTTCTCTTGTTTATGCAATCTCTGCCCGTGTTTCTGCTTTTTATGTGACCATTTTATGCAAGCAAGTCTACGTTTTAAAATGCCCTTGAACTGTTTAGCATTGACCCAGATATATTTCCCTGTCTTGCCAAGTGATGCCATTTTGACTTGTCCTAGATGGTTAGTTTCAAAATGCACCATAATTTCTTGACCGTTTTTGACCAATGAGATGGTTTGTTTTCCCATAGTTTGCATATCCACCGTTTGCTTTCTCATTATTTGTGTATTCACGCTTTGTTTTTCCATTGATCAAAAGAGAGAAGGGTGAAACAAAAGCTACATGAAAAAAAAAAAAAACGAGTGCACCTTGAAACCCCTGGCTTAAAGGCCTGCCACTATCTTGCTCTGGACTGGGCCCCAGTCTTCGTTTTGCCCTACGAAACGGCGGGAGGCTGGGCTCAAATTGTCGTCCCGATTTCGAGTCGCGCGCTGCTGATGACAGATGTTGCTAACCTTTACAGGCCTGGCTTTTTGGGGACCGCGACGGCTAGGGTTTTGAGGTTCTTGACGGGAAAGCAGGTGAAACACCTGAAAGTGAAAGCACAAAATAAAGGTTCGCGTCGCCGAGGAAAATGAGCCGAGTGAGCGGCGTGGTGCTTGTGCTGGTGCTGGTGCTGGTGAGGTTCTAGATCACTAGCGTAGAATACGTCGATAAGAATTTTTGATCTTCAAATTTCAACATAAATTTGCATCGAGTAAGAGTGGTGATGATAAACTTGCGTCCTATTGGCAATGCAAGTAAAAGGGTTCAAACAAGAATCACTTCAAATTCTTATGTTTTATGTGTAAGAGATCATACTATTGAGAAGTCGATGTTTTGTCCTTTTTAAGTTAATTTTACACAAACTAGACTTCACCGCTGAAGGCTAAATGCATGGCAGCATCAGTCGTTTGAAATGGTTGAAATTGATTAGCGGTGATGTGGACTGGTCTCGTTGTGTTTTGGTTTTGGTTTTGAACTCTACTCTCTGTAAAAGTTTTGCTTGTTTAGATTATAATTTTGGTTTTAAAAATATTCATCTAATCAAATTAAAAAAATCATCTTTTATTAGATATAATTTTGATGAATACAATTGAAAATTTAAAATTTAAAACTTAATTTTTTTAACATAATCATTTTAATTATTTATCTTCCAATTTCATGCTTCCTGATTTCTCTAATTGATCTTATTATAACTTTTTGCAATTTTTTCTTTAAAACAAATATTTATATATCCTACATACATGTGCTTAAACCCTCACATCTTCTCACATGCATACAATGCTTCATTACATGTGTGCAATGACGTGGTTTTGGTGTGCATGATATTCCTTTAGTGCTTCAACGTCTATTTAATGAGCAATTGAACACAAGTAGTTAGCTTATTTTATTCATTTCAAATAATTAAAACCCTAAAATATATGGCTTCCACATACCCTGTGCATATGGATGCTTGAAATAGCACTTTAAAGCTCTATACTTATTGATGTCAGGGAACTAAAACCCTCTATTTATGGATATGAATTTAGTTATAGCTTTTACATTACATCATCATGTTTCATCGTGTCAATATGTTTGTATAGTTTTTACTAGCGAACAATCCAATAAAAAAGAGGGAAAATAGTTTTTATCAGCGTGTTAGTATGGTAAATATGAACCTGTGTAAGCCCATTACAGTTAGACTCTACACAAATAATTTTCAAGCACGTTGAGAGCTTGATTAATGTGACATCAGCATGCACTTTCCTCCCTTTTGTGCAAATGACAGATGGTCTACACACACAACTGCTATGAAGCCCCAGTTCAAATATGAACTTGGGGAAGAGCAGATGGGGATGGACGTGATAGAGAGTACCATTCCACATAGGTGTCCATGGCCTCTTGAATGTTCATCTACCCATGTTGCCTTTCGCCTGCTACATATCTTCAACTATTGCATGCCTTCCACTAAGTTTAGTGCTAGTGAGAGCAATAGATTAGGCAAGTAAGAAAAATTAAATTTATAATTACAAAATATATTATAATAATATGATATATATATTTTATAAATATAACATATACAACTATTTATATATATTAATTATAACAACTATTTATATAATATATATTAAATAGTTATATCAACCATAATGTTATATAATATTATATTACTATAACAATATATTATAATTTTATTATAATATAATAATACTATAAATTATTAGTCCCTGCCCTGCAAGGTAGTATAAGAATTGATAGAATGAACAATTTTTTTATTGTGACCAATAAAAAGCTTTGAAATAATATAATATTATATGCATTTCAATGTTTAACACCAAATATTAAAGAATATTCCATTACATGTTCTTAGAGAATACTCTATTTATATCAATATTATAATATATTCCAACAATATTGGCACTTGATCTGTAACTTACACAAAATATTGAAAAAAATATGCACAAATACAATATAATATATCACTCTTATTATTATGCCTTTGCCTTCTCATGTTATCCCATACTACTTCCATTTAATCTGTTGTGTGTGCCACCACTTGTGCTTGTGGACTTCATATAAATGGTGACCCTACAACTCAATTATAGCTATATTAAACAAATCTAAAAATAAATCAAAAGTGAAATAGAAGTCACAAGCTAAGTCCGGTCATTACTCCAACTAATAAGGCCCACTATTAACAGCTTGAAAGGAGTCTATAAACTTGCATGCCTCATATTACTAGATTTGAACACGATATGACTACATGCAGTCAGCTAATTAAATAACTTGCTATCGTATCTTAAGGTTTCAAATGCAAGTCATAATAAAATCAATATTTTTACAATTTTCTCAGCTTCTTTGGTGGCTAATTAGCGAATGGCCTCAATTTTTAGTGAAACAATTTAATGCCTTCCGCTCCTTTTGATAGCGTGAACTTCGATAATGAATGATAAATGCCATGCCTAAAATATAGAAACCCTAAATGTCAGAAAGAATTTCTATTAATTTGTCATTTTATCATTCTTCCTGAATCGATATGCAATGGAACAACAAAAAGGGTGATAGATATATTTTTTTCTTTGAAGAATGCAATACATATTCAATCGCAACATTGAAGGAGATTATATGTCTTTCCTCAAGTGATTATCTGAATTTGGTTTGACAAAGCCATTGTGAGAGTTCCCCACCTTTTTTCAAGAATTTACAAGGCAATAAAATTATCATTGGTATTCATTTTATTTTCTAAACATCTCCTTTTTACAATGTTTTTATATTATTCTATGACATAGTCTAATGTATTTGATTTCTAAAGGGCAGGGCACCCGCTTAACAGATTTATAGCTAGACATAGCCATAGTGATATAAAGATGGGGAAGGCCACCTTTTAATTTTGAGACTATAATTTGAATGTCTATATGCATAATGATGTCTTTAAACCTTGTTAATTTTGTGCAGTAAAAGAACAACCTTTTATGACCTCACAACAATTGATGACCTTTGCAATCACAAAGTTGGCCATATATTTGAAGTAGAAGTCCTTGTTGTTTACAAAGTAGTGTTACAAAAAGAGCAAAACAAATTATTTCTATGTGTTGACTTGACAGATGCAAAAGGATAAATGATAGTTACTCTCAATGTACCTAGCAACCTGATTGAAATACATGAACACAAATTTGCTGTAGATAAAGAAATATAAATAACAAACTTTTGAATTGCACTCAAAACTAGTTACGATCATGGAGATTATGACTTCATATTATTGCTCACTCAATCCACCATGATTAAGACTATACCTCATGTTTGCACAAATTAAAAATTCATACCAGACTCTATAATTAGACATTTGTTGACTAGAATTGATGTATATGCAACCAACACAATTGTTGTAATTTTAACCTCTGCAACAAAAACTAGCCTCTAGCTAATATTGGAAATTAAGGATGGAAATTTAGAAGATTATACCACACAAGCAAGCTACCATCCTTTCACATACTTTTTGATTTCAATCATATTTTATATACAAATAAAAATAACTACTTCATATTTAATTGTGCGGCTCTATCTATTTGGAACATTCAAGCCTTTGTTTACCACCATTCAACAAAAATTATAAAATAAACAATTTCCAACCTATCTCTTCAAAAATTTGGTGAAACAAAATAGCCCTGAAAGAGAATTCAAAACCAGTCAAGTAACATTTATTACTCCATTACATAATAAGAAAGCATTAGAAGACTTAAATGCATTATTAGATGCAAAAATTGAGGTATGTTAATGCACTTACTTTATTTCATATTTATCACTACAATTTTTATTAAAAAAATATTAATTATGTTCTTTACTTTCCAATCAATCACATTTTTAAAAGTAAAATACAAACCTATTATTAGTGGACTCTTCACAGTTTATAACACAATTGAAAAAAATGTGCTTGTCCTATCATTGAAACACAGTGCCTACTATGTTTGCATCACATTAATCTCTCTTTCCAAATTGTGTCTGTATTCTTATAGGTAGAAAGAACACTATCAATTACAAATTTATATTCTATGCCTTTTCAACTCATTTGCAATAAATGCAACATCTCAATTGAAACCCTTCAACTATCACATTTTACAACTCCATATTGCAGGTCCTATCAAGAAGAAAGTTTATATGTGTACACCCATCATGTAATTTTTAATCTAAAAACTAAAAAAATTAGCAATTTACAATGCTTCCTTTTAAGACTGCTACTAAAAATATAACTGCCTCGATTAACAGAGGTTTCACGTGAAGCCTACATAAACAAAAAAGCCGATACCATCTTTATGCTTAGAGAATTCTCTATTCAAGGCAAATTTGTACTAAATCAACACAAAGATATTATAGACACTGACATCACAAACTATTAAAGGTATGTGAAAACATCACTTACTTTCAACAAACACACACACACACACACACACACACACACACACACACACACACACACACACACACACACACACACACACACACACACACACACAAACACACACACACAAATACTAAAAAATGTTTCATTTTGTAGGGTATTATTAAATGCTTTATATGATTTTACAATGTGAAAACATACAATGTACATTTCCACTTATTAGGCTTTGTAGATGTTGGTATTTAGTCACAAATAAACTACCAACAAGTTGAAAGTTCAATTTGTGTAAAACCAAAACATGCCAAATACTATTTTTTTAAGAATTTTTGTACACAAATATGCTTAGGGATATATATATATATATATATATATATATATATATATATATATATATATATATATATATATATATATATATATATATACTAGTTTTTTTTTTCCAAAAATATATTTAATTGTAGCATAGTAAAGGTTATTTATTCAATTAGTATATGATTTTATTTCTATTATGTCAAGATAAATACATTTTTTTCAGGTTATTAACTGTTTTTTGAATATTTTTTGAGTCAACATATACTCTAAATGTTCTTTTGTTGAATATATTTTTTCACCCAATTCTATTGTCAAATTTCAAACTTAATATGCCAGAGGAATGCAATGCAATGCAATTCTTCTAGTATAAAGTATCAAGGTTTTAAATCTCATTCTCATCATGATTGCATAATCATAATTATTTTCATCTTTGGTGTACCCATAACCTATTTGCTGAAAAAACCATTTATGCACTTTTTCATCTAAATCCTGGACAACATCATCATAGCTACATGCCAATCAACCTCATAGTGATTTGCTTTCTTGTCTATCCTATGTTCTAGGATGCCATCCCAAAATTTTGTACTCCTAATCATTCTCATTATATTAGTGTTTATTTGTGTGTAGTTGTATCAAACAAATTGAACACTAATAGCCTAAAATGCATTCATAAATATATAGGAAAAATACAAAAAAAAATCTACTCAATGCTTGAGTAGTATACATCTTGGAAATGATAAATCAATACTATCTATTAGGGTTAACAACACGTGCTTGAATATGAATTTCTTCTGTGAATATTGTTGTCCACACATGAATAGGTGAAAATCTTCTCTTTGAAACTTTTTATTTTTCCTTTTTACACAAAACAAATCTGGACATCATGATGTATCTAGGTGAGATACAATCAAAATAGACCAACAAGATATGAAGAGTTTCTTTTAATTTGTATTTTATAATGTTCAAAGTCACACATCCTCAAAAAGTAGAAATCATTAAACTAGTAATGGTATATTACTTAGTAGCTTAGTCATTCAATGCACATTAGCTGGACATTTAGCTTTAGGGTTTGCATATATCAAATTTTTGGTAGTAGGATCCATGATAGACATTACATCATTTTGTTTTGTCATTTAAATACGTTTGGCATTGCAAAAGGATGTTTCTTGTAGTCTTGCATTCCTTTAAACAATTTTTTGTATTAAACACACATATCAAATGCTCTGAAAATAGAGATATTAATATTACTTTCCCAGATCATAGATTATCTAGTGCCAGCATAGCATAGTCAATCTATTTTAACTTTTGAATTTTATTGACCTTTTTGATATGATGATATCTAGAAACAAAATTTTGGCTAGTGGATAATGGAGACCCATATGTTTATTTCTACTTTCAATCTCATTTGAGGGAATGATACACACTATCTACAAAGTGAGTTCAGACATGGATGCTTTAATATGTTAAGCAGAGAGTGTTGCCCAAAGCCTCCACTTATAGAATGATCTCATGCAACATAACATTTAAGATTATTTTAAATATTGTTACGCATTGAGCATTACATTTCATATTTGATGGTTATTGTTGACAACAATATAACCTCTTATTTGCTAGTATAGTATATTTGGCAGATCTTAATTCATATGACCAAGACATTGTGGGTTTATTAATGGTGAATGGTTGTTGAACCTTAATAAAGGGATTCTTATTCCATTTTTTCTAAACATAGCTATTATTTTTGCTCCAACATTTTGAATTTGATAGAATATTGGTTATTTCTTATTGAAGAAATTGACACTTCTAACTATTCTTATCTCTATTCCTATCCTTGGAAATCTATATTAACGTATGTTAATTTTATTGTTATTTAGTCGCATACGATAAGAGTTATCCAAGAATAACTTAGAAACCTTAGATCTTACAATTAAACTTGATAGAGAAAGTTTGTATTACCTTGTATTCAAGATTATGGGTAATCTATTTATCTGGATAAGGTTTTCAAGGGTTGATGATTATTTCTAATGTTCCTTTTTACTTATTAACATGATATTCATACCTTAAACACACAACTAGAAGCTGACAAGTATGAAGTGATCAAGTACTTTATAGATCAATTTATCTATTACTTTCTTGCTCTGGACATAATGTGCATAAATATGTATTGTTTAGAGTCATGCATATTAATCTCAAATGAAATGTTGTCTCATCAAGTGCCAATTTTTTTCTAAAGATTGTCATTGTTCTTGAAACTCTCTATATCCAATCCTTGAAAAAACACATCTGCTTGTAATTAATTTCATGCTGAAAGTATGTTTAAGATGTGAGAGAATAGATTATTACCTTAAAAGTATACATATTTTAAATTATATTTAACAAGAAAGGTAGGGTCTATAATTTTTTCTAATGATGAGATAACATATATTTATCAATTTTTTTTAATGATGAGATAATAAATATTTATTATTCTTTAATAGAAGCAAATTATTTATAAACACTGAAATTATATTCCTGATATATTTGTGAATTAAAGTTGTTGACCTATTTCTGAGTTAAAGTTGTCTACTCCTACATGATTTCTACTTTCTTTTCAATATGTAGTTTAAATATTTTCATTCTCTTATAAAAATCAATATGATAACATTTCAAGTTATTTATATTTATTAAATAACTTTTCTAAACCTATTTTACTTTAATTTATAATACGCAACTAGTGTAAGCACAAACAATAATTCAATTTCTATATTAAATTATAATGCTATTATTATGTAATCAATGCAAACATTACAAAAATTTAACCATGGAATTTTTAAATATTTGAATTTTAAAAATTCATAATTATAATAATTAAAATTAATGTAATTATTTTTATTGCTCATCAGTTTGTTTGTTTTTTTTCCTTTTATTTATGTACTTGTTTGTTTGATAAATTTCGGTAGATAAATATCTACATATTTATGATTTAAATTCAATTAATTACAAATTTACATAAAAAATTAAGCAAAAAAAATATCAATATAAAAATAAGGATTAACCGCTACGTAGCTCTTTTTATTTATAGTTTATTATGTTAAGTTGTGGAGCTAAAAGCGTCATTGATGCAAGTATGGAGGTTGCTGAGTTACTAAGTAACCGACATCGGTCATCTTCAGTGTACATAGTAACTAACATCGGTTATGGTCGGCCGACATCGATCAAACAGGAACTGATGTTGGTCACCTGTGTGTTTCCAGAACTGTTCTAATTTTAGACGAACAGTGTGTTTGCATGTAAAAGACTAATTTTAGTCTTGAGTCTACTTTTCTAATTATTGTTTTCTTGGGATCTATTTAGGAGACCCATGTGGATGTATTGTAATAAAGGACAAGGTCAAGGACTTGTAAAGGACAAGGATGAGATCCTTCAAAGTGTAAGATCAGTTGATCTCCAGGTAGCAAGATCAAGGAGATCTACATGGTAAGTAAGATCAATTGATCTGTATGTAGCAAGATCAGGGAGATCTACTTGGAGTACTTAGAGTACTTGGAGTACTTGGAGTACTTGGTGGACTGGTAGTAGGCACAACAACCATTGGGTTGATTGTCACTAACTGGTGGAGGGAACAACTCAGTGTTGAGTTGATTGTAATTGATTGTGAGAGAGAGAACTCTTGAGGGAGAATTATTGGACACCCAAGAGGTGTGGGAAGAGTTTGATTTCTTCATTGTATTTCCTTCTAGAAGAGTGTTAATACAGATTGTATTGTTTCTCATATCATCTATTATTTGCTAATTCTGAATTCTAGTTACTTATTACTTCTGGTTTAATTCTGTGTTTAGTTGCTTATACAAAGGTAATCAAGTGTACTCTTAAGGAGTAGGATCCTAACAATAATTAATAAATTTATCGAGACATAAAATGTTATATTTAAACTTGTATCATTAATAAATTTATTTTATCAATAATTTTGAATATATAATTTAAATATAATAATTATCAATTTAATAGCAATATAAATAAATATATGTTAATTATAACATATAATATTAACCATAATAAATATGTATGTATCATAAATATTTATCTTTACTATAAATTATATAATATTTTATATTATATCTATATTATTATACCTACATATTTTATATTAGATATTTATTTAATATTATTATACATAAATAAATATAGGTTAACTATACCCTAATATATAAGATTAATCATAACAAATATATATGTACCATAAATATTTACCTAAATCATGTAATACTTTTAGTCTTTATTTAATAATATTTATACCTATATATCTATGTATTTGTGTTTATTTGAAATTTCCTTGTAAATAAAAAATACAAAAAATTAATAAAGATAAAAATTCTATACCATTTTTCACTTAGCTTTTAGTTTTTTTAATAATTATTTTATATTATAAATAAAATATATAGAGATAATTAACATAGTTATGTAATACATAACTAATATATCAAATATTTAGTTCGTGTATATTTAAACTTTTCTCATTAATAAATTTATCTTAATTAATAGATTTAATATGTATATTAAACCTAAATAATATAATTATAATTATAATAATAATAATTATAAATTTAATATATATATATATATATATATATATATATATATATTAACTATAATATATAATATTAATCATAGTATATTATGTATGTATTAGAATTTTTTTGATAGATGATATGAGATTTTGTGGTCCTTCACCCTTTTATTAATTAAAACATTTCAAATTTTATAAATAAATGAGGATAATTTGAGAGAAAATAGGGCATCAAAAGTAATGAAAGCCTACAAAAGACACACCTCGAAAGGCACCAAAATAATAAATACACAAACATTCCAAAGGGTAACACCAAAAAAAACATTTGAAAACCAAAAATATAGGGATGAAAACCTTTTTGTGATCAATCGTAGCCTCCATCATGGCACCACCACCATCAGAGGTGAGGCTACCAATAACCACTGTTGGGGAAAATCGTTCCTTATCTATGCTAGGTCCTCCCATGCTCACATCCACCTGAGCTTTGCCATCATTCAGAACTCTCATGGATCCACCAACATGAGGAAAAATCACTTTCCTCCTTTGGAGCCTCATCGTGAATACCTATGCCTTCATCATAACTCCCTTAATGCCTTACGATGCTTTAATGCCAACCAAGTGAGCATGCATTTGGGTTATAACTGCCCATCATTTTTTTACTTGACTCATGCCCTTTCCTTTAGGAGATTCCTACACCTATTGTAGTAGACCCTCGAATAGCCTCAATAGGGATTTAACTGTAGCCACTAGCCTAGAGGAGTTTCTCCAACTAAGGGCCACCACCATCGAGGCCAAAGGTGCTTGCATGTCACCTAGGTCTAGCTATGGAAGAAATCACCCCTCTGATCCAGAGTTCTTTAGGCAAATCTGTAAGAAATCCAAATACTCCATCACTTCAAAAAAATTAACCTCTAGCTCATGGAAAGTCCACAAGGGTATTAACCCTAATTCAATATGAGAAGATAATAGGAGTTGATGTTAATCAACCCAATCATAACTCCCTACACCTTCTACCGGACCAACCCAAAAGTTGGGTTGGGCAATTCTACTTGCCACCACCATGGTTTGGTGTTTGTCTTTCAAGATAAAGAGAAGGTTCCCAATGAAATTTGATGTCACCAAAGAATTACCTTTCACCCTATAACTAGTATCCAAAACAACTTGATGAATTAATTCCTTAATAGCCTACAAAACACTTCCATATTGAACTACAATTTTTTTTTTAATTGTGAATCCATCACTCACCTAAAAGAGTCCATTTCTCTTCTTAAAGCTTAAAAACACAACAATGGTTCACCAAGTGTCACTTGGAGCATACAATCCATGGTGTTTGAAGTTACTAGCTAACAAACCAAACAACAACATAGATGTGGGACAAGAAGAAATCATGTAGTAAATGAAGTGACTAGTGTGCTAACTTCAAGATAAATATGTCACTCGTGTTAGTGTGGATTAAAAAATCCATGTGTGAAGTGATCCCACTGAATCCTAATTGAAACCAATGAAGGGAAACTTACTCATCATGATGAGATACACCTCCTCAAAACCCCTTATTAAGACAAGGTCCTTTCAAAGCTTTAGATAATCCAATCATTATTAATAATGATTTCTTTGATTTGGTCCACTCCTTCATTATATAATTTGTTTGTTATTGAGTTTTCTTCATGGTAACATTGGGATGCCTCTTAGAAACCAAAATTGTCCAACAGTCCCCTAATGCAATTTAAAATGTTGTTGATATTTGAAGATCTTGATTTCCTATTCCTTAGAGCTTGGATAATCACCTTGGATTCACCTCAAATAATGACTCTCTCAATCTCGTAGTGTGTTAGTATGTCTAAACCCAAGACAAGATCTTACACTTTTACCTTATTATTGGTTCCATGTACCAAATTATTCAATATGGATCAAATGAGTGAGCCTGCACAATCTCAGATAGTGCATTCTACTCTAGTTGCCCCTGATTACCCCTGGCTTCCCCATCAAAATTTAACTTGAACAATCCTAGAGGGGGAGGCACCCACTTTATTTTTCCCTCATGTCTTGATGCCTTTCAACATATCATTGACCCATTAATGAGAGGCACCTTTAGCCAACACCAGGATGAAATGATATACAAATCCCATGTGGAAAGAGACACTTAGTGTGGGCAAAACCTACTTCATAAATTACATGCTCAATTAGTTATATCACCACCTCAAAGGATCTAACTTTGTCCTCAAATATTATCTGATAGCATTCCATATAGATATTCCATATCATAATGGCTAGGTTAGTTCAAATCCATGCAAAATAGGTGCAATGTATAGGATTCTGACTTGAGAGTATATTTGAATCATGAAGCTGAATTAGAGATTGTGCAGGTGTGGAGGTCATGCATTTATGACATGCCCCACTAGAATATGGAGATACTGAGAAGGTGTATTAGTGTGGAGGTCATATTTTTATGACATACCCCCACTAAAATATGGAAACTAAGAAAAGGTGTAAGTGTGGAGGTCATGGTTCTATGAAATGCCCTTGATAGAATCTGGAAACTATGAAAAATGTGGAGGTTTTGCTTCTATGACAGGCCCCCATTAATATGCACCCCACCTTTTGAGGTGAGGGAAATATAATCTAGTAGTTTCCTTAACACAAAAGGATACGGTAGCTATATAATCTATGTATGGATCATGTAACATATAGGGATAACACGTCTAATTAAATATATCAATTAATCTCATAATATGTGATCACTTAAAGTCTGAAGATGCATAATATATATCATGCCAATGTCTAGAAAGTAAAAATATAAGTTCAACAAAAAATCAAGCACACATACAAGGGCACTCAATATAATTTAAAATAAGGGTCCAAGGAGACCTCATATGAGTAAAATGTTCAAACTTTGAACATTTGAAAAGGATGACATGTTTAAATGTCCAACCACATAGAATGACATATTCAAAGGTCCAATCAACGTACAATTTCATAAGGGTCAAAAAGTAAAGAAAACATTCAAATGTTCCATAAGAAAGATAATAACAAGAAATGTAATACACTCAAAGAACTGACAATGTGAATAAATGAAGTATAAAAAACTAGCATAAGCATATTATACTGGTCCATGCATATTATGTAGCATAGCATATCAAATATACTATGGAATATATGAGCATGGATATAGACATGCGTTCAAACATTAGTATATAATCTTAAACATGATAATTTAGAAATGATCATAAAGGATATCTAGCTAGGATCAATCGTGATCAAAGAAGTAGATTCCCCCAATGTACTATATGATGCAGGTAGAGGAGAGATCTAACATCTAGAAGTGCATATATCATGTGTTTAGGTATTCTTGTATTACACTTAAATATGCATGAAACATATGTTTATATATAAATGAAATGATATTCTATATACTAGCATAAATCAAATAACATAGGTGCCAGTGAACTGATAAGATCTGGGAATGGCAAATATTTTTGTATTTATAAATTTATTTGAATGTTTTTATATTTTTTGAAAATTTTATTTTTTGAGATTTTTTAATTTTTTTGGAATGTTTTTCTTAATGTGCATCTAATGGATCAAGTTTGTTATGAATGGATCATTATTAATCAAAAAGTTTCATAGTATGCTCCTCTTCTCTCGTTACTTAGTAGAATTACCATCACCATCATGTGGTATGTGAACCAATCTTCCCTTGTAGGAGAATGAAATACCTTGTTGATTTTGATCTATTTTAGATTCCATTTGGTATATCCAAATGAAACCAAGGTAAAGTTGTGTTGAGTTGTATGGGGCATGACCCATACTTTTGTTTGGATGACACATGGTCCACAAGAAATTGGTAATATTATGTCTCCCAATGAGTTTTTCCAACTTCATTTATGATGTAAGTCTTTGATGATATAACCAAATTATGTCAAACATTTTTCATTACAAAAAGTTTCTTTTTATGTAGTATCAATATGGCTATGGTGAAAATAAGATCCACGCATGAATAATGTTATTTTTAAATCCTTTTGGCAAGGATGATTCTTGCTTGGTGAATCTGGAAGTGTTTGTGGAGTATGTCCATTTGGTATTGGTCCCACACTATGTAAAATTTGTGAAGGTTTCATATAAATATTTGGGATGCCACATGTTTGTTCATTATATTCACTTTGTATTTCATTCCCATTGTATGTATCATGAAAAAAATGTTTGTCTTTTTTAGGAGATAAATTTGATTATTTGTTATATTGGAGTAGGAAACAAGTATATATATGCACATCCATGTATATGTGGGTAAATGAGGTATAAAATTTATGTAATCCCCCTTTTTTTAGTGGAGGAGTGAGACCTATACTAAATAGGAATTGTAGTTCCAAATCTGAAGGTCAATATGCTAAGGTATATGATGCATTTTTAAATCTAATAGCATAATCTTGAAGATATTTATCATCATGTTGTTTGATGTTTTGAAAATGTTCCAATGTAAATTTTGGCACATTGTGTGTATTAAAGGCTGAAAAGAAAAAAATCTTCTAATTTTTAGAATGTAGTGCCAAGGAACCATTTGGTAAACAATAGAACTAATCACAAGCTTCATCTATAAGGTTTGTATTAAATGATTTTAACAATGCTCATCTTTAGCCCAATTTTTAAAAGAATTTACATATTGAATTGTATGTTGGGAAGGATCTTCATGTCCAAAAAAGGAAGGAGATATTGACATGATAAACTTTGTGGATAAGGATATTAAAATACACATTTTTAAAGGGTTTGGTTTTAGATAATGTTATCACTAGTAGTAGCATTGTAAGATGACACTTGTAGCTTGAGAATTGAAACTTGTCTTTGGAGCTCTCTTATAGTACTCATCATAAACATAAGATAAGTAGTAGGAATTGTTGAAGTTTGTAAAGATGTAATTATTGGGTGCAATTCATCATTTATTTGAAACATATGAACAATATTTATGTCTCATCATTATAACGATTCTGTTTGAGATTTGCATCACTTGGAACATTTGAAATTTATAGTAATTTATCTTCAGTTGAAAGTTTTGGAATTTGTGGAGATGGTGAATCTTATGGAAATTTAGGAACCTTTGGTAAAGGTTTGTCATGTAAAATTTTTAGCATACTTGGTAATGGTACCTCATTTGAAAACTTTGGTACTTTTATATCATGTAAGAGTTTTGGAATCTTTGGCAAGTATTCATTAATTGAATATTTGGGAGCCTTTGGTAATTGAACATTGTTTAGAATTGTGATAGATTTTGGTAGCTATGCATTTGATGGGAGTTACAAGGAATCCATGATATCTTTGTGAAAATTGCAAATTGTTTCACAATCAAAAGATGGAAAGTTTGAGTACTTATCATGCAATATGAGTGCCTTATTTGTTAATGTGGGAACCATGGGTAATTGTAGTGTTTTTCATGGAGGAAATGGGTTGGTGTTTACAAAGAGATCTTTATATCCCTGTGATTCTTGCAAAAATAATTCATGATTAAATAAAGGAAAATTTTGATCATTTATATCCATAATTCATTTGATAGAGGGATGAACATGTTGACCATGACGCGATGGCCTACCCTTCTAGTTATTAATAGTATGGACTTCAAAACCAAACATAGGTCATCAATGAGTGATGGGAGAAGGATGGTGACTATTACAACCTGGAGGAGTAAGTTTCTTAATGAAACAAGTCAAACATGCCTGATTTTGTTCACTTGGTAAAATTTAAAATTATTTGTGATCAATATCAGTGTATTTATAAATATAAACCTCTTCTTGATCATAGGTTATGTTATGTTATAAACCTTTCATTTTATATTTGGTAAAATATAGAATGAGATAGCTTGGAAATAAAGAATGTAACCCTAGGAAGTTGCACAACCCTAAAGCAAATAATGGTTTCATATGAAGACTCAGGGGTCAATTTCACGAAATGTTTAACCATAAATTTATAACAATGAGGGTATATAGTTAAGAGTATAAAAATAATCTAAGCACAAGGGTGATAAATTAATCTAGAGCATGTTAATTAATTGCAAACTCATAATATGAATACTCTGCATTAAAATATTGAGATGTGTTAAATATGGAAAGTATTTGATTTGGAAGATATTCAATTGATTGCTATACCAAATATAAATGATACTTAACTAGGTTTATTGTGTGCAAAAATATCTAGACTAGAAAAAAGTGTAAAGTATGCAGGATCATTATTTAGGATTAATCATAAAATTATATAAATTGTGATTCTATAGCCATGGACACTATTGTCAGGACTGGACACTACCATCGACACGGGTATTTGACTGTGATACATGTGTTCAGTATGGAATAATTATTGGATTAAGATGTGGCCAACTTCAATGTTTTGATTTTTTTATCAGCTTTATGATGTTGTATTCAGATCTAGGGTATAGGTTATTATACTTTATTTATTGATTAAACCCTATCCATCCACCCTTATTTACCCTTGGAATAAATTTGTTAAAAATGGGTAAATAGGCTCATAGTGTTGAGTTGACCCCAAAAAACCCTCTATCAATGGGCTCTACCTACATATCCAATACTCCAAACAGGGCCTCAGACTTATGAAGTTATCCCCTATGTGTAGGAAAGTGTGTGCACAAGGGTGTAATATACCATATGATGACACATGCACTTATATAGCTTGTAACTTGATAAATATCGTTTATGGGATGCTCTCTGAATGCTTAAAACTTGTAATATGACTGCTTCTATGTTAGATATAAAAATATGGATGAATGGGGTCGAATAGATTGATTGTTTAGTTGATTAATTTAGATTTAATAGCTATTTTATAGGTATTTTCTCGATAATAATGAGAAGGATTAAACTTATATTTATACCACACCTTTTGAAAATATCTGATGATAGGGTTCAATAAGACAAATACACTAACCCATAGATTTCAAAAAAATTATAATTTAGGTGAATATTGGCAACTAGACACTGGATAAGGATCTAGACACTACCATAGGCTAGACTATCCCTTTGTGGTTGGTAGTGTCCAAAGGGCTAGAGAAAAGGTACAGATCTAAAATTGACTTTGAAAGATGTTTATCAAATTTTTAATATTTTTGCGTAGTATAAGAGACCTAGGTCATCAAAATTATATGGATTAGATTAAAAGATAATAATTTGGACACAATGAGATGGTGAATGTGAGCCTTTTGGCAACAAGGAGATATGAAACTGAAAGGTAGAGACTTGATTAATTTGTCAAATGTACAAGACTGAGATGTTATACATATTCAATTTTAGTATCTACATAACGAAAATAGGGGTTGAATATAAAATGACTCCTATAGAAATGTAGATAATGCACCATATGTCAATTTATATGAGTCTAAAACTATTAGACAAAAACTATGATTGCATAAATTGTTTAAAACCTTATTATACGACTTTAAAACCAATTAGATGAAAAATTGAAAAGGCTTCTCCAATGAAACCAAAAGCACTACCAATTTTGGGTAGTCTGTTGATCCTAGGTATGAATCTACACTAGTTTCTTCATAATCTCTACAAGTGCTTTGGTGGTCTAATGTATCTCAAATCAGGGGCCACTTTGATTGTTATAGCTTCATTTGTGGAGGTTGCAACTATCATATTAAAGAACATAAGTTATATTGAAAGGGATGTATGTTTCTATTTTAGTAAGAGGTGTTAGGATCCTGTAGCTCACTCTGATACCAAATGTTAGTACCTTAGAGCTCAATTGATTACTATTGTATAAGCAACTAAACATAGAATTAAACCAGAAGTAATAAGTAACTAGAATTCGGAAATAGCAAAGAATAGATGATACAAGAAACAATACAATCTGTATTAACACTCTTTCAGAAGAAAATACAATGAATAAATCTCACTCTTCCCACACCTCATGGGTGTACAGTAATTCTCCCTCAAGAGTTCTCTCTCTCAATCAATTACAACCAACTCAATAACCGAGTTGTTCCCTCCAGTGACAATCAACCCAATGGTTGTTGTTGCCTACTCTGATTGTGACAATCAACCCAATTGTTGTTGCCTCCAATATAATTACAATACAGCCCCATGGGTCTCTTAAATAGTTCCCAAACCAAACAATAATTAGAAATATAGACTCAAGACTAAAATTAGTCTTTACATGCAAACTCACTGTTCATCTAAAATTAGAACAATTTTGGAAACACACAGGTGATCGACGTCGGTTCCTGTCTGACTGATGCTAGCCAACTACTAATCGATGCCAGTTACTGTGTAACTGAATATGACCAATGTCAGTTAGCTTGACCGATGTCGGTTACTCTGTAACTCAGCAACCTCCACATTTGCATCAGTGAAGTTTTTAGCTCCACAACTTAACAATCTCCCACTTGGAGATAAATAGTTGCACCTATACCTGTACATCCTCTAATTTGTTTTTGGCTTGTATCTCCATCTTTAAGTTCAATTTTGAAGATCAACCACCAACAATGAACACATATCATGTGGTTCTTCTCCTGCCATCCAAGTCACCTGCCATATTTGAATCTACATACCCATGTAGAGAAGTGCTTGACCTTGCATAACATAAATACCTATTGTTGGTCCCTCTCAAATATCTGAGAATCCACTGAACTGCTTTCCAGTGCTTCTTTCCTGGATTGGCCATAAACTTTCTGACAACTCCCACTGCTTGGGCAATATCAGGTCTAGTACATACCATGTACTCAACCTCATCATGTGATTTAAGACACTATTCATAGCTCAACTTGAACTGTCCAACCATAGGTGTGTTGCATTTTGCAAATTGAACCTCTCCACTACCTTATTCACATAATTCTCTTGAGACAAAATCAACCTATGATTTTCCCTGTATCTATAAATACTCATGCCAAGAATTTTCTTTGCTCCTCCTAAATCATTCTTGGCACATGTCGGAGCTACTTTTACCTTTAGCTCAGTAATTCCCTACATGTGTGACCCTAAAACAAGCATATACAGTAACAGGATAATGTAGCTATCATTATCCAACCTGGTAAAATAAACACAATGGTCACATTGACATTGACTAAAGCCATGCTTTGTCATAAACCTGTCAAACCTCAAATACCGCTATCTTAGAGCTTGCTCAAGACCATATAACCTGGCTTCTATCTCACCTATCCATTCTCTCTTTTCTTTAACCTGTGAATCCATTCGTCTTTTAGTGCTTTCCTTTCAGCTGGCAACTCAACCAAATCCCACGTTTAGTTCTTTTCCAAGGAATCAATTTCCTCATTCATGCCATGCTCCCATTATTTCCTGGATTCTACCTATATTGCCTCTTCAAAACTTTTTGGTTCTTGACCATTAGTGAGCAACAAGTAGTATAAAGAAGGGGAATAACAAATTTGAGGTTTACTTACCCTTTTAGACCTCCTCATGGGCATTTGAGACTCATTGACAGTTTGTTGTCCACCTAAATTTCATTCTAACAGTGACCGATCCCACTCATCTCTCAGTCTACACCTGACCGATGTTAGTTCCATGCAACTGACCTGATCGACATCAGTTCTTACATGACCGATGTCGGTTTCCACCTACCTGACATCATCAACTTTAGTCTCCACCAAACCGACATCAGTTCCTGCTTGATTGACGTCAGTTCACACCTGATCGACGTCGATAACTGTGTTTTCCTGTGAGTGATGATTTTTACTCACAAGCTCATTTTGGATCATAACCTTGTCCAAATTGCCCTGCTTAAAATTATTCAACCTCTTGAGCTGATCACTATCCATCACCTTCTCCTTGAAAACCAAGGCTTTTCATGTTTTAAAAGTTTCAAAAACATTAGATTTCCACTTTATGCAATAAACCCATATCTTTCTTGTAGCATCATCAATGAAAGAAACATAATATTGTGATCCTCTAATAGAAGCTCCTTGAGCTGGTCCCCACACCTTTGTGTGAACAAGCTCCAACCTGTGCTTCTTCTTTGTTGACCCAATTTTTAAAAACTTCATTTTCTCCTATTTTTCAAACATACAATGCTCACAAAAATCTAGATCTATCAAATCTGAAAGCATACCTTTTGACTTAAGAACATCCATTCCCTTCTCACTCATGTGACCAAGCCTACAGAGCCACATCTTTGCATCTACATCTGAAGTAGATAAAACAGAAGGAGAATCAGTAATACAAGTAGATAGATAAAGTGTACCTACTTTTTTACCTCTAGCTAATACAAGTGCACCCTTGGAAATTTTCCAAAATTCTGCTGTGAGAGTTACTGTGCAACCCTCATCACCCAACTTCTCTACAGAAATCAAATTCCTCTTTAGGATGGGTACATGCATGACATCCTTCAACACCTATATGTTGCCAGTCTGCAATTTCAGCAGCACTTTCCCTTTGTGAACCATTTGACAAGGCTCACCATCCCCTAAATAAACTTTTTCAAAGTCTCCATGGACATAATCATGAAAAAATTCTCTATTTTGGGTTGCATGGAAAGAAGCACCAAAATCTAAAACCCATGATTCTACCTAACTATCCAAAGAAAATGTAAGAGCATCATGTGCAATAATACCTACAACATCTGTTTCTTCATGCTGATCTTCTTTCAACCAACAATCTTTCTTTGCATGTCCTTTCTTTCTACAATTCTAGCAGGTTATACTGCCATTTTTAGATTTGGATCTACTCCCTATCTTTGACCTTGATTTCCCTTGCTTGCCCTTCTCTCTTTGCCATCCCCTGCTTTCAACACTTAAAGCATTCCCTAATATTTCCCTTGTGTTTTTACTGCAAATTTATTCATTCAAGATTACACTAACAACATCAACTTTCAAGATATTTGAAGCAGACGTAGTATTACTAACTGCCATTACCAAGCTATGCCAGCTTTCAGGTAAAAATCATAAGATTAAGATAGCCTTAATTTCATCATCAAAAACTATTTTGACTGAAGTTAACTTATTTACAATTCCATGAAAATCATTAAGATGACTATATACAGATCCACCTTCCAGCATTTGCAAATTAAATAATTGCTTCATAAGAAATACCTTATTTGAAGCTGAGGGTTTTTCATATAAATTTTCCAAAGATTCCATTAACTCTACCATTGTCTTTGCCTGAGATAAGTTGGAAAACATAGAAGCTGCCAGGGTCAGCCTTATAGCTCCAAGAGTCTTTCTGTCAAGAACCTTCCATTCTTCATCATGCATACATGTGGGCTTACATGAAGCCCCACCCACCGGTAAGTACAGATCTTTGATACATATAATTTTCTATCTGTATCCTCCATAATTGATAATTCTTGCCATTGAATTTCTCTATTTTTAGCTTACTTTTTTCTGCCATTGCTTTACTCCCACTCAATCAAAAACCCCTGAGAGTGAACCTGTAATCAAAAAACACTAACCTGCTCTGATACCACCTGTTAGGATCTTGTAGCTCACTCTGATACCAAATGTTAGTACCTTAGAGCTCAATTGATTAGTATTGTATAAGCAACTAAACACAGAATTAAACTAGAAGTAATAAGTAACTAGAATTCAGAAATAGCAAAGAATAGATGATACGAGAAACAATACAATCTGTATTAACACTCTTCCAGAAGGAAATACAATTAAGAAATCTCACTCTTCCCACACCTCATGGGTGTACAGTAATTCTCCCTCAAGAGTTCTCTCTCTCAATCAATTACAACCAACTCAATAACCGAGTTGTTCCCTCCAGTGACAATCAATCCAATGGTTGTTGTTGCCTACTCTGATTGTGACAATCAACCCAATTGTTGTTGCCTCCAATACAATTACAATACAGCCCCATGGGTCTCTTAAATAGATCTCAAACCAAACAATAATTAGAAACGCAGACTCAAAACTAAAATTAGTCTTTACATGCAAACTCATTGTTCGTCTAAAATTAGAACAGTTCTAAAAACACACAGGTGACCGACGTCGGTTCTTGTCTGACGGATGTCGGCCAACTACTAACTGATGTTGGTTACTATGTAACTGAATATGACCGATGTCGGTTGGCCTGACTGATGTCGGTTACTCTGTAACTCAACAACCTTTACATTTGCATCAGTGAAGCTTTTAGCTCCACAACTTAACAAGAGGCATTTTTTAAAGTGGAAGTGTTTAAATTGATAGTTGTACCTCACTCAAAACCCATGACTGCTGACCCTATTTCACCTTTTGTACATGAAACGTTAAGCAACAATAATATAATATTCATTTTAATAATATTTCTAAAACATCTTTTTCTTGACTAGTGCTTAGTTAGATTTTATGTATGTTTTAGTAGGGACAAATAAGATGCTTATAAATACAAGTTCCAATTGTCCCTGACTTTTCTTCTAGGGGTTTTAGTATGGAATTTTTATATGTTTTTATGGCTAATGTAATTGCTCTAGGTGTCAATATGTTTGTGGCATAGACAAATAGAAAATACAAGAAAGACTCCAGGTCCTCAAAGTCTTGTCTCAATGTCAACAATATTGTAACATTGATTCAATCTACACATCAATCATGGACCCATGCCATAATCAAATCAACTCTCTTAACGTCCTTGTCCAACCTTGACAATATAAAACACTTAGTCAAATATGCCACCACTTTGCAAGATGCATACCCTGTTGTAATGTGTATAGATCATATAAATCTAATAGCTAATCTAAACCTAGTTGATGTATGACGTAAGCCCTTGTGTATTCTATATAACTATTATAATATTTTTAGTATTAAATATAAATTATATAATATATATGAATATTATATTATATAATATATATATATTATATTATAAATTATAGTCACGTTTTCTATCTGTATGTAAATTGTAGCCACGAATATTGTAGTAAAGTGGGCATATTCATGTGTCTTAATATACATCGAAAAAATTATGTGCGTTGTGTTGTTTATGATTTTACTGAAGTACAATCTGGCATGGATTTGTCACCAATGTGGCTCCATGGGAGAACCTGAGTTGGAGGTTTAAGGGTTTGGAAAGGTTTATATGCGGTGACCCGTAATATATCATTCCATCCTGTTGTCCCATCAGTAACGAAATTCCATGAAGATAATGGATGAAATATCACGTAAATGGTCACTGTAAAGGTTTTTGATGGTATTGAAAATGGAATATCAGTGATTGAGAAGAACGCTAGTGTGGATCCTAAAGTTTAGCTTCAAGGTAACTTCTATCCAGCCCCCGAGAGTCCATTTCAACATGACCTGTAAGTAGTTGGACAAATCCGTGGCTCGTTAGGAGGTTGGGCATACATGAGAAATGGTGGTAATGACTATTTCAAACCCAGTGTCGGATAGCACATTTTTAACAACGATGACATACTTCATACAATTATGTTTACCCATGACAAGGCCAGATACTGTTCCAGGTTCACTGAGACCAGTCGTTTCATTATGGAGGAAAAATATGGTGGGCCTTATTTATCCTAAACCTATTGGATAAATACATGGCATGATTGGAATCTTGTGGATTTTATTATACTATGCGCGAGGCATGTTGGGGTTGGTATATTAGAGCGAGGGCATGCAAGTTGCTAACATGGGGGCTATCTTCTTCAATGGCTGACTTCTGGGCATGTCTAAGGACGAAAAGCCCTACTTCATTAGGGTTACCCCTTACAAAGACCTAGAGACTATCGAGAGATGGTTTGAATTCCACGTCCAACTTCATTTCTCCATGATTTCTCACACAAGCTCGACCTTAAAACTGGGGAATTGTTTTCCCTAACCTATGATGTTCTACAGATAGAAAACATATATGGAGAACCATTGTAGTGCCTTTTGCCTAACTAATTCCTCCCTCACGACCCATTCCTATGGTCTCATCGACGCGATAAATGGTTGGAAGAGTCTGGAGGGACTCTATTGACCACACATGGGGTGATGTCTCAATGATCACGTAGGGTCTGGGGTTGGGTAAGCTCTAGACAAACTTTTTGGTTTCAATTTGAGTTTAAAGTATAATGTTAGATAATGTATTAATCTTGTTAGATGTGGAAAAAAATCATCCAAAATAGTTTGGTTAAAATTAGAAATATTTTTGTTCTTCTATTATTGAAAAAGAATTTCAACTCAATATATATACCATAATTGTGAAAATTTTGCAAGAATTATGGCCAAGTCCTCTAAAATCATTATATTCTAGGTAAACATTTTAGGGAAAAAGGGTTGGAAAAGATTTTAAATCCACTACTAAATAGACTAAGCAAGCTTGAAAAACTAAAAAAAATGCTTTAAGAATTCTGGGTGTTTGCACGTAAAGCAAATAGGGTGAACTATACCAAGGTGCATTAAGTGTAAATCAATTAGGAGACCTTGGTCGAGAATACACCACAAGAAGTCTGTTGAGTAAGTGCAAGATGTTGGAGAAGGAGGGGGGGGGCGGGGGGGGGGGGGGGGGGGGGCGCGGGGCGGGGGAAGCGGGGGACGGCAGGTAAAAAGTGAACAGTTTTAGTCCAAAATGTGAATTAAACGTAAATGTGTGCATGATATTAAAATAATATGTACATGTTATTTTAGTTAGGTTTATGTTAGGAAAATGAGTTAGTACTCACATGTTTAAACAATTATATGTGTATGTATGAAATAAATTTTAATGTGGCGTGGTTGTAATAAAAACTTATATCATATGAGTTATATTAGTTAGTTTATTATGTGAGTGATTTGTGAGAACAAATCATGTAAATAATGTGTAGGAGAGAATAAAACTATTAGATATATTCTAGGTGTGAGATATATTAAAAGAGATATGAGGGATTGGGTCATAAATTAGAGTCTTAACTTATAGGATATTTAAACTCTATTTATATGTAATCTCTTTAATATATATATATATGAGGGATTGGGTCATAAATTTTTTATGTGTGTGTGTGTATGAATGATATTAAATTAAAGAGATTACATATAAATAGAGTTTAAATATCTTAAATCTAATTTTTGACCCAATCCCTCATATCAAATACACAATAAACCTCAAAAAAACTAAATTGAATTATATATATATATAATTAAAGAGATTACAGATAAATAGAGTTTAAATATCCTATAAGTTAGGATTCTAATTTATGACCCAATCCCTCGTATATATATATATATATATGGGGGATTGGGTCATAAATTAGAATCCTAACTTATAAGATATTTAAACTCTATTTATATGTAATCTCTTTAATTATATATATATATATATATATATATATATATATATAATTCAATTTAATTTTTTTGAGGTTTATTGTGTATTTAGATTGTAAAATCTATACTAAACTTGTTAGTTTGGTAAATTCCAAGCCTATAACATGTGTTTTCAATTGCATAGTTTTTAAAAGGTCAAAACATTTCATTTTGTAATTAATTTTTTTTCAAATTGTGCACCATCATACCATGCTCACATTCTAGGAAATTACCTTAACAATGAATGTGGAAATCTATTGAAAAGTTTTTTTAGTGAAATGATCAACAATGTCACACAAGAGAAGAGGTAAGTTGATAAATCTCCTAAAAATTAACACCAAATTTAGTATTTTTTTATTTGCATTTTTTTTTAAAACCATTTATTTATTTATTTATACAACCTATCAAACTCATTCAATTGAAAAACAAAATGTGGGAATTTAAGATGAAGAAAATAATCCACAAAACCCTCTTAACCCTACCGATTCTCCTAAAATTCCACAAGACCCCCTAGGTAGTCAAGATATTTTGGTGATGCATTTAATAGAAAATATAATATAAATTGAAGAGATAATTAAGATAATGATGGACCCATATTCAACCAACACCCACCATACTTATTTGGTATATATATTAGAGTCATTACTAAGCTAAATTGACTTGATAATAGGTCAAATTGATATATGGATATCTTATAGAGAGATGTAGGTACTACTATGCTAACAAAATATCAATAGCTAGTGTGAGAGATTAACAAATAACAAAAAACTACATTTGCATAATATTTATTAATCCAAAAACCAAATCACCACCTCTATTACCATGAGCTCCTAATCCACTTATGCCAATATGATTTGATAAAAGATAACTTTTGGAACTGATGGTGGATGGTCTTTGATTACCAATATTGTAATAAACATGTGGTTCCTTTGTTGTTCTTAAGGAAATTTTAGTATGGGTTTATCCATATTTAAATTTCTAATTATTTTGACTACTTAGATTTTTAGGTTCAAGGAAAATGTTGGCACAAGATAGACTAGGTGCACATCATGCGCCTAATCATCCTTCAAGAGTTTATATCCAAAATCCACGTCAACCTAAGATAATCCCCTCCATAGTGAAAACATTTGTATAGATTGAAACTTTACATGTGTTTAAGGTGATTACTAACACCTTCATTCTACATATGAGTAAGCTTTCCCACACTGATGTTGGAGATGGTAGACATGGGGATGCTCAAACTAGCATTGATGCTCATCCACACAATTGTGGATCCTAAGGTGTTGTATGCACTGAAACTTCAAATGAGGATTATCTGATGTATCTTAATTATGATAGTTCTTCAAGTGAGGTAGATGTTATGGTTTTGAATGATGAGTTTTTGACACATACATTTGGTTTATAGACCTTGATTTCACCTATGCAGGTATCTTATATATTTGACATGTTACAAAAAAATGAATAAATTAATAACATTTGACACATTAAATTTTAGATATATATGTATTTAAAATGCAATAATTAATTCACATATAAAATTTAATAACAGATATCTATATTTTTATGTTGCATGAGAAGATGATCCCATCCTTTTCACATCTAGATTGTGGATCATCTAGTGGTGCATATATTGTTGTTACCTAATCAATGTATACATATATGGATGTAATTTTTCATTATTATTATGTTTCATGTACATTTATTTATTTATATAGATATGTTGAACCAAGAATCACATTTTATTTGTTCAGTTGATGACCATAATGGAGACACCTCCATCTATATGGGTAGGAGAAAACATACACATTTATTTTATTATTTTATTGGAGTTATATTCATAAATAATAAAGGGGATGAGCAATGTAAATTAGTAAATAAATATACTTTAATTAGCCTACTTATTTTTGTAAATAGATTGTATTTTTTCCTTTTCCAAATATAGTAGGAAGTGAGGGAGATTAGAACTTAGCTTATTCTGACTAATTTGGACTAAGATAAGGTCTGATACTAGAGGAGTAGGATTGACAAATAGTCAGAAAAAAGTCTCTAGACTTCATTTCTTGATTGGACAGGAGCATCAAAAACATGACACCACATTGTCTGGCATTGTAGTCCTATTTTGGTGTTGTTGTCTTGAGGCTGAAAGCTTTTTAGGTTCTATTCAGAATGCCTGTATTACCTTGCCACTAAAATTTTAAGGTCTAAGACCTTGTGGAGCTCATTTTATGCCTATTTTAATGTTTAAAACTCTTAGGAGCTCCTGGTGCTTGAACTTGAATGAAAACTTGGGAAAGAGAGAGAAGGGATTAGTGTGTAAAGGATACATTGGATGCAATTCACACCCCATGTGTAGGCATGCTACCTACATACCAATACTCCAAATAGGGATCAAACTAATGTAATTATCTCATTGAAGTACTTGGTATAATTTTTGTATTATCAATGTAACTAGAATGAAAAATTGGATGTGCTTCAGCTGGCTAGGGACTAGTGCAATGACTTGAGTAGGCTTTGAATAATATTGGAAGGTTATATGCAAAGAATGGAGAGGAGTGCTTGAGTGTAGTCACTTGTGTTCTTGTGTCTCTCTTGTAAATGAGTGTCCACCCTTATAAATAGACTTTGAATGGCCTTTTATAAGGAAACTAATGATGATGGGTTAAATAAATTCATGTGAGACTAACAAGAAAAAATATAAGGAACCAAAAGAATCTGATCGTTGGAGGCAAAAGTGAACTTGGACAACAACACCAAAAATAGGACACCCTAGGTTCCAACACTCCTATCCTATTTTGGCACTTTTGTTCTGAGGGAAAAAGACCTAGGGGGTGGATCTAGGCCTAAAGGGCTACCTAGGTCTGAAAGGGCTAAGTCTAGAAAGCTTTGGATGATTGGGAATCAATGAAATAAGTAGCCTAGAAGGATTGTTTGAGCCAACAAAAGGACCTATGGATTAGGTGTCTTAGCCATACTAAAGTTGTACAATTTCACATTTTACATGACTACATTTTCTCCCCTTTATTTTTGTGATGTTGCAAAGCAAAATGCTAGGATAAAGGAAAATAAGAAGCATACCTGAACTTACTTGTAAAGGTGAAGCTCATGAAGCTATGTGATGTTGGATGTACATAGAGAGAGCACACTATGAATTGTGAATCTATAATGAAAACATAAAGTAGATTAGTTCTTACTAGATACACTATATCGAAAATAAGAATGTACAAGATCTGAGTAAGAGGAAGAAAAAGGAAAGAATACACCTCACTAGGTGGACAAACCAATACAAAACCTATTGTGATGCTAGAATGTGTTGGATGATGTTGAGTGTGTGTTGAATCAAGAGTAATATCGTGAATAGAGATGAGTGTTCAATTCCATAGAAAGTGGATCAAGAATACAAAGGCTAGCCTTTTAGCTCCATCATCGCTAACTATGTGAAGTTAATGAATCATGTGTGTGTTAATCGATGTCTGGACTATGTGTCCAATCCCTCTAAATAGGTGGCTCAATAATACAAAGGTTAGTTAGACTTTTAGCTCCATTATTGCCCCATGAAATGAAGCCATGATGTAATATCGGTATAAATAGATTTCATATGAGATGGCTCATGGAGCCCATGGATGTGCTAAAAATATGACAATGTGGCATGGATAGCTTGAATGTCTGCTGGAAGCTAGGCCATTCTTGGCCATTTTGAAAGATGGAGGTTAGGCTTGTATGAAAGCCTCTCTAAAAATAATGTAAATTGCTTATGTGAAAACCAACTCAAGAACTCAAGTACTCAGAAAGCTAAAATTGTATGAAAGTTTAACTCAAATGTGATGCAAAACACCTACAGATGGAGTAATGCACACAACTACTGAGAATGCTAGGAATAAATTAAACTCAAAAAGAAAATAAGATCAATGTGCCATTCAAATTGCCCCCAATCACTGATGTTTGGAACATGGATTATGATTTGAAAGTTATGCCAACTACCTAATTTGAACTAAAAGCAAGAATCATCATGTTGCACATAATAACCCTCCTATATCTAGATTCTATAAGAAAATTATACTGAATCTGATTGATTTAGAAGTGTAAAAATTGTCCTTGAATTGAAATTTTTGCCTATTTCTAGAAACCCTGAGTGTTTTTCTACTTGGATAGGAGCACTAAAATGTGGATACCCCTATGTTTGGAGCTACTGTCCATTTTGGTATCATTGTGTAGTTTGAAAACTGATTGTTGATCTAAAACTATCACTATTTTTTCTCTAGTTTGACCAGTTTTGACCTCTAGATTATGTACTAAGTGTTCTAAATGTGATTGTTTCTTTGTTTTATGCCCCCTCTTCTGAGGGTAAGAATGATGAACCTACAATGACTGCCCTCAGAATAAAAGAGTACTATAAGTGTGTTAAGATGTATAGATGCAAGATATATCATTGAATATGTGACAAGATATTTCAAGATCTAGGATTATTTGAATTGATAGATTGTTAGATCAATATGGGTATGCCTAGATAGATATAAAAATCTAAGATCATGTGCATAATACTAAAATAGACTGTTAATGTTAGATATTAGTTGTTAGTTTGTATGGAGGGATGGAGCATGATGTCTAGAATGGCATCCAAGAAGCAAGATAAATGCATAATTAGAATCATGGCATGTCACACAGTGAAGAGCAAACAAGAAAATAAACAAACAAGCATACACAGTAAGACGCAAAAAGCATAAAAGGGTGGCCATGGGGCCATGCAAATAAGGGAAATGGACACATGTCACTCAAATTAGAAGACAAACATAAAAGGCATGTTCAAATTCTATATACACATACAAGCGGAAGAAACAAAGTTGGCATAAGGGCCACAAGGACATGAATGAGTAAAAACAAAGGGCATTGGCAGATGTCCTAAGGCACAAATAGTAGATAAGTAGAAACTGGAAAGTGTAATCACACAAGCTATGTTAAGCAAAGAATGAAATTAAAAGTAAGAACTAGAAGATATAAACACATCTAACTAATCAAAGAAAATGTGAAATTATACAAAACATGTATATTACAAGACTAGGTATATGCTAAGAAATACACAAGTTCTATGTACTAGTGAAATGTCAATGTAGTAATTTATGTAATCTAGTAAGGAATGTGCATCAGTATGATAACTTAGAGTGTGTAGTGTAAGAATGACATAACCTAGATAGTGTAGTCATGTAGAAGATGCCCCCAATGGATATGTATATCGATGTGTGTCTTGAATGTAGAAGTATAAATTTACCTTCAATTGGTAGAGTAAAGCAATCAAAGAGCTGGATGTCACTACACACACTCAAAAGAGATCAAGTGAAGCATGGTAGTGTAGATAAATCAACATACAATAGCATGAAATAATAAATATAAGTCTGATCTAGGAGGATACATATTTGCTCCAAAAAACAAGACATCAAATTTTAGTTTGATCATTATCATGACAAAGAGCTCATTGAGATATTTCTAGCACATCTCATGGTGTACAAAATGGATCTGGTATGCGTAAGATATCATGTGGAGATTAAACATGGCAAGTAAAAAAAATTGGGTTTGGATAGAACATCCAGTTGGACATCAAAAAGTGGCGAGTGAAGATTGAACCATGTGGTGGGTCCTCAAGCCACCACATGGCTTGCCACCTCAATATTCTCAATCATCTATATTCATACCAACTCGAGTTGGGATGAAGTTTGAGTTGGGTGGAAGACTGAGTTAGGGTGGCAACCTGAGTTGGGTTGAAAGGGTCCCAACATGATCCAAGTTCAAATTTACCCCAGATGGGTTCTCGACTCTAAAAAATCTCATGATTTAATTAAAGTTTCCAACTTGCCACATATGCCATGACTGAATGACATGCCACGTAATTTCCAAGTTGTCACGGATCACTACATAACCATCCAAGATTCTATGATGGAAAATGTGGCCCAAGCCATAAGATATACATGGAAGGAAAGGCTTATTAAAGCCTTAGATAAATCAAAACCAACTAAATATGGGATAAATTCTGAATGACATTTTTGAATAGTCCAACCAAGACTATTTCAAAGCTATGATAAGCCAAGACTCCATGAATGTCGGATAAATGGATGAAGTTTATAAGCTATGCTCAAGCCACGGGACTCGAACCATTATCCTCCCAACCAAAAGGATAAGGCCCAATCGCTTTGGCTATGGGCATGAACCACTATATAAAGCATGAAACATTGTATTTTAATACAATGAAAAAGCTAATTAATATAGCTAAAGGCTATAAAGGGGGCTTGTGAGAGTTTCAAAAAGAGATAAAGGCAAAATTAGCAAAAAGTCTAAAAAGAGACTAGCATTATTTTTTCCCAATAAACAACTTTGCAGTTGTTCACTTTTCATTCTAGAGACGATTGTAAGTATTTTTCAAGCATTTTTCCTACTACATCGACTGATATAGGACCTAGAGACGTAGGCCTTCGTGTTGAACTCCATTATCAAATTGTGTGTTGTGTTTTGAGAATTTGTTGAATTATTGTTGTTAAATTGATAATTTTTAAGTCAAATTTTTAAATTATTTCATAAATTAATATTATAAAGTAAAAGTAAAATATGCAAGCATATTATTGCTTAAGTTTACATATTAGATTTGGTATCAAAGCGGTTAGTGTATTGGGCTAACTTCTATTTAGGCAATGTTCTAGTGCATCAAGTTTGATATCAAAACTAAATTTGTAGGTGAATTTACAATTTTATTATTTTAAACAAAATCATTTATTTTAGAATAATGGATATAATGCTAGCTCAGATTCAATTTTTACTAAATATCATTATCACTAGGATAATGTAATACCTACAATTTCAAAACCAAATTCAACAAGTGGTAGAGCAATGACAGAAGCAAAAAATTGAGAGGTTCCAATAGAGCATTAATGCACTATGAGTAGAATTACAAGAATGTCAACAAAAGAAGAGGATGTGTGGAGATTCAAAAATTTGTGGACATTATGCCTGGTGAGGTCATATTGTCAAACAACGCTAGATCCTACATCCCAGTCAGGCTCTATTATGGTTTAGAAGGCAGAATGAAGAAAGAGGCAAGGCACCAGCCATCTCTAGTAGTGGTCAATCAATCTAACCAATAATACCTCATCAAGAAACTCCAGAGTCTCTAATACGACAATTGTTGCCAATGGAAGTGCCAAAAATTATGATATGCTCTAAAAAAACTCAAAGGTATAACTACACTACTATTATTTAAGGGAAGTTCATGCAAATCTATTTTAAATAGAGTTATGGAGCCAGTTATATTACTGAAGGTCTTGCACAATGTCTTCAAATAAGGACTCTTCCGTTACCCCACACTAAGACATTTGGAAGAGTTGATGGCACAGTACAAGGACATGTGACCCAATATGGCATCCTACATTTTGGTATTAGAGGGTTATTCTTTAATCAAATATCTCTTAAAATAGTTCTAGGAGAAGTTAAGGAGATAACTTTGGGTAATTATTATCTCACATCATGGCATGCTATAAACACTGCATTAGGAGAAGGAATCCAACTGATGACCAATCATACCTACAAGGATCAGTTTCAGACAAGATAGATAATGAAGGTACAATTTGGTTATTGTTGTCATCAAATAGTGCACCCTAGGATACTCTATAAAGCTCCTAGAATTTGATACAACATAGAATCATCTCTCAAGTTTGTGGGAACTTGTAAGGGAGATGAATCTCTAGATTATGAAGGCTAGCTCTCTAGATTCATCTTTAAGTACTTATCACCTAATCTAATTCATGTTTATGAGAAAAGGCTTAGGATTTTGCATGAAAATGAAACTACACTAAAGAGGTGATACACCAAGACATATCTCACAGATTATCACACTCCTACTAAGCAATAAGGCTTTCCAAGACCAATTCTAGGCATTAAAGGATCATAACATAGTGTTTCAATATGAAGGTAGGCATACATTGGATAATCAAAAAGATAACTAATCTAGGGGAATATTTCACACCATATAAATAATTTCATGCTTGAAAAGATCCTAGTACATTCATACACTTCACATGACCTTGTAAAATCATAACTCTTGCTTAAACATGAAGGATAAAGAGGAGTAAGGATGACACCATCACATACATCACTTACACACTTATACAAAATGTTCTTAGATTAGAATCAAAATTATATTCAATGTTGAAAGACAAAAGTGTAATTTCATACCAACAGGGCTATGCCATACTAGTTGTGGTCTCATTTACAATGGCCAACATGGCTCATACTTATAGAATCTAGAAGAAAAGAGAGAGAAGAGAAGTTAAAAAGGCACAAGGAAAAGTGTCCAAAGGTGGAAATCAATTAAAATTCATGTGGATGAGGTGAAAAATGAGTCATGCAACTAATTTTCACATCATTCTATCCCAAATTAGCCTCTTCTCTAAGTGTGGCATAGAAATCTCCTCAATCATTCTCTCTTATGAAACCACATTCATGATGGGCTCTCAATAACACTTCAAATCAGGTTAGGGACAAGTGTTGCATGGAAATGAGGTGGAGGATAGATCAGGGAACTGATTTGGACATGTGTCCATCCCAAATTGAGCACCTTCCTTGATGTGGCATTAAAACTCTTTCACAAGCATCTTTGAGTATTGAAACTCCTTCTTGACAAATGGCAAAAGGTAAAAGTTTGGTCATGAGATATTTTGGAACAATTAAATTTGCATCCCAAGGATACTTGGAAACCGTCTTTAATCATCTCCAATAGTTCCATTACCTTAAATCATCAATTCCCCTCTTAGGTGTCACAAGGCCTCCTTATCTTCATTAGTGATTCGAACCCAAGGGAAATGAATGTCTTGAAATTCTAATTATGACAATCAATAATTTGAATGCTTTTTTGGTAAAGGACGGATGGGATGGGAAAATGAGGATTCTTTTTATCACTATTCTTAATCAAAGTTTCTTATTGAATCTATGATCATGTTATATATGAATATATATAGTTAACTTGAATGATATATCTATGATGATGTCATATGTGAATATATATAGAGTTAAAATGAATGATATATTTTGGAATGTTGATGGTGTAGTTTGACTCGATTAAATTTCATAGTGAATGAATGAAATATTTTTAACCATGCCTACTAGTCGAAGTATTTTATATAATTTAAATATATCTTTATATTTTAGAAAGAACAAGGTTTTATCATCTGTTTAATTGTCAACATATCAAGCATGTTATATAGTAATAGAACTATCAAACTTAATCCAACAAAAAAATAAGTACAATTATAAAACCATTAAATATAATTTTGAATATAAGATTTGAAAAAATAGTATCTTCAAAAACTTATTTTTAAATGAAACTATGATGAAGTGTATAGATTTGTACTACTTCTTACTTTACCATATCAAACCTTTAAAACCAAATTAGAAAATTATATATTATAATAAGTTTGTTATTTTATTCACAATTAATATGGATCCGTGTTAAAATGGATTTGATATATTTCAATAAATATTTAAAAGATGTTGACACTTGATTTTTAGGTATTTATTAAGTGTTAATATATATAATTTTATTTTAATAGTTAGTTTATTAACTATTGATTTATTAGATGTTATCATTGTGTGTGTTGATTTTCAATGGTTTCAATTTTATTTTTTATTTATTTTTATCTCATATTAAATTAGAGTTTAATTATCTTATTCCATTTTTTCACTTTTAATTGTTGGATGCCAATTTACATGCTACTCAATCTTAATTTAAAATTAATTGTTTATAAATGTATAGTCAAAACAATCTTTTATCACTAGAGATACACAAGAATTACCAACATTTTATTGAGAACTCATGGGGAATTTATGAGAGATCGAGTAATTGTTAAGAGCTAGACACAACTCATTGTCAACACGACGATGGCTTGCTGAGTTTACAGGCATCAACTTGCCAAAATATCATTACCACCTAAGAGCTCATCTTCACCATAGTCATCTGGTTTACTACTCCTATAACTCTGTGTTCAACTTGTCAAAATATCATCATGACCTAAAAACTCATCTCCGCCATAATCATCTGGTTTATACACCTGTAACTCTATCTTCAACTTGCCAAAATATCATCACCACCTAAGAGCTCATCTCCACCAAGTCATCTGGTTTACTACTCCTCTGACTCTATCTTCAACTTGCCAAAATATAATCACCACCTAAGAACTCATCTCCACCACAGTCATCTGGTTTATTACTCCTATGACTCTGTGTCCAACTTGCCACCAAACGATCGCTCCAAACAAAACACCCCACCTTATCTCTCTGCATCAATTGTTACTTTGTCCCTTGTCTATTCACGAAACAGGCTTTCCATTGCATTTCTACATTATTTTAGCCAACAAGTCTTACTGTTCAACAATGAGCTCATCAGATGACCAGGCGAGCTCATGACCACTTCTATGCATTAAATTACCTGTTTGAAAACATCAATGCTTGCCCATTTGAGTTTTGTTACTCCCTGCCATTTCGCACAACACATTCTGACTCGCAAATACTTTATCAAAGAAACTTTCGAGCTCACAATCGGGGGTTTTCCAAATGAATATCCTACAAACTCACTTGGCACGAAGGTGTTTGAAATCGTTATGGTCTACCTCTTGGCACTTGCATGTCGTGTGCATCATTTTAGGACACAAAGCACTACTCGTATGGTCTAGCATTCACAACGAGCTTGAAAGTAGATTTTAGTTGCCATTAGTTTGTTCTCTTGGATATCATGTCTTACAAGCCTTGCTTTAACTTGCTTTTCTTTGATTTGCTACTCGTTGGGAAGCTGGCCCTCATCCTCGTCCTCCTGTTGCTCCTGTTATTGATCCCCGTCCTCCTCCTTGTCGTCCTTATCATCATCCTTCTCATAATTTGAGTAATCCTCTTCTTAATCCTTCTTGATTTTAGATTGTCTTTCGACTTTCAAATACATAATGATAAAATTATGCAAGTGTTTTAATTTATAATATAAATAATTCACAACTAATTCAATAGCATGTTTTCATGGCATAAATTCATTATTATGAATTTAATTGTTGAAAGCAAGTATGTCCCATCTGATGCTTTGTAGCACGGCACACACTTTTTTTATTGTGGGCTTGTGATAACTCACTTCTTGTTAAAACAATTATATGATAAAATTATACATATTGATAATTTATTTAAAAGAATTTATATAAACAAAAATACATAATTATATAATAATTTATATAGAACTTACAAATTTGTTAGTGAGTTCATTTGCATTTCATAACTTCATGTGATGAATCACCTACTAAGTTTTTTGCACTCTAGCTTTGTAACCTTTTAGTTGGTTATTTTTCTTCCGTACATTAATTTCAATATTTTAAAAATATTTATTTAATTTTTTATAAATCATTGACTTGGTTAACTAATGTACAACCCTATTAATGTCTTCTTTTAGTCATTTGTTGAACAAACTATTCCATGCATCTCTATCTATTTTTGAAAGTTGAATATTTCTCTTCTCTTCATAAAGTGTTTCCATGTCATTGAACGTAAAAATTATAGATATGAAAAATTAGTAAAAGACTATAACATTAAAAAAATTGTATTTACACATCATAATTACTCTAAAATGCCTATTTATTCTCCTAAACCCTTATTAAACATATTTTTAAATTAAATTATTCTTATATTGGGAACTCCCAAAGTCTTCATGAATCACAAGAACTAGTTTGGACATTTACAACTGGTATTTTATACAACTTTAGATGGAAAAATGAACAATTTTGTTTTTTGGCTCAGTCAACTATTCTTTTCTTGATGTACTCAAAACTATTTTTTTAAATATTAAATGTAAATAAGTATAAGTAAAAAAAATAATTAATTAAATTAATATAAACTAATAAAATGATAAACTAAAAGCTAACAAATTAAAATACTCAAATAAAATATATTAAAATACTTACTTTCCCTAAGCATCCATTAATGTCTTCATATTGTCATTTACATAGAGGTACATATTGAGATTGCCTCTCATCTAGCGTCTATATTATTCATGAGTAAAACAATAGGGTTTGTCATCATTTAACCTTGTCGGGGGTGGCCTTACTTCATCTTTGTCCTCCCGCCTTATGCATTGGAAGGCATCTCATTGATCCTAGTTGAGACAAACTCTTACCTTTTGGATTTTTTTTCTTTTTTGGAGGACAAGAGGGTCCTACACTTGATTAAGATCTATAATAAAATTTTAATATGTTACAACTCAATTAATTAAAATAAATTTAAATAATAAAACAAAAAAATATACCTCTATGTAGCAAAGCCCCCCATAACAAATGGAGGAGTATACTCATCCCAATGTACTCATTCTCCCACTGGTTGTTCTACGAAGTGGATATGTCATAATCAAGTTGTATTATATTTTTCAATGGAAATAAAAAAAAATTAATTAAAAATTAAAATTTAAATATGTGCATTCATTCATGCTACTTCCTAAAAATAAATGAAGGACATCTACTCCTCCCAGGTCCCTCATCATCCCATCAGTCTATATGGGAATTAAACATATCATACACAAGTTGTATTATAATTTTAAATGAAAATAAATATTTTTTAATTAAATGAGAGATTGAACATTTATTCTTCTACATTGGGTCCTTAGAGATTGAGGGATGCCCACTAATACGAACCCTCCTATCTCTTTCATTTAGACCATATAGTTCCTTATAAGTAATATATATGTTAATATCAAGTTGCATAATTAAGGTATTTCAATTGGTTTTTTAATTAACAAATAAAATGTACATGAGTGTCAATAAATGTCAAATAAGTTTTCAAGTCGTATAGAGGTCAATGAACATCTACTCATGGAAGAGTATTGAAGTGACTCATAGGCCTCATTAAAATCCTCCTCCATGCCACATTATGTTGATGCATGAATGTTATTCACCATATATAAAGGTATCCAACACCCTCTTGATAATGTTCATAATATGAGATGCTGTAATTTTAATAGCATGTCATCTTTAATATACAAAAAATAACACATGAAAGCTATAAAACAACATAAAATGTAAAAGATATTACACGAAAGAAATAATTTTTTAAATTTATTACTTTAATTATATATATTACAGAATGCATTGATTTAGTGTATGCACAGATTTTACTAGATTTTTTTTAAATCATATGCAATTTTAGGACATTTTCTGAAATTACGATCAACTTGAAGAATTTATTTTTTGTTACATCTAGGGTACGTTAATGGGTTGATGGGAATACCTAAGTTTTTTTCCTAAAATTTATCTAGGGTTTACATAATTTATTTTAAGGTTTAGACAATTTCTCCTAGGGTTTACATAATTTATCTTAAGGTTTATACAATTTATTCTAGGGTATAGATAATGTATATTATGGTTTATACAATTTACCCTAGGTTTTACATAATTTATCTTAGGGTGTGTACAATCTATCCTATGGTTTATTTCCTACAATTTCAATATTTTACATCTTAGGATTTACATAAATTCTCTTCAAACTAATGTTAGAAATATACATACCTCTAATTTGATATTTCACAGATGTTGCACATACTCTTCCCATTCTTCTTAATTTGCTTACATTAAAGGTATTGTTTGCATTAGAGGTATGAATTGTCCTCCCTGACCATATTTGTATTCCATTGTTTGTCCTTTTATCCTCTCAGTTGTCCCTTTCTCCTCTTCTTTCCATTTATTTTTCTCCTCCTATCACTTTCATCGTGTTTTCTCCTTATCTTTTTCAAGAAACAAAATAATGAAGTGGGAGGGATTTTGGGCTCTCCCACTTTTTATTTCTAAATTTTATGAGTCAATGTGATGCGAAATTGGCATAAGTTGTGTGAATTTTGTGCCACCTTTATGTTACCCTCCAAATTTTTAAATATACTATAAAATATAATATGTATATTATATTTTATCAAATAAAATAAATAAAAAAATTATTATTTAAATATCATATTATTATTATTATTATTATTATATAATCATACATAGTTATAATATTTAATTATTAAATAATAATTATAATAATAATAAAATATTTAAAATATTATAACAATAACTAAATTTTTTAATTTTATGTGTAGTATAACAAATGTTTATAAATAAATTGAAAATAAAAATTGTAAATAAAAATAATTGAATTCTATTTTCCAAAATTTGAATATGCAACATCCTTTTTAAATTCACATCACTATATTGAATATTTAAACTATTCATTTGACCTTATTGAGTTTCCTCTAGTTCTTCATTGACTACATTACTTGGATTTCTAGTCAACAATAATCTATTATTCATCCCCATACACACACGTGTGTGTGTACGTGTGTGTGTGTGTGTGTGTGTGTGTGTGTGTGTGTGTAGTTATGATCATGCATAGTTATAATATTTAATTATTAAATAATAATTATAATAATAATATATTTAAAATATTATAACAATAACTAAATTTTTTAATTTTATGTGTAGTATAAAAAAAATTTATAAATAAATTGAAAATAAAAATTGTCAATAAAACTAATTGAATTCTATTTTCTAAAATTTGAATATGCAACATTCTTTTTAAATTCACATCACTATATTGAATATTTAAACTATTCATTTGACCTTTTTGAGTTTCCTCCAGTTCTTCATTGACTACATTACTTGGATTTCTAGTCAACAATAATTTATTATTCATCCCCCCCCCCCCACACACACACACACACATGTCATTCATTATCATAATATTTTCCTATTTGGATATTCATTTCATCATCCTATTTGATATCTACAACTTCTCCAACTTCATCATCCTAAATTTCATCAACTTCATCAACTTCAATTTATTGAACTTCATCATATTCAAAATTATCTTCACCAAGTTGATTATTGCAATCTCAAATTTCAATAACTTGATCATCTTGAAAAACTTGATCATTCTTTATAGGGTCATGTTCGTCGGTGGAGTCATCTTGATCATTTATGTTAACATTATTAATCCTTCCTCGTGTTACTTATGCTACTATATTGTTGTCATAAAAAACTATTGGCCTTAGTTCACAATGCAATACAAATAACCAACTACCTTGACTCTCTAATCATGATAAAATTAGACCTACACAAACATAGTTATAATAAAGGTTAATACTTGATATAGAATTACATATATATATTTATACATGAAAAAGAAGAACTAATTATGAAAAATGTTACCATGAAAGAGGAAAAGACATGCATATGAAAATTTACACAAATTAATACATGATCAAAATGTTGAAGAGGCATATATGACTATTTCCCCTCATGTACTGGTATACTAAAGTCACTTGAATAAAGATCACTATCAATATGCATTTTGAAATATCTATTATCAATAAAATGGCACCATGTACACTTAAATGTTAGAACTTAAAAATTTATATAATTGAGTTTTATTTTATATTATATCTTGAAAACATAATCCAATTTCTCTTAGGCAAAATTTTTATCATTTGTTTTTGCTCAGCTAACCTATTTAAATGGAACTACAATTTTGCAACAACAAGTGAACCTTCTCTTGTTAGATTTTTTGGAATGGAAATATTTGTGGTCCAAAAACATTACAAAATGATTACTCACTTTAATTACATCATATAATTTAAAAAAATATATTAACATAATCACAACAAAAATGTTATTTTGTCATAAAAAATCATTTTTATAACTTACCAAACATTAATATCCTTACACTATGCTCAATGCTTCTTTTGTGAATGTCTTTGGATTAATGACATGAATATTCTCTAAATTTTAAATCATCCACTCAAGAGTAGGTTGGTATGAAAATGTTATTTTTATCTCAAGTGCAAGTGGTTTGTGTGGATTCATTCATCTCCAATCAATTATTCAGCTCTCATAGATAGTATTCTCTTCTTCATATTTTTCAAGCCAAACAATTTTTTTTAAGTAAGAGTATGAACTAATTTATGGCATCTTTCTCAATAGGCCTCAATAATAGAATATATAAATAATTAATTAATTGCTTAAAATACATATGAATGATCATGAATCATATATGTTTTTTATGAATATGAATACATACCAAGTTTCACAATGTTTCCTTTTCCAAGAAGGTTTTCCTCAAATTTTTCATTTCCACAGTTAGCATCCCAAATGCATGAATTTTTTTAAGTTCCTCTCCAAAAAATTTTTGACATGTAGAAAAAAATTTATTGAATAATGTATATTATCAATAAATAGCCATTTGTACATGCTCACTACTTCACAAATCCATTTAATTTTTTCATGTACCTCTCTAGCCAAAAACATCCATTGTATGTTAACTACACCTGCCATATGAATATCATCGATGAAATACACTAATAGATGGATTTGAGAGTCTGCGAAAAAGGTAGGAAGTTCATTTGTCAATTTAAAAATTATATATATAATATTTTACTTATCCCACTTAATTATTTCTTTAGATATCCCTTTTGAAGATAACCACTTATGTTACAAATAATGTTATTCAAGAAATTAACTCTAATGTTTCTCATACAATTAGTTGAGTTTTTAAAATGAAAATAAATATCATATCACCTCAAAATAGTTTGAAATTCAATATAGTGCTTTTAGTAGGCCAGGGAAAATATTACAAGATGATTGCATTAACGCTAAGGGAAATACATACTACATAAATAAATAAAATAAATATAAAGTATTAAAATTACGTCTCTAATTGAGGGTAAAAAAACATATGAAATACCTTCAAAATTTTATGCCAATAATGTGTTTTGACTCTCATGATTTTCCATCAGTGTTGAATGCCTACTTCATAGAGGATCAATATCTATTTGATGTATGAATGTCTCACATTATTTGATTCACCAAATTGTCTTGATTTTTATTTGATATCCATGGAACCATTTCTTTTTTTTTAAAGGCACTTCTTTGTCCCACTGACTTTTATATATTTTATAGCACTTGGAGTGTCCTTTTAATCTATACATATGTGATTCTATATAGATATCAACACATTCTTAAATATATGCATTGATATAAAATATGTCCAACTAATAAATTCTCCCAATAATAAATTCTCCCAATATGCGATATTATAAATTATAGATAGTTTCTTCACTCCTATTGGAATTTGAACCTTTTCACTAATTTATAACAATAATAAACAATTTCTCCATCAAAATTTAGGAATAACAACACTTGATACTATCCATGCATGTGTGAAGAATTTGTGAAAATCCCCATATAAAAAAAGCTTCTAAAGGTTATTTTATATCAAGTTTTCCATCAAAAATTAATTTTATTTTTCAAATAATATTCATTATCCACTGGATAAAATCTTACATGGCCTTTATATAATTTTTTTTTGAGATGTTTGGATGGCTTTTCACATAGTTTATCATCGCACTTAAATATAAATAATTTAATATTGTTAAAAAACATGGATATATAAATAATTTATAAACTTAGTATATAATAGAAAGAAACAAATATATATATGATATTTTTATGAAGTCTATTTTTAGTTACCTATTTTTTTCTTAGTGGATCAAAGGTGACACTAAAATTAGTGCCACATTAGCTTCACAAATTTTGTGGTGCAAAATGCACTTCATTTACTAGTGTACATATTTATTATAAAGGTTTTATATTCTTAAAAAACATGTAAATGATTTTAATGTAATAATTACTTGTATTAAACTGTAAATAAATGACCTATTATTTTTTTGACAGTCCATATATTTTTTAATATATTTTTATTTGAATTTTTAATCAAAAGGTAGAGAGGAAAATGACAATTTGGTAAAAAATGCATCTATATATGTGATAGGATATATTAGTCACCATTCACCACCCTTTTTAATTCAAATGGTATAATTAATTTCTATTTATTTAAAAAACCATAATTTATTTTAAAAAATATATAATAAAAAATTCTCACTATTTTATTTTCTCAATTAAAAAATATCTGATATTTGAAATCTTAAAGTCATCATTTGGTAGAAAACATATATTTCCATTCCTTTGCACTTATAGTTGCAATGACCAGGTAAAGTTTTAGTGGCCCATATTAAAAAAAACTCAAAGATTAATAGGCAAAATGATTTCACAATGGTGGTGAATAAGGTTGGAAGGCATATAGTAATCTAGGAAAATAATGAGGTGGCATATGGAGAATTATGAGGTGGTACCATGCAGTTATCCAACTACACCATGTAGTTGAGAAACTGCATCATGTCACTATCTAACTACATCATGTAGTTGTCTGACTACATCATGCAGCCACCCAACAATAAAATATAATCACCCAAATACAAATTATAATCACTTGAATACATCATCTAAAAGTCCATAGATCAAGGTGGTTAATTGTGTAGGTGAATCAAGTGGTGGAACATGGAGAATTGAGTTTTTTACCAAAAACCTTCCCTAAACATAAATATTATTATGTATTTAGATTCCTCTTGAAATGTTGTACAATTTTTTTAAAAATCATTGTAATCTGAGCCCATATGCAAAATTTATGGCCTCAAGAAATTGGTGAGTTGATATTGCACTTACATATAGATGACTGCATGATTGCAATCACAGGACTGCATGATGCATTCGTGCAACTGCAATGATGAAATCATCTATTTGCAAGTGCAATGGTAACTCCCCAGCTTCCTAAGGACATAAATTTTGCATACAGACTCAGATTGTGATGTTTTTAAAATTGCATAACTTATTGAGAAGAATCCAAATATGCAATAATATTTAGGTTTTGGTATTTTTTGATTCCTTGATACTCTCAACATAAGCCATGAAATCAACACTCTATCAAATGATGACTAGTTGCAGTCATTTGATAGCTTATTGCAGCCATTTAACACATATTTATTGTCATTATACACCTACTTACTATCATCATCTAGCACCATGTTGGTGTTATCTGACATGTGATTACTATCATCTGGCATCTAGTTATAGTTTCCCACCTATTTGTTATAGATAGTTTTGTATATTATACATAGTGGAGAAATCCCCCAAATTGGCTTTCTTAGTGTCAATGACATTCATATATAGAAGGAAATTTATTTTTGAAAAATAGGTGAGCTGACCCTTAATTATAAATTATACCCTAAATTTTAGGTGATCTTATGCTATCAGCGACCCCTAAAAATCACCAAATCCCAATTTCAAAAAATAGAATATTCATGAATTAATCAAAGTTTGCCACTAAAAAAATACCTTGAAATGATTAAAATTACTATTGTTAGATAGTTAAAATATTAACTTTGATGACATATATTAGAATCTTCATGGTTTAACATAACGTACATAGTTAAATTTGATTATAACAAAAAGGAAATGTGGTTATATGACCATAAAATTTAAACTCTAGTATGAATCTTTAAATGTTAAAATGAAAACATAAATTTCCTCAACTATAATGCATTATCAATCATAAGGAACAAGACACAACATCAAGGATCAAATTTAAAGTTACTAATGCCTCCCAACTTGTCTTAGAAGGAAAACAAATAAATTACACTTTACAAAAATAAAAATTACCACTCAATCTTGAAAAGCAAACAAATAAGTCTAATTTTCACTATAAATACTAGCTAATATATTCCCCATTCTTAACTAATTTTAAGGTTAATATCATATACTAGAATTTTTCCAAAGGTGCAAGTTATGCTAGGATGAGTGTTACTTGATGCTTTGGTGAAGCGATATTTTAGTTAAGAGAAAAAGTGCAAATCAATTTTGTTTTATCTCATTTGAAACCCTTGACCACTAGCCCTGTTTCACATTTTATTCAAGCATCATTAAACAACAATAATATGATATTTATAGTGGAAGTGACACTGGAAAATGAGATTGTTTGTTACTTCTTATAGTGTGGGAATGAGTTGTTCTAAGATGATAAATTTCATTTCATAATGATCTTGAGTGATGGCAAAGTAGTGGGGAAGGAAAAAGACATACAAAACATGAAAGTAATGAAAGTTTTCAAGGTGAAATATGTGGTGATGGTCAAGGGATATGGCATGTTATTTCAGGTGATAAACTTGAAGAAGCCTGAAAAGATACACATTTAAAGTTCAATGACATATCACATATGTTAATGAAATCTATATATCTTTCAATGAATTATTTCAGTTACCTAATACAAGATTGATAACATGTGCCATATTAATTAAATTAGGTGTTTCTTTGAGGTATTTTTCAATCACATATTTTCATGGCAAACATATGTTCAAGAGTGTTTCATTAGGTCATAGAGTTTGAGGAAGTCATTTCAAGAACCTTTTTTGTGAAGGTTACGCATGATTATGTTGCGAGGGATGTAACTATATGGTATTGTAAAACACTATTTTTTAATGCAAATGTGTGTAAAAGGATATACTACTATGAATGAATGAGACAAAATGTAGATAATACTATTGTTAGAATTCTAGAGAAATTTCCACTGCTTATAAATGTAGAAGGAAATGTTTTGTAGTGAGTTTTGCTTCCTTTTCTTTTTTGGATTGTACATATTTACCATCCTTCAATATTATGTAGTAGTCTAAGGTAAATGCAAAGAAGTTATGTAGGTTGTAAATTGAGTGTACTCTTGATACTAAAGTGAAGTTCAATCCTTAATGATCAATGTTATCGATATCAATTTTTACCTTATTAAGAATCATTCATTGTGCTTTATGTATGATTATTTCCCATGCAATTTTGAGTTACATATGTCGATGACTACCCCATGTAATAGGAAGAATTGATTTTTTTCAGATTCATGATATCCCATGGTGTACTAGATTATGTTTTGAAGGCAACAACCACATACATGAGTAAATCAAGTGGTTTTGAACCTAGATTGTTGACAATATTAATACTTATAATCACCTATGGTACTCCTTAGATTTATGATCACTTACTTAGCATATTCACATGTGTATCTAAGATCCAATAATTCAGTAACACATAAATTACCATTAAGTCACGTGTTGGTGGAGAGTTACAAAGAAGACAAAGATGGTGAAGCTATTGGATGAAGCAAAAGGGCTTGTAGTAAGAAAAAATGCTAGCATAGAAATCCAAGTGTCAATGTTATTAGGATTTTTATAAAATATGTGAATAGTGAATTCATAACTTTGTATGTGGCTTTGGATGTAATTAACCCTGACATAAATGACCTTCCTAGTGGAAAATTTTCCTACCGACTACAAAGTGCAAAGATGTATTTCTAAATTTAAGGGGTTTTATTTATTTTTCTTATTTTATTCTCAATAAACATTAAAATACTCTCAAAATTAATTTGAAATAATTATACAAACCAAATAAAAATTACAGCGTGATAAATGTAAATAATTAAAAATTCTCTTATACAATGTCTATACTATGATGTAGACAATGAAATGTTAATTGTTTCAATAGTGAATGCCAATTCTTATTTTTCAAATATCTTGTGACATCCAAACTGAGTTAAAATAAAATGAGTAACAACCCAAAAAATAAAAAATAAAAATAAATGAAATCCATATAAATTGCATGAATGAAAATCGTAGAGAAAACCTAGACAACGAAAAAAAATTATACCTTGAAAAGTTGTTGAACTTCATTTGAAAAATACAAATTATGGATACTTTTTAACATTTAAACGAGCAATGTCATTTAAGTTATAAGAACAATGGGACTTCAGGATCACTAGAATATATGACACAGATCATGGCTAATGGTGAAGGGTGATAGGGGAGAGGGCACGATCAAATTCATTGTTGGCAGAAAATAAATAATTGAAGAAAAAATTGGAGAGGTCGAGGGATTTGATGGAAAATTTGGAGAAAATGGGAGTAAGGTTGTAAGATATAAGCAGGCAGCTACGAGAGTAATAAGTAGTAGTCGGTCTTTTAAGGAATCATTATAATATTTTATTTAGCATTGACGACCACATCAACTAAGTTTTTTTTTTGTCTTGTGGTGATTGTACCGAGGGTTTTTCACACCGTTCATGAAACATCGAAGTTGGTGGCGGTGGATTTGAAACTAGACATATGGTGCTACTAATTTTTTTTTAATCAACTTAAGAAGATGCTTAAGTTTCTGGTTAAGAATTGAAGCATTACGACACAATGGATAGAGGGTGATATAAAGTATATTGTAAATAATGGGAATTTGGGACATAAATTATGTATTGTTGATGTATATTAAATAATAATAAATGATGGGCGAGATAGCGTTGGAGATATGCAGTTCTTTTTTTCGATATATAAAGGCTATCACACGAATAACTTTATGGAAGCATTGGCTATATTGGAGGCAATGAAATGCTGCTGTCAACATGGTTGGTATAACATCGTTTGTGAGTCGGATTCGCAAGTGGTCGTCAACTTGTTGAACAAATGGAATCCGGGAAAGGCGGACTGGCAATTGGATGTGATTGTGCAGCAGATTCGGCAGCTGAGTAGTTCTTTGGTTTCTGTGTCTTTCAAACATATTCCCCGTGAATGGAACGAGGTTGCGGATTGCCTTGCTAAATGGGCTTCTGAGAATGGACCGTTATGGAGCATTACGGATAAACGGATAAACATGGTTTAACTTTGTATGAGAAGCCAAATTGGCACCTTATCAAAATTAGGAGTCTAAGGTTTCCTCTTATCAAGTGCTCGAATACAACCACTATTAGCTTGTAAATGAGAGAGACTTAAAGTGTAATTATATAGTTAAGCATTAAAATGTAAGGACTGAGGTCGCCTATGACCTCATGATATTTAATTGATTGAACGATGTTGGGGTGTTCCAAATTTTCCACTTGCCTTATTTAAGGAATCCCATGGAAGTGGTGATATTTTTGGTCTCATGCATCCATGAGGACTATTTATAATTTACAAGGCATAGGATGTGAATCACTGCCCAATGGATTATCAAGTTAACAAGGTTAGAATGTTTACGTGTTGACATTAATGTGGATCTAGTGGACCATGAGGTAGTTGAGAAGGTGATGGTAGCTCTGAAGTATAGAAAGGAGGGCCACACCATGGACATTTTTAGCCTCCTATACCCTATCATTTGGGTAGCTACGCAGTTGGAAATGACTAAGCTTTGGGATGGGGATAGATGGAAAGAGGTTGACATGGTTCACCTCTATATGGAAAGCTAGAAGGCCCATGGATAAAATTATAATTATGCCCTATATTTCATTGAAAGGATTTTGGAAGATGTTGAGAAGGACCACCACCTTCTAAATCATAAATTTCCATGGGGTGCAATTCCGATTTCATTAGTGTTTGATGAGATTAGTGTTCTAAAATACACCAACAAAGCATTGAAGTGGGTGTACCCACTAGAAAATAAGTCCCTTACAAAATGGTTCCAACAATTTACCTGTTTAGGTGTCATCTCCCCTAACCATAAGTTGAAAATGAAAGGATGGCTCGAAGGGATGAAGGAAGAATTTGAAAATGAATGGCACATCCCAAAAGAGTTTCCTATGATATGGGAACTCAAGCCCAATTTATTGTTATGCAAATTTATTCACTCATGCATTTAGATGGATCCCATTGATGACTTATCTAGGTGGCTAAAGTTGTCATATGCTTTCACTGTCAAGTATTTCAAGAATTTTGTGAGTCACATTACTAACGCACGTAAGGTGCACATTGATGATGAGACTCATACTCTTTTGTAATTATATGTCTACACAAGAAATAAGGCATATAAGGAGAAGAATGAAATGGATAATACTGATATCAACACACACTAGATTCACTTAGGGGATCACATTCATGTGTTATATGGCATGCTCAAGCCTAAGAACTTTTTATATGTTAATGATATGTGATAATTATGTACACATGATTTATCTGTTGCCTTATTGAAAATCCTTAGGATGGGTGAACAAATCATGATTCAACTTTCCTTGTTTGATTTTTCCTCCAAGCAATGATATTTGCATGAGGTTGGATTTGATAAATGATCGATTAAAGGGATTTTGGATTTTCTAGGTTTTATTTTTTTTGGCTTTTTGGGCATTTTTTTTATTTTTAGGTCTTTTTGGTACATGTATGTACAAAAGGGGGTTACTAGCAAAGTGAACACCAAGCCTAAAAACCAATGTGGAAAATGATAGTGGATGAAATGAAGAAAGGATTTAGGTGATGCTCAAAAGGGATAAGGGATGATGAGGAGTTAATTAGGGATCTCTAAGGACTACATCATGTGGGAACCAATTGTCTAGTCAATTAAGTGTCATTTGTAAGATATTCCAAGATGATTCTATAACATGTCTAAATACCTCATTTACTCCCTTATCAAGGTCAAGATGGAAAGAAAAGGTGTCAGGAATCTAGAACAACAAACATGCTCTGATACCACTTGTCAGGATGCGAAACCGGAAGCATACAATTGATTACCAAACCTCAAGCAACTTAATATGCGGAAATAACCAGATTCACCAAGTAACTAGAATTCAGAATAACACAGCATATGAGAGACAATACACAACTTGTATTAACACTTTATACAGAAAAGAATACAATAAAGAAGATGCCACTTCTTCTCCACCACCTTACAGAGGTTTCCCACACCTCAAGTGAACAGTACTTCTTCTCCCCAAAGCTCTCCCTCTCACAGGTCCCAACACCCAACTCAAATACAGAGTTGGTGTTCACCGCCCGTGCTCCACGCACACCACAAGCGCTCCACGCACTCCGCAAGCACTCCACGTGCTCCACAAGTACTCAAGGTACTTCAAGTAGATCTCCCATGAACCTGCAACAACCTGCAATTCAACAGACCATACTTATGGAAGGAACTCCCTTGCCTTCCTCTTGCTCTATCCGAGTACACACCTGTACTCCAAGTAGATCCTGCCTGATACTGCTCCCTGTTGTGTTGCTGTCTATATGACCTTGCACACCTGCAAATCAAACAACGGTTCTGCTCACCTGTGAACCTCGACCTTGCACACACATACACCTGCAGATCAACGATCTTACTTACCATGTAGATCTCCTATATAGGCCATGCAACTGTGACCAAGATCCTACACTCCTGAAGAATCCAGCTGACTCTCCAATCCAGCACCAACACCCCTGGTACTGAGGCACTAGGAGGAACGCACCATTGCTCTACCTCACACACAGAAGGAGCTTATAATTATGCTCTCTTACTCCCTAGCACACTTTTCCAATACAACCATGAGTCTATTATATAGATCTCATCCAAACAATAATTAGACATCTAATTACAATAATTAGATCCGCAGCTGTCAGTCTAAAAATAGATCTCTTCATGTAAACACTTGGTTCGTTAGCTAACTGCCCGTAAATAGCTTGCAGTCGAACCACACAGGCGACCGACGTCGGTCCCTGTCTGCCTGGAGGTGACCGACGTCGGCCGATATATGACCGACGTCGGTTGCTTCCCTTTGCTATCCTGCCGACGTCGGCTGATCAGACCGACCCCAACTTCTCTGCAACTCAGCAACCTTCAGCAACCTCCTCTCCTGTTTGCATCAGTGAAGCTTTTAGCTCCACAATCCTAACAATCTCCCACTTGGAGATAAATAGTTGCACTGTACCTATACCTGTACTCCATCTAATCTGTTTCTTGGTTTGTATCCCTCTTCAAGCTCCCACCTGAAGACAACACACCACACAACCTGTGATGTACCTCCTGTCATCTGAGTACCCTGCCACATCCAATCCTACAACACCTGTAGTAAAGTCCTGGCCCTGCATAGCAACACCTGCTGCCGGTCCCTCTCAAAAAACCTGAGAACCCACTTCCCCGAATTGGCTCCTAACTCTGACAGCTCCCACTGCATGGGAATATACAGGTCTATACCAGACCTCATGTGATTTCGGACACTGTACCTGTCCAGCCCTTAGTGTGCTCCAGTTCTGCATCCCGAACCTCGTCAACACCTGATTCACATCAGCTCCCACTGGAGACAAAATCAACCTATGATCTCCATGCCTCCCATGTCAAAGAATTCCGCTGCTCCAAACTCCTCATGACATGACACTGAACTAATCTTACCCTTAGCTCAGCAAAACCCAGTATGTACACCCCTGCTAGCTAGCATACTATCCACATACAGCAACAGAATGATGTTGCAATCATCATCCCCCTGGTAAGTCAAACCACAGTAGTTACCTGACACTGACTGAAGCCATGCTTCGTCCTCCACCTGTCAAACCTGGTACCACTGTCCTGCAGCTCCTCAAGACCATATGCCCTGGTCTTCCGTCTCACGTATCCGTTCTCTCTATTCTTCTACTAAGGCATCCATTCGTCTCTGTGCTTTCATCCAACTGGCAAACCTACCAAAAAACTCCCGTCTGGTTTTGCATCATAATCCTGCTTAGCTCACACCTGTTTCCTGGATCCTTCCTGCTATACAATCAGCAACAAGTATGAAGAAGAGGAACACGAATTTGAGGGCCTACTTACGCCTTCAGTCCTCCGTATGGGTGTTTGAGACTCCTTGACAACATGCTGTCCACCCAAAATTCGTTACAGTGACTGACCTAGGTCACTCCACAGTCTGCATCCGACCGACGTCGGTTCCATGTGTCTGTACCTGACTACCAACCTGCCAGCGCTGGTGTCCCTGCTGCCGACGTCGGTCCTCCTGACTGACATCGGTCTTACATACTGCCGACGTCGGTCCCATGACCGACGTCGGTCTTACTCTGCCCGACATCACCGGCTTCGGTCTGCACATGATCGACATCGGCACCTGTCTGTTCGACGCCGGTTCCTCCTGACCGACGCCGGTATCTGTGTTCACCTGTGAGTGATGACTTTTTCCCTGCGAGCTCCTTTGGATCAATCTCCATGTCCAAACTGCCCTGCTCAGATGTATCCAGCCTCATCCACTGAACTCTGTCTGCCATCTCCTCCAAGAACACCAAGGCTTTCCAGTTCTTAAGCCTATCAAATATATCTGTCTTCCGCTTAGGAACATGCATCTCCTTCCTGCTCATGTGACCAAGCCTACGAAGCCACGTCTCCGCAACAGAAGAAGAATCAGTAATATAAACAAGTAGATAAAGTATACATGTTTTCTTACCACCAGCTAATTCAAGTGCTATCGCTGTGAGAGTTCTTGTGCATCTCTCATCACCCAATCTTTCTAAAGAAATTATCCATATCTCCAAACCTGGGACCTGCATGACCTTCATCAACACCTGTGTGTTGGCCGCCTGCAATTTCAGCTTCACTTCCCCTTTGCCAATTCTTTGGCAAGGCTTACCAGCTCCTCTACCTGGGGCTGCATGGAAAGAGGCAACCGAATCTTTTATCCAAGATTCAACTTTATCCAAGAAACCTGCAAACACATCCTGTGCAACAACACCTGCTACATCTATATCTTCAGTTTCTTCATGCTGATCTGCTACTAACCAACAATATCCTTTTACCTGCTCTTTCTTTCCATCAGACCGTGAGTAACCATCTGTGCTTTTCAACTCCTCCATTCTTAGCTTACTTTGATCTGCCATTGCTCTACTCCCACTCAATCAGAAACCCCTGAGAGTGCCCTGTAACCAAAACACAACCTGCTTCCTGCAACCTTAGCTCTGATACCACTTGTCAGGAATCTACAACAACAAACATGCTCTGATACCACTTGTCAGGATGCGAAACCGGAAGCATACAATTGATTACCAAACCTTAAGCAACTTAATATGCGGAAATAACCAGATTCACCAAGTAACTAGAATTCAGAATAACACAGCATATGAGAGACAATACACAACTTGTATTAACACTTTATACAGAAAAGAATACAATAAAGAAGATGCCACTTCTTCTCCACCACCTTACAGAGGTTTCCCACACCTCAAGTGAACAGTACTTCTTCTCCCCAAAGCTCTCCCTCTCACAGGTCCCAACACCCAACTCAAATACAGAGTTGGTGTTCACCTCCCGTGCTCCACGCACACCACAAGCGCTCCACGCACTCCGCAAGCACTCCACGTGCTCCACAAGTACTCAAGGTACTTCAAGTAGATCTCCCATGAACCTGCAACAACCTGCAATTCAACAGACCATACTTATGGAAGGAACTCCCTTGCCTTCCTCTTGCTCTATTCGAGTACACACCTGTACTCCAAGTAGATCCTGCCTGATACTGCTCCCTGTTGTGTTGCTGTCTATATGACCTTGCACACCTGCAAATCAAACAACAGTTCTGCTCACCTGTGAACCTCGACCTTGCACACACATACACCTGCAGATCAACGATCTTACTTACCATGTAGATCTCCTATATAGGCCATGCAACTGTGACCAAGATCCTACACTCCTGAAGAATCCAGCTGACTCTCCAATCCAGCACCAACACCCCTGGTACTGAGGCACTAGGAGGAACGCACCATTGCTCTACCTCACACACAGAAGGAGCTTATAATTATGCTCTCTTACTCCCTAGCACACTTTTCCAATACAACCATGAGTCTATTATATAGATCTCATCCAAACAATAATTAGACATCTAATTACAATAATTAGATCCGCAGCTCTCAGTCTAAAAATAGATCTCTTCATGCAAACACTTGGTTCGTTAGCTAACTGCCCGTAAATAGCTCGCAGTCGAACCACACAGGCGACCGACGTCGGTCCCTGTCTGCCTGGAGGTGACTGACGTCGGCCGATATATGACCGACGTCGGTTGCTTCCCTTTGCTATCCTGTCGACGTCGGCTGATCAGACTGACCCCAACTTCTCTGCAACTCAGCAACCTTCAGCAACCTCCTCTCCTGTTTGCATCAGTGAAGCTTTTAGCTCCACAATCCTAACAAGGATGGACACAATAGGATGGAATAATTTTAGGATGGATAAAGATGGTTGTAGAATAGGGATTTTGATGTAGATGGGGTTGAAGAGGGATTTGAGGATATAAATTTTGGGATGAATTTAATTTTTCCCTAGGCATCGAGGTACTTATGCAACAATAGATTATTTACACATGACATCAAAAACTGGTTTTCAACATGTTACTTGTCCAAGGTGCCAAAAAACTAATTTTTACCACTGGGTGAATAATTACATACATACATGCGTATGAATGTACGTACGTACATACATACATACATACATATATATATATATATAATTTTATTACATCTCCATTTATTGGATGTGTTCGAGATGCATGATCTTATTACTTTCCTGATCTTTTGTTGATACTAATTTTTAATAGATGTGATGCTAGGATTAAGTTGTTGATGTTGGTTCTATTACTTCCATTATGATCTTTGTTGATTGTTGATTCAAATTTCTCTAGACATCTCAACTAGGTGTCTTCATAGCCCCTATCAGAGACAATGCCACCTAAAAGGGTGAGGTATGGTAAGGATTGGATTTTATGGTAGTGTATAGGATTTGATGGTAGTGTATAGGATTTTATGGGATGATAGGATTGTGATAGTATGTATAGATATCATTAGACCAAAAATTAGGACTCACAGTCACACACATTGTTGTTGATTCTTGAGGCTTCAATTATGCTTTGTGCGACATGATTTTGGATATCATGGGATTCAAGACCTCAATACTCTTATGCTATGTGATCCAAATCATTTAAGGATTTTCAACCATTCTAATATTTATTATGGTGATGTCTTGATCAATGTTGTAGAGCTGGATTATTTATCTATTGGTGCCTTAAAGAGTTTTTTACCAATGGACTCTTTTTAATTTTTTGGATTTATCTGATTTAAATTGCCCATTAGTGCCTTAAAGAGGTTTCCACTAAGGGACTTTATTTTTTTAATTTTATTGATAATTATGTTTATTTTGTTTATCCCATAGTGCCTCAAGGATATTTTTGCTAAGGTACATTACCTTTTTATTTGGTTGATTTTTTTACTCATTCTGATGGAGGCAATATTTTGGTTCCCCAAGAGATACTATTGGATTGAAGTGAATTTTGATTTCATTGTTATGCTCTACTGATTAAAGATTATCTTGGATCTACATAGATTTTATAATTGATGTGTCACTATGGAAGGATTCCAACAGTGTGTGAGTATGTTGATCCTAATCAATAATTATAGGAGATTGATTATTGAGATGATGGAAAGGATTAATGATGTAAAAAGGATGAGGAATATCGATGAAATGATTAGTGAGGTCAATAAAAGGATTGGTGATGTCAATGAAAGGATTGAGGTCAATATGATCCTTATAGAAGCCACTAAGAGGACCTAATTTGATACCAGTGAAAACTTCCTTAAGAATCATAGAAGGATCACTGAGGTTACTATATTGATTTGTAGATGGTATGTAGTTGATACCATGCACTCTTGATCTAATGTAGATACCGAGGATAATTTTGACATTGAATCTAATATGGATTTGGATGCTAATGGCAAATTTGATCCTATTGCAAATGATGTTAATGTTGACTCTAATGTTGGTTCTAATATTAATGTAGATAGGGTTGATTTTGTGATGTTGTTGGTAGATGATGTTTGGATTGTATCCATAAGGAGGGCCTATTGGATAGTGTTGTTTACAAGTACCTTCTTAAATTTTCACTTGGTGATGTAGGCTTTAGGATGAAGGAATTTATTGAAATGGGGGATTTCATGTGATGGATAAAAGATGGATGGTTGGTGAATGATGGGTTATTCAAATATGGGCTCAATGAAGAGGGGATCATCAAATATAGGTGGGATAGTCTCATTGAAAATAATATCTTTGAGGATATGTGGGTGGTTGAAAAGAGGCTCATCAAGGTGTGGCTTGTCAAATATTGGTTCACTATCAAATATGGGTTCAATAAATATGGATTCATTATTTTGGCCTTGGTTTGGAAATGGAAGATTTTGATCATGATCAAGAAATTAATCTTGGCATTTCCCTTCTTTCTCACTCTTAGACATAGATTCATTTAATTCATTCATGATTTTGAGTAATTGTTATCGATGAGATATTGGACATAATTTTTAAATATGAGGAATCTATTAGTAAAATACCCATAGATTTTATGGTATTGATAATATTAGTCTTTCTTATACCAATAAGGCTTAGGTATATTTGGGTCAAGAGGCTTAGTGTGTGGGTAGACGATCATCTAGTTGATAAAATATGGCTTTTAAGGATTCATTGAGAGGAGTATATTATCTCATTTCATTTTTTTGTTTAGATGTGGAAGTGTTTGACTCTGGATCAGATGATTGTAAATGGTGTAGTGATAGAAAGATGTAATTCTATGGTGGTGTTTCATGTGGCTTAGGGGATAGACTAGTATTGGACAAGGTTACCAAGATAGGTTTCCCTTTACTAATGTGATGAGAGACCTTGTGATAAAAGCTATATCTAATAGATAGAAGGTTTGATTGTGATGGGCTAGTGCAAAGGCTAGGAGTAGACTAATGTTGATGTGGAAGGACTAGATGACTCTTGCGTATGATGGAATTTAGGTTCCTAGGATCAAAATCTATAGGAAGTTGAGCACCCATTTCTAGGAGCCATAAAAGGATTATATACTTGTTTGCAAAGATTTATTATTCAATCTGGGTGAACAAATCATTGCGACTCTCTAGATCATATTTAGTTTGATTTTTAAGGCTTTCCTCATTATTATCATGAGTTCATTCAAAGTGCCAAGGATTTTCAAAATTTTAATGATATGAGGTTTGTCCAAGCTCAAATTGATATTGATTTTGTGATGCCATGATGATTGTTGATCCAAAAATCAAAGGTTTTAGCTGAAAGATAATTCAAGAACACAAAATAACACAATCATATAATGCTTATCTTTGGGAAAAGATGTCTTATTGCTCACAAAATTACAGAAAACCTATGCTTATCTTTGGGAAGAGATGTTTGATCTCCTTTTCTAGATACATCTATTTTTATACATACTTTAAAGGTAGGAGGAGGATGTGGAAGGTCACTAATCTCAAGGGAGATGAATTGGTTTGACTTCCACGATTTACAACATTACAAAATTCAAGAAATTACTATTTTTAGAAACTTACTATTTTTAGATTGCACTATTAAAATTGAAATTTGGGACACTTCCATTAGGTTTTTTGGGTTCAAAAACCACCAAGAATATATCCTACCATCTCATCGCATTCTCCTCATTATTATCTTTCTAACAGTTCAAATGGGGAGTCAAACAGAGCTATGGTGTAAAAGTTATGGCTCCCAAAAGTTCTACCACTAATTAGGGTAGAACCATCACCTGAATTATCACCTGAAGTGTTACCCAGATTAATTTCTTAGATGTTTTTTATGTGTTGGATGGATTGGATGTATTTTATGTGGGTTTTTAATCTTGATTTGGATTATGCTTGGTTTTGGATTGATTGATTGTATTGGATATGGGTTGTTTTATTTGATTGGAGCTTGCTTTTAAAGATTAGGCATGCTTTTAAGTTGATTCAATTCTGATAAAGTATAGATGATTAAAACTGAATTTGGATTTGTGTTATATGTTATAAAATGGGTGATTGATGATGATGAGGTTGGATATAATATGATTATATGTTGAATTATCATAAGCCTATTGGATTGGTTTTGATATAAGGTTGGCTTAATTTATATTATGATTTTTATAGTATTTGATCTATTAAGTTTGACTTAACAATATGGCTTGGGATGGAGAAATGATAGATGATGTGATTCTTCAACCCCAATCAAAATGTGCATGAGATTGAATAGAAAGATTGAGAGATGAAAGTGCAATGTTTGGATGAAGTAGATCAGATTTATATTTTGGATCATTTGATGAAGTTTTTCCTTAGTTTTATTTGAATTTTTACATTGAATTGATGTGATGTGATACATTTGATGGGATATGATAAGTGTCAAGTGGATGAGCTTGATCAAATTTGATTTAGATGTGAATTGGCTAAACTCTTGATGTTTGGATTTTGTTAAGGTATAATAACCTTTGACATTGATTTAGACTTGATGACAAGATAAGACAAGCTCTTGTAGTTGACTAACATAAATGGGATTAGATAAAGAGATGTGACTAGGTCATGATTGACCTTTGATGATGTTGACTTGATTTTATTTAGACTATCTCAAGTGATTAAATGATATGCTCAAGTTGGATTGGATGACTTGGATGATTGGGACTGAGTGGATGATTTTATTTTATTTATTGTATGATTCAAACTTGATTAGGTTTATATTAAAACAATATAATGGTGGTGATTATGACATGTGAAGAGGGGTAATTTTTTATGTGGATTGAGTCAAGCAAATGTTTAGTATTGTCTTGATGATGATAGGATTAGATGTGTTTACATAATTTATACTAGGGGATGCCTATATCATGTTAGGGTTTGGCTTAGAAAAGGTATGTTATAATGATGTTTAAGTGGGATAAGGTATGATGAAAGGATGATTGTGATGTGTATGCTAAGGGTGAGATTAGGGTATGGGTGTTTGGTTAGGTGTTAGGTGTCTCAAACTTGATTAAGACTTAAAGTGAAGCAAGCTTAATTAGATAATGATTATAATGGGGTTATTTATAGGGATTAAAGCAATATGGTGTTATGGTTTGGTATTAAATGTAATAGATTTTATGTTATGTTGTTTATATTGGCTCAATAATACATAGATTAGGTCTAACTTTGTTTATGGCCTGTTAGCTTGTCAAGTGGATCAAAAGTGTTGGTTTTTGGTTTATTATGATGTGATAGGGTGATAAATTTAGAATAAAACAATATTTTGGAAGGAAGTGTGTTTTTAAAATCTTATGTGATGTGAAGTTTTTAGATTAGACATGATTTAGTTTAGGTGTTTTGGTTATTACTTGATGGGGTTTCGATTAGGTTTGTGTGTTTAGGAAAAAGGATCTATATATTATGTTGATTGTGATAAGGTTATTTTTTGGTGTAGGTTTTAAAGTTTACCAAAAATATGAGTCTTGATAGCACTCAAATAATATCAAGCAAGCCACAAGCCTACACTAGTAAATATGAGTGGGCAATGTAACAACCAACTCACTGATCTACTCATGTAAAGTGGGGACTAGGTTGGTCTCCCAACCCTCACTCTATGTTTTTATGTCACGAATATTTGAGGATGTTGTTTCCCCTACACTAAAAGTTATTTATGGTTGAAGGTCTTAATCTAGTTTGTACATGATCTATAGGTGCATTCCTTATATACCTCTCAGTACAATGGGGCTGAGGTTTGTATAATAATGATGTATGATTCCTATGTATTAGAGTGTTACTTCCACACTTCACATAGTCTTGTATGGGAAATTTTTCTTAACTTTACAATAATTTTCCTTGATATTTATACTTTATTGGAACATAGAGTTTAGATTAGTGCGTGGTGATGAAATCCACATCACAACCTGCCTAAAGACTATGACAAGTGTGTGGATATGAATTCCACATCATGTTTTCCCTAAAAATAAAAAGGAATGACGGCTTAACGATTATTTTTATCCTCATGATCACCTTAGGTGTGTGAGGGGAGAGCATCCATAGCCTTAGCCTTGGGTAGACAAATAAGCAAGCAAAAATATTATGCTAAAATGACCAAATTTGGCATACACACACAAGTTAATTAATTAACCTCAATTAAATGTGATAAAATATGTTATGAAAGGTTTTTATATGTTGAGTCTTTGACAAGTGAACCTAAAATATAAAGGTTAGTAGTTTGATTTGACTCTTGGGAGGCAAACTGCAAAAACACAATTAGAAATCAAAATCACTTTTACAAAAAGCAAAGCTACAAATATACAAAGTGAAGTCACATATACAAAGAGAAAAACTGCTACACAAACAAATTAGCTAAAAAATACAAGGAAGTGAATCCATTTTTTTTAGAGTGAAGTTGTCAAAATTATAGCAAAGCTATTAGTTAATAGACTCAGAAAGTCAAAGTATTTATCAAACTTATGAACCCGCTACTAAGGATAGTGAATGTGCTTTTAATGATATTAAAGATACTAATAGTTTCAAAACCCAAATATTTTTACATGTATGGATGTGTCTTTTCAATACCTTAGTTTAGCCACAAATTGGAGGTCAAAAAAACACCTGAGTCAAAATTTATGGCCTTTAAAAGATGGATTATTTAGTAGAATATCTTAGTATGAATCCACTTCTGCAATTATCAAATCCACTTCCAAGTTGCAAATATGATTCTAGGTTTATAAAATCTACTTCTGTCATGAATCACATTGCATTTATGCAGTTGTGGATTTGAAATTTACACATAAAAAGAATCTAAAAAATGCTAAATCATTAGAGATGTAACAAAATCATTAGTATAAAAAATGAATTTGCAACTTATTAAACACAATTTTGTTCAAAAAAACTACAAAACGTCAAACAATCAAACAACTTGTAGTGGTTAAGTTAGTAATTAAGTGTGAAGTCACAATTGATTGAAGCAAATCCATGTTTATTAGGGACAAAAATGTGTTTGTGTAGAAGTGAATTTTAACATGCACATATACAAAAGCAAAAATATGTGAAATTGCTAAAATGTTGTACAAAATCAATAGTATTTAAATGAATTTACAAATTAATAAACATGATTTTGCATAAAATAGTTAAAGAGGTCAAATGGTTAATTAACCTATAATGATTACGTTTAACAGTCAATAAATAAATCATAATTATCATAATCAAAGTTGCATTTCCAAAGTGCGAAGTTGAGTTTACACATAATGAAGTCATGCATAATCTAAAAGTGAAAATTCACAAATTTTTTGGATTTTTGTCTGCCAAAACTTCTTCCAAAGGTACCTGCAAGCTTGTATGAACACACTAAATCCTCAAAAAGTACAAGTTATGGGTAAACACTCCCACTATGGTTTCCAAAATGTAATGTGAAAATGAATCTTAGAGTAAAATGCAATAGAATAATGGAATAAACTCAAAATTCCTACTCTAAACCCACTCGTAAACACCTTTGATTGAGTTGAAGGAACAAGATATTCACATACAAATTTGAAATGAAATATCAATTGTAATTATACCTCAAGTGTAATGAATTATTCCTCCTTGACAAGATTGGATGTGCTAAAAATGATGTGGACATGTTTGATTACTTGACTATGGATGTTTGATTGCTATGTGGACCCAAGACTTGGACAACATTTTGGTAGGATTTGGAAGATTATTTTTACAAGATCATAACATGAAATTTTTATCATTGAATCTCCTAGATTTGCATGGGTGTGTTGATGGATTTATAGGAGGTTGATGAGAGAAATGAGGGTTAAGATTGAGCCATGGAGGCTCTCAATCAAAGGATGAGATAATTTAATGGTTGAAAATAGGAATTAAATAAAAATTCTTAAAAAACTCTAGGAAGGTGGTGCAAGGCTCGAGGAGGATTATAGGTTTATAGAGATGTGTTATAGGATTATAGACAGAGATTAAGAAGATAAACAAAGATTAGATGTAGGATTATAAAATTGATTTATAGTAATGCTTAGTGGGGGTAGTTGGAGGTAGGTGAATATGAATTTTAAATTTATAGATAATGTGAGGATTTGATTAGTGATTAAATAGAGTGATAATAAGATGATTAATTGATATCGGATGAGGGGTAATATTGATATGATGGAGGAATTTATAGGGGATGTTATATGTTTTTATTGAGGTTAAAGGTGGAGTTTTTTTGAACTAGGGTCCCCAGACCATAGGATAAGTACAAACAAAAGAGAGACAAAGGTCTACCATAGACCATGACAAAAACTAAGACAAAATAGGGCTAGAAATGGCCAAAATACAACCCACAAATAATAGAAGCAACAACAAAGAACAACTATAAAGAAACTAGGGGATGCTAGATTAATATTAGGATAATTAGGGATTAAGATGTAAAAGTGGTAAATGGATGGGATTAACACATGATAAAGATGTAATTGGAAGTGAATGACAAAGTGGTAGATTTTAAGTGTATAACTTATTTATCAGGACTTTTATTGATCATCAACCTATACATAGTGTTATGATTGACAATGGTGCTAGTTATAATGTTGTACCATGACATTACTCACACATTTAGGATACACATATGATGATTTATTTCATTCAACTAAAATGATGAAATAATTTTATGGTAAGATACATTAAGTTTTTGGTCAAATTGATTCATATCTTCAGGTTAGTCCAACACATGTGACCACTACCTTTTCAATTATACCAAATACGGGACTCTTTGATATGTTATTGGGATTCCATATGAACATCCTTTGTACAATAAGAAAAGTTTATTCCATGGCAGTTGATGATACAACCTACTAAGGTTAATCATGCACAAAATCATAAGAAACATGCAATCCCCTTTCCTAGGCACCCCATACTTGAGAGGCCTTTCTATCATAGATCTACAATGGACTATTCTAGATATTAATTTACACCTTCATGGCCTAACCATTTACCTACATCAGGCCACCATGTTTCAAAATGGGTAAAAAGACCCACTATTATACTGAGGCAATTATAGAGCACAAAACAATGGGTTCCATGAACCCTTACACCTTTTATTACTACTTCATGACCACAAAGTCCTATGAGACATACATAGAGAATTATAGATTCTATACATTTAGATTTAGCACATAAACATGATCCTTGGTAGCATGACCAATTTATTATACCACATTCAGATTAAAGATCCCCCCATGAGCATCCCTTAGAGCGGATCATCAGTTAACACTCTCTTTCCAAACATTCCAAAAAAATAAAAATATAAAAAAAAACTAAAAACAAATTAATATTTCACATGATTTTTAGATTTTGCATATATTTTTTACTTTATGTTAGTAGATAGCATATCATTTTTATACACATGTTTCATAGTTACTTGAGTGTGATGCAAGTATACATTAGACCCATGATATTCAAACAAGCAAATGTTGGACCTTTCCTCTTCCAACATGAAAACTAATTTGGGGGAATAGTACTTAAATATGATCATTATTGACACATGTTCTATTATTTTATGATTGTTTTCTATTATATTATTGAGCTTATGTATTTTACACATGCCTATACTCATGTTTTTATCTTACATAGTGTATTTGATATGTTATTTTACATGAAATTTTTATAACACATGTATGCAAGGAATATTATGACATTTTTATGTCTCATTTCCCTCCCAAAATTACATGAAAATAATATTTAAGCTGCAAATATATTCTATTTCAACTTCAAGAGCACCCAAATTTTCCCTACACTGATTGATCCCAAAAATGGCAATTTTAACACAATGCAATGGAAAACTTATTTAGACTCAAAACATTTATAAATAACATCAAATATTAGTAATGGCATGACCTCATGATATTATACATCATAAATTTTCTATATTTAATCACAAACACAAATCTGTATACCAAACTACCATTTTGTATTTACCCGATTTCACCAAAAGTCATAGAAATGAAAAATTCTAAACTCCAAATTATATTATTGATATATGTAATTAAATCACAAAAAAGAGTGTCTACTTTAAATTAATAACAACAAAAATAAAAACTAAAACAACACTAGACTCACCACACTGGAATCTACTCAAACTACACACTCCAAAACATGCAAACATACACACCCCTGAGTATGGAAAATTGTAAATCTATGAAGCTCTAATGCAATATCTATATGATATTAACCTCAAAAAATTAAAAGGGTTTTAATCCTCTTATCTCTATTAACCAATGGGTTTCTATCCATTGATCACCAAGAACCCAATGGGTTTCATCTTCGAATCCTGTTATTGAAGCACAAGTGCAACAATATGTAAAAATTGGTTGTAATGGCAAAAGATAGCCTAGAAGGAAATCCTGACATATAAATACACATAACACCCAAAGTTTTGGCACCAAAATCCTAATCTCCTTGATTTGAGAATATGACATGAGTTATAAAAGGAAACTAACTCTATCTTTATCTTCTTTCACATAAAACATTTAGATCCTGCCTCTTTCTCCTTTGTTTCCATTTTTAAAACTTTCTCAAATTTGACCCACTTATCTTGAGGATAAGAAAGCAAGAGAAAATTAGAAATTTTCCATGGAATTTCATCTTTATGTCCTCCTAAAAATCCTTGTCCCAATTGGTAAGTTTCCTTGTAGACATTCAACTTGCCAATTCTCATTAATATTAAAATATTTTTAATATTTATTTGGCCCAATTTAAACAACTTGAGAATATAAAATAACCATGGGTATAAAATATTAAATAAATTATTTTCCCAACTCATTCCTTATTCCATGAAAAATATTAGAATTGGCATTTTTTTTGAAAAAATAAATTAATCAAAAATGGGACATGACAAGTCCGCCCTTCCTAAAATTACTTGTCCTCAAGAAATTGCAAACCATAATACTCAAGAATCATTGTGCCCAAGTGTTGAATAAAATTGTAGTGCCCATGTAATCTATAACTTGTCCCTATCAAGTGAGACAACTTATGCCAAAGAAAACTGTAAGATATATGTGGCCCAACATTCCCAACACCCTTGTGTCACTCATGTGAATTGATCATCCCTGTGAAAAATCTCTTAACCCCATGAGTATAAATGTCAAAAAAAGGTGCATGACTCAAAAAAACATGAATTCAAACCTTCAATAGAGCCCTGATGTGAGTCATGAATTTACATCCTTGATTTTATTGAAGTAATGAAAATCTAATTGTACCAGTCCTTTGACTCAGAATATTGCCAAGATCCCAAACAAATCTCTAGAACTTTCCACCCTATGTTTATTGTACCACTCTGATAAACATCTAAACTTGCACAACTAGGTTAGCATTCATAACATATTTAATAACAATCATTGTGAATTTATCATAATGTTTCCCTTGCTCATGCCTAAAGATATCTCTTAAATCCCATATTATGATGTGTAAGTTGCTTTGAACAAAAATATCTATGTGCTCCAACCATGGAATCCTATAAATTTTCACCATATTTACCTTAAGCTCAACTAATGTCAATTTGGATTCTTTTCTTATCCCTTTGTATGGCATAATGAATCATGAATAGCAATGATGTTGAACTCAAAAAAAATTATCTTGTAAATATTTCAACGTGCCATCTAGAAACCACATCATTATGTATTGACAATTTTGAGTCAAAGGATCTAAATGCACTCTTTTACCCTCCTTAGAATGATGACAAAATTGAAATATATCGGTGCTATCATTCCCATAGCTTGATATGAAATTATGAGAGTGTTTACTAAACACCTTATACATACCAGATTGTATGATGGTTGATACATTATTGATTCTCAATGGTGTAACCAAAATATCAAAGTTTCTCCATTTACCCCAAAAAATAGTCTCCTGAACATATTCTATTCTCATCCATTTTTGATGATATCCATACATAAATTATTTCCTTGAACAATACTCATCACCATGTGACTTATCAATCAACTCTTCTTTGTACATGTTGAAATGGTGGTATGGATTGATCATGATAGTCATAAATCCTGATTCCACAATCATGATGATTATTCTATCTGGTGGTAACCCTGGAGGCAAGTCACTAAACACCACACTATGCTTGTTAAGAAATTTATAAATATCATATGTGCATTACTTACAAGGCATCAACAAACCAATTGTTTCCCAAGCAACTTGTCCATTGAGAGAAGATCTCTCCATTATTGTAACCATTTGTGGTGATCCATAAAAAACCCTTCTAAACATCACATCTTTAACTTTGAATTTAAACTTGAGCTCCATGTAATTATATGAGAAATAACCATTGAAGTGAAACCATTGTAATGATAGATCCAAGAACAGGAGGTAATAATGAACAAATTACATTGCAAGTAAATAATTTAATGAAATATAATAATGTATTCATTCAAGATTTTTTTTACAAAACATGTGAAAAGCTTTATAAGCTTTTCATGGGTGGTTACGGGTTACGAGATACAATCAACTTTTCCTATGAACCAACAATTATTTAAAACAAAGTAAAAACTAACTAAATATTAACTATACTAACTTTGGATCATTAAAAATAATCCAATAAACTCCCCCTTGATCCAAAGGGGTATAGAAAGACTGAAGCAAAGAAATGTGAGTCATCCAAGTAGACTCTATCGCAACTACAACTGGTACACTATGTATCCTAGACTGATCCACATCCTGATCATCCTCACACTATAGTAGAACATGAACACGCATTATCCAACTACATCAATCCTTACATAGAATTTATCTAACAAATGACTACCCCCTGTACTATGTATGGCACATCTCAAATTGATGCCCAATAATTACCAACATCTCCCATAGGCCTTTTCTTAACACTAACAATAAATCAATGATTGATTGAAATCCAATATGCAATATCTTCTCCCCTATTAAGCGAGAGGTGAGAAGACATGCAATAAATAAACCAAGTACAAACTACTAAAATGCTCCACATTAAATATCATATAAACACTACATCTATGAAAGTAAAGTACATAAGCTAAAAAATGTTACTACATCAAATCCAAATCTTGAGCCTAGTAGCTTGCACAAGATGGGTGTGTCACCATTTTAGAATATATAGTCATCAACTACAAAAAAAGTAACTTCATAGTCATTCCATCCATCAAAAGAATATCCAGAAGAATAGCCAAAAGAAAAACTAGAATAATGATCAAAGTGATTGGAATGACCAGCAATGTTTGCTTTTGCCTTTGTCGATGTCAAGAGGACCTTCATTTGGAGGGTATGTTGTAGAGATATGGCCTATGCCACCACAATTATAGTAAATTGTCTCACATCTACTAAAACTAGAATAAGAATAGCCACATGAAGAAGGATGCATGTGCTTGTGCTTGTGTCCATGTGAATGTTTGTGGTGATGATCATGCTTCAGAGAACCAAATGATGTCTATGCATAGGAGAGCCTAAATGATCATATGTCTAGAATGATGATTATGTCTCGAAGAACTAAAATGATGCTTATGCATGGAAGTGTGCCTCTGAGAGTGTCTCTATTGTTCTTTGTCTTTTGTTTGTCTCATACAATGGATTTCTTATTTTGGAATAGTGTGCCTCCTCGATATATTTATTCTTTGAAAATTGTCATTCATGTTGAGTGAGAAACTCACAAATGAAATCAAAAGTAGATTTGTTTAGCTTATCACTAAGTTGTAACATCTATAAAAAATTCCTATAGCTAGGGCTAAGACCATTCAAAACAATAGAAATGAGCATTTCATCATAAATTTTCCCACCAGTAGTGCCATATTCTTGTTTCAAATTCTTAATGCATGATACATATTCTGAAACATCTTCATCATCAGAGAGTTTAGTGTTGAGTAACTGCATAAGAAGGTCAATTTTCTTATAAGTAGGTTATTTATCATACAAGTCTTTTAGAGCTTTCCATGCTTTTCAAGTTTCAAATTTGATGGCTTCTATGTGAATTATAACTTGAGCACTGCAAATTGATTTCAATAAAGTAAGGGCATGCTTGTCACGTTTATGAAATTTTGCAAGTTTTGTGGCTTCGGTGGGCAATTTTGGTTATTTTTCAATTAATTCCCATAAGTCATTTAAAATTAATGTGTTTTCCATGTTCATTGACTATTATTTATAATTTTTAGGAGTTAGGCATCTAGTGTCAGAAATAAGGCTCACAATTTTAGCCATGATGCAGAAAAAATGAAGAGTAAGGAATGTTATCAAGGTTTTGTCTTTAGTTTCAAAATATCTTCCATTTTACAAATGATTCTAGGACTTATGATGGACTTGCATTTTGAAGGTGTCGATTTTGACCGAAAATGCACCTTGATACATCATTTAGAATACATTTATTGAAAACATCATAGAGGAAATCTCCAAAATATAAATTTGATCATTCCAATGTATCCAAAATGTTGAAAACTATGAAGATCACCTAGTCACATGACCACCTTCACAAATGATAAGATGTACAACTAGTGTCATAAGAATTATGACTTACACCCTTATGTCTTTGTATGAATCAAAAAAGATTCTCAAAATAGAATATTCATCCAAAAAGAAAGATTTGAAACCTTGACCTCCCTTTTTGAAACTATTTCACAAAATTAGGCTTTCGAAGTGTTCTATGAGCATTTACATGTTTACAAAGATATAAATTGCTATATAAACTTGACTTTTTGCTCTATGATAATAAGAAAATATTACTTGGATGAGTAATTTTTAAATTTTCCCATGAAAATCATTTCTCCAAGTAAATTTCAAATCTTTGAAGCTTTAGGTGGGACCAGTCAAACCCTAATATTTAACAAACTATATGAAAACTATTCAAAGTGAAATAATTTATATTTCTCAATATTCCAATGCCTCCCTGAGGATTTCCAATGCCATAGCTAATCTGAGAATGTCTGGAACTCTTCAATATCTCCACCAAGCCGTACAAGATTATATAGGGCCATACAAAAGCATTTATGGATTAGTTTAAGACTTTTAAAGAATATTTTGACTAATAAAATCTAATTTTTTGATGAAGTAGGATGTTATGGAGGCTGTACAATAGTAAATTTAGGCTATACAACTCAATATGGTAGCCTAAAAACTTTAGATGCTTTTAAAATTAAAAACAGATCTTCAAGAACTCAAATTTAGATCAAAAAACAAGCAGATCAATTGCCAAAAGAATGGAAGCCATTTTATATATTCTCATAGATTTCCAGGTTCAACAAGGCCATACAAATAACTTTTTAGCAGATTTTTGGGCTTGAATATCATGATTGGATCATTTGAAAGCTTAAAAATTCAATCTTGAATGCTCAAAATTGAGTTTGGATGCCCTATCAAGGAGCAGGCCATACAAAACTACACACAAGCTATTTTCTCCAAAATTTTACTATAAAATTATTTGAAAAATTAAATATTTTAATAACTTTTCAAAGTTTCAACTTTAAACCAACCAAAGTTTATTTGATGGGTATACCATTTTTTGAATTTTACATGAATGAATCTTTCACCCCACTTACTTTTCACCTCAAATTCACCATGTTCCAAAAACCATGCTTTGATACCACTGATAGATCCAAGAACAGAAGGTAATAATGAACAAGTTACATTGCAAGTAAATAATTTAACAAAATATAATAATGTATTCATTCGATTTTTTTCATAAAACATGTGAAAAGCTTCATAGGATTTTCATGGGTGGTTACAGGTTACAAGATACAAGATACAACCAACTTTTCTTGTAAACCAACAATTATTTAAAATAAATAAAAAACTAATTAAATATTAACTATACTAATTTTGGATCATTAAAAATAATCCAACATGCATTCTAGAAATTATGTCAGTTCCTCCCAATCCCACAACAAATGAATCATCACATACCTCATGATCTTGGAGATTACTCACCCAAAACTTCAAAATAGTATGAGATGCCTTCACCCCATTTCTTCCATAAGCTAAGCATTGTCTGAACATGCACATAATATGCATGTTGGCCCAAATTTCTTTGTCTAATTCTTCCAATTCCCAAGTTTCAAGAGTTATGGGATGCCTCTTCCGAACTAATACCATTCCAAGTTATTCTCTTGAAGCATCATATTCTACAACAAAAGGAAGTGAGAAATCTGAAATAACAAGAACTTGACATGAACTTATTACCTCCTTTAATCTTCCAAAAGTGGCTAAATAATCTTCTTCCTTGGATTCCAGTTTCATAATGAACTCTCCCATAAAATGCATACCATGCAAGATCCATGTTTTGTTGATTCCTTCAAGACTCATGATGTAGAACTCTTTTTCACCAAAAATAATGACTAATTGTATTTCCTTCATGATGCTAATAACTTATAGTATCTCCTCCTTCATGAATATTGCAACTTGCTTGTAGCTTGATACTCAAAGCACCATAACAAACTTAGTCGCAAAATTTTGAACATTAAAAAGGCACTTGATTTTCTTACCCACATATAGAATCAATATTCCCATAGGTCCTATCTCCATTTGTTCATCATTCATGATCTTGTTTTCCCACAAGTGATCTATAACCCTTAAACATGGATCCTTCATAATGTGGTTAGAGAACACAACAAACTCTAAGTGTTTCTTCAAGGACATCCCTTCATTACAAATTAAAAATATGGAGAATTCAAGAGTAATACCAATGCCTCTATCTACCTTTACTCTTAATATATTACTTGGATCCCATTTGTAAACACAATGTTAAATGCAAAACAAAGAGTCCTCATGCCCTATACTACAAGTTATACCTCTCACTCTATCACCCTTTGGTGCATTCTTTCCATGATGAAGAAAATTTTGTAGTGGCATGAGAGGAAACAATAAATGATCATTATGTTCATACCTTAGGCTATTAATATTAATCTTGTCCACCTTTAATAAGGTTGGAATTGTCGAGATACCCTCAACATATCTATCCTTGCAACTTAGAATATCTTCTTGAAATGCATATCCATCTACCACGCTACTCTGAAAACCAACCCTTACTCACCTTTTAAAATTTTGGAGGTTAGTGCATGTTCCTCAATCTTGAACTCTTGGCATATATCAAGTAAATCCCTTCAATCTTAGGAGTCAATGAAATATTTTTTCTTAAATCAAAATCCTTACTTTCTATTTGTATGGTGGATTATTCTATAATTTTCTTCTTTCACTTTCTTTTAATATTATTTCCTCTTCTTTCTTTGAATTTTACCTTATCTTGTAATTGTGGCTCACGTGTATTCATAACTATTTCCGCTTCTGCCATCTTCTTTTCTAGCTCCTTAGGAAATTCTTTCACTTCTAACTTTTCTTCTTGCTTCACCCCTTCCATCATCCAAAATTTATGTTTTTTATCATAGAAAGGAAATTTCTTTCTCATGAGAGAATTTTTGGTATCCTCTTATTTTTGGGATGTTTTAGCTAGAACTAAATTTTGCATGTTATCCAAAAGCCTTTGAATTGAATTGATCATTTTATCTTGGCTCCTCTATATTTCCATCATTTTATCTTGAATGAGATCTCCATTTTTCTCATTTTTTAATAATCTCAAGAATCCTCCAATGATAAACAATTCAATGCACTTGATTTCACCTAGGAATTATCAACAAAGTATTCACCTTACAGGTCGACAGAATCGGGGCTTTCTTCTCAAGTAACTAAATATCCAGACACTAAGAAGCATCAAACATCAAAATAACCTACAGGATGATAAGATCATAGTTTTGATACCACAATCATGTCCCTCTCAAAATTACATGCAAATAATATTCAAGATACAAATGTATTTTATTTCAACTTCCAGAACACCTAAATTTTCCCTACACTGATTGATCCCGAAAATGACAATTTTAACACAATGCAATGGGGAACTTACTTAGACTCAAAATATTTATAAATAATTGTTGGATTGGCCATGATATTGGATCCTTGCATATAATATTGAGTAAATTTATGTATAAACCAATGAAATCATAGATAAATTGTAAAGTAGGAATAAGCTTGTCTTCACATGATAATATTGCAAAATATAGATGCTTGCATAAAATCATATTAACCTATCTAACCTTCTAAAAAGGAAAAATGGGGTACATATAGAGAAAATTAGGGAAACATGAGGAAGCCTCTAATTTTTCTAATTAGATAATTACATTAAAAATATAATTAGCCTATGTGACCCTTTTATAAATAACCTAAGGAAGTTTAATTGACAAAGAATGGCCATAAGGCCATGTAGGCAAAACCCAATGGGAAAAAACACTACATTAACACCCCCCTCCCCTTAAGCATAGCTTAGGTGAGATGAGAATTGTGTCCTGGCATTGAAATTTTGATGAGGTACCTAAGTACATAGTGAAGAACCTCCATAGGAAGAAGGAGAAGGTGGAACAGCCCTAACCCCAATGAGAGCTCGTAGATGAAAAAATTTACTCTCTATAAAGGGCTTAGTCAAAATATCTACAATTTGCTTTGATGTTGGATAGTACTAAAGATCAATGACTTGTTCATTGATAATCTCCTTGATGAAGTGCATGTGAATCTCTATGTGTTTGGTCCTTTGATTGAGAACCAGATTCCTGAAAATCTAGATAGTGCTTTGGTTGTCATTGTAGATAATTGTTGGCTTATAAAATTGGATACCAAAATTAGTGAGAATCCCCTAAAGTCATATTACTTTAGTGGTGGCATTGACAACCCCTCTATATTCTACCTCTGTAGATGATAAATCAATTGCATGTTGTTTCTTGCTTAACTAGCTTATTGGACCCAAACCAAGTGAAAAACTATACCCTAAAGTAGAATTTTGACTTGAATATCTCCATCCCAATATAAATCTATGTATCTGATCAAATCAACCTCTAATCTTTCTCCATAGTTTATCCCATAATTGTGTGAACTGTGAATGTAGTATAGAATCTACTTAGCTAATTTCCAATGCAATTCATATGGCTCCTGCATAAACTAAGAGACCATGCTAACTGGTATAGGATATGTCAGGTCTAGTTTGTGTGAGATAGATAATATTTCCCACAAGTTATCGATATGGAGTTGCATCAACCAATGGTTTAGGACAATCAACCTCAAGTTTCACACTAGACAAGAAGGGAGTAGGAGTGGGCTGACAATTATCCATGTTAAACCTCACAAGCAAATCAAGAGAATACTTATATTGTGATAAAGTTATCCTAGAGTCTAACTAAATGATTTCAATCCCAAGAAAGTAATGCAATAATCCCATGTATATCATTAAAAATCTATCTGAAAGTGCAATTTTCACTGTTGAGATGGATGATTGTGAGCTCTCTATAATCAGCAAGTCATCCACATAGAGAACTAGGATCAATAGAGAATCATCATGTCAACAAGATGTAGACATTTAGATCTGAGTGGCATCTGGTAAACCTAACTATGAGGATAAAGTATTCCATCTTGTCATACCATGCTTGAGGGGCCTATTTGAGTCTATAGATAGATTTCCTAAGTCTATAAATCAAGGAGGAATATTCTACAAAGCCTTGTGGTTGCTCCATGTAGACCTCTTCTTTGAGGTCACCATATAGAAAAGCATTCTTGATGTCCGTTTAGTGAACATCCCACTAATGTGTGGTTGTGATGGTTAGAGTGAGTCTAATAGACGTCATCTTAGCTACATGAGCAAATGTCTCAGTGTAGTCTATGTTAGGACCTAAGAAAACCCCTTTGAAACCAGATGAGCTTTGTACTTATCAATAGACCCATCTACACCATACTTAGTTTGATACACCCATTTGCAATGGAACAATTTTCTTATTCAAGAAGAGGGACCAAGTCCCATACTTTATTCTTGATTAGGGAACTATACTCCTATATAGCAGAATCCCATTCTAGAATGCTAGATGCCTCATGAAAGGTTTGCAGATCTGAGGCAATGGCCAAGTAGGAATGTGAAGTCCCCTAAAATTGTGAATGTGTCCACCTTGTATCTGATGGATTTCTAACCCATTTCCCAACACTTTGAAGTGTCTATCTGGCCCAAGTGGGACTAGAATTATATGAGTTGGATAATTAGGAGGTGAGTCATCATCATCTAAAGTGTGACTGTGAGATGGAGGAGGAGAATCTTCATCAGTGCTCTCATCACTTAACCTTGAGAAGAAGAAGATTCATCTTGATCATCAGGAAGATTTAGAGGTGGATCCAAGTCACTGTCTGAAGTGGAATCAATGTCTAGTGAGACTTTTGAAGAGTCTAGAGTGCCAATAGTGAGTTCAAGTAGGCCCTCATGAAAATTGACACTCCTTTCAATGAACAACTCATGAGTTTTAGGATGGAGAAGCATGTATCCCTTAGTACCCTGTGCATACCCCATAAAGATACAATACTAACTCTAAGGGTCCATTGCCTTCTTCTTAGGAATATGGGCCATTTTTGGTGATCCAAACACTTAAAAGTGATCTACTATGGGATTGTGACCATCCTAAGATTCAAAAGGAGTGATTCCTTTCAAGGCTTTATGTGGAACATGGTTCTGAATATAGCATGCATAGTTGATTTCTTTGGCCCAAAATTGAGGAACAAAAGACTTTGATTGAAGCATGCAGTTGGCCATTTCCTTCAAGGTATGATTATTACATTTGTCCACACCATTATGTTGAGGACTATATGGAACTATGTGTTGCATCTAAATCTCCTTTGATGTGCAAAACTACTCAAACCTATTGGTGACATACTACCCACCATTATCAGTCCTTAAAATTTTGATGAAACAGTCTGACTGCTTCTCCACAAGTGCCTTGAAATATTTAAAGTGATCAAAGACCTTAGACTTCTTTTTGAGAGAAAACACCCAAGTGTACCTCAAAAATTCATCGATGAATGTGAGCATGTATCTAGTCTTGTTGAATGAAGGTTTTGGAAATAGACCTGCTCTATCACTATGGACAATTTCTAGCTTCTGTTCAGCTCTCCTTGCTTTACCCTTGTCATATTTCTCTTCTGGATGCTTGCCAAGAATGTAGCCATTGCATAGGAAATCTAAAAATTTGAATTTAGGAAACCTTGAAACCATGTCCTGATGATTTAGTTTCTCTAGGTAATAAAATTTTAAATGGCTAAACCGTTCATGTCATATTTTGCTCACTTTATCTGCATGAGTGAGCAGTGTAATGGAGGGTTGATCTGGGGAAAATTATGAGAAGGTATACAACCTAGACTGATGATTGGCCTTCCCATAAGTCATTTGGTGTCACTATGTATCTCCTTGATAACCACTAAATCATGTGTGAACTCAAATCGCTTCCCTACACTTATGTGAGTGATTTGGTACACTGACAGAAGATTAGTGGATAGTGAAGAAACACACAAAACATAATAGAAGATCTTGTCACTTACTTCAATTGGTCCTTTACCACTGACTTCTGTCAAAGTGTCATCACCCATGAGAATTGAAGGCATAGAACATGGCTCTATTTCTAAAAATAGATCCTTTGAGGAGGTCATGTGATAGGAAGCGCTCGAGTCAATAACCCAAGTTGAATGCTGAGAAGCTACTATAACAAGTGTCATGCCATTATTTTTACCCTTTTTTATATCTTTAGCCTTTTCAAAATATTGTACAAACATGTTCTAATTTGAGGAATCAGGAACACTAATGTTATTCTTCTCAAGCATCTTCATCAAGGTGTCAATCTTCTTTTTCATGCACTAAGATTCATCATGCCCAAGTTTCTTACAAAAGTTGCATTTGAGTTTCTCCTTCTTAGGTTTTCCACTTGAGGACTCATTTGATGATGCCTTAAGCTTTTCATCTAATTTTTTATTCTTATTATGCTCATAATCTGGTTTAGACTATTTCTTCTCCTATTTGCCACTACTAAAAGGCTTCTTCTTATCCTAATTGATAATCAAGGCATGTGATTTTGAAAACTTTAGTGTACCCATTTGAACCAACTTATCTTGCTCCTGAGTTAGATCGATAAAAAACTCATCAAATGATGGCATTTTCTAAGTGGATCCAAGTGCACATTTGGTAGCATGAAATGTAGAGATAAAAACTGAATAGTTGTGACCCAATTTTGCAAGCACGGATAGAATCAACTAGTCATCTATTTTCTCTATGCCACATTGTTTCAACTGTAGTCTCAATGATTTAAACTTTTTTAAAATGTCTTGCAAGGTGTCATAGTCATATGGGCTCAATGTAATGAGATCATTCTCTAGCTCATGACCCCTCATGATGTCCTGCACTCCAAAAAGCTTGTATAGAATGTTCTAGACTTTGTTGGGAGTTTTTATAGATTCAATATGAAATAGAAGATTGGGAGACATTGACAATCATAAGAACCCATAGGCCTCATCACATTTGTTATACCACTTAAACTTTTTTGCATCTGTAGATGGCTTAGTTTTTTCACCCATAGTGATCTGATAGAGTCGTTTACCTCTCAAGGTGAGCTGCATTTTAGAATTCCATTTGAGATAGTTAAATGGTGTGAGTGGTTCAATGTTTAGATCCATTAGTGAAAATTAGATTGAGATAATTTATAGAATTGAAATGAAAGAAAATAAGATATTATTCTCAGTACAAGTACCCCCTTGAACTATCAATAAGACCCCCCATTAAGTTACAATACAAAACACACTCAATATTGGATTTCAGACTCCACTAAGAATTGTCTATGAGCAATTAGTGTGAGAGAGTACGAGAGGGACATCAAACATAGCTGATAATACATCCAAAAATAAAGGTACAAAAGGTTTGAATTGAGTGTTAAGCCATTACACAATGAAAAAAATGGATTTTTTAAAAGGTCTAAAAAATAACGCCAATGCATAGATCTTGAAAAAATATGCACTTTCAAAAAAAATCACCTAAAAAGGAGCTACAGATTGAAAGTTATGGCACTTACATGTTCTTACTTTGCATATTCATGGACCCTTTCCAAAAATGGTAGTCAGTCCAAGAAGAGTAATTTAGGTTTCTTGAACTACTCTACTTGAAAATTAATCGGCCTTCAAAAACCCTAGTAGTGTTGTTTTAGAACCCTGGATTGGTCTACGAAGAGTAATTTAGGTTTCTTGGATTGCTCTACTTGAGAAGTAATCAACCTTTAAAAACCCAAGTAGTGTTGTTCCAAAAACCCTAGATTGGTCTACAAAAAATTATTTGGGTTTCTTGGACTAATTTACTTGATAAGTAATTACCCTTTACAAACCCGAGTTGGTCTATGGGCAAGTAATTTGGGTTTTCAGACCTTGATTACTTAACTTCTCATATTGCAAGTAAAGCAACTTCTAAAACCTGATTTGGTTTGCAGGCAAGTGATCAAACTTATCAAACAACTTAACTTAAGAAAATGAAGTTAATCACCATTGGAAGTTTGAGTTGGTGTGTTGGCTAAGTAACAACCCTTTGAAAGTCTAGATTGGTCAGCGAACTCTCCAAAGCAAGTAACTTAAAGTTGATCATCTACTGAGCTGAAGTAATGACCTCCTACAGATCTAAGTAGCATAGAGGTTTGGTCACATGTAAACTGAGACAAGATAAAAATGTCCAAAATACTTTAGCTATGAAAAATCTGAAAGAGACCCATTTGAGATTCTAACCCAAGGAAGAAAACCTAGAAGGCATTATTACACAGCAACATAAAAAGTATGGATTTTTGTTGAAAATAAAAAATGGGGCCTTTGGATGCCAAAAAAGGAGGAAATTTTTATTGTTCTAGAACTAAGTCAAGTTTACCTTCAATCTGAAGGTTTTGGCACCTTCTAAAACCAATGGTGTAGTCAGTTTTGAGATCTGAAGCTCCAATAGAAAGCTTTACACAAATTCTCCAAGGAATCCCACCAAACCCTTCTTTTTTCTAGAATAATGAATGTAGCAAGATTTCACCACAGAGATTGCTGCAATATGGCAAAAATGGCTCTAATACCATATCATATTGGCCATGATCTTGGATCTTTGCATAGAATATTGAGTAAATCTATGTATATAGAAATGAAATCACAGATAAATTGCAAATGAGGAAGAAGCTTGTCTTCACATGGCAATATTGAAAAATATAGTTGCTTGCATAAAATTGTATTAACCTGTCTAACCTTTCAAAAAGGAAAAATGGGGTACATATAGGGAAAATTAGGGGAACATGAGGAAGCCTCTAATTTTTCTAATTAAATAATTACATTAAAAATATAATTAGCCTATATGACCCTTTTATAACTAACCTAAAGAAGCTTAATTGACAAAGAATGGCCATAAGACCGTATAGGCAACACTTAATGAAAAAAATCACTACACTAATAAATAATATTCAAGCTACAAATATATTTTATTTCAACTTCCAGAATACCCAAATTTTCTCTACACTAATTGATCTTGAAAATGGCAATTTTAACACAATACAATGGGAAACTTACTTAGACTCAAAATATTTATAAATAACATCCAATATCATTAATGGTATAGCATCATGCTATTATACATTATAAACTTTTCATATTTAATCATAAACATAAATCTGTATACAAAACTACTATTTTCAATTTACCTGATTTCACCAAAAGTCATAAAAATGACAAATTCTAAACTCCAACTTATATTACTAATATATCTGATAAAAGCGAAAAAAAGAGGGCTTGTTTTACATTAATAATAATATCAATAAAAACTAAAACAATACTGGACTCACCACACTAGAATATACTCAAACTACACACTCTAAAACATGCAAACATACACACCCTTGAATATGGGAAATTGTAAATCTATGAAGCTCCAATGCAATCTATATATGAAATTACCCTCATGAAATTAAAAGGGCTTTCATCCTTTGATCCAAAGTAACCAATGGGTTTCTATCCATTGATCACCAAGAACCCAAGGGGTTTCATCGTCGAATCTGTTATTGAAGCACAAGTGCAACAATCTATAGAAATTGGTTATAATGGCAAACGATAGCCAACAAGGAAATCTTGGCATATAAATATACATGACACCCAAAGTTTTGGCAACAAAATCCCAATCTCCTTGATTTGAGAAGATGACATGAATTATAAAATGCAACTAAATTTATGTTTATCTTCTTGCCCATAAAACATTTAGATCCTCCCTCTTTTTCCTTTGTTTCCATTTTCCAAACTTTCTTGAATTTGACCCACTTATCTTGAAGATAAGAAAGTAAGATAAAATTATCATGTTTCCATGAAATCTCATCATTATCTCCTAAAAATCCATGTCCCAATTGGTAAGTTTTCTTGTAGACATTCAACTTGTCAATTCTCATTAATATTAAAATATATTTAATATTTATTTGGCCCCATTTAAACAACTTGAGAATATAAAATAACTGTGGATCCAAAATATTAAATATTAAATAAATTATTTTTCCAACTCACTCCTTATTCCATGGAAAATATTAGAATGGGCATTTTTCCTAAAAAATCAATCAAAAATGGTACATGACATTATGCTAGTTGTTTATGTCTCATTGTTTCATTTATTTACATTAGTTACTTGAGTGTACTTCTTATTTGCTTCTTTGTCTTACTTTTGGAACATTTGAACATGTTCTTTGTTTGTTGGCCATAGTGCCTTGTATGTTGTTTGATTATTTTGTGTGTGGACATTTACACATGTCATTCATTTGAATGTGTGACATTTGAACATGTTGTTTATTTAAAGTCTCCTTGGACCCCTTTTTGTGTGAAATTTGAGTACTTTTACATGTGTGCTTGATTATGCATTTATCTTGTTATTTTATAAATATTATCATGATTCATATCATGCATATTATGGATTATCATGTATGTGTAGCGTAAGCTTCATTGATATATTTGCTTCAACGTGACACTACTATATGCTTCTTTACTACATGATTCACATAGATACGACATGGTTGTCTTAGCCTTTTGAGATAAGGTGATTATCACTTTTTCAATCCCCTCACCTCAAAATGGGTAGCATGTCATAGAAGACATGAATCCACATATAATTGATAGAATGAGAAAATTTTGATTCAGTTACACAGTTACATGATTCATATATACATTTGGGATAAAATTCTATGCATTGAGCACAAATTTGGGACAAAGTTTATATAGTCATATAAAATTTCAAAATTGATATCTTGAGTGTGGTTTGTGACACCCAACCCATAGGTCCCTATTAAATGCTCTCATGACCCTTCTAGCTAACTTTTTTCTTATTCCCAATCATCCATAAACTTATGAGACATAATTTTAGCTCAACCAAGCTTCATTTCTCATGTTAATTCCATCCCCACAAGTCTCAAGCATGTAGGACAAGAGTGTTGAGGTTGGGCTATAGTACTAGACACTAAGGTGTCCCATTTTTAGCACTCATGTCCAATTGCATTTCAAGCCTAGATGGTCATTTCCTTTTAATTCCTCTTCTTCATTGTGTCAGCCTATTATGAATACATTCAACCCATGACTAATAGATCTCTATAAAAATCCATTAAAATTTCATTTATAAGGAGTTGTAAAATATTATAAAATCAAGTAAGACCACTGAGGCAAAATTCTCTATTCTCTGCATATAGCCATCTAATACAACTACCAACATATTCAAACCCTCACACCATTCCCTAGCCACCTTAAGCACTCTCAGTTTGGAATTTTTGCATCTACATAACACTATTTCACAAAGCACATCAAGTGGAAGAACTAAATATGGCCTGATCCCTCTTCAGAGTATTTTTATGTAGGCAGCATACCCATACAAGGGGTGTTGATACATGTTTAGTACATCTTATACACACTAACTCCCCCCTCTTTGTCAAGTTTTATCAAGCATAATGAAGGTTTAGGGTTTCAATATTGAATCAAATTTATAAGGAGCTTCATAGATATTCAAGATTAGAAATTTTATAGGCAGACTCACATAGGGACAGTGAACAAAACCTAGAAAACTTAGATCTCTATGACTAGTTTGGACAACAACGGTAGGACCTGGACTATAGCATCAAACCCTAAAGTGTCCTATTTTTGGTTCTCCTATCCTTTCATTGAATGAAATCCAAATCTTGGTTTACAATAGTGTCTTGGTCTTGCATAGCTAGTATCAGCCTCTATCTCAGTTGTCTCAGTCTAGTTTTAAGCTAAGTTACATTTCTCCTCTTTCATTACTATTTTTAGAAGACTACAAAGCTCAAATAAATTATATAAATCAATACTGTAATTATTTTAATATTATTTACTAATTTATTTATTCTATACCCTTAACTAAATTAATAATAAGACTCCAATATTCCCAAAATAGTTAAATTATTTGGTGAACCTTACTTCGTTTGTGCATAAAATCCCTATAAACCCTAGGAAAAATTTCCTTCTGATTTTTCTAGCATTTTTCTAATTTTTATTGAATATTTAAATTAGAATTTTACATTTCAATTTTTAAATTTACCTTAGTAATTTTTTAAAATAATTTTCTCTCAAAACCTAGTTACATATACTAGGTCCCTCAAAACCTTAGATACCCTAGGGTTTCCCTTCACTTTTTTTGTGCAAAAATTCAATTATTAAATTCTGATTTTTGTATAATTTTTTATGCATTTATTTTATTCAAATCTATTTTATAATTCAAATTATTTAAAAAATTATAAAACCCAACCCAAAACCCTAGATTTTCAAACTAGGTCCTAAAACCCGAAGCCTTCTTCCCTTGCAATTTTTAGAAAAAAAATTAGAATTTTTGTAAATTTTTGGAGTGTCAAAAATAATTTTAAAATCTCTATGTTAGTAGTTATTTTTACATTTATTTACCTAATAATACTTTTCTTTATTCTCTTTGGTGAAAGCAATAAAATGGCCACTAAGGCACTTCTTCCCTTTCATCCCATAGATAAATTTCAAAAAAAAAACTCATAATTATGACAATGAATGGACAAATTTATGATATTGCACATTAGCTAAAAATCTGGAAAATTAATTCATTTACAATGAAGATAATTACTAGTGTTGTAATGAGGAATATGATGATACATATGAAAGTGATAGTGAAGAAAATTTAGATGCATCTTCTTCTCTCAAACCTATCTCTTTTATTCCCTCTTTTAAAGAAAATAATTTTGATGAATGGGAAAGCTACTTTTTACCTCATTATCCTATGCACAATGCATCAAATGGACAAATTAGTCATGCACTTTCAAGTGAACCTCTCATTGATGATAATTTGCTTGCATATGAGCCTAGTCTCTCTCTCTCTCTCTTTTTCTACTTCTATGTTCAAATTACAACAATATAAATGCAATAGAATTAAAATTCCAATGCATAGTTCAATTGATTCATCTCATGTTCTTAACTCTACTTTGTCAAAAAAATGTCTAAATGATAACTCTCTTTCTCTTCTCATATTTCAAATGAAAATAATGCATACACTCCATTCCAAGACAACATAGATGCACATAATGTTCTAATTTCACATGACAATTTATTACATATTACAAAAGAATTAAATTCTTCTCTTTCCCCTCTACCTAGTGACAATGAAAGTGATAATGAATATGATAGTAAACATGTAAATGAATATGAAAATGAGAGTGAATATGAACAAAAATCTGATTATGATAATGCATGGAATAATAATGATTATTACGCACATAGTGAAGAAGAAAATGCATCTCATGTTTCTAACTCTTCTCTCACTCCTCTCAAACCTAATGCATTACAAAATGTTGCTTCTACTTTTATGCATGATTTTATTTTAAATGATGCACATGTTAATGATAACATCACATCTTCTATTCCATTATAATGTGATTCACTAAATACTAAAGATACCATTGAATCTCCCAAGCCACCCCCTACTATAATAGTACCTATTTCTCACTCTTCACCCAAAGAGAATGGTAGCCCACATCCCTTTAATAAGGTCCAAGTTACCATTCCTTAAAAGGTTCAAGTGAGCACACCTCCTCTTTATGATCTAATTTCTAAATTTATAATTCCCATGGTTAAAATAAATTATCAAATTAAATGATTAAATGAACCTCTTCAAGATGCTAATATACCATCCCATGAGATTATTTCTTTGATGCATGCAGTTGGTGAATTACAACACCAAGTACATCTCCTTACCTTGTAAAATAAGGCTTATAAGTCTTAGATGGATGCCAATGATTTACATGGTAACCCTCTTCTAAAGACTTTTATAAAAGCTTTATTACCTGAGCCTTTCCAGATACCATGATTGCCTCACTATGATGGAACTGGAGATTCATTTGTACACCTTCAAGCCTTTTAAAAGGCTTTGCCATCTCATGTGAGTCCTTTGATTCTACTCAAGTTATTCTAGTAGACACTAGTGGGTAATGCACAGAATTAGTTCTTTCATCTACTCCCTATTAGTTCCTTACATACATATGATGACCTAAAGGAGGCATTTTTCAGATATTACATAAAAAACATGGGCCCTCATGTTACATATGAGAAACTTTCCACATTACATTAGAATACATCAGATCCAATTAGTGATTATATCTTACAATTCAATACTCACATGTTAAGATTGATCTATAAACCAACAAATTATATAAATTCAACATATCTTTATTAATGGGATTCATCAACCACTCTTAGATCATATATTATATCAATCAAATTCCTCTTTTAGGCACTTATGTTGTACAATTCTAACCTTAGAGAAGAAATTGGGATTAATTAAGTCATATTCAGTTGATCAGATTAATCTAGATTTCATAGCATTACCTCCATCTACAACTCCTAGCACTCAGCATCCACCATTTCCAAAACAAGATAGAAGACCATAACCAGACAAATAACCAGTTAAGAACAAAGAGCCAGTTTCTAGAGCACCACCTATAGTATTCACTATAGAGAACAATAGTAGGGCACAATTACAATTTTATTCAAAGTAAGATAGCTCATATGTCATATTATCAGCACTACTAGATGGGAGGTTAATCACATTACCTTTTACTCATCGATGAGATCCACATCTCTTACATAGATAGCCACATTGACCCTTTGGTAACTATCATCATATCCATGGACACAGAGATAATGATTGTTATGGACTCAGAGATTACATTAATAGATGTGTTGATAATGGCATCATAGCATTCACATAGGGGGCACTGAGATCTCCTCCATCATAGAACCATAAACCTCATTCCTCCATGACTAAGTCATCCCAAGACATTCCTTCATAGGAATCATCGGTTACTCATCATGAGAGTAATGTAGTTTCTAGGACAGAGCCTCATAGGAGATGATGAGTGTCATTTAACTCTTCATTTAATCAATCTCTCATATTCATGTCTATCAAACCAAGACTGGTGTCTAAGGCTATCTATATCAAGGTTTTTGGTGGTAGATCTATATATTGGTCTTTGTGGGGGTTCGGTAACCTTAATCTAACTCTTACCAATGAAAGGATGCTTCTACATTGGTTGTTTCACACTTGTTGAAAGAAGAAATTAATTATCAATCTAAACTAATTTAATCATTTTGTTTCAAATCAAAACACACTTAATCTACTTCACACCTTCTTAAAAATATAAGCACTTAGTTTGACTGTTTAACAAGAAATATTATGCTAAAACACACTTGCTTTGAAAAGAAATAACTTTTGAAATGTAAATCTTAAATTTAATTCTTATAAATCACTCCCTCATGTATGTATGTGAAATATTCAAATTATCTAATATCATGAAATCAACTAACATAAATATAAATACCATAAAAAATTTCATGGTTCCAAGGAGAGTGGACCCTTGCTCTTCTTAGGGTCAGGAATGAAGTTTACTCAATACTGAAAGTTGGAATTATATTGCATTAATCAATGAAAAGCTAGAACATTTACAATATATCCAAAATTTTGAGTGTAACAACTATATTCATCCTTTTTTCTAAGACAAAATATTTGCATATTTATGCTAATACAATCAAATTAAAAATAGTATGCAAAAAAATAGAACTACTTAGTCAATCCACTTATCCCTAAAATAGGAGATTTGGATTGATCAAGATCCTAAAAAATATATGTCTTGATGAGACAATTGTATTATCCCTATAATAATTTTAAGGTTCAAATATATATATAATATATCAAGATTGAATCCTTCAAAATAGGAAGTGAGTATTTCTTTGATGTGATTCCAGCTGGAGCAATCTTCCTCTTTTAGACTGGCTATAAACTCACCTAATTCTTAGATTTTGAACTTATAGAGTATGTAAAAATAGATCTATAGAGTCCTTAGATGTGGTCCTATAGAGTTCGTAGATAGATTTATACTATCTTCAAGCTGTTGATAATGATGGTGACTTCTTTGTTGCTTTCCACTTCCAATCATACTTCAGTCTACACACATAACCTCTACCCAAGTTAGTAGATGTGGACTAAGTGAATCCATATATATGGACTGAGTGAGTCCATAGCTTCACAAAAATAGGATCAAAACTAGAGTTTCTACAAAATACTACTTCTATCATCTTTCCTATATATTCTTCAAAACTCAAATACTAAAATATGTTGCTTGTTAGACACTAATGATAAAATAGTGAATCAAACTTTGGTTTGATATAAATGAGATAAAGTATCTATTTTCCATGCCAAAGTTAGCCAAAAGTTTAATATTTTCATAATATTATATCCTTAAAGAGATGAAATGAAGGAAACACCATATTAATAATGATCCATATTTTGACCTCATCAAGAGATCTCCTATCCCACCTACTCAAAAGGTTTGGAGACCAGTATAGTGAGAGCAGCCTACATATAGTAGTGTAGTCTAAGGAGTAGATAATGCAATTCCATATACATATCCATCATAGTCACAAGCACTGCAGTAGAGTATCACTCCAAAGAGATATTCACTATAGTCAAGTTTTATGGGTCCTATCTCACATAGCAACCTGATATAATTAAGATTAGATAAACCCACACCATAGAGTATTGATCTTGAGAGATATTCACTATGGTTGAGTTTTATGGGTCCTATCTCACATAGCAACCCACAACAATTGAGATTAGATGATTCCCCATCATAGGTTACAGTCTAGATCAATTTATTGCTCAGTCATATGCATCACTAGTAAAGGCCACAAGGTGTTATTTCATGTAGCAATCCACTATGATTGTGGTTAGATGAGCCTCTTTCATAGCACATAGTTTCAATTCCACATTCATTACAGTTGCATCTTGTAGAGTCTCCATACATAACTATAGTTAGTGCACCACAGATAGCATCAAATACAAGACATGTTATTACATAGCATGAGCAGTATGGCCACTTGTTTAGTTGGCCATTAGGGTTTAGATAGTGATATAGCAGCCATGGGGTTGATATGCACATAGTCATACCTTACATCCCCTTCTACTAACAATTACATCATTGATATTTTTAGGACTCTAGACAGTTTCCAACTACAGTATTTACACCAAGGTAGCATCATTGAGATCTCACACATCTACACACAGAGCACACTTTCAGAAAGATTCTTATATAACTAGATGGGTCCCTAAGAGCCCCATAGTTACATCCACTTCTCAGAGTTATAGGGGGACCCCATAGTCGGTTTCTACTATTGAGTCATAGACATTTTAGAGAACTTACAAAATACACCGCTTTTAAATTCATAGTCTCAACCCTTCCATCATGCTTCACGATTATGCATGATCCCTCTCCTTAACACAAGACACCATGATAGAGATTCTCTCATGAGACTCATCAGTTAGTATCATTTCTTCTCAATCTTTCATGTACATAGTTTCCTTTCATCTCACTTGTATATAGCTTCTTTTCAATTACTTGTACATAGTCTCCTTATGATTGATTATACATAACTTATATCAAAATACCAAAAACATTCAAATATTTCAAAATCCAAAAATATTCAAATAATTCAAAATACCAAAAATATTTTAATTATATGCATTATTCATGCTTTACATTTCTACTACCATATTAGACTTACATTTGTTGTTTTATGCTATTGTTTGTTGATTTATCTATATTACCATGCTTCACTTAATCTTCTTCGAGTGTGTGCAGTGACACCCAAATCCTTGATTGCTTTACTCTACCCATTGAGGGAGAATCCTACTTCTACATTCAAGACATATATTGATATATCTACCCATCAAGGGTATCTTCTACATGACTACACCATCTAGGCTATGTCATTCCTACACCACACACACTCTAGTTATCATGTTGATATACATTACTTACTAGCCTATACAGATTAATCTATCAACACTCATTAGCATATAGTACTTATGTATTTCTTAGCATCTACCTAGTCTTGTACTCCGTGTCTTACATACTTTCACTTCTTACTTTGATTAGTTAGATGTGATTGTATTTTCTAGCTTTTACATTCTTTTCTTTCTTTCTTTAAATATCTAGATGTGTTTACATTTCTCAGTTTTTATTTTATCTCTTGTATGTGACTTAGGAAATTTGCCAATGTCCTTTGCTTCAATTCTTATGTGTGCCTTAGAACATTTACCAATGTCGTTTACTTTTATTATTGTGTGTGCCTTAGGACATTTGCCAATATTTGTTACTTGTACTCATCTATGTACATGTGGCCCTCATGTCAGCCTTGCTTATTTTCAATTATATGTGTATGTGTCATTTAAGCATGACTTGTATGCTTTCTTTCCTAGTTTGAATGACATGTACCCATGTCCCTTGTTTGTTTGGTCCCTTGGCCACTCTTGTATGCTTCTTGCTTCTTGCCTTGTGTGCTTGTTGCTTGTTTGCTTCTCACTGTTTACAATGCCATGATCCATATCATACATTATCTTACTTTCTTGGATGCCATGATGTACATCATGCTCCATCCCTCCTTAAAAACTAAAAATTAAAATTTCCAATTTCAATTTAGTATACTGCATATGCTATTACATTTTTATATCTATCTAGGTATACCCCTATTGATCTAACAATCTCCAATACAAACTATGATATATCTTGAGACATTTTTTTGATTATCATTATTATATCATGTATTTCACAACATAACACACTTACCAGGCTCTTCCTTTTGAGGGAAATCATTTTAGGGTCTTCATTCCTACCCTCAGAAGAGGGGGCAACAAATAGGGGTTTTGTCACAAAAATTAGAGCTCCTATTGGTCAAAGAATCAATTTTTATAATAGCAATCAAAGGTCAAACCAGGCAAAATAAACCAAAAAATAGTGATGATTATAAAACAATCATCATATTTAGTAAAGGAAATTAACACCATACATGGACAATAGTTCCAGACAGTAAGGTGTCTTATTTTTGGCACTCCTATCCAAACAACAAAAAACCTACATTTTTCAAAAATAGGCAGAAAGGTAAGTTTAGTGATAGTAGTTTCAATATAATTTTTCTTAGAGAATCTAGATATAGGGGGCATCATGCATAGTATGATGGTTCTCACTTCTAGTTTTAGATTAGGCAGTTGGTATAACTTCTAGATCAGAATTCATGTTATAGACACTAGTGATTAGGGGTAATGTGCATGGCACATTAGTCTTCTTTTCTTTCCAAGTTTTGTATATTATCCAAGCATTCTTAGCAGTTGTATGCCTTATTCTATCTATAGGTAGTTGGTATCAATATAGAGTGGATTTCATACAAGCCTAACCTCCACACTTCTAAGTGGCTTCCACATAAGCCTACTTTCTAATTTCAGAGTGGCTTTCATACAAGCATAATCCCCTCTTTCTAGAGTGGCCAAGATTGGCCTCGTTTCCAAACACATTTGGCTATATATGCCACATTGTCATATTACAAAGCATTCATGGGCTTCAAGATCCATCTAATATGGCACACATTCATACTGGTATCAATTAATAGCTTCACTTAGTGGGCAAAGATGGAGCCAAAGGTCTAGCTAGCCTTTGCATTCTTGAGCCACTCTCGAGGAATTGAGCACTTAGCTCCATTTGCAATATTACTCTTAATACAAAACATACCCAACATTACTCAACATCATATAGCATCACTCAGCATCACAATAGGTTTTGTATTGGTTCATGTACCTGGTGAGGTGTATTTATTCCTTTCTCTTCCTCTCTTTCTTACCTAGCTTTTATATGTTCCTATTTTAGATATACTGTATCTAGTAAGAATTGATCTACTTTTTGTTTTCTCTTGTAGATTTACACTTCATAAAGTGTTCTCTCTATGCACATCCAGCATCACACAACTTCATGGGCTTCACCCTTGCAAGTAAGTTCAAGTATATTTTCTACTTTTCCTTTATCCTAGTATTTCACTTTGTTGCATCACTAGATTAAAGGGAGGGAAAATGTAGTCATATAAAAAATCAAAATTGGTAGCTTGAGTGTGGCTTGTAATGCCCAACCCATAAGTCCCTCTTGCATGCTCTCATGACCCTTCTAGACACCTTTTTGATTATTCCCAAACATTCGTAGACTCCTAAACCCTGATTCTAGCTTAGCCAGGCAACATTTCCCATGTTATTTCCATCCCCGCAAGTCCCAAGCCTATAGAATAGAAGCATTAGAGTTGGACTATAGTGTTGGACCCTACGGTGTCCCATTTTTAGTGCTCTTATCTAATTATAGTTCAAACCCAAATGATTGTTTCCTTCTAATTATTCTTCTTCATTGTGTCAACCTAGCACAAATACATTCAACCCATGACCAATAGATCTCTATGAAATCCCATTCAAAGTTAATTTAGAAGGGGTTGGCAAATATTAAAAGAGAAAACAAGAATACAAGCAAGACTACTAAGGAAAATTTCCATATTCTCTGCATATAGCCATCCAATACAACTACCAGCATATTCAAACCCTCACACCAGTCCCTAGCCACCTCAAACACTCTTAGTTTAGCATTTTTGTATCTGCATAACACTATTACATGAAGCATATTAAGTGGGAGAACTACATATGGCTTGATCCCTCTTTGGAGTATTGGTATGTAGGCAGCATGCCCACACAAGGCATATAGATACATGTTTTATGAATCTTATACACACTAACCCCCCCCTTTTCTCAAGTTTTATCAAGCACAATAAAGGTCTAGGGTTTCAATATTGAATCATCTCTACAAGGATCTTAATCAACATTCAATATTCAAAATTTTATAGATAGGGTCACACAGAGACAGTGGATAAAAACCAAAAAACTTACATCTCTGTGACCAGTTTAGACAATAACAATAGGACCTAGACTATAGCACCAGACCCTGAAGTGTCCTATTTTTGGTGCTCCTATCCTTTCATCAAATAAAAGCTAGATCTTAATCTATGATAGTATCCTAGTTTTGCACAACCAGCATTAGCCTCTATCTTAGCCATCTCAGTCTGGTTTTAAGCTAAGTTACATTTCTCCTCTTTCATTACTATTTTTAGAAAGCTACGAAGGTCAAATAAATTATACAAATCAGTACTATAATTATTGTAATATTATTTACTGATTTATTTATTTCAGACCCTTAACTAGATTAGGAATAAGACTCTAATATTCCCAAAATAGTTAAATCATTTTGTTAATAGAGGTTCTTGGGGTTACACCAAAACATGTTAATTATAGGGATAGCTTATGCAGTGGAAAGTACAATAGATGACAAAGAGATGTAAATAGTACATGCCATATACAACATATTCAATTAGACCAAAGAGCAAGGTGAAGCATAGATATAACAGAACAAGACTATAACTCATATTGTATTAGATTATAGAATAAATCAAAATAGAATAGTCAACTGCACATACACCATGCATAAAATAAAATAAAATAAAACCACAATAGGATAATTTATATTAATCTCTATCAACACATTGAACCAAATTCTATTACATCAAAGTATTATTTATAGTATTTTACAATCTTATTGTCTCTTCACCTTCCAACCTTATAAGAAACAAAATGAAAGATTCTTTGCATTCTCCAATTATACTTTCAAGGTTGAATATGTATGAAATAGCAAATCAAACACTTTTCATATATTTTTATCTTATATAATTCGCAGTTTTAGCAAGTTCTATTCTACGTCCAACACTTTCCTAGACTTATTTATTTGTCTCATTCTGAGATAAATGTGCAAGCTTAGTTGAACTAAACTAGAAAGATAAGTGATAAGAAAAAGTCACAGTAATCACTACAAGTGTCATTTACCATTAAAACCCTTTGCACACTACTTAGCTACCCTTTAGGGTTTCCAACTAAGTAGCATACTAGCCTACCACCCTTTCGGGTTTTCAATAGACTAGCATACCTAGGTGGCCACCCTTTATGGGATTTCAACCAATTTGACACCGCTCCTAATGTTTAAACTATCTAAAAAAAATTTAATATGCTATAAGTTGTAAAACTGTAAATTGCAAACCTTACTGCTATGGTTGGGAGGATGGTTTACTAAAGGACTATGGAGTTTGTTATTGTTGATTAGTTGTTAGCCCAGTGGCTCATGATGTTTCCACTACTAAAGGTTTATGTGAAGATTGTGTTTGTGCCTTTATCTCCCTCTCCTCTATGATTTATAAATGAAATAGGGCTCATCTATTATATGTGTAATTGTTGGATCGACTTGAGCTAGATCTTGCTTGAGCATTTTCTAGTCAATAAGTATTTCATGTATCATTACAAGTAGAATGCATAGTGGTACTTGGATCATCATCATGTTTTAAAGGTCTTAAAATTATATGATTTTAAGTAACACATTAGCATTATATTGTTTCTACTACATGTCCAAGATGAGCTCATTTAATCTGTCTATAGTCTTATAGGTTTAAATGATTGTGAAGTGTTGTGCATTATTTCATGATGCCATACTTGTAGCTTTTGTACAACATCTCAAGAATCTAGAAGTTGATTAAGTGTGTTGTGTTATGCCTATTTTTAACACCTCCCTTCCCCCCCATTTTTTTTGAAATAATAAATTAATACTCCTAACTGCCACAGTGATGACCTAGTCATAAAATTTAAAACTGCAGTCGGGGACCTAAGTTAGTTAGTAGTATTATAAGTATGAATGTTTTCAATTAAATAATTTGATAATGATTTGTTTATGAATTATTATGTATATTACAGTGGTTTTGAAAATAATCAATGCTTTAATGAATAAAATTATCATACTTATATATATCATCATTGAATGTTCATTTTTAATCATATGGATTTGATAGTCAATTTTGATCAGTCTACAATGAGTACTTCAGTGTTTTCAGTTGAAATGTTCAATATGATTTTATCATAATTGAAAAGTATATATAGATTTTTCATAATGACATTATTTGAGTGATGATATAATTGGAATTTGGTATAACATTAAAACCTAAGCTATTTCCTAAGGATTGTCAAGGCATCTTAAGAGGTTTTAAATTTCTAATTTAAAACACTATTTTACTCTAAGTGTTTAAATATAAGTAATGGGCCAATAAAAAAATTTAAATGGTCATGGGGTGATTTAAAAAATTTAATTTGAATTGATCCTAAATTTCTCTAAAGGCCTAACATAAATACTTTCTTATGGTTAAGTGATTATAATGTGGTAGATCTAGTTTGATGACTTTAATGGGTTTGAGACACATGAAATTTGAAATCTCTTAAAAATAAACTATGTTTTTATGTATGAGTTTCAAAGTATTTGGAATTTAAGTTGGAATTGCATCATGGGATAAGTTGATAAGCATAGGCGGTAGTTTTATTTAATGTGAGGAATGATTTGGGATGTTTCAAGATCTGCAAAAAATCAAGAGGCAGCGTGAAAATTTAATGGCAATAATACATGCCTTGATTTTTTCCAATTAGTTGGAGTTTAGCATGAACTTTTGTTATCACTAATTTGTTTATTTTATAAACAATTTAGCAATTGGCTAGTTTGGAACCTCGAGTTAAGAAACCAATAGAATTTCGACATGATGGCATAAACAGTTAATACTCGACTAAAGGCATATAAAAAGTTGGTTTTCATTTTTCTTTGGAATTTTGGAAAGCTTGCTTATGGAAACAAGACTTTATCAAGATAAACTTGGATAGTTGCAAGTGGAAAATTGGAAGTAGAAGATTGCAAGCATTTGGCTTACAGGTACACCATTATCAAGAGTAGAGTTTCTCAAAGAAATGTTTTTGAATACAAATGGTGTGCATAAAAAATATTCTCAAATATTGCACAATGTTTGGATGAATTTTTGCATGATATAAATAGTTTTTCAATTGCATGAATGATTTGAGTCATTGGTGAAAGAGCAGTATTATTCTGGGTTTTATTCTAAATCAAGAAATTTGGATAATAGTTGAATGAAATTATTTTCATCGTTGTTTCAAGTCTCTTCATCACATTTTTGGATGAATATATGAATTTTCATTTGAAGATATAGTTTTGGGTATTTTTGAAAAGATGATTATGAAGATTATTTTGGTAAATATAGATTTTTGCTCTTAAGTTTATTTCAAAATCATCTCAGTCATGATGTTGGTTTCAGTTGTGATTCATTCATGATACTTTGCATTTTGAAGTAATTTTTTCATAATACATAAATATTTTGATGTGAATTGACAATATTATGAGTAGAATGAACTTAAAATAGCTATATATAGGAAATATTGATATGAGCAAAATAGACATGATTTTCTAGGTAGATATGGTAATTTGTTTACAAAAAACATTTATCAATCAGTTTGGTGTTTTCAAAGCTTGGTTCCTACTCAAAATTTTGTTATATATAATAAATGATTCTTAAAAATATGATGCTATACCAAATATCTTTCTGGATTCTCGTTATTGAAGTCATAAAATGAATGATAGTGAGAAACGGTTGACAGTATTAAAAGGCATGATAAGTTATTTTAGTTTTGAAATTATGATTTGGAAAATATGTTTCAAAAGTTTATATGAATATAGCTTCTGTGGAAATTTTTCTTACAATTGGTTATATATTGGTTATCAATTCTAATTAGAATGAATATGAAATATTTGATTTCTGATCGAGATAATGTTAGAATTGATTTGTTGGTTTTTATTTTCAAGGTTGCAATTGCATGGTAGTGAGAGTTGTGATAAGTAATACTATGTTTGGGCTCTTCATACGACATGATTTGAATGAAAATCATTATCTCAAATAATTTACATTGGTTGTGGATTATTATCAATTTTATGAAAGCAAATGCAATTTGAAATGTGAAAATAATATATATATAATAAAATGAAAGTGTGTAGTGAGAATCGAATGTTATATAGTTAATAAAATTATGAAGTATATAATTTTATTATTATGACTATGATTTTGAATATTTAATGGGAAATAAACAATGGGTTTATACTTGATTTTTAAAATTGGTTGAAATTAATTTTGTTGTACAAATTCTGCATTTGTGCACCTATGAAAAAATTTGTGATGTCAAATTTGACAACGAAATGATCGTCATCACAAACCAAAAATTATGCAGTTTGATGGCCATTTGAACGTAAAATTTATGTTGGCTGGAAAACATATTAAAATTGTTATTTTCAAAAAAGTGAAAGTTGTTTTATTAAGATATTTAGTTCAATTTTCATGTTATACAGTTGAAATATTTTTACTATGAAGGTATTTCACAAAATAATTTGTTTTTGGAAGCATGGTATTGCACATGGAATAAAGAGCAGAAAAAATAGTTTTTGGAGATTTTGGATTTATTGTTTTGCAATAGATTAATTATGTACATGATATAATTCACCAGGATATATGTATACTTTAAGTTATATAACCTAGATGCAAAATGGAATTAATGTAGATAGGATTTTCATTTAAATATGATTTTTTTTTAATTTATGGATTACATGTTATTCTTATTATTACTAGTTGACTAGAGGGTCCCCATCCATTAGGAAATACCCAAAATAATTTCAAATAATTGATCTCAAACTTTAAAGTCTTAAATAAATATTAATTTGTAACTATCAAGATTAATTGACTTTAAAACTTAATTATTAAGTTAACAAATAACTAGCTAAATTTAGTTACAACTTCCTTTTCAACTAACTTTGGAAGTAATAAAGGAGATCAAGCATTCATTCCAAGGGACAACACAGGTTTTGAATACTTATACGCTATCAAGTCAATTATTTATCTCTATCTTCTATACAATTTTTCTAAGATGGCATGACTTTTATAGATAGATCAATGGTACTTTCTCTGATGGTCGAGTATACTGCTTAGATAATGCATGTATATCCAATTTTATAATGTTATTTATAACTGATTATCTGAAGATTGTCAATTATAATATTTTTTTATGATTGCAGCTTGCAGACTTCTGTGAAAAATCTCAATATTCAACCTGAATAATGATGAAAACATCATTTTTTATGACAAATTATTGATCTAATTGATTGTAAAAGTTATCTTTGAAGATATTTTGTATGAAGGGTGTTGATTTCTCAAATAAAATTGATCTTATTTTCTAAGATGACTCTTATTTATTAAGACTCACAAATTTTCTATTTTATAATGTATTTTACTTATTTGAGTTTGATTTCTAGTTTAGTTTTCATTAATATTTGTTTACTTTCTTTGATAGTTTCTGTTTATTCTGATTTCTTTCTTTAGTTTGTGTTAGTTTAGTGTTAGTTTTAGTTTAGATTAGATTTCTTATTTTTAGTTTCTTAGTTAATTGTTGTTGTTGTTTTTTCTTATCTATTTAGGATTGTTAAGTTATGTTTTCTAATTTATTGAAGATTTATTTATAAATTGATTTATTATCTTATCTTCAATTGATATTTTATGCTTCTTTGTTTATTATATTTGATGATCATTTATGAGCATGGACATAAGATATACTTTTAAATAATCTAATTTTTTTGTTCTTCAAGAGATTTTCTAATTCATAGACTTTGTTCTGTCAAATAGGTCAAATGACAGTTTATATCAGATGTGAGATTGAATTATATAATGCTGAAAAAATGATTAACTTCTTGGATCAAAACATTGTTTATGAATAACTCTTTTTTACATAGTTGACTTTCATGTTGTGTTTGATTGACTTAGTAAATGTTTGTAAGCTTGATTTAGATTTATTATTAACATAATAATCCCCATAACTTTAAAAGACCCTTTTGCACACCTTAAGACTGATTTTCAGCCATAGATCCCTTACGATTAAATTGGTATGATTCTATCTTGACCTTCATGATAGGTGAATGGGTTGATTTGTTGGCGTGACATTTTTCACCACCAACATGCTGCTTATCTTCTCTACAATTGGTGTTTGACCCTTTAGCATAGTTTTAGCTTTATCAGTAGTAGAAAATTTAGGCAATATAGAAGTTAGGGATTGATTCAAATGTTGTCTCCAATTGAGCATATCTTGGGTTAGCTTATTGGCTTGTATTATAGTAGTGTCTAAGACCTGCTCATATTTTGCTAATAATTAGCACATAGTCTCTATTTCTAACATGAGGGCTTGTCCTTGTGTGTGTATTTTCAAAACATTTTGTACAACTCCCCATCTCTTTGTAAGTTCTATCAATAGCATCATGAATTATTTATCTTCTAACATAATTTGATCACTTAGTAGTTGTATAGCTAAGGTGGGGTAGGCATTATTGATCAACTACCTCACATTCATTAGCCTCTCCTCTACTTCAATTTTTTTTTCCTACAACCTTAGGACTTCTTACTCCAAATCTAAATCCCTCTAAACAATGGATTCCTAGAAAATGGATGTTCTTTCAATCTATTTGGAGAATGATAGTTGGGTTACGTCTAATGATATTTCTATCATAGTGGTGGAAAGTGTCATGGATATAGTGGTGGATATTATAAGAGTAGGTGTAAACTAAGTGAAAGTAGAAAGGTAGTTCATTGGGTGGATGTAGCAAGGACATCCCATAACCATTGACTAGGGACCTATACTACTTCTTTAATGCCCTTAGTATGACTATGGATGCTACCTGTGCTTGGACTTATGCATCATTGAGCTCCTTAGCCTTGGTTGTTGCTTCCACCTTGGCCTTATTCTCAGATTCACCTTGCACATTAGCTTCCTCGTCGACCTTTGTTTAAGATTCATCTTGGTTTTTGGATTTGACCTATGCGTCAACCTTGGCTTTAGCTTTTATTTTGGCCTTAGCCTTGGTTTCAGCTTGAGCTTTGGATTTAACTTTGGATGTTTGATTGTGTTATTTTTTATACATGGCATAAGCCTATTATTTTCACCTTTACTCTTATTATTGTTTTTTCTTCTTTGAATTTGCTTCTTCAACCTACTTGTGTGCAGCTTCAGCTTCCTCAACTTTCATTTTTTGGCTTCAATTTCTTTGGCTTGCTTCTGTGCAGCCTTTGCTTCCTCAGTTTTCTTTTCTTGATTCATAGTTATGTCTTATTGCTTTGGTTATGGACTCTACATATCTTTTTATTGTTTTAATTGTGGCATGACTACTTATTATTGTGATTCCTCAATGCTTTGTTTTTATTATCTCACCTCAGGCTCAAGTGTTCCCTGCATAGGTTTTTGTTTATCCTCTTCCCCAAGCATGGTTGTATCCATGGGTTCCTCTTCTCCCTTAGTGCTCTTTTCTTATTTAGTCTATTCAAATGATTGTACTCCCTAGTGCTCTTTTTGTACCAAATTTTATCTTATAGATTTGACTGGAGGCTTGAGTGTCTTCCTTTATTTCTTTACTCCCTGAGGTTGAGGTTATTGAGTTGGTTGTGCACTACTTTATTTTATAGGTGCACCAAAAGAGACCATCCTTTCCTGCACTATTTATAAGGGATTCATAGTTGAATGTGTGTGTGGTTTCCTAAACAAGGTTTGTATGGGGTTATCTTTTGTAGATAAGTCTACAACATGTATAGTAGATGATCTCGTGGTTGGTTATGTTGAAAAAAAAATTGCTTCCAATTTCTATCAAGTTGTTTCCTATCCTATAGTGTCAAAAAGAATAGAAGTAAGTAGTTGAGTAATATCAACTCAAAGGTATTACCTTACCTAATTTTATACTTGGTAAGTGTGCATTACTTTCCAAAAGAATAACTCCTTTTCTTCATCTAGATCATACACTTCGGTGTTGATGTCTTCCAACATTGATTGAAGAACTTATTTTTCTTCTACCCCCAACTCAAGTACATCACACTCATCGACTATTCATGAAACCATGGGGTACTCAAGCTATGACTTCATTTGTCAGGTTCATTTATTTGGTGAAAGTGGCAAGGCTCTATGCATAGGTGATTTCCTCTTTCCTTTATCTAGTTGTGTTGAGCTTATGGTTGTGCTAGTTGTGTGGGTTATTGTGTAGGTACTTGTTCTACCGATTGTTACTGGGCCTATAGAGGGATGGTTTACAAAAGAGGTATATACCTTAAAGCTAAAGCTTTATATTTATAGACTTTAGCCTTTGCTTTGATAATCAAAATGAATAATGGCATCGAGGTGACAGTTGGGGTAGTCAACTTATGTACTTTTATCTATATGCCATTATGTAGCTTGGTAACAGATGCATGTGTGATATTATGAATTTGATGATAGAAGGGAGATTAGATCAAGTGTTAATCTCAAAATGAAATAAAATTAATAAAAACAAACTAACAAAGCATAACACGTCCATGCCTAGATCATAGGGGGAGCCTGGTGAACAAATAATAAGTGCTAATGCTCAACTAAATTTCAAGAAAACATACCTTCCTTACCTTAGTTGAATGCTTCAAATGATGTGTTCATTGGCTTGCTCAGATTGGGATCAAAAGGTCTTCATCAATGGGGTTTGGCTATCTCCATCTCTTCTTAGCACCATGTTTGGCTTGAATTTGGCTTGATGTTGCTTGAAATGGCTTGGCTTGGCTCAATTTTGGCATTATAACACTATGCATTTGTTTTATGTATCAAATCCTACATTATAACATTACTCTATGTTTTATTCTCTCCAAATTAAGAGTTATAGGCTTGCTTTATAGGCTTTGAAATGACTTGGAATGAGTTAAATCCTAACTTTAGTTGGATTAGTTAACCCTAGTAGGGTTAAGAGTTGTCAAATGGTCATGATTAGCATGGAATAAGCATGGGTGGGATATTTACCAAAATGACAGCTCATAAAAGCTAATGATGAAAACCTAAGATACTCATTGATTTTTGAATTTCCCTTTTTGATAATTGCTTTAATTGCTCATGGATGAATTCAATCAAGATTTGATTGGGATTTTCATGTTAATTAATCCTTTTTGGGAATTTGAACATTTGATTTGCTAGATTTGATTTAATTGATTTGGTCATTTGCTCTATTTAATTGATTTATGGGCCAAATTGATTTATTCGCATGGTTATGAAACCAAATTTGATATGTTTAGAAATTCTTAGGCTATATGTTCAATTATTGGTAAACATTGGTCTAAATTTAGGTAAAAATCCATTGGTGGCCAATTTTATATGTATACAGTTTGCCCCTATTTGGGAAGATGTTGCAAACCATAGGCACAACAAAGTCTTCTCAAATAATGAGAAAATGCTTGTATGTCTGAAAGAAGATGATTATTGAAGAAAAAGCTCCAAAGAAATGTTTAGGAATCCTATAATGATGCCCCCTCAAGGGAGTGGCCGTCATATTTGTGGATGGACAACCCCTCAAAAATAAGTAAGAAAAAAGGTGGAATTAACCCATGGGTGAGATTAATCCAAATAAAAAAATGCTTGCATGCATTGATTTATTAAAAAATAAGTACTAATTTACCCAAAGATAGTTATAATCAGTAATAAAATTCAAAATAATGATTTTCCCAAAGGTGTTTATAAGCATTAAGATGACCTGTGTGAACTAGGAATTTGACTAAGAGGAAATTAGTACTGTGTTAGTGAATGAAACCAAATCAAAAACACACTAAACTGACATCTTCATGCTTAGTTATTAGGGTAAGCTTAGTAACAAAAAAAATGATAAACACAAGTAAAAATTTAAAAAAACAAGAATTCCTTCACCTTTCTTGGATGATCTAAATGCCTTTGTAGTAGTGGCTTGCTCGATTTTGTGCTCATGAAGTCCTTGGCAATGAAACTTTGGATACCTCCATTTTTTCTTGGCACCTTTGGCTTTGGCTTAGCTTGGATTGGCTTAGAATTAATTTGGCATGATAACACTAATTTGCATGAAGCTTTTGGAATCAATCTTGCATTATAATTTTTTACAAATTAAGCTTAGAAATGATGTGGTAAGGCCTCCTATTTATAGATTTTTGAGATTGATCAGAATCAACCTAAACCATCCATCTCAAGATTGAGATGTGTGGCTAAGGATTAATCCAATTTTGCAATTAAAATTGATAAATAGGCTCATCAATATTTGGGATAGATGATCAATTAAGAGGCATGAATCTTGATATTTGTGGCATTTATGGCCTATGGATGTCTTCTCAAGAAATGAGGTCACTTGATGATGCAGATATTCAATATTCATTTTTAAAAACAAATTTTCAACAAGTTTCCATGGAATTATTAATTAGGCCTTGATTTGGATTAATTAGCTCTTAAGCATGTTTAAGCACTTTGTGCATAAATTATTCAAATTGATCAGATGTCTTGTTATTGGTCCAAAATTTGACTGGATTGGGATTAGAATGTGATGTTAGATGTGTTAGATCAATTATCCCATTTAGGATGTTACCAACATCAAATAACAAATGCATGCATCTTGTATAAGAAATTTGATAGAAAAGAGCAATCCAGAGCACCCAGGTGTAAAATTGGCATTTTGACTCAAAATGATGTGATAAAAGTTAGCTAGCCCATAAATTACATTACCCTAATAAGTGATACCCTATCCAAAATTGGCACTTGAATATGTCAATTTCAACTCATTTAATGTGCTTTAGTGTTTCTAGTTCAAATTGTGCACTTTGGTGGAAATTGGTCAAAAGCCTTATTGGAGGTCATTGGTGGCCAGATTTAGGTGTCTATAGTTTGCCCCTATTTGGGAAGGCATTTCAATCTATAAGCACATTAACATCTTATCAAAAAATGAAAAGGTCCTATATGCCTACAACTGCAACAATGACAAACTAATTGTATGATGGTTTACCCCCTCGAGGGAATGGTTGGCACAAGTAGGTCGGCAAACGATCCCTTGATAAGAAGCAAAACAAGGGGACCAAAGAAAGGAATGATGATGGGGTAAAAATACAATGATTTTGAAGTAGTCAAAATCACTGACAATATAAGTGGGATGGTGTACGATGGTTTGCCCAAAGGTGATCATAAGTAATGTACCCTAATAGTGGCAACGTGGTATGATAACACAATGATTTGCCCAAAGGTGATTATAATCATTGAGAAGATGGAGTTGCCCCAGTTAAGATAGATAAACAAAATAATAATGTGCCCCTATGTGGGCAAAAAAATTAAAATGGTGAGAACACTATGATTTGCCTAGAGGTGGTTATAATCATTAAGAAATGTAGGTGGGATGATGTATAATGATTTGCCCATAGGTGACTATAATTATTGGACCTCGATTATGGAAAACATGATAAAACTAGTCGATTATGATGATAACTTAACACATAAGGTAATGACGAATTAAAACAACCTACTAATAGGGAGATGCTTGTTTGAACTAATAAAAGCTGAAATTATTTCATGGTTAATTACTCTATTTAGGATATGATTGGGATTGAATTAGGATGTTAGTGTTGAAGAGATGTTGATGTTGCCATTGTTGAATAGAATTTTTGAAGTTGAGGTTTGTTGTATCACGTGTCAATAGACATCATGGTATAACATCATGAGGACTTGGTCAAAATATGCATGAGGACTGACTCCTATAATCCAATACTCAATAGAAAACAATGCACCAATGATAGAAACCATGATGACAATGTAAACATATGAATATGAATATATTTGACTATAAGTGTGGGAAAGGAATCACCCAATGAACACACATGAACTGAATCAAGGCAACAGTGTTGAAAGCAAACAAATAGGCACACAAACAAAATAATAAAGAAACAAATAAAGAAATACTCAATAGAAACCTTACGAATATTGCCCCTAGAAAATAGGTGACAACTTAACAAATGATCAAAATAGGGAATAGAATAAAAGGAAGGGGGTGGTCGAGCTTTCTCCATATGCACTAGGTAAGTGGATGTTGCCTATATAATTCTATGGATGTAATATCTAACAAAAACTTCAAGCCAAATATAGTTCTCTCAGGGAATGAAAAAAAATGATAATTGGTGAAAACAAATAAAATAGATGTGATATAAGAATAGGAATGGTCTTATAAAATGGTAAGTGTGTGAGAGAAAAAGGCCAAAAAAGATGGGAAAACTAAATGACAAGTGATTTACTTGTAACTTAGTAAGGGTTCCCAAAATATTTAAGGCAAAGAAGTGGTCAATGTTTTTGGTTTTTTCTAATAATTTTACAAATGTTTTTAGAATTTTTTGAAGTATCTCAACTCGATCAAGAATGATGATACACTAAATAGTTCAAGCTCACAAAATGATGAGAGCATTCAAACTTACGTTACTTGTAAAATAGTGAGAGCGTTCAAACTTAGGTTACTCATAAAATAGTGAGAGCGTTCAAACTTAGGTTGCTCACAAAATGGTGATAATGTGGCAAGGGGGTGACTGAGCTAACCTCATCAAGTATCAAGAGTTGCCTACATAGTCCCAGATTAGGACCTAAAGTCATTGTAGTTCTGCCCTATAGTGAAAGAATTTTACTAGTGTAGTAATCAATTCAAACAAAATAAACATAGCTAGTAAAAAGTCATAGCATGGCATAAGAAGTGGAAAATTGGTACATCAAGGCTTAATAAACAAATGTTTCCCCTAGTTTTCCCATAGGTGGTAATAACTAGGACACAACAACATAGATCAATGATACTAATTTGCCTAAAGGCAGTTATAATTAGTAACAAGACTGGTGATAAGAAAAAAATAACAAATGAAGGATGCAACTACCAAAACTTCTATCACACTGCTCCAAAATATGATCTTTATCTAAAGTACTTGAAACAACTAATAAAATTGATCAGATTCCTTGATGTTAAAAATGCATAACGAATGGAAAAAACTAAGGACAAATAGACTAGGTTTTAGAACATGTCTGGTCGATAAAACAGAATGGCAAAATGGATGGAATGGACTAAAAGGAATGATAAGCAATGATATTTGTATAAATAAGAATATTGATAAAATGGCACCACTAAAATGGTCCTTACATACAATACACCTTAGTGCTCAAGCATAGTAACTCTTGAGGTGAAAAATATTCATCAACTCAGGAAGTTTATCTCCATTTGGTGTGGCAAGCTTGTATGCTTCTAATCCATAATCTATAGTAATGATGAAAGGCCCTATCCAATTTGGTTTGAATTTACCTTTATGCTTCTTCTCAACCATGGTATTCTTTTGTTTTTCTTTAAGAACAAGATCACCAAGTTCAAATTTTCTATATTTGACACATTTATTGTAGTAGCCTTTGAGTCGATTTTGATATGCTTAAAGATTGTTGAGTGTCATTGTGTGTTTTTCATCAAGTAGGTCTAGCTCTTGTAGGTGAGCTACTCAATAATCATGATCATCTAAGACATTCTTAAAATATATGTGTAGTGAAGGTAACTCAACCTCAATGGAAAGGATGGCTTCAGTACCATAAACAAGTGAGTATGGAGTGGCTCTTGTGGGAGTATGATGATTGGTACGATATGCCCAAAGGATAGAGAATATTTACAAGTGTCAATCATGACTAACATCATTGAAAAATATGTATGAGAATATTGACAATGGTTTTGTTTGATGCTTCAGCCTAGCCATTACCTTGAGGGTAATATGATATAGAAAAATGTTATGTGATGTTATATTTAGTACATAGCTAGTCTATATCCTTTTTCTTGAATGATTCTCTATTATCAGATATAATATCGAAGGGGATATTGTAGTGGCAAATGATATGGTTGAAGATAAATTTGGAAATTTGCTTTCCAGTCATGTAAGTGAGGGGTATAGCTTCAACCCACTTAGTGAAATACTCAATGGTGATAAGGATATGTTTATGGCCATCAAATGAAGTGGGTTGATATTCGTAATGAGGTTAATTCCCCATGTAGCAAATGGCCATGGTGTCAACATCAGTTTTAGAGTTTATGCTAGGGCATGAATCAGATTAGCATGCCATTGACATTTATCACACTTCCTTACATATACAGATACATCTACATCCATCATGGGCCAATAATAACTAGTATGCAAGATATTTTTAGATATGACTGGCTCGCTAGAATGAGCTCCACATACTCCTTTGTGAACTTCTCTTAATGCTAGTGTAGACTCTGCCAAAGTTAAATAGTGAAGTAGAGTTCTATCAAAATTGTGGCAGTAAAAGGTGGATCCAAGTAGAGTATAAGAAGTGGAATGATGAATAAAGTCTTTGGTTTGTTTTTTATATAGGTTAGGTGGTAGAACTTGGTCATGAAGGTAGTTGTAAAGGTCTAAGTACCAAATAGAATTAGGACCAATAATATCACAAATCATTACAATGGTTGAAGGTTCATGTGCTGGTGCAAACAAATTCTCAATAAGAAACTGATATTTTCAAGCTTTATTTGTTTGTCAAATCAGAGAGTCAATAGTAACCATAGCATCTATAGTTTTATTACTAGCCTTTGGTATATGCTCAAATTGGATATTTGTAATTTTTTGCTTTAGTGTATCGACCATATCCTTATATAGATCCAACTTGTCATCTTTGGTCTAAAAATGGTATGTGACCTGATTGATGATTAATTAAGAATTACCATAAACATTTAGATGAGATATATTCAATTATACTACCTATCAAAGTCCTATGATAAGTGTTTCATACTCAACCATGTTATTTGTACAAGGAAAACTGACTCTAAATGATTTAGGGATTATATCCCCCTACGGTGTAATAAATAAGAGACCTAGCCCTGATCCATATGCAGTAAATGAACCATAAAGATATAGCTTCTAGTGTTACTCCCCAAGAGGTTTGTCAATGACAGTCATTATGGATTCATTAGGAAAATAAAATGTGAGTGGCTTTATGTTGATAAGGGGTGCTTCAGCAAGTTGATTTGCAAGGACCTATCCTTTGATTGCCTTATGATTGACATACTATATGTCAAACTCACTAAGAAGCGTGATCCATTTGGCCATTCTACCTTGTAAAGTTGTTTCATATAGTAGATACTTAAGTGGATCTAATTTTGAAATGACCATAGTCTTATTATTCAACATGTAATGGCATAGTTTCTGAGTTGTGAAGACCATGGCTAGACAAGCTTTTTCAATAGGTGCATAGAAGTGTTCATATGTGACCAAGGTACAGCTTAAGTAGTATACTACATGTTCTTTTCCATTGTTATCATGTTGAGCTAAAAGTGCCTCCAAGGCATTGTCGATAACTGATAGATATAATAAGAACGGCCTTCTTAACATAAGAGGTAACAAAATAGGTGGATTAACTAGATAGTCCTTGAGTTATTGAAAAGCTATTTAGTAGTGGTCATCCTAATGAAATGCAACTCCCTTCTTTAGAATATGTGTAAATGGATGACACTTGTTTGCTAACTGAGAGATGAAGTATCAAATTGATTGGATCTTGCCCTGCAAACTATAGAGTTGCTTCAAATTGGTTGGTGATGACATCTCGATTATAGCATGGACTTTGGTTGGATCAACTTTAATGCCCCTACAAGACATAATGAAGCCAAGTAACTTTCCTGAGGTTACTCCAAACACACATTTTTTTAGATTGGGTTTGACTTTATACTCTTAAAATCTTTTAAATATCTTATGTAGCACTGTTGGATGGTTGACCCTAGTTTTAGATTTTCCTAATATGTTGTTGACATAGTCTTCAACAATATCATGCATCATATCATGTAATATGACAATCATGGCCCTTTGATATGTAGTTCCAATATTCTTAAGACCAAATGGCATTACCTAATAATAAAATGTTCCCCATGGAGTGGTGAACGCTATTTTATGTTGGTCTTATGGTGTTATTATGATCTGGTTGTATCCTGAAAATCCATCCATAAGTGAAAGCATTTCATAACCTACCATGGAGTCGATGATCATGTCAATATTAGGCAATGGAAATTCATTCTTAAGACAATCTTTGTTTATGTCTCAAAAATTAGTATAAATTCTTATTCCTTCAGGGTTTTTGCTAATAGGTATAACATTAGATATCCATTCTGAGTATTCAATGGATCGAATACATTTAGCTTCTAAGATTTTTTCCAACTCTTTATTTACCAAGACAACAATGTGAGGATGCATCTTACATAGCTTTTATTTCATTGGTTTGGCATCAAGATTGACCACAAGGTGGTACAGAACCAAGATGAGGTCTAAACCTGGCATGTCAAAATAATCCCATGCAAAGATATCTACAAATTCTCTCAATAGAGATGTAAAGACTTCACGTTCCTCCTCAGTGAGGGATGTGCCTAGTTTTATCCATTTCAGGTCTGATGGGGTCTTGATGTTTACCTCTATTGTATCTTTGACTACAAGGGTCAAACCATCTCTAGGATAGTAGGCAAAGACTTGAACTATTGGACTATATCAGGGTCTTCTATTAGGACTTGTTCTTCAACATCTCCTAAGCATGATGAATCTGAGTCCCTTAATGCAAGTTCTAGCCATGTGATAAAAATAGTTAGAAATTCTTGAATAATTTGATCAAATACTTATTGTTTCTCAAAACTAAACTCAGATCTATAGGCAAGTTCATCATTGGTGGTCTCCTGTCTATATTCAAAGAACAATGAACACCCCCATCAAATGGTGCCTATAATAGGTTTTCACCACTAGACTAGCCTTTATCTTTACTTTTTCCCTAGTCATAAATCACCTCAAAGAGGTTTTCACTTGGTGACCTCAATGTTTTACTTATTTATTTTTGGCTAAGGGTGTTCACCTGTTCTCTAAAATAGGCTTCAGGATCTAATGTAATTGAGAATCCTGACTTGTGATCTCCCAATAGAATGTTGTCTCTAAGGCTAAAGAAGTCACAGAATGCCTCATCATTCTGGAACTCATCAATCGATAGATTGGATTCTTGTTGGTCCCAATCTATCAGTTGGAGATAATATAATGGCAATGGGTTACGATGAATGACCAGGGTAAGGGTACAAATGGCATTGTTATCAAACAGGCTGGTTTCAGCTAGGTCATCAAAGGTGAGGCTATGATCAAACTCTATTTCATTATCGACATCATCATCACTAGTCACTGGTGATGGAGTTTGAATAAGATATGTGGAGTCACCCCTAGGTGGTTTAAATCCAAGTCCATAGGGACTTTTGTACTTAGTCATGGAAATTGTCTTGATGGTCCTTATTGATTCAGTATGAGGCCTCTTCCTTCATAATCTTGATGCCCCATGATCCTATTGAAAATAGGATACTTTACACTTTTATAACAATAAACTTGGTTATCACTGTACAACCATGATTCATCCCCTTCAAGAGGATCTAGTTCTAGGCCAGATGCCGGTACAAATATGATAGGTCCCTTAGCTTTATTCTTTTATTGCCAATGCATATGTGGGGTGACTTTAGGTCACCCAAAGGCCTTCAGATTCTGAGGAAAATTGGCAATATGGAAGGTATCATGGGTCACATACTCTCCCAATCCATTATCTAAAATGGTGAAATGATTGGAAGCTTCAGGAGGTGGCATGTGGGAAAAGGAATCCAAGGTATTAGATCTATGCAATTATCCTATGGTGGATCAATAAGTATGGCCTTTCCTTTATCTTGTTTGGGACTTGGATTCATATTGTATTGGTAATTATAACTTTGAAACTTGACCTCAATATGTTTGCAATGTTTATATGGGTGTAAATCTCCTAGAATATTCACCTCCATCTTTAAGTGGGAGAACTTGATACATTGGTGCAGTGTTGATAGGACTACATGAATCTCATGTAACCAAGGCCTACCCAGAAGCATATTATATGACAGCTCAAGATCAAGCACATGGAAAAGTGTATCATGGGTCAAAGGCCTAATGATAACTGGCAAGTTAATGGTGCCTTATGATTCTCTTTCTTGATTATTGTAAGCCTTGATGGTTATCATTTTTGGCTAGAGATCTGCCATTGTGTATCCAAGAAGCTTGATGAGCTTTAGAGACACTCTGTTAAGGCTTGATCCATTGGCTATAAGGACATGTTTCACTTTGTGTTACTTTATATAAACTTGTATGTACAATAGATTATTAAAGAGCAAGCTAAGGGAAGACATATCACTTTGGTTGAATGTGACTTTTTGGGCTGGAGCTAGGTGTCCAACTAAAGCTTGAAATTTATCAGGAGATATGTCACTGGAAATAGTGGATTGGGTCAAGAAATCATTCAAAATGTTCTTATGGATTATTGATGTTTGCAACAAATCTAAAATATAAATTTGTGTTGGTGTCTTCTGCAATTTTTCCATAATATCAAACTTCTTGTCTTGGTCAATGGTGAATGGTTTATTCTAAGGTTGAATGGTTAGTTGGATAATAGGCAAAGTGGTAAATGGTTGTGGACCTAGGATAGTAATCCTTAACCTTCGAGTTGTGATTGCACAATTGATATTATATGTTGGACCATAATTGCTAACAAATGTCGGGAATGGTATGGGACTAGATAGGACAAGTCTTGGTTGCCAGTGCACTTGTATGTGGTCACGTGGCAAGGGTAAGTTATCAGTATATGGTCCAAAAGTGGGAGTCCTAATTTGTTAGTTTACATATATGTAGTCCCAGGTCAAATAAGGATTATCCATGTAATTTGTTTGAGTGGTATTATTTAGCAATGGTCAAGATTGATTAGTGTTCGATCTAGGATTAATGGAGATGGTATTAACGATGCCCCCTACAATATGACCTACAACCCTATTATAGTCATGTGCAACTACATGGTAGGTTTGTTGGTTTTTACCATTATGACCTTGGTTTTGTTCATTGTTATGATGTTGTGGGTTTTGTTGTTGATTCTATTGATTCTTCTAGTTTGACCTTTCATTTTGATACTATTGATTTTGTTGTTACACTGGCTGGTGTTGTTGTTATTGTTAATTATTCTACTTCTAGTGATTATTATGTCGACAAAAGGGGTTTTGATAAATCCCAAGAGTTTGATTGGAAGTGGAAGCACCATTATCCAATATTATCTCCCCATTCTCCAACATATTCTTGATTAAATACTTGATTTGCAAACATCTACATAGATTATGCTCATTGACCCAATGATATTCACAGAATTCATTTTCATGGTACCAATCAGGATAAGGAATGCCTTCCAAAAAATGCTTTGGTACATGCCAACTAATCAGATTAACAGCGAAAATTTTACAAAATATGGACTCAATAGGCTCTCCTAGGTCACTAAACACATGACGTGTAGGCACGATTCTCTTTAGAGGAGGGGTTTAGAATGGTAGTGGTTGTATTTATTGCACGAGTCTTAGTTTTTATGCTTGCAACATTGGTGGGAGAGGTTATTGGTAGGAGTAAGCTAAAAGGTGGTGCAGATGATGTTTACACTGTTTAGACATGATGTGACTCAATTACTCCATTACCCACAACATTCTTATTATGATTAAATTGCTTTGGTTTTTCTTGGTTATTGGCCTGTGTCGGTTGCAATGCTTGCACTTAAATTGGATGTTGGTTTTGGCCACTTCCTTGATTGGTACCTTGATTCTCATTATTCAATGTAAGCTTGATGATCCATTTATTAATAAGAGCTCACACAATCAACAAGCCTTTGTCAATGATCTCCTTAAAATTATGTACACATTGTAGTTTTAGATGATAAGCTATCTCACCTTGAAAATTTTTAGTAAACATAGTGGCTAATTGTTTATCTAGTAACATATGGGTGAATCAACTTATAAGGGCTCTCCATCATTGTAGATAGCTTGCAAAACTCTCACCAGCTTTTTCCTTTACTTGTCTTAAGTCAACCAATGAAATCTCATGTTTGAGATTATAGAAGTGTTGCACAAACTTATCAAAAAGATCATCAAAATCTGTTACTAAATTCTTGGGTAACTTTAAGAACCACTCCAAGGCTTGTCCAGCCAATCTCCTTGGAAACAACAACAAAAGGTATATATCGTTATATGCCACTAGTTGAAATGTGACAAAAAACTCTATTAAATGAGCCTTAGGGTCACCTTTCCATTTGTATTTTTCAAATTTTGGTGGTTCTTATCCTAGAGGAAATGGTATCTATAAGAACTCCATTTTGAAAGGATAAGAACACACATCATCCAACTTAAACTTTTTAGTCTATTTCCTAGTCTGAATGATAGCAATTGCACAAGTGGGACACTAGAAGGAACATTGGGTTGAGAGAGATTACTAGTTTGGGTAGATGGTTGGGAGGTCACAAGTCGGACACTGTGACCAAGGTATGATGGAGATACTTGTTGGGGTATATTGGTTTGGTTGAGAAATGGACCAAGAATATGTATACGTGGATTAGGATGTACTTGGAAGTGTACATTTGGTTACACAATATTTTGGTTTAGGTTGATGATGAAGGTTTGCATTGGAAGATTTTGTGGTTGGGATGAAAGGATATAACTATACTATGCCTATTATGGTTGAAAAGGGACATGATACCGACTAATTAAACCTTGCTGATGAGTGGGAACTTTTGGACCAAGACCCTATCTCTGAACTTGTAGCACATTTTGAACCAATGGTTGTTTAGTAGGTACTTGAGAAATATGGGATCCTCCTTGTTGCATGAATCCCTATTCAGAAGCAAAAGTAGGTTGAAGATTTGGCATATGTCGCTGACCAATATTTACATGTTGTTAGCTAGTCATTAGTTGGTTTTGGATTAGTACACTAGTCTACGATTGAAGAGGTATGTTTGTCATTATCTAGTAAGGTGGAACATTAGTTTCCCCTTATTGAGGTGGCAATATATTCAGCCTCTATTTGGTACACTAGATTGTGCCTATTGTTGTGGAATATTACTCATCACTTGTTGAGAAAGAGTAGGATTCATCACATTTGGCTATTCAGGTGCGACATTGGTTGTTGGTTGACTACCTAATCTCGTAGGTTGTATGCTTGAGGAAGCAGTCGGTTGAGGTTGGGAAATAGGTGGTGAAGGTTGGGGTACAGAGTCTCATATTCCTTTGTATGATGATCCACTCATGGTATTAATTATGGGCACATGTTGTTGAATAGTTGTTTGTGCATTAGTACCACTTTGATTAGGATTAGATGTTGTGTGTACATTGTCTACTATATTTTGCTCATTATTCTGCATAGAATCATATGACACTTCTTCAATAATGAGCATATGAAAAAATTTGTCTACCTAAGTGTTCTGTATGAGTAGGTCTGAACTCTGATTCTCTTGACCAGTTAACTCTATCAAAACTCCCATTGAAGGAACTAAGTCAATAAGAGGTTTGCTCACCATTTTCATCTAATTGAAATTGTGTGCTAGATTCAAGTAGGTATGATATGTTGTATGCATTTGATTAAAGTGGTCTTCCATGATGTTTTTGCCTATATTAGGCAGATTAGGGTTTGGATATGTTGTTTAGACTAGATCCAAAGGATTGTTAGAAGATGCATGTTCATCATAAATTATGTTGTGAGGCATTCTTACTAGGCTTTGTAAATTCTCATGAGGGAAGTCTACTAGAAACTTAGCCCCTACCTCTATGGCTCTAAACAAAATCTTGTCTTTATTCTCCAACAAATGTCTCTCAAATAAGAATGGATCATACATGGAAGGTGTATTAGTAGATTATTACTATTGAATAACTGGTTCATCCATCATGGGTATTGTAGCTAGGTATTGTGTAGTTTGCTCTTGGTCTTGTTTTGAATAAGGCAGTGTATTAGCCAAATAGTTAGCCAATGGATCTTGGCTTTATGTCCCTAATTGACTATTATAATAGGGATAAGAATACATCTCATAAGTAATATTATCTATATAGGGGTCTTGCACCATTTCTTCTTATGCAACCACATTATTAATCTCTAGGTTATACATGAGTCCACTACGAGTGTAGGAATACATGTTGGGATCCATAGTCAATGTTTTAAGATAGAAAAGGAAGAGAGTTATAAAAAATCTAAAAAGGATAATGTCTAAAATAGATGATGTTCAAACTTGGTCTAGATTCATCAAAAGGATCAAAATGTTTATGCAAAGATTTGTAAGGAAACAAGCTTGCGTTAAGTATCTAATGCCTCATTGTTCACACAAAGATGAGTAAGTAAATAGACTGAAAATAGAAATGCCAAAATCTAAGGTTGAAGTGTTTCAAATCATTCTAATCTAGGAAATTAAAATTTTCTAGGTCTTTTGGCCAAATGCGACGTCAAAAGCTAGGCTCAAATAAGGCATATGCTAAGACTCTTGGCCAAATGATGTCAAAAGCTAGACTTTAAAATAAAGATAATTTTTAATCTAATAGATTTGAAACACTTCTAACAAATACTAGGCATTTGAGTTTTTGGATATAAACTTGACCAACTAAGTATAAGGTATGAAATAAAAGGCACTTTAGAGATAGTTTAATTTGTTCACAAATAATGGAATAAAACTTGGTTCTTTTTACAGATAAACTAGACAGAAGTGAATGGCATAATTGTGCTAGACAAAGGTACACTCGGATTGGTCTAAAAATATGGGAACAAATTTGAACTCTATGCAAGAGGGTCTATGAAACAATATCTAAAATGTTTTGGACAGCATAACAATGCTAGACTACCCAAAAGATGTGACAAAATATTTGTTTCAAAAACTCTCTAAAGGAAAGATAGTTTCCCATAATTTTGATAGCATAACACTATCTTTCTTGACTCAAAATTTTGTGGTGCATAGAATCAAAGTGCAAGTGTTTAACACAAAATGACTTAAGTCCAACAAGTAGTGATAATGATCATGAGTCTGAAATGACCTTCAACCCAAATTGGAATTTGAACCTAAGTTCCCTCAAGTTTAGTGCAAATGGTGAACCCACTTAACACATCAACTCTATGAACTTATAAAAGTGAAATTTCAAATTTAAATTATAAATGAAGGACTTAAACAATTTTGGCAAAGGTCTAGACTCAATTGGGCAGCATAACCACGCCAAAGTGGATGATATGACTCCCAAGTTTTGATGAACTTTTGAACAAGGCAAATTGATGATTTCATGTGGGCATCATAACACCTCTTTGTTAAAAGGAAAATGAGGACCATGTGTTTGGTATGTATCATTTTTTCACACCAATTTTTGACTCCACACAAGACTAGGACAAAACCAACTAATTAATCGCTCTTAGACTCTAAACTGACAAGGTTGCTTGGTATTATTAGAATCCATCAATATACATCATTTAAGAGGATTTTAAATGTTCATCCAAAAGTAAATCCACATTATATAGTAGGGTTTTTACAATCCCCCCTTATCTCAAATGACAGTATTGTGCATGGACCTTGAGGCAGACGTTGCACCAATAATACTTTCATGGCAAATGGATTTTTGTCTAAGATCTACAAGTTTTTTAACGTTCTAGGGGAATCAATCACACAATAACTTTCATGCCAAATAATATAAAATAAAATCATATATTTTGGGTATGTATCACTTGGCTTGTTGTAAAAATTTCTAGTCCTTTTTGCAATAACTACATCCTATTGTTCGCTCAGCATAATGCAATGTCCAAAATACCACTGCGTCCCGTGTGTTACTCCAATATGGAGCCAAATGAAGTCAATGCCAAGAGGTGAAACCTTGGGTCAAATCTTCCCTAAATAACTCGAGGTAGGTAATGACATCCCCCTCACAAGCCAAGTTTACATGAAATAAATAAAGCATAAAATAGAAATACTTTAAGGTCATTATCAAGGTCACCCAATACTTTTAAGAGTTTTTGGGGAGTACTTTAGACGACGTTCTTTCTATACCTTAGACTAAGATTTTTAAAATAAGGATGGTGATTTTGATTCCAATGGTTCCCTAAAGGGGATAAATGGAATATCATACCTGCACAAACCTTCTCTTTTCCAAACAAGTTTTAATTAAACAACTATTGAAAACAAGAATTGACAAGTGTGTTCAATTTTCAAACCCAAATGAAAGATGTGGTGGTGTTCTTTTGACCCCTTGGTCTTGAGATATAACTTTGAAAGCCTAAATTATAAAAACATTCACTTAAGCACATAAATATTTTATTAATCACCAAAAACAATATTCTTAATTCATTTTAAAAGAATACAAAATATAGTCTAAAACATGTTTTAACAAATTCGAAGTCTGTCGATTATCTGTCTAGCCTTAAGGCATCACCCTAAAAGAAAATGTGTTAGGTTATACAATGTTAAAAAAAATATAAATCAAATATTAAAAATTTAATAATATTAAATATATGAACACCTTCAAACAACAAATTAGAAGGCTAAAAATAAAATATAACACAACACATAAAATCTTGCACATTAAATATAAAAACTTGAAGTTAGTATTTTTAACATAAATTTTAAAATATTGATCAATTTTCTATAAAATTTTGAGATGTTGTCAATAAATCTAGGTCTAACATCTCTAAAAATTTTGAAGATGGAAAAATAAATACAAGAAAAGTTATCAACTCTATTAAACCGTTTTTACCATAAAAATAAAAAACAGAAAGTGATAGTCACTAAAACAGCTATAAATTTTAAAATATAAAGATTTTTTTTATGAAATTTTTAGATCATATCTATAACATATTTAAATAGACTCATAAAAAAATTTAGAAAAAAGTATTAAGTAAATAAAAATTTGTGACTTCTTTATTGGCCGTTTTTACTCAAAGCACAAACAACAAAAAAAAAAGAATCAAAACTATGAAACACAAAAAAAATTATGGATTACGCTCTCATGAAGATCATCCCATCAGGCGTGCCATTATGTGAAATAATAATTTGAATAATAATAGGATATTAGTATCATGTTAGTGAATGAAACCAATTCAAAAACACACTAAACTAACATCTTCATGCTTAGTTACTGGGGTGAGCTTAGTAACAAAAATAAATGACAAACACAACTAAAAGGTAAGGAAAAACAAGATTTACTTCACCTTCCTTTGATGCTCCAAACTCCTTTGTAGTAGTGACTTGCTCGGTTTTGTGCTCATGAAGTCCTTGGAAATGGAAGCTTGGCTACCTCCATCTCTCTTTGGCACCTTTGGCTTTGGCTTGGCTTGGCTTTGGCTTGGCTTGGCTTGGCTTGGCTTGGAATCAATTTGGCATGGTAACACTAGTTTGCATGAAGCTTTTAGAATCAATCCTGCATTATAACTTTACATAAATTAAGCTTAGAAATGATGTGTTAAGGCCTCCTATTTATAGATTTTTAAGATTAAGCAGAATCAACCTAAACCATCCATCTCAAGATTGAGATGTGTGGCTAAGGATTAATCCAATTTTACAATTAAAATTGATAAATAGGTTCATCAATATTTGGGATAAAGGAGAAATTAAGAGGCATGGAGGGATTTGATGAAGCATGGGAGGCATGAATTCTAATATTTATGGCATTTATGGCTTAAGAATGTCTTCCTAAGAAATGAGGTCACCTGATGATGCAAATATTCAATATTCATTTCTAAAAATAAGTTTTCATGGAATTATTAATTAGGCCTTGATTTGTATTAATTATCTCTTAAGCATGTTTAAGCATTTTATGCACAAATTACTCAAATTGATCAGAATGTCTTATTATTGGTCCAAAATTTGATTAGATTTGAATTAGAATACGATGTCAAATATGTTGGATCCGTTATCCCATTTAGGATATTACCAACACCAAATAACAAAGACATGCATCTCATATAATAAATTTGATAGAAAAGAGTAATCCAAAGCACCAAGGTGCAAAATTGGCATTTTGACTCGAAATGATCTTATCAAAGTTAACTATCCCATAAATTGCATTGCCCCATTTAGTGATACCCTAGCCAAAATTGGCACATGAATATGTCAATTTCAACTCATTTAGTGTGCTTTAGTGTTTATAGGCCAAATTGTGGACTTTGATGGAAATTGGTTAAAAGCATGGTTGAAGGTCATTGGTGGCCAAATTTAGGTGTCTACAACCTAGATTGAATAAATATGTTTGATTTATTGTGTCTTAGTAGGGCAGATTAGCAAGCATAACTCAAGGATATAAATTGTTACATATATTTAAGTTGAGTGGGCACAAACGTAGATGTATTGGTCTAATGACTAAAGAATACATAAACAAATAGGCACATGAAGATGCACAAAGTGATGAAAGAGATGAAAAGAATAATAAGAATTGATCAATGGAAATGATTTAGTTGTACCTATTAATGAGGAGACGCTCATTTTGATTAGCATGGATACAACTAGAATGGTCAATGTGTTGATTTGATCAATATGGGTAGGAGGCTTTGCCAAAGGTACCAAGGAGATACTTTTTTGCTGCTCTATTGCTTGTAAGACTTCCTAAGATGATTTTTATTGTAACACTTGATAGTATGCCTCATTATATAAAACACCATGAAAACTTGGCCTAAATGTGCACAAGGATTGACTCCCAATCTAATAAATAATTAAAAATAATGCACCAATGATAAAAACCATGATGAAAATGTTGACGTATGAATATGGAGGGACTCAAGAATAATGTGCAAGGAATCACCCAATGAACACATATAACTAAGTCAAGGCAATAGTGCTGAAAGCAAACAAATAGGTAAGTAAACAAACAAATAGGAAAATAAACAAATAGAAATCATGAAATAAAAGTAATAGAAATTATCCTAAAATTGAATTTTCCCTAGTAGGGCGGATTGAGGATAACTGACTAAGCTTAGATAAGACATGTTTTTGGATTTTGAAATTTTTGAATGTTTTGGCAATTTGGAGTATCTCAACTCGATCAAGAATGATGAGATACTAAATGGTCCAAGCTTGAAAAATGATGAGAGTGTGGATAACTTAAATGGATGCTCACAAAATGGCAAGAGCATAATAGACAAGGGAGACTGAGTTGAACTCAACATAATTTGAGCACGACCCACATAGTCCCAAAATGGCCCTAGGTCATAGTAGTTCTACCTTTCAACAAAGGAATCTGACTAGTGTAGTAGCTAATTCAAACAACACATGCATAGTTGGCATAGTGGCATAGTACGGCATAGGAATGACTAGTTGGTATGTCAAGTCACAATAAACAAAGGTTACCCCTAGTTTACCCATAGGTGATTTAATTAGGATACAAATGATTAGATCAATGATACTAATTTGCCCATAGGCAATTATAATTACTATCAAGATTGGTGAGATAGTGATTTGCCCTTATAGGTGGATATAATCAGGCTCACATAAACAAACTTGATTATAATGGAATAACAAAAAAAGGATGCAACTACCAAATTTATTTCATAATGCTCCAAAGTATTACCTCTATCTAGAATGCTTGAAATAACTATTAAAATTGATCTAATTTTTCATGCTAAAAACATGAACCAATGGATGAACCAAGGTTAAACGGGCTAGGTGGGGGTTGATCAAAACATGTTTTGGTTGATATATTGTAATGGTTGAATGGATAAGCAAAAGGCAAAGTGATACGGTGATAGACTGATATGATGATTGGATAAAATGGTAAGAGGGTTACCCCTAATTGATAAGGTGAATGGCAAGGTATGCATCAATGGCAAAAGGAATGGTAAATGAAAATGGTATGGTACATGTTTTTGGCTAATGATGGTTGTTGGGTTTATATGTGTTTGGCTTGAGTATGGTAAATGATTTTGTTGTTCTTGCTGATGGGGAGATGTACATCCTTCTCAGTAAATGATACAACCTGAATAGTCAATCATGTTAATTTTTAACCCACACCTCTTTTGAATAGTTGCTCTATCAAGAATGAGCTACAAATTTGGATGCAAATGATTTTATTGTGATCTCTATTGGTTATTGATTTTGCTTCCTTCAAATGTCAAGACAAGGTATCTTTGTAACCTCTACAAAGGAAAGCATAGCCAAGGATGGATAAGTGTTGGATGATAGGTTTGATTGGTAAATGGAATAATGGAGGATAATGTAAAGTATAATGGTGGGGAAACAAATGAAGATCGATGTTTTTAGGCACACACAATGTTGTTGATTTTGGATTTGACATAATTTTGGATGTGGCAGGGTCAAAGACTTCTGAATATTCTCTTAATAAAACCACCATATTTTTCTATTGTTTGAGCCTGAGAGTAGCTACCATTTGATTAGTCTATAGATTGGAATCTATTTTGATTTGATCTTTGATAATGTCTTCATCAAATAGTGAAGAACTTTTGTGCTTAGATATTGGTGCCTCGAAGAGGTTTTTACCAATGAAGTTGTCTCTATTGTCCCATAGTGCCTTTAAGAAGGTTTCACTGAAGAATATTGACTTTCCACTTTGATTGTCTTCTAGCACCTCCAAAAAAGTTTCACTCTAAAATTGTTCTTCTTTTGAATAAATGTGGTTGTCTCCTCCTTATTGTTCTTCAACTAATATGTCACCATGGATGCAGTTCAACAAGGTGTGATTTTATCAGTCCCAATCGACAATTATGGGAGATGGAAGGTCAATACAATGGTTATGTTGTTTGGTGGGAATGGTATGTGGAATGGTAATGGGATGGGGGTAGGTTGCATAATTCTTATAGAAGATGCTAAGAGAATTGTGTCAAAATCAAAGTACTCACCATCAAAAACCATGACATCTAAATCAAAATTTGAGTCTGACTCCATGGACTCTGAATCCAATTTTAAGACTGACATTAATTCTATTGTTGATGTTAAATCTAATATCAGTTAAAAAATAGAACATGACTCCAATGTCGATTCTTCATCTGATGTGGATGATGTTATAAATATGTTTTACTAAATGCTTAATTGATTCCACTACTGATGTTTTGATTGGCTCAGATGGATAGGTACTGATTGGATCAATTTAGTTTTTGATTAGCTTAATTGGGGTTATGATTGGATTGGTTAGGTTTTTCTAAAGTAGGGAAAAATTAGCACTGGATGAGGAATGGTTGATAGTTGGATAATGGTAGGGCATTGGGGAGCATGATTTCTCACACGAGCCACAAGATGAAGTCTTGAAATGGTAGTGATAAGGCATTACGAAGCTTGGTTGCTATCATGAGCCAAAGGATGAGGTCTTAGAATGATATGGATGGGGATTTGTGGAGCTTGTTTTCTCACATAAGCCAAAGGACAAAGTCCTAGAATGATATGGATGGGGTGTTTTGGACATTGGTTACTCACACAAACCAAAGGACTAGGTCTTAGTATGATAAGTCTAGGGCATTATGGAACCTAATTGCTTGCACAAGCTAAAGGATGAGGTCTTGGAATGATAAGTTGAGGGTGTTGTGGAGCTTGATTACTTGCAAAATCTAAAGGATAAGGTCTTAATATAGAAATGGTTGGGTGTCATGGAGCTTGATTGCTTACATAAGCCAAAGCATCCAAGTCCTCCTCAAAAACCATATCATCCCAGTTGGTAACTTGATTTGGATCATAAACAAGTGTTTGAATTTGTTTCTCAAATAAGTCATGATTATAGTCAATTTGTTAGGCAATTCTATGATAAATTGGATTGTATGTGTCTCCACTATAAGTGTAGCTATACATATCTACATTAATGAATAAAGCTCTGAAATAAAGAGGTTCTAGAGTTCTACAAACTCTAAAAAACAATGTCTAAAGGACAAAAGGTTCAAACTTGGTCTAACGTAGTCAAAAAAAGAGGGGTGGAGATGTATCTCCAAACAATGGTCTAAAAATGGAGTTGTATCTCCAAAATGGTCTATGTTAAAACTTGGCATAAAATAGTCTAATGTCAAATGTCATACAAACAAAAGGCCAAGCATCTAAATAAAAACTAGCATGTTAAACTTTATGTCCAAAGTGTTCTAAGAAGGTCTAAACTAGGAAAGGGAAATGTTTCTAGGTCTTTTATCCAAACATGAAGTCAAAAGCTAGGCTCAAATAAGTTGTGATATGAATTTTGGCCAAACTTGGCATCAAAAGCTAAACTTTAAACAAATACGATGATGAGATTTTAATTTAAAAGGCTTGAAACACTTTGACATAAACCCGACACATAAAATCAAACATAAACATGATCAGTTGGTATAAGGCAAAAGGCACTTGGAGAAAGTTTGTGTTTTCCCAAATAAAGGCATAAACAATGATGAGGATAAGTATTGTGATCAAAAAATCAATAGTTTTCAAAATTGGATAATAAATTAACCTAAGTTACACAATCTAGAAGAGAAATATCTATGTATCAACCCCTATGAAATGAGGCTGAAACAAAAATCAATCAATGTTTGGATTCAAACTTAGAAAAGTTAATTGAAAACTCAAATGTTGAAAGCTAGGATATAGTTGACCAAACAAGCTAGACAAATTTGAACATCATGATTGTACTAAACAAAGATCTAACGAGGCTCAAATGATTGGTTTTGACAATGATAGTTGAGATAAGACAAGTTTTAAAATAATTTGGGTAACATAATGGTGTTATCACTTCCAAAAAGATGTGATCAATGGTTTGTTTTAAAGACTTGTAAGGCTTAAGACCTAAAAATGATTTGGGTAGCACAACAGTACCCACTTCAAACAAGTGACACACACATAAACATGTCTAGAAAAAGTTTAAGACAAAATGTGTGCTGGCAAAATGGCCAACATAACACCTCCTTGAATAAAGGAGTAATGTATAAACAAACTTGATTTGACATGGTTTAAATAACAAGTGAGAGTTTTAGTCTTAAAATACCAAGCAATAAATAATAAATGACCAAAATAAAACAAAGTATAATCGGCCTAAATCCTATCAAGGTGTGGCAATGCAGGGTTGATTAAAACCTACAAGTTTTCAACTGTATAGATAGATCTCATGTGTACACACTTTCACATATGCACATAAGAGAAGAAATAAATCAATTGAGTATGCATCAATCGTCTTGTTGTGAAAAGGTCTATTCATTTCCATAACCACTACATCCATCACTTACTCAATGTAGTGGGATGTCCAGATTGATCATATATACTAGGCTTAGCTTGCCACTAATGGAGATGTTTTAACTGCTTAAACCACTGTCCTAGCGGGGTGATCCTAATTTGTATACCACCCCCCATGGAGAGGGGTTGAAACACTACTGAGAGATTAATCCCCAAGTCAATGCTTCCATAAATAACTCATGAGAGGTAATGACACCCCCTTCACAAGCCAAAATTCATGAAAATAAAAGATGAGTAGTGTTGTTTCCAAAATCAGCTTAGCTCATTTTGGAAGCAACCCCCTACGAAACTTGTCTGTTTCATCTTTTGTCTCTCTAAGTTCATTTTTCGATACGAATTCTTTAATTCATTTTCATCTTGGTCGGATCGGGGAGTGGTTACTATCTGGTCAAGGCAAATTTTTTCCTTCCCCTTTTCCTTTTTCTCCTCTTGCCAGAGTTGGTCTCTTTTTGTTTTTTCCTGCAAGGGCGGCGATTTTCGCCGCCCCTGCGTTTTCCTTGTTTTTATGCAAGGGCGGCAATTTTCGCCGCCCCTGCATATTTATGTAAGGGCGGTGAATTTCGTCGCCTCTACTTTTTTTTGTAAGGGCGGCGAATTTTGCCGCCCCTGCATTTTTCCTGCAAGGGCGGCAATTTTAGCCGCCCCTGCAAAAGAGACCGACTACATGTAAGGGCGGCAAAAATCACCGCCCTTGCATGTCTCAATTTTTGTGCAAGGCATTTATGGCCACACGCGGCGGGTTGTTAGGGTGAGTTTTTCACCCTATATATTTCGATTTGATCCTCTTTCTTCTCACTGCTTCCTCTTCTCCTACCTCTTGCACCTGAGCGCTCCAAATGGCATTTCAACGCATCAACTCGCAGATCTGACTTTGTGGTGCGCGCATTTTCTAGGTAGGGTTTGTTTTTCGGGTTTTTTTTCTTTTTGTTCTTCTTTTCTAGTTTAGTTTTTAGTTTTTTTCCTTTTTCCTCCCCCTACCCATGGTTTTTTCTATTGCAGCCTCAAACAGATGGCATTTTTTGCCGCCCACGTCTTTGCTAACCCCCGTGCAAAGGCGGCGAAATACGCTGCCCTTCCACAATCCTCCCTTGCCTAGCGCAGTGGCGGCGATTTTTGTTGCCTCTGGTTTTTTGCAACCCTTGTGCAGAGGTGACAAAAATCACTGCCTTTGCACTTTGCAAACTCCTGTAAGGGCGGTGAAATTCACCGCCCTTGCATCCTTTCCACAAGGGCAGCGATTTTTGCCGCCCTTGCATTTTTGTCCAATTTATGCAAGGGCAGTGATTTTCGCTGCCCCTGCATTTTTCTTCCATTTTTCAGCTAACTCCCAAAATTTCTTTCGGGTTGTCCCTTTCGCGCTTTTTCTTCCTCATTTTCTGCCCCTTTGCTTAACCTGGCCTATTTAAGTGACCTTCAGTAACCCATGTCACTTAAATTGTGCTCTCCCTCTCTCGCTCACTCTCTTTTTATCAATGGCAGCAACACTTTCAGCGAGTTCCTGTACACCTGCTCCCGTCCAATCAAGATCGTTCTCTATGACAGAAGCATCTCCCTCGAAGGTGAAGATAATGAAATACAAATACTAGGGCATCTTCTCACTCACATCAGTCACCTCGAATGTTGATGACATTCGATATACAGAGAACGGCCACATGGACATGGCCGAATTCCTGGGGTGAACTAAGGTAACCAATCCCAGCACTGGGATAAAAAGAATTGTTGAGAGCAACATCCACCTGGTGGCCACCTTTTCAGTAGCAGCGCATCATGCAGAGTTTGTCCTCTAGTGCGCGCACTTTTACAACAAGGAGACCAGATCGGTCTCAGATGCCAACGGCAACATAATAATTCGGTTGGACCCTAATTTTATCGACAAAGCTTTCTTGTGTCCTCCGGCCACCGAAGTGACCCAAATCGATTTCGAAGACGCACAGAAGGAGTACGACAAAGACCTCAAAAGGGAAAAGAAGGTCATGAACTATAAATGGCTCAAAACTTCAAGGACCAGTCTATCTAGATGGTTGAAAAGCTTCCCCAGAAGTGATTTTGTTGAGGAGGTTGGTGACTTAATTACCCTCCTCAGCAGAGTACGGGGCCTCCCGTCCTCTTCACAATTTCATGAATGGATGTATTCTTTCATTAAGATCATCCTTCAAGGCAAACAAACCATCTTTTGGGGGGAACAGATTAGCAATGCTATCCACGAGCAACTGACCAGGGTACAAACCTCTTTCAAATTCTACATGACCTCGTACCTGGTCTATATAGTTGTTGCCATGCAATCTTTCCCAGGTTTGACAACAGAGGGGGATAGAAGGACCACCCCGGTCTACTCGTACTATCCACAACTGACACTTCAAGGGTCAACACGTCATTTCAAGCGAGTAAATGATGCATTCTTCACCGTATTTTTGTGTCTCTTCGATCCTCAGCTGGAGCAGAAGAGAATATCAGATGAGGCATGGGCGGTAGTGAATAGTTATGGGTGCATGTTCCTCCAGTTTCCTACCTTTTGCTATCTTTGGGTGGGTTTTTACCAAGGATACCCTTACATGCTCCCAAAATTTCCTTCAGACAGGTTGGTCCTAATGGAGCTTTGCCGACAACTGTCTGTCGTACACATAAAGCAGATGGAGCTCAAGAGACCCAGTTTCAAGTTCCCTGTCCAGATTGGTAGATTTTTAGTTGCTACATCAACTAAAGCCAAGGTCATGGAAACAAAAATGCAAATGGTTACCATCAAACCATTCAAAAGATGGGAGAAGTTTGACTACAGAGGAGTCAGAGAGATGATCCAAAAGAAAACCCAGTTCCACGAGCCCATGATTGAAGATATCTAGGTAGACATGAGGACGGCTGATGAGATAAGGAAAATGGACTATTGCCGTCTCACACTTGAACAAATAGGGTACCTCGGGCTCGCAGAGACCCTTCAGGTTTAATTGACGATGGTAATATCGTAAATATCAGATATCTGGCAGAAAAGGTCGTTGATTCCCCTCTCCCTCCAATTAACTGGTCTCAAAAGGAATTGACTTCTCTGAGAAAAAGATTTGAACCAATATTGGCTAACACCAATGATTGGTTAGCAGCCAAAGGGATCACCCTAAAAGAATTCGTCACAGGATCAGAGGCTGAATACCAAGCAGAGTTGAAGAGGAAGGCAGAGAATCGAACAAAGAATAAAGGAGACGTTCCTTCTCCATCTAAGCCTCGCAAACCTAGAATCATTTTTGTCTCCAAAAATCTTAAACCTGCACAAGAGCCTGAAGCAGCAGCTGAAGGAACTAAAGAACAGAGCCTCGAGGCATAGATAGCTCAACCCATGGAGACACAGGATCAACCTTCAGAATGACCAAGTGTTGAGTCTCCGATCTCGTTGGGACAAGCACAGCCGATCCAGAGCACCTCTCTTTCTCCCCCTCAGTCTCCTGCAGTCCCTGCTTCTCCTATCTCTCCAATCAGTGTTCCATCTTCTGGAGCTGCTTCCCCTTTCAGGGTTATTTTTGATGATCCTCAGGGCCCTTCAGCAGGTTCTCCCCACTCTTTCGGGTCCATTTTGAGTCTTTCATCTGTGTCTTTCAACCTGCCACCAAGCCCTGCACCTGAGCCGGAACCAGTAGTTGATACGATTTCATCGATTACTCTAACTACAACCACTGTCACCACCAGTAGTATGGAAGCTGCTACAATGACACTGGCAGAGGCAACTATTGTTGCAGCAGGTACTTCTCTCTCGCCATGGATGTCTGCTTTCACACTTAAAAGAAAGAAAATGGCCATCTCCCCGGATGAATTCGACTTTGGTAAGATAATATCGGCGAAAGCAAAGGCTCCTAAAAGGCCAAAAATCCTCTCCAGGTTGGTCGAAGAAAAGGGGCAAAAATTTCTAGAAATTGCCAAGCCTCCTCAGGATGCAGCCCTTGAGGGTTTTGAAATGAGCATTTATTTCGTCTCTCATGTTGAACTTGGCAAAGTTACTCACGAAGGGGCAAAGAGTGATCTTCAGGCAGCAATGGACATTATGGTCCAAAAGTTTGACAAAGAAAAAGAAATGAAGGATTTTTACAAAGCCAAGGCTGAGCAGTTAACAGCAGTTATCAGAAGATTCACTATTCCCCATGAAACAGCGACTTCAAAGGCCTTTTCTGTGGATGATCCAGTCATTCATAAAGCCGAAAAGACCTATTTAAAAGGGAAAGTCATGGAGGGATATATTGAGAGGATGCACAATCAGGGAGTCTCTTTACTATCAGAAGTTGTAAAAAGAACAGGTAAAATGAAGAGATTGAAAACTCAAGTAGATGACTTTGTCTCCCTTATCTCTCGGGAAATTGACGGCTTAGAGAAAGATCTTAGCAGGTGGAAGGAAATGAAGGATCTCAAAAAGAGTACCCTGATAACTATCGGCATCATCCCCAACAAAGATTCCTATGTTGAGATCAAGGAGTCAATGGTCTTCAGAATTTAGGTACTCAAGGACTTAATTGATGATCTCAAAGCTTTCAAGGAAGCTAGCGAAAAGAGTGACCTGAACCTGCTTAACAAGTTAGAAGAGCTGCCATGCAACTTGACCCCCAAGGACCATCAGTTCCTTCCGGCAGAGGAAATGATTCAAAGTTTTAAAGGGATGATCTAGAAGGATTTTGAAGAAGCGTCTTTCTCGATGACTTCAGTGGATAGCATTTTAGATGCTCAGTTAACTTTGGAGAATTTGAAATCTAGGTTAACTGGCCATTCTAAAGCCATCACAGCATTGAAAGACGCACTGATCAGAGCGAGAGTTGTCTCCAAAAACGCAGCTATGCCAGACAACATAGGAATTTAGGAATCAATCACAATGTACGATGCTCATCTAAAAAAGTCTGGCAGCAAGAATTGACTCTCCATCTCCCCCTTCTCTCTTCTTCTATCCTTATGCATTTCTGTTTTGTGCAGAATGCATGCAATTTTGTAATATGTAATTACTTGTAAATATTTTGGAAAATATCTAAAAGTCAAAAGATGAGTCATCTTTGACCAGGATATTTTGTATTTTATTATTTTCTATTTTTGAGGATTTTCTCCCTATATATAGTGGAGACCTCATTTGTAATCGGTCTTCTGGAAAATTTAATAGCAAACACTACTGAAATTGAAACAACTTTTGAGACTTTGTGCTCAAATTTGTAAATCATATTTTGATGAAATAAATGAGAAGCAGGTTTGTTTCAGACTTTGTGTTGAGATTATCTGTGTGATTTAGGAAATAGTTCTTATGTCTTTTCCTAGAAATATCTTGTTTATTTGATCTTGTAAGCAGTGGGCGTGTTTATATTATCTAAAGGCGTTTCTAGAGGATAGAAGATAGACTTTGTGCTACTTTTATCTTTGAGATTCAGTTATCTTTTGTAGTTTCAGGTGAAGCCTTTGTGTTTCACTTTACTCTACGGTTATACTTGTTCCGGGTCCATGGGGAAGTTACGGAAGACTTTGTGCTTGCGTGAGCGTTCTTGTGACTTTGTTTCTTCAGGTGATCTCTTGCTCTTCGTTTGACACCATTCCTGAAAGAAGAGGAACGTTGTTAGCATTAGACCAAGATTTTCCCCCTTTTGTTCTTTATACATTACTTCTGAAAAAAGAGAAGTAGATGTTGTTATACCACCCCCGTGTATTATTTTTTGCTTAATTATACATTCGGTGCATAAGTATTAATAGGGAACCTCCCCTTGATGAGAGGAGAGATTTATCTCGTCTAGATCTGGTAAAGCCACACTCCTTGTGATGTAAATCTCCCTTATGCTGTGGCTGATATCCCCATTTTGTCATCAGTTAGTTGACGACAAAATATTCACCCAACAAGTAGAAAGACTTTAGGGTTGCTTTTAGATCACCCAATACTATGCAAGTTTGTGGAGAGCTTAGAAAACTTTTTTATATGCCTTGAACTAGGCACTAAAATGCAATGGAAAGGCACTTTTGATCCCCACGAGTTCCCTATAAGGGATGGGGGGAGGGCATACACGTGTTATCCTTTTTGTGAAACAAATAATTAACAAATAAGTTGCAAATAATTGCAAGTGAGGTTTAATTTTAAGAACCAATTTGTATGTGATGTTATTCATTAATATCCCCTTGACTTAAGTGAAAAAAAATGAAAGAATATTTTCACAAAAGACCAAATTAATCAACACCATCTAGTTCATTTTAAACCTAAAGTCTAAATGTGCAAGATGTATCTTAGGTTTGTTTTAAAACACCAATTTGAAATGTTCAAGATTTAAACATGTGTTTTAGGCACCAAATTTGAAATGTTTCTAAGACTTATCATGTTAGATTCATTTTAGGAACCAAACGCCAAATGTGTGAAAAACTAAACATGTTCATTTTAGACCCAAATTAAAATGTGCATGATTTGACTAAGTTCTTATTAAACCCCAAAAAAAAAAGTTTTATTAGTAAAAAAACATGTAATTTTTATCTTGAAATCAATCATTCAACCTACAAATGTTAGATAATAACATGTTACTTTGAAGCAATTTCTTGATTGGGAAAATGATGTTTGATTTTGAGCTCTTAGGTTTGGATTTAATTTCACACAGTGACCGTTGACGGTCATAGATAATTACCAATGATTTAAGGTAATCATGACAGACAGTTAGAAGGTAATTGCCATCAATCAAACAAAATTGCTATCAGTTGATAAAGATCATTAGAAATGACCTATGAACCTGAAGGTAAAACCACAAATAATGAAACATGTTAGGTTAGGCTTGGTTAGATGAAATTTGATAAAAAAAATTGCAAGGTAAAACTTAGTTGATGGATTTAGATGATATTGAAACCTAGAAATCAAGGAATGAAATGATAAAAAGAATAAAAATGCAATCTTTAAGTTCATTTATCCTCTGCAACATCAACTTTGATGGTCTCATAAATTTTATGGTGGTTGGGCAAAACTATTGGCAGTTAGGGCCTAACCATCACTGGTTACACCTGATCGTCACCGATCTCTGTGTAGATCTAAGAAATAAAACAAAATCAAATCCGACTAAAATTAGGTTAGAAGATCAATTTTAGAGAGCTTCAAACATCCAAATGAAGATTTAAAAGCTACATATTGATGTCCTTTTTATGTGGGGTGTATTGGGTCCCACTAGGCATGCCATTTATGATACTAGGAATTTGATGATGGAGGGGATTTTAGATCAAGTGTTAGTCTCAAAATGAAATCAAATTGACAAAAACACACTAACAAAGCATAACACCTCCATGCCTAGATCATGGGGGGAGCTTGATAAACAAACAACAAGTGACAAAGCTCAACTAAAATACAAGAAAACATACCTTCCTTAAATCCTCCAAATGATGTGTTTGTTGGCTTGCTCGAAATGTGATCAAAAGGTCTTCATCTATGGGGTTTGGCTATTTCCATCTCCTCTTACCACCATGTTTAGCTTGATGTTTCTTGAAAATGGCTTAGCTTGGCTCAATTTTGGAATTATAACACTATGCATTTGCTTCATATATCAAGTCATGCATTATAACATTACTCTATGTTCTAAGATCTCTAAATGAAGAGCTCTAGACTTGATTTCATAGGCTTTAAAATGACTTGGAATGAGTTCAATATTAGGGATGCCATGGATCTGTTAATTCGTGGAAGTACACCAAAATTAATGTGAGACACAATCTGCACAAAGGCCAAATCTAGGCAAACACACAATTATAAATTATGAATAATCCAAGACTAATTTTCACATAACAAAGTTAATGGATCTGACTCAATACACTTGGATTAGATAAAATATATGAAGTACAAGTATAAATAGGAGTGGATGTAACTCCTCCATGAAGGGTGATCCAGGATGCATCAAAATAGAGTATAACTCCCCGGTCTAAAAATAACCAGTCAATAGAGTAACCCCCATAATGAATGAGGTGTAAGATAATTACTATGACAAATGACAGGTCAAAAAAAACTTCTGTGACTGCACACCTAAGCAAGACTATCCACAAATGTAGAAAATCCAAATAACATGGAATATTCGAGTAGGAAAAATATAATAAAATGTGAGGAAAATAAATCTTACACTAACACCCCCTCCATAAGCATATATTAAGTGGTCAATGATAAAAAGGGTCCTGACAATTAAGCCTGATCAGGTACCCATGTATAATGCAATCCCTCATAAATATATAAGATAAAACCTAGTGGAAAAAACTCTCCCCAAAAAGAGAGAAATGAAGAAGTGAAGATGTTACAAGGCCCCTTGAAGATGATGAAGATGCCAAAATGGACTACACCCCAAAAAGAGCTCGTAGATAAATGAAATTGATCTCAATGAAGGGTTTGGTGAAGATATCAACAACCTACTCTAAAGACTGGAAAAATACTAAGTTGATGACCTGCTCATGAATCAATTCTTGAATGAAGTGCATGTGAATCTCGATGTGTTTGGTCTTTTGATGAAGGACTAGATTCCTATTGATCTAAATGGTGATCTAGTTATCATAAAATATGATTGTAGGCCATCCAATTTGAATACCAAGCACAGAAAGAATCCCCTAAAGCCAAATAGCCTTAGTAGTTACATTAATAGATCCCCTATACTCTATCTCTATGGAAGATAGAGTAATAGCATTCTACTTCTTGCTCAACCAACTGATAGGGTCTGAACCCAATGAGAAATTGTAAATTAAAGTGGACTTATGACACTCAGTGTCACCATCCCAATCTAAGTCTGTGTAGCTGACCAAGTCAAAATCTAAACCAACCTTGTAGTGTATCCCATACCTGTGTGAACACTGAATGTAGTGCAAGATCCTCTTAGCTTATCTCTAGTGCAATGCTTGGGGCTCCTACATGAATCTCGAAACAATACTAATGGCATAAGAGATGTTGGGTCTAGTGTGAGTCAAGTAGATTAGGCTACCAATAAGTGTTGATACAAGGTAGCATCGACCAATGGAGTGGAATAGTTAGCCTCAAGCTTGACTCCATATAGGAATGGAGTCATAGATGGCTTATAGTTAGCCATGTGAAACTATGCCAAAAGATCAAGATAGTATTTGGTTTGTGCAAGTGAAATCCCTGAATCAGTTTGAGAGATCTCAATGCCTAGGAAGTAGTACAGTAAGCCCAAGTTAGTCATGGTGAATCTTTCCTGAAGAGTTTTCTTCATTATTGAGATAGTTGAAGAACTCCTAGTGATTAAAATGTCATCAACATAAAAAACCAATATCAATAATGAATCATCCTATCACAAGAAGTACACATTGGGGTTTGAGTGGCATTGGGTAAAACCTGAAGCAAGAAAGAAGGAATCCATTTTGGCATATCAAGCCTTAAGGGTCTTGTTTGAGTCCATAAATAGATTTTCTAAGTCTACACACTAAAGAAGAATCCCAAATAAATCTAGGTGGTTGATTCATGTAGATCTCCTCCTCAAGGTCTCCATGAATAAATATACTCTTCACGTTCATCTGATGCACACTCCAACCATGTGTGATGGCTACTACAAGTGTGAGTCTAATTAAAGTCATCTTGGCTATTAGTGCAAAGGTATTTGAGTAGTTGATGTTGGCTACCTATTAAAAACCTTTAGCTACCAATCTAGCATTGTACTTTCCAATAGACCCATCTACAACATACATGGTTCGATATATCCAATGACATCAAACCATCTTTCTTCCCTTAGGAAGTGAAGTCAAATCCCAAGTGTGATTGCTAATCAATGAATCATATTCCACATCCATGACTCTATCCCACTCAAGTATGCTTAATGCCTCTCTGAAAGTCTACAAATTAGTCATAAAAGCAAAGAAGGCATGTGGTCCACTCTAAAAGTCTACCTGAATACATTTGTCATCATCTAGATCCCCTACCCAAGTGCCTGCACTTTGAAGTGTCTACCTAGCCCAAAGAGGGCCTAAAATGGGTGAGTCAGGTGTTGAATCCTCATCTTCTAATGCATGCCTATAAGTGGATGAGGATGACTCCCCATCAGTCTACTCGCTACCAAACTCACTATCAAATAAAGAAGAAGAATAAGCCTCTACCTCGATAACCTGTTATGAATAATTTAAATCCTCAGACTGCTCATCCAAACAGAGTGAAACTGATGTAGATAGAGAAGTGTTTGGTAAAGAGTCAATGGGACTCTCCTAAAACCTAACACTTCTCTCTATGAACAATTAATGAGTCATAGGGTGGATAAGCTTGTAACCCTTGACCCTATCTAGATACCCAACAAAGATGCAAGGTTTGGATTGAACCTCCATAGCCTTACATTTATTTTTAGGAATGTGTGTACCATCATCAGTGATCTAAAGACCCTAAAATGTTGTACCTCTAGCTTCCTATTATGCCAAGATTCAAAAAGAGTGATGCCCTCTAAAGCTTTGTGAGGAACTTGATTCTAAATGTAGCATGCATAATTGATCTCCTCTGCCTAAAATTGTGGAGCCAATAATCTAGATTAAATCATATAGCTTTCCATTACCTTTAAGGATCGATTCTTATGTTCTATTACACAATTATAATGAGGAATGTACGGTACTATCTACTAAAGATCAATCCCCTATGTGGTACAAAATTACATAAATTTGTGGTTGACATACTCCCCCCATTGTTTGTTCAAAATATTTTGATGCACTTTCCAGATTGCTTCTCAGCAAGAGCCTTGAAGTTTTGAAAATTATCAAACACTTCAGACTTTTGTCTAAGAAAGTAGACCCATGTGTATCTATAAAATTCATTAATGAAGGTGAGGACGTATTTGGCCTTGGTAAAAGAAGGATGGAGAAATTATCCTGTGAATTCACTGTGAAACAACTCAAGATGTATTGAAGCTCTCCTAGATTTTCCTTTGTCAAATTTCTCTTTGGGATGTTTTCCAAGGGCACAACCCTCACAAAGTCCCTTAGATAATTTAACTCTAGGCAAGCTAACAACCATGTCTTACTAACTTAGCTACTCAACATAATAGTAGCTAAGATGGCGAAACCACTCATGCCATAGCCTGTTAACTCCATCTAAATGAGTAAGCAATGTGATAGGAAAAACATATAAAGAAAAATAGGAAAAGGTTTATAACTTAAAATGGTGATTAACCCTCTCTAATGAAATTGTAGTGTCATTGTGTAGCTCTTTTATCTCAATGGAATCTGGTGTGAACTTGACTCTCATACCTTGCCCTATGTGGGTAATCTGATACACTAAAAAGAGATTAGATGATAGTGAAGGTACACTTAGAACATTTGTGAATGTTCTAGCTTCAAATTAAAAAAACCCTCTCCTTATAACTATTATTGGAGTGTCATCACCCAAAGTGATAGAGGACATGCTATAGGGCTTTAAGTCAAGAAACTTAACCTCTGATGAACCCATATGGTGTGAAGCACTAAAGTCTATAACCTAAGATGAAGTATATGTGGAAGCCACTAAAACTAAAGCTTTGCCCTTAGGTTTCTCTTTCCCTTTTTTCTTTGCCTTATAGGATTCTTTTATCGATGAATATTGTTTGATGGACTTAGGGACCCCTATATTGTTCTTCTCCAAGAGATGTGTAAGGTGGTCTATCAGTTTATTCATGCACTTGTGCTCATTATGCCCATTCATCTTGTAATAAGATCACTTAACCTTCTCTCTCTTAGGTTTCCCTTTGGAGGAGGAGGTTTCAGTGCTAGTTTTTGTAGTGGTTTTCTATTCTTTCTTCTTCTCTAGATCCTTACTCTTTTGTTTCTTATCCTTGTTGTTAGAGGCTTTCTGTTTCCCATTCTCGACAATGAGGGCTGAAGGTTTAGAAGACTTGAGGGTTCCCATCTAGATCAACTTATCATGTTCCTTAGTCAAATATTTAATAAATTCATCTAAGAATGACATTTTCTAATTGGCTCCTATGGCTCTCTTGGTAGCATAAAAGGTAGAGACAAATACAGAATAATCAGGTCCTAGTTTTGCAAGCACAAAAAAAACTAACTACTCATCTTTTTCCTCAGTTCCACACTCTTTTAACTATAATATAAGTGACTTAATATTGGTAAAGAAGTACTCCAATGTGTCAAAGTTTCTAGGGCTCAAACTAATTATCTCAATCTAAAGCTCATGACCCCTCATGGTGTCAACTTTCCCAAATAATTTTTCTAGGGTGTCTCATACTTCTTTAGGAGATTTGGTCGACTCTATGTGAAATAAAAGTTTTTACAACACTAAAAGACATAACATTTCAAAGGCTTCATCACATTTATTAAACCATTTTATCTTGTCTGCATCAGTTATGGGCTTAGTTTCTACTCTCATAGTTATGCAAAATAACCTTTTACTCCTAAGCACCATTGTAATCTTACTTTTCCATTCCTGGTAATTAAAGAGCATGAGTGCATTAACAATGCTAATATCTATTGAATAATTAATATTAATGTATTGTTATTATTTTTTTAATAATCAAATGTGCAAAAAGGAAGATAATTGTAAAGCAGAATCACAAACCACAATACACCCCCCTGAAACTAAGTTAGGCAGTCCCCCCGCCAAATTTGGCACTTTATAATTTAGTGTGTTTTACAATGCAAATGGGCTAGATACGTGGGAAATTTAAAAAGACACGTTATTTAAAAGATGATGCTCAATTTTGAGCTACTATTTATAAGATATTAACCAAATAAATTCCCATCAATAGCCTATTTTTAATTTAAAAATTGTACTCAATGATTAAAATATGCCTGATGCTAAGGGGTTACCTAGCGTTCCAACTAGTCATTGAAACCAGATCAGAGTGTAGAATTTAGAGGTTTTGATCATGAGGGGGAATTGGCCTCTTGCCAACTCGGACCTCACCCTTCATCTTCGTCGAGCTAATTTCTCAAAAAAGACTTAATTCATCAAATTATAAAGTCTAATTTTAGAATACAAAGATAAATCAAATGAGAAATAAAGCAAAAAAGATAAGTTTGAAATATCACATTGGATTTGAAGTGGGCCCACCAAAGATAAGCACCAAAATGAATCACCCAAACCCTAGTTTCCTTTTGTTAGTAGTTTATCTAATTTTGGGCACCACCAAAGGAGAAATTTAGGTCTAAAGATGAACCAGGATGTTGTTGTGAGGTTGAGGGAGGTTGTGATCAGCTATCAGAGACTTGTAGATAGAGAAACATAGTTTTTTTTATGACACTAGGTATAAAAATGCTATTAAAGAGATGTTTTTACAGTTAGAGCCTTCAAAAACACCTCCCATTGATTTGAGGCTGCATGTAGAGGCCAAAAAAACTTTGTCCAAGGGTCTGCAATTGGTCAAGGTGACTTTCTACTTTAATTTAGGCTTGAACTAGAGATTATGGGGCACCAAACTTCCATCAGAGAGCAAAAAATGTGATCTAAATTTTTTACTAAATAGCAGGATGTTGGGAGAGTCATGGAGATCCTTCACAAAGTTGAGAAACACTGCATAGGAGATGTTGAAACCTCCTTGTAAACTTGCAAATGCATTTTTATGACAAATAACAAGAACCATAACCAAACCAACAAATAATAATACCACAATAACCAAAAAAAATTATTGCAAAAGGAATTAATCTCGAATTTGAAACTAGTTGTAGCAATAAACTAGACACTAATGATACCAGTGTGGCTCTGATACCATATCAAGGATGCCACAAATCTGCTAGTTCATGGAATTGCATTAAAATTAATGTGAGACATGATTTTCATGAATGCCAAATCTGGGCAAACACATATAACTGCAAAATATGAATAATCCAAGACTAATTTACACATAACAAAATTAATGGCTCCAACTCAATACATCTAGATTAGATAATTTGTATGAAGTACAAATGAAAATAGGAGTGGATGTAACTCCTCCATGAAGGGTGATCAAGGATGCCTCAAAATAGAGTGTAACTCCTTGGTCTAAGAATAGTTGATCAATAGAGTAACCCCCACAATGAATGAAGCATAAAATAACTATTATGACATATGACATGTCAACAAAAACTCCTATGACTGTACACCTAAGCAAGACTATCCACAAAAGTAGGAAATATAAATGTCATAGAATATTCGAGTATGAAAAATACAAAAAAATATGAGGAAAATAAATCCTACACCAACATTAAATCCTAACTTTGTTTGGCTTAATTAACCCCAGTAGGGTTAAAAGGTGTCAAATGGTCATGATTAGCATGGGTGGGATATTTTCCAAAATGATAACTCATAAAATCTAATGATGAAAACCTAAGATATTAATTGATTTTTGAATTTCCCTTTTTTGATAATTGCTCATGGATGAATTCAATTAGGATTTGATTGGGATTTGCATGTTAATTAATCCCTTTTAGGCATTTAAACATTTGATTTGTAAGATTTGATTTAATTAATTTGGTCATTTGCTCTTTTTAATTGATTTATGGGCCAAATTTATTGATTTTCATGGTTATGAAGCCAAATTCAATATGTTTAGAAATTATTTAAGCTATATGTTAAATGATTGGTAAGAATTGGTCTAAAGTCAGGTAAAAATCCATTGGTGGCCAATTTTAGATGTCTACAGCATGTTAACCTAGATACTACATGACATCCTATAAAATCTTGGGATGTGATTAAATTGATGTGAGGGATTTCAGCCACCATGCATTGGACCACCCCAATTGTTCATAATATTGACTAGTTTTCATCCATGCAATGCTTGCAAAGGCATTACTGGGCCACAAATTGGTAGTGATTTACCATCCCTAGCAAAGACTTGCACAAAGTGAAGCACAACAATAAGACCAAGAATTGATATTGAAAGGTTTGCATAGTTCTTGTAAGTACCTTTTCAATATATGTGGTAATCTTGATTGCCAAAAATTTAGGCCAATTAAAATCCTTGTATAACTTTGTCATTCAGTAGGCAATGTTAATGACACCTCTTGTTGTTTGCTTTGCATGCTTTATGGTTTGCTAAAATCTTTTAGTAATACATTTGACCATGATGCACAATGAAGCATCCATAATTAAATCAATAGGAGTTCCTCTTCCTTCCCTAGTGGTGAATTATTCTCTGATATCTGAGTGAAGTGGTGGCATTATAGACTTGTATTACATTAGAGATTTACCATAATTAGGTAGGTCAGTTGCTCTTGACATTCAGTGTGCATTAATCTAGATGGTAATATCTTAAGCTAAATGAATAGAACCTTGGTTTTACCGACTCAAAAATGTCACCATGACTTCATCTAACTGGCTAAATGTAGGCAGCTTTAGTAACCTTTCAGTTTCTAAACCTCAGAGTGGATGTTTTAGTGTTAAAGTTCCTAGTTGTGTTGCTCATTGGGATTCTTAAGCAAACAAAGTAGCTTATGCCCCATAGATGAAATTGAAGGGTTTTAGATCATTATAATTTGTTTATTAAAGTCCTATCCCTATTCCCATTTCCTCCTCGACATCAAAAAGTGGGATCAATAGTTAACCTTTGTCCATGGTTGGATGAATGAACGTAGTTGATGATTAGTCTAAGGAATTACACCCTAGTGAAAAATATGTTCACAAATAAATAGTCATAAAGTTGATCATAGAAATATCTTATTATCTATAGGATGTAATGTTTGATCATTTTCCATATCCTTTTCTTTTATATTTGTTTATGTAGACATCCAATTCCTAACACCACTTGTGTTGAAATTGTCAATCTTACTCAAATTGCACTCAAATGCACATTTTAGGTCAAAATCCATAAAATGTGCTAAATGGTTCAAACTTGTCATTTATAAGTGCCAATTTAGGTCAAAGTATCCCTAAATGGGGCAATGCAATTTATGGGCCAGCTATCTTTAATCAATTCATTTCGAGTCAAAATGACGATCTCGCCTTTTGTGATCTAAATCACTCTTTTTTTCTAATTCACTAGTACACACCACATACCTTTGTTATTTTGCATTGGAAACATCCTAAATGGAAATACAGTTCCAGTGCATCTAAAATCACCTTCTAATTCTTCCTAAGTGAAATTAGAACTCAGAAATATGACTTTTGACCATTTTGATTAATTAAGGACCAATTTTCAAATAATTGCACAAATGTTGATTAACCTTGTTTAATACTAATTAATCCAAATCAAGAGTTTAAGTGGATTTTCCATGAGATTTGTTGAATATTTATTTTTTAAAATTGATTCTTATTATATGCATCATCAGGTGACATCATTTTTTTGGAAGGCATCTCTAGGCCATAAATGCCACAAATATCAGGTTATGCATCACCCATGCCTAGTTAATGCCTCTTATGCCTCTTCAATGCCCCTTCTTCCAAGATCATGATGAAGATAATTATAAATTTAATTCCAAATATTAGGATTATCCTCAACCACACATCTTCATCTCAAGATGGACGGTTTAGGTTGATCCTGACTAATCTCAAAAATCTATAAATAGAGAGGCCATGAACATCATTTATAAGCTTGAATATTATAAAGTTATAATGCTAAATTGTTTCCACAAGGCTTTTCATTTAGTCATAGAATTTGTTTGCAAGCTTCATTGATAGGCTAGTTTAATGATTTGGAATCAAGACCCTAGGTTTTATAGAGTGTTCTTGAGGCATTGGAGGAGCTCACCACCATTGTTGACAAAGACAAAGATGCTTGATGAAGGGAGAACATGTTTTTGAGCCACATGGGTATGGTGAATCCATTTGGGAAGGTAATATGGTGTTGCTTTCTTTCATTTATTTCTTGTTATCCTTTATAACTCCCATAGGAATAGATATGCTTGGTTAGTTAATTATTTATGCGTGTTTCATTGTTTATGGACTAATGCTTGACTAACTTGATTTGTAATCCTCTCTACATCTTGGCATGTCCGGCGGGACCAAATGCATCTCACACCTGAAAGAGATCTTTTTACAACTTTAAAATATTTATTTGAGCCTTTAAAACTCTTTCAAATTGATCTTCTAACTTTATTTTTCCATTTTTAGTTGCCATGATTTTACATAGTAATCGACGTCGGCAGAAATACCGACATTGGTTACCTGACTTAACTGATGTCAGTCAACAAAACTGACATCAATTAGATCTCGATTTGCTAGTGCAACTGATGTTGATGGTAATAACCAACATCGGTCACTATGTTTTTCAAAAAACATAGACCTGAGAGCTACTATTTGAAAGTTCATTGTTTTAAACTAAAAAGAGCTTCAAAGCTAAAGGACATGCTAACATTTTTGCTATAGGAACAAGATTTTTCTTTGATAAAAACATGTTTAAATCACCTCTTGCATGATTAAAGAATTAATTAGTAACTTTGTTTTGGTGTTTAACTAAGAATTTAAATGTTTTGGTGAATGTTTTCAAAGTTTGTAATTAAGACCAAGGGGTCAAATAAACACCACCAAGCATTTCATTTGGGTTTAAGAATTTAACACACTTGTCAATTTTTGTTTGCAATAATTATTTACTTAGATTTTGTTTGGTAAAAAGAGGAATGTTGCATGTATGATTTTCCATTTTTCCCCTTTAGGGAACCCTCAAAATCAAAAGTGCCATTCCTATTACAAATAGCCTAGTCCAAAGCTTAGAAATAAAGTCGTCTAAAACACTCCCTAAAAACTTGTCAAAGTTTGGGTGATCTTGCAAATGACCCTAAAGTCTTTTTAGTTTATGTTTTCTTTATTTTCATGCAAACTTGGCTTGAGAGGGGGATGTCATTACCTCCTATGAGTTCTTTAGGGAAGATTTGACACTGGGTTTCACCTCCCAACATTGACTTCATTTGACTCCTTTGGAGTTGCACATGGGACATATCTGTATTTGGACATCGCACTACACTAAGTGAATAGTAGGATGTAGTCATTGTAAAAAGGACTAGACCTTTTTATAACTAGCCAATGCCATGGTCACCTAATTTTTTTGCTTGTCTTTTGCATCATTTGACGTGATAGTCATTGTGCAATTGATTCCCCTAGAACATTCAAAACTTAATAGTTTACTAGACCCCACTTTTCCATACCTTATCAATTTAGACTTACGACATTTATTTATTTTTATTAGCTTACTTGGTCTTGATTTCTGTCTAAAATTACTTGTTAACTACATGAACTTTACTAAAACACATTATCCTCAATTTTCTTGAGCAAGGGAGGCATTATGTTTTCTAAATGGAAAATTCATATTTTCCTTGTTCAAATTGTTATCAAAAAATTTGTGTCATGTCATCCACTTTGGTGCAGTCATGCTTCCCAAATGAGTCTAGATATTTTACCCAATGTGTTTAAATCCTTCATTTATAATCCACATTCAAAATTGAACCTTTCTAAGTTCTAAGGGTTGGTGTGTCAAAATGGGTTTGCCATTTGCGCACTAAGCTTGTTTTAACTTGGGTTTAATTTTCTATTTGGATTAAAGGTCATTTTCTAAGACTCAAAATCACATTATCATCTTCATGGACTCAAGTCATCTTGTGTATCACTTGCACTTTGATTCCTAGAACATATTTTATCCTACTAGAATCATGTGGCGACATTGTGCTACCTATTTGGTCCTAGCTTTATACTTAGTGATTCACATTTGTTTTTACATCTTGAGTTGCTTAGTTCATTTTGTCTTCTTTGTAATCCAGAGAGCTTTCCTCTAAACTTCTAGGGTCATCTTGTCAAAGTTGAAGCTAGCTTTTATAGTGTGGGTGTATCACAAAGATCTAGGCTTTGGTGTACTAGTTTTCACCTCAGGTCTTTGAGTTACCTTACTCTCTTCTGATCTATATGATTTCAACTTTACCAAAGGTTGAGTAACTCATGAACCAAATCTTCTAAATTGTGCATGGTTTCAAACCACCCTCCCTTATAATCTCACTGGTCCCTTAGTTATTTTTTTAAAAAGAGAGCCAAAGCATAATTTGATTGGTTGCCATACATTGGTCCAAAGTTCGTCAATACACAAAACAACTCTTTTGAAACATGACTCAAAGGTTCACTTATAGTGGGGCCTCTTATGGCCTTAGTTATGAAGATGATCAAATTTATGATGGTCAAGATAACCTTGTTTTTTATGATATCCCTGCAACAGTATGATTCGAAGATGATTACAATTAATATCAACCCCAAGAAGATCAAGACAAAGCCCTTCTTAGATTGATAAAATCAGGTGTTAGACTACCTTCTAACTTTCCTACAGAATAATTGCATACCTTAGTTAGAGAAGGAGAATAAGAATGGAAAGAGTAAGATTTTGCACAAATAGACATACCTTCTTCCTCTAACAAAGGAAAGGAAATACAAATAGAGTCAACACCCACAAATCTAGATCTTCTAGATAAGATCAAGATAATAAGTCAGTGATATGCAGATCAACTTATCACAGACTTAACTGACTCCCTAGTTTCCACTTTAATTCACAATAATGCTTTGAAATAACATAGAGATATGGTTGAAAGTACGCAACAAGTATTGGATGAAAACATTACCATAGTGGATCAAAAAAATCTCAATGAACAGTTAAAGTCACAAGAGACCTTACAAAATGTTCCATTTGACATGGAACATACATTTTTTAACCATCAAGAACCTCTTGTTACTTTAAAACCTAAACATTTAGTGTGAATTGAGGAGATCCCTCAAGATAATTTGTCTAGTTATTTTCAACCAACCCAAAGATTGATAAATAACATAGAAATTTCCAAAATCAACAAAGTGCAAAATAGACAAATTTAGGGAATGTTTTACAATCCAAAAATCAATGACCTACACTCTTAACTCAAGGAGCAAATCAGAACAAAGTCATGGATCAAAAGGTATATGCTCCTTATAGATTCACACAAAATCAGAGGCACATTCCACCCCAACAGCAACAAAACCAGGGGCACATTCCACCCCAATAGCAATAAAACCAGGGGCACATTCCACCCCAATAACAACAAAATCAATGGCACATTCCACCCCAATAACATCTTATCCAATCCACAAATGCACCAAGCATGCAAGAATGGAATTCTATGAAAGAAATTGTCCAAAGATTGGAGATGAATAATAGAGTCCAAAAGTACAAATTCAATGAGATATGCCCATATCCATTTGACTTATCCATTCTCCAAAACCCATTTTTACCTCATTTTGTGGCACCCAAGTTTGACAAGTACAAAGGAAAAGGAGATCCACGTGAACACATACAAGCATTCTTCATCTTATGTCAAGATGTTGCTTATAGTAGCAAGTACCTACTGTGACTATTTTCATGAAGTTTAGCGGGACAAGCTCTTGATTGGCTACTTATACTACCCAAGGGATCAGTTGCAGATTGGAATGACTTATCAAAAAAGTTTGTTGACCATTTATCATATAATATAGAACATGAATTAACTATTATTGACTTATGTAAAGCCAAACAACATGATGGTGAAAGTTTTTCTGCATATCTGTAAAGGTGGAGAACATTGGTAGGCTGCTTTCAACATAATTTACCAGATAAATAGTTGGTTGATATCTTTGCACAGAATTTACATCCTAAAGTTATGCATAATATATAGTTAGCTTATGCTAACTCATTTGAAGAAATTATTGACAAAGGAGTGCAGATTAAGAAGGCTCTTGTTACTAGAGGCCTTGTTAAGATTTATGTGTAAGGTTAAGCATCTAATCAGACTAAATCACTGGCTCAAATAGTTGTGCAGCATAATCTTAAGAGCTTTAGCAAAAATAAGAACATGGTTGGAAATGGGTTGATAGAAATGAGACATGTACAAATAGTACAGGCTATGCCTCCTTCAAATGTACAATTAACTCCCCCAAATCCACTACCTACTTTTTAGAGACAACCTCTAAAAAGGACATTTCATAACAATTTTAGAGTCTTTAGCAAGTTAGGAGAATTGGTTGAAATAGTGTTATAAAAGCTCATTGCAGTTAATATAATTATATGGCCAGTATCAAGGCCATTTCCTAAAGATCAGCCAAAACCAGACTGATATAAAGAGAACAAATGGTGTAACTTTGAATGTGTTGTTGGTCAAAATGCATATCATTGTGTTCAATTATGACACATTATTAAGGACTTTATTGAAAATGGTAAGCTAGAAATTAAGTTGGCCCCTAATCAGGACACAAAACAAGATATGGGAATCTACAAAGACCCCTTTCCTCGACATGATCCACCACCACCAATAAATAATCAAAATGGTCACAATCAAGTACAGAGGTAGAATCAAAACCAACAACAAGGTCAAAACATAATGAGCATAATCGAGATCATAATGCCCACACTAATAATGTGGCTTATAATAATGTACCTTACGACTATAATAACACTATGAGATGCATTTTTGTGACCCACATTACCACTGTTACTGTGAAACCATGTGGCGAATATCATGTTTCTCATAACACGGGACCCATCATTATAGGGTCAATACCCTCTCCCACTAGTAATACCATGTCGAGTTCACATCATCATGTTGCTACTTCATTTGCATGGGTTACCAATCTTGAACAATAATATTGTCCTTCTAATTATAAAGGCTCCTCGTAGACCCAAAATTATATAAATATAGTTAGTCAACCACGAGTCACCATCTAAGGCCCTTTTCCTCACTCTTCTAATTATAATGACTCCTTGCCACCTCTAGGTTGTGTAGTTATAACTAGACACCCACGAGTTACCATCTAGGGCCCTTCACCCACTTCCTTCCATAAACCCAATGAGAACATTATGCCAATAGTTCCAAAGCCAAATACTATCCCCACAAAGACTAAACTAGTTCAATCCATAGTTTAAAGGCCTTATAGTCTAATGGATCAATTAGATAAAACCCCTACACAAATTTCCATATTAGAACTCTTAAAGACATCTGATGTCTATAGAACCATCTTGAACAAAATTTTACAAGAGTCTATTGTGCCTAATGATATAAACCTTGATAAGTTATAGAACCTAGTTGGATATTTGTCTTCATTTTGGCAAATTACGTTTGATCAAAAGGACATGTCTACCCTTGGCCCAAACCACAATAACCCACTATATATTGAGATAATCATTATGTATCACAAGATCAAGTGTGTTCTTATAGATAATGATTCAAGGCTGAACATCATATCTCTTAAATTGGTATGATGATTAGGTTACTATTAGGTTGTGGAGCTAAAAGCTTCAACCTTTGCAAACTGAGGAACAGATGGTTGCTGAGTTCTACAGGAACCGGCGTCGGTAGCAGGACCGACGTCGGCAGAGACCAGTGCAGAAGGCCACCGGCGACGGCAGAAAGTAGGCCAACGTCGGCAGAACCAGACAAGCAGGGACCGACGTCGGTCGCCTGTGTGTTCCAGAACTGCTCGTTTCACAGACAGTTAGTTAAGTGAACGAAGAGTTTGCATGTTGAGACCAGTTAGAGTCTTGGGCTGCGAGGACAATTGTCTAAATTAAGAGTCTATGTTAGTGTTTGAGTTAGGGATCTATTTATAGACCCATTGGCATGTATTGTATAAGGCATGAGATAGAAAGGAAGAGTTCCTTCTAGTTGTAAGATCTGTGAGTTGCAGGTTGTTGCAAGCTCATTGGGGATCTACATGTAAGTTTGGTCTTTGAATTGCAGGTTGCAGGTTCATGAGAGATCAGCTTGAAGTGCTGTAGAGTGCTTGATGTACAGGCAGGGTTATTACTGACTGGTTGGTGAGGTGAACACCAATTCTGTGTGTGAGTTGGTTGTTGGGACCATTTTTTTTGTGTAGGAGAGTGTGTGTGAGAAGAATTACTGAACACTTGAGGTGTGGCGAATCTCTGTAAGGTGAAAGAGTGTGGTGGCTCTTTGTTGTATTCTTTTCTGTTAGTGTTAATACAAGATAGTGTATTGTCTCTCATATTCTGTGTTATTGGTGAATTCTAGTTACTTGTGTTTCTGGTTATTTCTGCATATTCAATTGCTTATATTTGGTAATCATACTGTGCTCTTTCTGAGGAGCAAGATCCTAGGAGGTGGAATTAGAACAGGTGTGTTTGTTCTTGGATTTATCTTCCACCTCCCTCCCCCAACAAGTGGTATCAGAGCATGTTTGTTGTTCTAGATTCCTGACAATTGGTATCAGAGCCTTGGTTGTAGGTTCTTAAGCTTGATACCAACAATTGGTATCAGAGCTTTTGGTTGGGATACTAACAGATTGGTGTAGATCTGGGTAGTGTGTTTTGATTACAGGTTACTCACAGGGTTTCTGTTTGAGTGGGAGTTGAGCAATGACAGAAAGCAGTCAACTACGAATGGAAAAGTTCAATGGCAAGAACTACCAATTATGGAGGATGCAGATTGAGGACTATCTGTATCAGAAAGATTTGTACTTACCGTTGGGTGGGGTTGCTAGCAAACCCGTGGATATGAAAGATGAAGAATGGGAGGTTCTTGATCGGAAGGCTTTGGGATCTGTTAGATTGAGTCTTGAATCATCTGTGATTTCTAGCTTATCACAGTGTAAGACAACGGTGGAGTTGATGAAATCTTTGGCAAATTTGTATGAAAATCCCTCGGCTTCGAATAAGGTATTTCTTATGAAGCGTTTATTTAATTTGCAAATGTTGGAAGGTGGATCTATTCATAGCCATCTTAGTGATTTCCATGGTTTAGTAAACCAGTTAAGTTCAGTCAATATTGTATTTGATGATGAAATAAGAGCTCTCTTAATCTTGTGTTCATTACCTGAAAGTTGGGAAGGTTTGGTAATGGCAGTTTCTAATACTGTGTCTCCTTCAAAAGTCTTAAAAGTAGATGATATTGTGAGTGTGATCTTGAACGAAGAGATACGTAGGAAAAGCACAGGGGAATCATCTGGAGATGCTTTGAGTGTTGAAGGAAGAGGAAGGCCAAGAGAGAAGATAGAGTGTGGGAGATCAAGGTCGAAGACGGGCAAGAGATCCAAGTCTAGGTATGGCAGAATAACCTGCTGGAAATGTGGAAAGCAAGGGCACTTAAAGAGAGATTGCAGATCGGGTACAGATCAGCATGAAGAACATGAAGAAGAAGCAGATGTTGCAGGTTACGTTGCATAGGATGCTCTGGTATGTTCTTTGGATAAAGTATAATCTTGGGCATTAGATTATGGTGCCTCTTTTCATGCATCCCCACATAGAGAATTTTTTCATGAGTATGTCAAGGGAGATTTTGGAGAAATTTGTGTAGGGGATGGTAAGCCTTGTTAGATTGTTGGCAAAGGCAAAGTGAAGCTGAAACTGCAGACAGGTAACACATGGGTGTTAAAGGAGGTCATGCACGTCCCAGTTCTGAAGCGGAATCTGATTTCTATCAGAAGTTTGGGTGAAGAGGGTTGCACAGTAACTCTCACAGCGGACTCTTGAAAGGTTACCAAGGGTACACTTGTTGTAGCTAGAGGTAAGAAAGTAGGTACGCTTTATCTATCTACTTGTTTTACTGATTCTTCTTCTGGGTTATCTACTTCAGTTGTAGATTCAGAGATGTGGCTTGATAGGCTTGGTCACATAGATAAGAAGGAGATGCTGGTTCTTGAGTCAAAGAGTATGCTTTCAGATTTGGAAGGCATGGATCGTGATTTCTGTATGCAGAAGAAGAAGGTGAGGTTTCTTGAGGAATCTGATGTTAGTGACAAGAACAGGAAAGCCTTGGTTTTCAAGGAGAAAATGATGGACAGAGTTCAGCATAAGGTGCAGAGGAATTCTAAGCAGAGCAAGGGTGATTTGGACAAGGGTTTGATCCAAAAGGAGATCGTGGGAAAAAGTCAGGTCTCACAAGAAAAACACAGAGACCAACGTCGGCAGGAAAACCGGCGTCGGTGTCCAGACAAGGACCGACGTCGGCTATATGCAGCCCGACGTCGGTGACTCAGGGCAGACAGAGACCGGCATCGGCCAGGGGAAACCGACGTCGGCAGGAAGGTAGTCGCAGGGAACTGACATCGGTCGGCTGTAGACTGAGATGTGACCGGCATCGGTCACTGAGACGAATTTTGGGTGGACACCAAGCTGTCATGGAGTCTCAAGCACCCATATGGAGGACTGAAGGTGTAAGTAAGTTCTTAAATTCATCATTTCCCTTCTTTGCACTACTTGTTGCTCACTTATGGCATAGGACTAGGAAGTTATTGAAGAAGCAGAACAGGTAGATCCAGGAAACAGTGGGAGCTAGGCATGAATGAGGATGTGATTCCTTGGAGGAGAACCAAATAGGTGTTTTGGGTAGTGTGGCCAGCTGGAAGTAAGCACTGAGAGACAAATGGATGTTGAGGATAAAGAAGAGTGGAAATGGATACGTGAGATGGAAGATCAGGGTATTTGATCTTGTATTAGCTGCAGGGCAATGGAGGTTTGTTCATTGTGTTTCTCTTTACCAGGTTGGATAGTATTAGCTACACTATCCTATTTTCTGTATGATGTGCTTATTGTAGGGTTACATATACAGGTATTGCTGAACTAAAGGTAAAGCTAGTTCAGGGGTTTGTCATGGAGAATCTGGGAGCAGCAAGATTCTTTGGCAAGAGTGTGTTCTAGAGACATGGAAGGTCATGTGTTGACTTTGTTTCAAGATGATTGTGTGAAACCGGTTAGCACGCCAATGGTTAGACAGTTCATAGAACAGGGGTCTTGATTCACATAATGAGGTTGAGTGCATGGTATGTACTAAACCTGAGTTTTCCCAAGCAGTGGGAGTTGTCACAAGTTAGGAGCCAATCCGGGAGAGAACCATTAGAGGGTAGTTCAGTGGATTCTTACAGGGACTAGTAGCAGGTGCACATGCTATGCAAGTTCAGGTTTATTTCTACATGGTTGTAGATGTGGATGTGGCAGGTAATTTGGATGACAGGTTTCGCACCACGGATTTTGTGGTGGTTGGTCTTCAAGGGTGATTTTGAAGATGGATGCATAGCCAAGGGAACAAACTAGACGGTGTACAGGTACATGTACAGGTTGTAGCTGTTTATCTCCAAGTGGGAGATTGTTAGGTTATGGAGCTAAAAGCTTCAACCTTTGCAAACTGAGGAACAGATGGTTGTTGAGTTCTACAGGAACCGGCGTCGGCAGCAGGACCGACGTCGGCAGAGACCAGTGCAGAACGCCACCGGCGACGGTAGAAAGTCGGCCGACGTCGGCAGAACCAGACAAGCAGGGACCGACGTCGGTCGCCTGTGTGTTCCAGAACTGATCATTTTACGGACAGTTAGTTAAGTGAATGAAGAGTTTGCATGTTGAGACCAGTTAGAGTCTTGGGCTGCGAGGACAATTGTCTAAATTAAGAGTCTATGTTAGTGTTTGAGTTAGGGATCTATTTATAGACCCATTGGCATGTATTGTATAAGGCATGAGATAGAAAGGAAGAGTTCCTTCTAGTTGTAAGATCTGTGAGTTGCAGGTTGTTGCAAGCTCATTGGGGATCTACATGTAAGTTTGGTCTTTGAATTGCAGGTTGCAGGTTCATGAGAGATCAGCTTGAAGTGCTGTAGAGTGCTTGATGTACCGACAGGGTTATTACTGACTAGTTGGTGAGGTGAACACCAATTCTGTGTGTGAGTTGGTTGTTGGGACCATTTTTTTTGTGTAGGAGAGTGTGTGTGAGAAGAATTACTGAACACTTGAGGTGTGGCGAATCTCTGTAAGGTGAAAGAGTGTGGCGGCTCTTTGTTGTATTCTTTTCTGTTAGTGTTAATACAAGATAGTGTATTGTCTCTCATATTCTGTGCTATTGGTGAATTCTAGTTACTTGTGTTTTTGGTTATTTCCGCATATTCAATTGCTTATATTTGGTAATCATACTGTGCTCTTTCTGAGGAGCAAGATCCTAGGAGGTTGAATTAGAACAGGTGTGTTTGTTCTTGGATTTATCTTCCACCTCCCTCCCCCAACAAGTGGTATCAGAGCATGTTTGTTGTTCTAGATTCCTGACAGTTATATGGATAAAGACATTCAGCCAGAAACTATTATAATCAAGGCTTACAACAACACCAAGAGGGAGTCATCTGGTATAATTTGGTTGCCAGTCATGGTTGGGTCTATTTCTCATCACACATTATTCCACATTATGGATATTGAGCTTCCTTATAACATACTTCTTGGTCATCCTTGGATCCATGTATTTCCATCTATTCTTCACCAATGCCTTAAGTTTTCTCATGATGAGATCGAGGTTACTATTCCCACTGATCAGTAGCCCTACCAGTATTGCAAACATCTTGAAGTAGAGTTTCATAATTATAACTATTACCTAGGTTCATAATTCATTACAAAGAAGAATAAAGCCATTATTTCTCATCCATATCCATCTAATTATATAGACCCTAGTGATATAACTTCCACTTCAATTGATCCATTTCCTACAGCTTTGGCCAAAAAAATTATTATTAAAGATGTAGGCATTTCCACGTACCATCTAAAGGATGTTCTCCATATTGCAAAATTAACAAAATCCCCTAAAACATTTAGTAAGCCTAAAACTTCCCAGTATCCTAACATACCTGATCATATTTGGTAAACAAATAAGAAGCAACCAAAACCTCTTATGGTTTTTGTACCTGTAATTACACCAAAGAAAGATTGAGAGGCTTTTAATGAGGGAAATTGTTTATATTCTGAAGGCCTTGCATATTATTTTCAAAATCCAAAATATCTTATCCCTAACAGGATAATGGATCATCTTGACTATCCAAGGAAAGGTCTTGACCCATAGGCATAAGGAATTTTAGAGCCCTTATCATCTAGAGTTGTCAATTGGAATCATGGTCACAGATTGAAACCACCAGAGGATGACCTCATGACATTTGATAGTGACTCTTCCAAAGTGACTAGTAACAAGACTCTTAGCAGTGACATAATGTTCCATTATAGCCTTTTCGATGAGCTTACCGACTCATATTTTTTTATTCGAATGTCATATTGACCATAACACCCATTGGAGATTCCCATCCTAAAGTAAAAACCCATCCTAGTGGTGCTTCCCTTCTTGAAGCAAGACATTATATGTTTACCATTGGAGCTTCCCATCTTGAAGCAGACCCTCACTGTAACCTATGTCTTTGCCACCCTAAACTCATAGATTGGGATCAATAAAATTCAATTATATGCCTCAATGATTTTTAAAATGAAGAATCAATTACAAAATACATGAGCCTATGAGATGCATTCCCCATCGGGGATCATAAGCAGGGTTTTGATTTTTCATTAAATTCTTCTACCTACTTTAGAGAGCAAGCAAACTTTCTTGGTCATAATAAAGAACAAGAATCGATATCTTTAGGTGAAAACCTCTTTGAGGCACTTGTCAATCAGGGAAAAAGTAAAGAAAAAGACAAGCCTTTGAGTGAAAACATGTTTTAGGCGCACCTAGGTGGGAAAGTTTGCTCATCCCCTCAGAACATAAAAAGTCCATCTAGCCCAAGTTCCATAACTAGTATAATCATCTCTTCAGAACAACATTGAATATTTGAGTGTCTTGATTTTGAGTTTCTATAGGTTTTTGCTAATTGGCCTTTACCTGAGAAGGCATATTCTAATTCTTCATATTATCTAGATCTTTGGGAGGAACAAAAAGAAGATATAGCAGAAGAAGATGATCATGACCATACATTGCCTACAATTCTAGAGGATGGATCCACACTCCTTATGGAGATCACAATAGAAGTGAATTTGGGAACCCATGAGGATCCCAAACTTGTTTATCTTGGAGCTTCCCTTACTGAAGTAGAACGTGAACATATTATATCCATTCTTAAGGATTATATAGACATCTTTGCATGGGCATATTCTGATATGCTAGGCTTAGACCTAGATTTGGTGATGCATCATCTTGTTTTTCACCCTGATGCTAAACCAGTCAAGCAAAAGTTGAGAAAGATACATCCACGCATCGCCCTTTTGGTTAAGGTTGAGTTAGTCAAGTTATTAGGAGCCAATTTTATCAAACCACTAGACTAATTTGAATGGATTTTTAACATAGTACCAATAAGTAAAAAGACCCCAGACATACATTTTTGTACTAATTTTCATGATATCAAAAATGCATGCCCTAAAGATAATTTTCCTCTGCCCAACATCGACATGATTATTGACTCAACTACTAGGTACAAGATGTTATCCTTAATGGATGGATTTTCTAGTTATAATCAGATCAAAATAGCCCCTGAAGATTAGCATAAGACCATGTTCACCACTCCAGGGGGGACATTCTGTTACCAAGTCATGCCATGTAGTTTGAAGAATGTTGAAGCCACATATCAGCATGTAATGACTGTCATCTTCCATGACATGATGCATGACATTGTCAAGGCCTATGTTGATGATATACTAGCAAAATCAAGAACAAGAGCTGGACACACTAACATTCTACAAAGAATATTTGAGAGGCTTCGTGTATATAAAGTCTGCTTGAATCCTAATAAATGTGTCTTTGGAGTCATATCAGGAAAAATCGCTAGGGTTCATTGTATCAGAATGAGGGATTGAAGTTGACCCTACAAAGGTCAATGTTATGATCTACACTTATAATATTCAAAAATAATGTAAAGATCAATTCAACATAATAGATATTAATGGACCAAGATGTCCAAATACTCAATATATGTAGAATACCCTTAAGGTAGGGCAATACCAACAATACTCCTTTAGGAAGGAATAACTCCACGATGTCTCTTCGAGGGGACAACCTCCAATATCCTCTTACAATAGAAGACTCAATGCTTACTTGATATATTTACAATTATAATCATCTCCTTTATATAGACCTATAATGGATGGGTAACCTCCTAATCCCAATGTATGCCGACCATTACCCAATGCACTAATTCCATAAGATAGTCCATTATCCTAATATATTGGACCCATATAACTACTAAGGGGGATGTGTGCCACATGTCAGCATCTCCATGAATCTATATACAATAATATATCATATCCCTAGGTACATAGAATTACCTCCCTCTTTGACATGTTTCGTCCTTGAAACATAAGAAGAAACTAAATAATGAGTGTGATTCAAATTATTTCACACTTGTCTCCAATATCGATCTTTGAGCCACCCATATGTGATCTTAGTAGGTGATAGCTCTCCATGTATGCTCCTTTGATTCTGTTCATAATCATAACTATACTATTTTGGTGTCCATGCATAATTATTCCTCTTTTGATTCCATGTACCATATTTCACTATGCTACTCTAATTCATATGTGACCATAGTAGGTATTCTTCCATGCATAATAAGAGTGATTTCCCCATTCATTCCATATTTCATAGGCCACTACATTCCTCTTATTCCATACTTGATCATATTAATTCTTCTTTGGCTTCCATGCATAGCCATTATGATTAAAATTTTGATTTCTTTCATAACCAAAATGATTATTGTTATGACACTCCTTCATCTGGTTCCATGATCATTTCCTCTCATGATGATGCCGGTGTCTATATACCTCAACTTTTTCCACCTTATCTTCTACCACTTTCATTTTGTCCATATCTATCTTTTGAGTAGATGAAGTGTTCATTTTTAATTATAGTATGCCTTTATTTGAATGTTCCTCATGCTCTTCATCACTTGTTTCAATCTCATCCTCATGATCTTCCTTGTTTGTTATTGGTACCTTTCCCAATATGATATCCTATAAAGTGACCCTTTTTTACCTATACCAGAACTTCATGATTTTTTTCTGAACATTAATATTGATTGTTCCCAAAGTCTCTAACCATGCATATCCAAGAACTATATCCATATCATAATCTAAATGCAAAACATATTTTTCCATAATGAGCTTCAAATCTTCAAACATTGAAATTATACCTCCTTGATAGTCTTTGCTTGAACATGTAGATGTTTGGCCACATTCATGTTGATGAAGTTATACTTACTGGTAGGGTTTATGGACACAACAACCTTCTTCTTTTGAATGCATCCATGAAATTGAAAAATTGACTCATATTTCTTTAGAGCCAAATTATTTGAACCCTTATCATCCAATTCTTCTTCTTCTTCTTTTTCTTCTTCTTCTTCATCTGCTTTTTCTTCTTCTTATGTTGCTTCTTCTACTTCTTCTTGTTCTACTACTACTTCTTCTTCTTTTTCTGCTTCTTCTTCTTCTACTACTGCTTCTTCTTCTTTTTTTGCTTATTCTTCTTCTTCTTCTTCTTCTTCTTCTTCTTCTTCTTCTTCTTATTCTTCTTCTTCTTCTTCTTCTTCTTCTTCTTTACCCCAATGATCTAGGAAGATCTATTCAATTTCTTGTCATGAAGAAAACCTTTCTATACAACTCAATTGATCAAACCAATCTAGTGCATGCCCAGACAAAAAATGATATATTCATTTTTCTCCAAAAGTTTTTTAAAAATGATTCTCCAAAAGGAGCCACCATTCTCTAGCATCAATATGATCTTCCCCTAAAAAATTTTGCAAATTCATGATTTCACAAATAAAAACTAGGGTTTGTGAAACCCGAAAACGTAAATAACTCATTCAAATCATATCAAAACTATCACAATTTTTTTTTGTAGCTTCCTCCTATTATATTGTAACTTCAAAAAAAAATTGTGAAAAACTTCCAAAAATTATGACCTATAGAGTGAATATATGAAAAATACTAAAATTGTAATAACTCACTTAAAATACTTCAAAAAAAATTGAAATTTTTACTGTGTTTCTCTTGTATTTTATTATACCTTCAATAAAAAATTTGAAGATAAAATCCTTATATTTCAGAAGATATATATATATTAGTAAAACACCTAAAATAACAATAACTTTCACAAAAATGACCAAAAAACTTCAATTTGTGTATTATGCCTTCTTTAAAATATTATCCATATCTAGTAAAAAAAATTGTATAGAAATTCAAAACCAATCGAAATATATTGATGATTCCATAAAACTAGGGTTTTGCCACCCACAAATTGCCCAAATCAAAGCTCTGATTCCACTTGTTATGATCCACACTTATAATATTCAAAAATAATATAAAGATCAATTCAACACAATAGATATAGGTGGACCAAGATGTCCAAATACTCAATATATACAAAATACCCTTAAGGCAGGGCAACACCAACAATACTCCTTTAAGAAAGAATAACTCCATGATGTCTCTTTGAGGGGATAACCTCCAATATCCTCTTACAATAGAAGACTCAATGCTTACATGATATATTTACAATTATAATCATCTCCTTTATATAGACCTCTAATGGATCGGTAACCTCCTAATCCCAATGTAGGCCGACCATTACCTAATGCACTAATTCCATAAGATACTTCATTATCCTAATATATTAGACCCATAAAACTACTAAGGGGGATGTGTGCCACATGTCAGCATCTCCATCAACCCATATACAATAATATATCATATCCCTAGGTACATAGCATTGAGAGCACTTGTTATGATCCACACTTATAATATTCAAAAATAATGCAAAGATCATTTCAACATAATAGATATTGGTGGACCAAGATGTCTAAATACTCAATATATGTAGAATACCTTTAAGGTAGGACAACACCAACAATACTCCTTCAGGAAGGAATAACTCCATGATGTCTCTTCAAAGGGACAACCTCCAATATCCTTTTACAATAGAAGACTCAATTCTTATTTGATATCTTTATAATTATAATCATCCCCTTTATATAGACCTCTAATGGATGGGTAACCTCACAATCCCAATGTAGGCTGACCATTACCTAATGCACTAATTCCATAAGATACTCCATTATCCTAATATATTGGACCCCTATAACTACAAAGGGGGATGTGTGCCACATGTTGACATCTCCATCAACCCATATACAATAATATATCATATACCTAGGTACAAAGTATTCAATGCTATTATGGAAATGCCTCCACCAAATAATCTTAAATAGTTGTGAGGTCTACAAGACAAGATCTAGTCTATACATAGGTTAATTTCTTAATTGGCAGATAAGTGCCACCCATTTACCCACCTATTAAAAAGAGGGGTAACATTTTAGTAGGATGAAGATTGTTAGATAGCATTTGTAAAGCTTAAAACATACTTGGCCAATCCACCAATCTTACGACCTCCGACACAGGGAAAGCCACTACTTCTTTATATATCAACCACGAAACATGCACTGGGGGCACTTTTGGCTCAACATGATGATCATGGTAAGGAACACATTGTTTATTATTTAAGCCACACATTGGTAGCCTATAAACATAATTATATGCCTATTGAGAAGGCATGTTTAGATCTGGTGTTCTCCACTCAAAAATTATGACATTATATGCTAAATAACAAAACTATTATTATCACCAAGGTAGATACTCTCAAGTTCCTTTTATCTAAAGTAGCTCTTCAAGGATGCATGGCTAAATGGATTATGCTTCTCAGTGAGTTTGATATTGAGTACCAGAATCAGAAGGCAATCAAAGGCCAAGTTCTTGCTAACCAACTTGTAAAAGCTCCTATTATGGCCGCTCAACCTCTCAAATTTGACCTTCAAGATGATTCTATCATGATGATAGAATAAGCATCACAAGAACTTGAACAATAGACACTCTATGGTCTAGATCTGGCATATTGTTGATCACACTATAGGGGGATTTGATCCCCAAAACATTCCATATATAATTTTAGTGTAAAAATAATATGGTTGAATATGAGGCATTGGTTGCAAGGCTTCATCTTGCCATATAGTGGGATATTCAAAGCTTAAAAGTCTATGGAGATTCACAGCTAATCATAAATTAGATAACTGATCAATATCAAACAAGAGATGATAAGCTTGTTCCTTACAATCAAATTGTTGATAACCTCAAAACACATTTTAAATCTCTATAGTTTGAACAAGTTTCATGAGTCAACAATAGATCTACCGATGCCATAGAAATAATTGGTTCCATGATTCAAATGCATGATAGTGCTAAAGAATATCAATTTTTGATTGAAAATCTTCTTCAACCAGCATATATTCTATTAGATTCAGGGAGGGTATGCACCATTGATGATCCTAATCCCTCACCTGAGCTACCATGGTACCAAGATTTTTATAACTATTTCCATAGCCATGTATTTTCGGCCAACCTTTCCAACAACCAACAAAAAATATTCCTTCATCGCTTAACATGTTATATCCTCCTTGAAAACATGTTTTATCGTAAGGGCTATGATGGAATGCTTCCTCATTATTTATCTTTAGGAGAATCCAAGCTAGCACTAAAGGAGGTTCATGAAGGAATGTGTGGGGCCCATACTAACGGTGTAGTCCTAGCAAAGAAACTCCTTAGAATAGGATATTATTGGCCCAAAATAGAGATCGATGCTTATAATTATGTAAAGAAGTGTGTTCCTTATCAACAACATGGCAACTTGATACATGCATTTTTCTTACCATTGCAGCTAATTACAACACCATAGTCGTTCTCAACATGGGGTCTCGATTTCATTGGGAAAATTAACCCCACATATTCAGATGGCCATAAGCACATTTTGACTGCAATCAAGCACTTTACCAAGTGGATTGAGGCCATTCCTCTCACTTATATTACTGGGAAACAAGTAGCTAAATTCATTCATTACTATATCATCTATTTATATGGCATCTCAGCCCATATTATATCCAATAATGGTGTATCCTTTGTAAACCAAGATGTGAAATCTCTTTTTGAAAATTCAAGATCAAGCACAAAAAATACAGTCCATATAACCCTCAAGGCAACGAATAAGCTGAGGCATCAAATAAAACCATTCTATCCATCTTTAAAAAGATTGTCAATGACGTTGGTCGTAACTGGCACTTGTAACTTTTTCCTACCCTTTGGGTTTATAGAACCAATCATCACACCCCAACTGGAGCTACTCCATACTCCTTTGTTTTTGGCACTAAAGCTATTATTCCAGTCGAGATTTAGATCCCATTATTAAGAATATCACTGGAGCACATTGAAGATGATGAAGACTATAGAGCCTCATAGCTGCAAGAACTAGAACTTCTTGATGGTAAGCATTTAGTTGCCCTAGAAAACTTGCTAGCCTATCAGAATAGATTATAAAGAAGCTACAACAAATGCATTCTCCCTCAAGAATTTGAGATTGGTGGCTTAGTTTTAAAAGAGAACCAAAAGAACATGAATGTTGAACCCAAAAAGAAAGGTAAGTTTCAGCCTAATTGGTTTAGATCATAAATTGTCACAATCAACTATGGATCAAGAGCATACTAACTGGCTAAACCTAATGGTGAAGAACTTTCAGAGCCTATGAACATCATACACCTTAAGAAGTTCTACGCATGAACAACTTTGAACCATTGCCTATAAGACCCCTGACTTGGGGGCAACTTATGCTGTCATAATTTTATCTTACCTTGAACACATTTTATACTACCCTAGTCCACTTTTCATGAATCTCGACAATACAGGATTTGAACCCTTGGCACTCTAAACACATTCTTCATCCCATTCTAGATTGCTTTCTTCAAGAAGCATATTCCTTGTTTTGTCTAGGACATGTTATAAGCTTGAACACTTTTTATCCCTTAACTAATTATAATCTCGATTATGTCTCATGAACATTATGAGCATCTTCAGCAGCAGTTCTACAAAGTAGTTCAACCAGGACAATCTTGTGTAGCTTCAGATAGGTGAACAATTGCATCTTCTCAGTATAAGTATCTATTTTTCTTTCTTATTTTATCAAAAACCTCAGTCTCACTAATTTACAAGCATGGGTTGTTATAATTGGCTTATCTATTTTATCAGAACCTCTACTCTCAAGAAATGTATCTCCTCGACTAGATGGTCTCACCTTGTGCATATTTTATCCTAAAAACACCAAAAATATTTCTAAACATGATCTACAAAGAACAAAAACATTATCTCATGCTTCTATACATTTTTACATTCTCATTCCACCATCCTACACTCTCACTGCTTTGTGAACAACTATTAAGTTTGAATGCTATTTCCATTTTGCAAGCACAAAAACACCAATTCATTTCATCTTATCCCATGCACTTGTTATTTTGCAAGATCATTCTTTCTTGTCTCATCATATTTTTATTTTCCAAATCATTCTTGTTTGTTTTTGGTATCTTCCATTTTTTCTATAACATTATATGCTGGTCTGATTATCATTTTTTTTCTATCCCATTTTCTGGGAGAACTACATTTGGTTTGAAGTTCATGTTGGAACATGCATCCATGGAACTATGTAGGTAGTATCCACTTATCTTATACATCTGGAGTCAGCTTGGTCAACCCTTTCCTTTTCTTCTTTTCCCCATTTCTTTTGTCATTATTCCTCTTTAATTAGGGAACAATTGTCATTGTTCTTTGTTATGACGTGGTGGAAAGTAATGCCTCTATCGCACATGCATGAACATTTGTATTTAAACCGCAATAACTTGGTTTTTATTTGTGTGTGTTTATTTGAGTTTTCTTGGTGTTTTGTTATGATTTTGCACCTCTCCTTTTATTTCTTCTCCTTTTCTCCTTTTATTACTTCTTATCTCCATTCTTGGTTTTGTGTTTCCTTGATTGTTTTTTGTTTATCTCTTTTGTGTTTCAAAACATCTTGATGATTCACATGGATCTCAATTATTTATATCTTGATTCTATGTTATTATGTTGTTCTTGGACCATTTTGTTTATTTTAATCTTTTTGGTGTCTTGTTTTTTCTGTTTGATTTTACTTTTCTCTTCTGTGTTCAAGAATGCCTTGATGGTTCACATGGATCTTGATTATTGATGTCTTGGTCTCATGTCGTTTAGACATTCTTGCCTTTTGTTTTTAAATATTTTTATTCCTACTTGAGATCATATTTTGATTTCAAGTTAAGTTTATTTATGTTTATCTTTTTCTGTCTTTGCTTTTTTGTTTAAATGTAAATCATTGTAACTCTAGTTTTGGTCATTTTTTTACCATTATCCTTAGTTATAGATATTCACATTTGAACTGGCTCAACGCAATTGGAATCTTATGTCATTCTAAGTTACTCATACTTATGATGCCTAATTTATTTTTCTATAGCAAGCACTTTATGCTCAGGTCTCAAAGTCTTAATGTCAACATCAACTCTGATGAACGATTCTCAAGAACACTTTACAAAACATAGGCTCATGATATGGAATTAGGCTTCTAGGTAGCATGCAATTTAGGCTTCTTTGTCTATGCTTAGACATGCATCTCTTCATATACATTATGATTCTAATCAATTCTTGGTCATTTTTCATCATTCCTCATTCCATTTTCTCCCAAACTTGGGTGAATTACATTGGCCTAAAGTTCATGTTGGAACATGAGTCCATGAAACTATGTAGGCATCGCTCAATTTTTATTGAGGTTAGCTTAGCTATCTATATTCTTCTTTTCATATATTTCATCACTTTGTGCATTCTCATATGCTTGGCTATATATGGCTTTCTAAGCCATTACCTCATTGCATGTGCACCCGCTCGCTTTAACCTATCTTTTGGGTTATATCCTTAAGCTATTTTGCTTGCCAATTACCCATGCTGGGGCACAACATCTGAACCAAATCTAAATCAAAACAGCTCTAAAGGGGGAAAATCATTATTTATTCTTTATCAATGATCAATATTCACCCTACTGAGGCAAAATTATCTTATCATGATCAAATCTGCTCTACTAGAATACTTCTTATTATATTCTCTTTAGAGACCCCATTCTAGTGGTGCTTCCCTTCCTAAAACAGAATGTTCTCTCTTTTCCTCTAATTCCAAGCTCTCCACATTAAATCCCATGATGGCAATATTTTAGTGTGCAACTTGTCTTGGGATTGATCAATGCCATAAGCACGCAGTTTGTACTCTCAAATTGGGTAAGTTTACAATGTGTCCTTTACATTTATGGATTGTATCTTTCTCATTCCCCCCATCTCTAGGGCTTATTATACTCCTAATTATATTTTTATCATTGATGGTAACCATGTGTGTAAGCCTTAATTCATCTGGATGTGATCTATTCCATGGGTTAACCTCTCACTTTCTCTCTCTTTTTGAGAGTCCATCCTTCTCTTTCATCCTAGTATATCCTCTCGAGGGCACAGCATAGGTCTATTCCAATTTCTTCTTGACAACTCTTTTCTTTGAAAAGATGTTTCTTCACTTGAATGTCTCACTAGGCCTTCTCAAATAGGGGCAAAATGTAGGCATCCAATTCCTAACACCATTTATGTTGAAATTATCAATCTTACTCAAATTGCACTCAAATACACATTTTAGGTTAAAATCCATAAAATGTGCTAAATGGTTCAAACTTATCATTTACAAGTGCCAATTTAGGTCAAGTATCCCTAAATGAGGCAATGAAATTTATGGGCTAGCTAACTGTAATCAATTTATTTTGAGTCAAAATAATGATCTTGCCTTTTGTGTTCTAGATCACTCTTTTCTTTTAATTCATTGGTACACACCACGTACCATTATTATTTTGTGTTAGAAACATCCTAAATGCAAATATGGTTCTAGTTCATCTAACTTCACCTTCTAATTCTTCTTGAGTCAAATTACAACTCAATAATATGACTTTTTGACCATTTTGATTAATTAAGGACCAATTTTTAAATAATTGCACAAATGTTGATTAACCTTATTTGAGGCTAATTAATCCAAATCAAGAGCTTAAGTAGATTTTCCATAAGAATTGTTAAATATTTATTTTTCAAAATTGATTCTTATTATTTGCATCATCAGGTGACATCATTTCTTGGGAAGACATCCCTAGGCCATAAATGCCACAAATATCAGGATTATGGGTCACCCATGCCGATTTAATGCCTCCCATGCCTCTTCAATGCCCCTTCTTCCAAGGTCATGATGAAGATAATTATAGATTTAATTCCAAATATTAGGATTGTCCTCAACCACACATCTTCATCTCAAGATGGATGGTTCAGGTTGATCTTAACCAATCTCAAAAATCTATAAATAGAGAGGCCATGAACATCATTTCTAACCTTGAATATTGCAAATTTATAATGTTAAATTGTTTCCACAAGGATTTGCATTTAGTCATAGATTTCATTTGAAATATTTTATGTAGTGTTCTTAAGGCATTGGAGGAGCTCACCACCATTTTTGATAAAGACAAGGATGCTTGATCAAGGGAGAACATATTTTTGAGCCACATGGGTATGGTGAATCTATTTCAAAAGGTAATATGGTGTTGTTTTCTTTCATTTGTTTTTTTTTATCCTTTGAAATTCCCATACGAATATATAGGCTTGGTTAGTTATTTCTTTGTGCATGTTTCATTCTTTATGGACTAATGCTTGACTAACTTGCTTTGTAATCCTCTCTACAGTTTGGTGCCCAAATTCATGTCACCGCCTCCTTTGAATGCATTAACTACATGCAAACAAATGTTCTTTTTGTAATTAATATTAGATGTTATAAATCATCTTGATAGGGGCATTTGGTGCCTAAGATGTGTGATTTAGTTTTAGGCAGTTATTTCTGGTGACTAATTGTCCCTTTGGTTAATTAATTCATTTTATGCATCCACTTGTCATTTTATTTCTAAATTTTCTTGAAACTACTGCAATATTTTGAGATACTACATCATTAATGGTCTAACCTAACTATTTTCCTTCCATCTTTCATATTTATGTTTTCACCACCTTCTCAGACCTAATTATAAAACTTGGTGTAGTTGTGGCCAGTTGTCCTAGGTGAGCTGTCTCAGTCAAGTGGTTATATCTTATGATGATAATTGGTTGTGGTTGTTGTGATGTGTTATGAAATAAAAAGAATACTAACAAACATTCTAAACTATGAAACAAAATAGAAAAAATATATATTATCCTAACTACATGGTGTTATTCAGCACCACTCAATTTTTAGCAGCATGATAGAGATTAAAGATGATATGGCTTAAGTTTACATCCATTGATTTGCCCTTGAAAAATGGTTCCTTTCAAATATTTTAGCACTATGGTACCCTATGTTAATACTTTGTGAATGATGTAGGGTCATTTTCATCGTATGTGCAACTTTCTTGGGAATTCTTTAAATCTACTCTCGTAAAGCAATATAGTTTGATTTGAGTAACATTACTTAGATCACAAATTATGATCATGTCATGCTTTCTAAATTTGTTTATTAATTTGTTGGGTTCATTGTTCTCTTAACCTATCTTCTTCCATCTTATTGAAATTCAAAAAATGTGCCTTAATGAGTCTTGATCCCCTAACCTCATGATCATTGGAATACGCAGACTGGGTACAATATATTGCATATGCATTATTGCCTCAAGGCCATATACTAATTAGAAAGGAGTGAATTTTATAGCTCACTTATAATGTGTGTGATAGGCCCATAGAAATTCATGAATGTGATCCTCCCAATCATCTCTCTAGATATTGTAATTTTTTGTTAGCATCTTACCCCAAATTTTATTTGATGCTTCTGCCTATCTATTGGTATGTGGATGGTAAGTTGTGCTTTTAGGGTGAGATATCAGGAATTCTTCCATGAGAGTAGTAATATTATTATTGAGAAAGTGTGTGCCTCTATCACTTACTAGCTTAACTAGACATATGAACTGCATGACAATGTTTTCATATAAGAACTTGGCAGCATCCTTCACATCGTAACTTAGAGTAGCAACAACTTCCACCCATTTTATGAAATAGTCAGTTGTCATGATAAAGTATCTGGCATGACTACGCTTACTTAGGGGAGATATAAGTCCAAAAAAATCAATTTCCCATTGTACAAAAGGTTGTTTTAAAATCATAGTAACCAAAGGCATTTCATTTTACTGATCAGGCTTACCCATTCGTTGACAAATGTTGTAGTGTTTAGCAGCTCTATGTGCAACTTGAAAAAGTGTAGACCACCATAAACCACTCTGAAGTATTTTTTTAGTAGTAGCATCTCCTACAAAGTGTCCTCCTATAATGCCTTGGTGAGCTTCTTGAATAAGTTAAGGTCACTCATCTTCTAAATCTACCCTATGTAATATATCAGCTTTACCTAGCTTATTAATAAGTTTATATGTTATAGCTATAGTGACCATCTATTTTTTATCCCTCTCTATATAATGTGTAGGAAAATTTCCTTGTTTCAAGAATTTTGCGATGTCCTCCATGTTATCAGGAACTACAACAGTTCTAAATAGATGGGCATCAAGAGATTCATCTCCAAGTTCCTCTAGTTCTTCCCCACTATGTAATCAACTAAGATGATCTAGCCCCACATTCTCCCATCTTAGTTTCACATTGACTCAAAATTGGAATTCCTATAAGAGCATCAACCACCTAGAGATCCATCCCTTAGCATTGGTTTACTAACCAGGTATTGCAATGCCTAGTGGTCTATGAACAACTCAAAAGGAGTAGCCAACAAGTAATGCCTAAACTTTTTTTAATGCAAATATCATGGTGAGTGATTCTCTATTGATGGTTATGTAATTATTTTTTGTAGCTGAGAGTTTATTACTTATAAAATGTATTGGATGGTCTAGCCCACCTTCACCTAGCTACGCTAAAATGGCTCCTATTGCAGTGCCCAAAGCATCCACATGTACATGGAATGGCTTCTTCCAATCATGAAATACCAAGATGGGTGTTGTTACCAACCTTTGATTTAACTCAATAAATGTTGTTTGACACTCAGGTGTCCATTTGAATTTGGTGTCTTTATGTAGTAACTTTTACATGGTTGTTGATATAGTTGCATATCCTTTTTTGAATTTCTTATAATATTCAATATGACCCAAAAAGGTGTGCACTTTAGTTGAGTTTGTAAGAGGTAGCATTCCTATTATAACAAAAAAATTAGCTAGATCAATGAAAATTTAATGATTTAACACTATGTGACCCATTAAGACACCAAAATGTGTAAAGAATAGACATTTTTTTAAGTTAAGGTGATGCGCAAAGCCCTACATCACTCTAACATCAATCTTAGCTTTGAAAAGTGTTATTTAAATAGATAAAAGACTAACCAGTCATCTAGATAAACCTCTGAGAAATCATTAATGAATTCTTTAAATGCATTTACCGTAGCTTTAGAAAACATAGCATGTGTGTTCTTTAAACCAAATGGTATTATGTTATATGCAAATAACCCCCATTCAATAGCAAATGTAGTTTTGGCTTGATCTTCTATAGCAACTAGAATTTGGCGGTACCCACTGAAACCATCCATAAAGGAAAATACCTTAGGTCCAATGATAGATTCAAGTACTTCATCAGCAAAAGGGATAGGAAATGGATCATTGGCACTGTAATCCCCACATGCCCATATTTCTTCTATCTTCTTAGGTTATACCTATTGACTATTTTGACCCCTAGTCAAAATAGGTCAACCCACTATAGTCCAAAACTTGATATAGGGATCAATTATCATGCTATAGGGTGTTTCATAGTTAATTTAACTTGATATAATGTGGTTATAGCCTTGGTCATAGTCCATTTTAGTCTTTGTGCCATTTTGTGTCACTTAAGGATCGTATTTGGGTCATAAATGAAATAGGTACAATTTTACAAGGTGTCCAAGTGTTAAAAACTCCTTATAAATTTCCCTTATGTCATTCCCTATCAGATATGTCAGTTTCTAACTGAAGAACTTGCAGATGTTAACTGAAATCAAAAAAATAAGTGAAAAGGAGGTTTTGGCAGTTGTATGACCTATGGAAGAGAGAGGCATGTAGGAGAATCTTATGGATTGACCCTTTATCTTCCCTAATTCTATTTCCATGCTTTGTTTTCTTTGGCAAAAAATGAACAAAAATCATTTATCTTCTCCATCACTCCACTAGGCAAGCAAAACTAGTCAACAGGTCTTTTGATAGTACAACCAGTAGGAGGACTTCCAGGTAAAATTACCTTAGCGGTAGATATTAAACTTTGTCTAATTCATTTTAATTTTTGGATTTGGAAGAATGGTTGTCTATACTTTATGAATCATACCTAAGAAGTTGATTGTCTGGTTTTGCATGCTAATCCCCACACCCTGCAGGTTTTGATTTTATTTGAGCATGTCCTTACAATATATTTAATGAAATGGTTCCCATAGGATATTAAATTCCTTATATTATGGTTTCTATGTTTGGTTTCATATTTGGAAGTGATTGGATGATTTCAAACTTCTTAGATTGTAGGAGGATTATGCTAGTGAGGTTGCATTCAAGTTTCACCAATTGTAGAAGGTTTATTTATATACAATGGTTTCAAATAAATGTATGGTTTTGTGTTACATGTCTTTAATGTCTTCTTAACCCCACTCCTTCTTAGCATCATGAAGGTTCTAGTCAAATTATGAGACACAATCAGCACTTTGTTCACTTTCACTTACAATCATGGCATATAAAAGTCCTGAGAACATTCATGGAGGTATAATGGAAGGTTTAAAGGTGTTTTAAATATTCTTGTGACATGAGCTAGCAAGATAAACCTTCCAAATGGCACACAAGGGACTATGACAGTCAATACAATTTATACACACATTCATATACATTGATATGCACCCATAGGTGCCTACAGAAGGATATCATGTTGAAATAGGTGTTAAAACTTGTTTGAACCATTTCAAGATTGTAAGATTTCATTTGAAAACCTTTGAGAAGGTTGGTAACTAGTTTCAGTCCCATAAACCATACAAATTAATTTTCTCAACACTACCTTGGATATTGAAATGTCCACCTGCAGGTGGCACTAACAAAGACTTGGGAATGTTTCATAAGGATGTTCAAATATGTTTTGAGACCTTCATCACATTTAAATAATATGGATATACCTTTATAACCATGAATAAGGTCATATAACATACACATTTCTCAAGTCTTACATTCACTGCCTTGTCTACAACATCAAGGCATACCTACAGGTGTCTTCAAGAGATAACCGCATTGAGATAGGGCATGTGACTTGTTTGAATGTCCCTAAAGATTATAAATATCAGTTGGAGGATTGATATAAAGGTATAGATATAGTTAGGGAAGCATACATCATATGCACAATCCACATTCTACCTTCACTGCCTTATATGTTGTTGTGTGTGTATCTACAAGCTCCCACAGAGATTTGAGAATATTTCACAGAGGAGATATGACATGCTTTTAAACCTTCATGAATTTTTTGGAGTTGGACGAGACCATGCAAATCATGATTTAAGCATTATATTCATAAGCAAAGTTGAGAAACCATCTTCAATATAAGAAACTCAATTTGGGGACAAGCTTCCCTAAAAGATCCCAAAACAGAGCCCTATATGATTTTGAGGTTGCCATATGATGAGGTAATAGAGAGTATATATGAATCCAAATACACCTATATTGTATCCTTCATGAAGGAGTAAAACCTTGCAAAATAGAATGGGTGTTTGCCTAGACGAACATGGTGTTGAGAAGCCTCCATTCTTGATATTCTTTCACTGTAACTTTTCAGTGTTGTCCATAGTTTCTTAAAACTCAAATGACCTTCATAATCCAAAATAGTAGTATAGAAGTATGTCACCATGTTGAACAATAATATTGAGGATAAGGGCTAACTAATAATCTAAATAACATTGAGAAGGTTTGTAGTACTAGTTTTTTGACTTATATATGTACCTATACATGTACTTTTGCTCAAAAAACCATCTATAGTTGACTATGGACTCTTATAGGTCCACGATGTGAGCTTAGACATGGAAACATGGAAAGTAAGCACTTGTAAAGTTCATAAACACTTCCAAAGACTTAAAAAATGATCCAAGGGTATGTGACATAGGTTTCAAGTAGAAAAGGCAACTTATAGGACCTTTGTTACCTTAATAGTGATCAACTCTAGTTGATTGTAGTTAACAAAGAGTTAGAATATAGTGTTCTTGGTGATTGGCCTAACAAATACATGGTGTGAAGTGAGAAAAATTAATGTGGGAGGATATTTATGACTCTAATAATGTCTTTAATCATTTCATACAATATCTAAAACAAAATATACACCTATAAGCAGGTGAAACATAGAAACACAGTTAGCCACCTATGTCAAGTCAAATGCAAGGTATGTATTGAAGAAGTTGGAAAAGAAAAAAGAGTATTGACATGATATATAACTTATTTAAAGTGTTATCCACCATATGAAATGATTAATACATGAATACAGAGCATGGGTGAAGCCCTACACAACAACCTACAGTTGATGTTCAGAATCCTGAACACAGTCATCATGCTAGAAGTTTGTCTTGGGTTTTCTAAGATTTGAAGGGACTATTCATGTGATAAAGTCATGTAAATAGGTGAAAAACATCCCCATGACTCAGATAATCCCCTCATACCCTCATTTTTATTGGTATAATAAGGGAGATGCCCTATGTTCTATCTTAAACAGAGGGCACTCCCAGAATATGCAACCCTGCAAGTTCAACATGAAAAGATAGAAGGGTGAGTTGGAAACTTGATGAGACCTTGTAGAGAGATGTAAAAATTTTTATAAGGCATGGAAAAACATGACAAACCATGCATATTGGATAGAAACTATATAGGTTGTTCTAAACCCATATGGATGCCATTAAAGCCCAATAGGCCTAATCTAGGCCTAATGCCTAAAAGGGATTCGACTTCATTTCTAGTGCTAAGAGAGCATTATAAAACATTGAAACACTTGCATGGGGAGTCATAAGGGGTTTTTTAACTATTTAAATGTAAAGGAGACCACAGGCAAGCCATTTCTTGGCTTAAGACCATCACAGGGTATGAAAAATGGAGAGCAAAGCAGAGAGGCTAACTTAAGATGCTCAGACCTATACGGAGGCTTAGCATGGGAACCTAAGAAGTTGGGATATGTTGAATGAGGTGGTGAAAAATATTCTTGTGGAATTTTTTCAAGGTTCCAATGTCAGATCCATATGAATAATCCTTACAAGGCAAAATGTCTCTAAACCCTCTAAAACAATTGGTAATGACCTGATGAGGAAAATGAAGAAGGAGAGGCATTTAAGAGAGATATAATGAGCATGAAATTGATCTAATATTTCAAAGGACTCTCTAAGTATCCTTCCCACCCATTTGGATTTCACCCTACTTGTAAAGACAGGGTGGAAATTGGTTTTTCTTGACTATTTTTGGTGTCTTGTAGGTACAAGAAGGTTTCTGATTTAATAATTTTGGGAATATTGGATTATTATTCCTAATTTAGTTAAATGTATGAGTTGAATAAATTATTAAATAATATTTCAATAATTATAGTACTAATTTATGTAATTTATTTGACCTTCGTAGCTTTCTAAAAATAGTAATGAAAGAGAATAAATGTAACTTATCTTAAAACTACACTGATACAGTTGAGATAAAGGCCGATACTAGTTGTGTAGGACTAGGATAGTGTCATGAAACTAAATATGGGATTAATTCAGTGAAAGGATAGGAGCACCAAAAATAGGACACTTTGGTGTCTAGTGCTATAGTCCAAGTCCTACCACTTTTGTCAAAACTAGTTATAAAGATCTGAGTTTTTTGGGTTTTGTTTATTGTCGCTATGTGAGCCTGCCTATGAAATTGAGGATCTTGAATGTCGATGAAGCTCCTTTTATATCTATTTTAATCTCTAACCCTAGCCCTTCATATTACTTGAATAAAACTTGAGAAAGAGGGGGGGTTAGTGTGTGTAAGATGCACTAAACATGTATCCACACCCCTTGTGTAGGCATGTTGCCTTCATACCAATACTCTAAAGAGTGATCAAGCCATATGTAATTTTTCCACTTGATATGCTTTGTGCAATAGAGTTATGAAGATGCAAAATTGCTAAATTGGGTGTGAATGAGGTGGCTAGGGACTAATGTGAGGGTTAGAAAGTTAGTATTTGTATTGGACAGCTATATGTAGAGAATAGGAAATTTTATCATAGTAGTTTTGCGTGTATTGTTGCTTGTTTTTGAATATTTTCCAACCCCTTATAAATGAGATTTGAATGGGATTTTATAAAGATATATTGGTCATGGGTTAAATGCATTTATGTTAGGTCAACATAATGAAAAAGAGGAATCGAGAGAAAATGGTCATTTGGGCTCAAAATGTGATTAGATAGGAGCACCAAAAATAGGACACCCTAGGGTACAATGCTATAGTCCAACCCTAGCGCTCATGTTCTATAGGTTCGGGACCTGGGGGGATGGAATAATCATGGGAAATGGGGTTTGGCTAAGCTAGAGTCAGGTCTCAAAAGTCTACAGATGATTAAGAATCAATAAAAAGGTGCCTAGAAGGGTCAAGAGAGTATGCAAGAGGGACCTATGGGTTGGGTGTCACAAGCCATACTCAAGCGACCAATTTTGACATTTTATATGACTACATTTGCCTCCCCTTTATTCTATTGATGCAACAAAGTGAAATAATAGGATAAAAGAAAAATAGAAAGTGTACCTAAACTTACCTACAAGGGTAAAGCCCATGAAGCTATGTGATGTTGGGTGTGCATAGAGAGAACTCGTTGTGAAGTGTAAATCTAGAAAATAAAATTAGGAGTAGATAAATTCTTATTAGATATGTTATATCTAAAATAAGAATGTACAAATCTAGGTAAGAGAGAAAGGAAGAAAAAGGAATGAATACACCTTACTAGGTACGTGAACCAATATAAAACTTGTGATGTTAAATGATGTTGGATGATGCTGAGTAATGTTGGGTATGTGTTGTCCCCAGAGTAATATCACGAATGAAGTTGAGCGCTTAATTTCTTGAGAGTAGCTCAAGAATGTAAAGGTTATCCCTTTGGCTCCATCATCACCTACTAAGTGAAGCTATGTAATCATGCGTGTGTTAATCAATATTTGGACTGTGTGTCCAATCCCTCTAAGTAAGTGTCTTAAGAATACAAAGGCTAGCTAGTCATTTGGCTACATCGTTGTCTTGTGAATTGAAGCTATAAACTGATATTGATATGAATGTGTGTCATATGAGATAGCTATTAAAGCCTATGAATGTTTTAAAATTTGACAATGTGGCATGGATAGTTGAATGTGTACTAAAAATTAGGCCAATCTTGGCCATTATAAAAGGTGGATATTAGGCTTGTATGAAAGCCACTCTAAAACTGGGAACAAGGCTTATGTGAAAGCCACTCAAGAATGTGGAGGTTAGGCCCATATGAAATCCACTCTGAAATGATTCCAACTACCTACATATGGAATAAAACATGCAAGTACTGAGAATACCTAGGTAATATACTGAACTTGAAAAGAAAAGAAATTAAATGTGTCATGCACATTGCTCCCAATCACTGGTGTCTGTAACATGGATTCTAATCTAGAAGTTATACCAACTACCCAATCTAAAACTAGAAGTGAGAGCCATCATGTCGTGTATGATGCCTCCTATATCTAGATTCTCTGAGAAAAACTATACTAAAACTACTAAATCTAAATTGATCTATACGTGACAAAAAAATATAGCTAAGCTAACCTTTCTGCTTATTTCTAGAAAATTTGGGTTTTTTGGTGTTTAGATAGGAGCATCCAAAATAGGAAACCCTACTATCTGACACTATTGTCCTCTATTAAAACTGATTATTATTCTATAATCATCACTATTTTTTTGGTTTTTTATACCTAGTTTGACCTTTGATTATTGTTTTGAGTGTTTTAAAAATTGATTTTTTGACCGATAGGAGCTCTGGTCTATGTGACAAAACCCCTGTTTGTTTCCCCCTCTTATGAGGGTAGAAATGAAAACCCTACAATGATTGCCTTTAGAAGAAAGATCCCTGGTAGTGTGTTATGCTACAAAATACATGATATAGCAATGATAATAAAAATGATGTCTCAAGATATATCATAGTTTGTATTGGAGATTGTTAAATCAATAGAGGTATGCCTAGATAAATATAACAACGTAATAACATGTGTAATGTATTGAAATTAATATGGAAATGTTAATTATTAGTTGTTAAGGAGGGATGGAGCATTATGTCCATCATGGCATCCAAGAAAGCAAGATAATGCATGATGTGGATCATGGCATTGCAAATAGTTAAGAAGCAAACAATCAAACAAGCACGCAAGGTAAGAAGCAAGAAGCATACAAGAGTGGCCAAGGGGCCAAGAAAACAAGGGACATGGGCACATGTCATTCAAATTATAAAGCAAGCATACAAGGCATGTTCAAATACCACATACACATACAATTGAAAATAAGCAAGGTTGGCACAAGGGCCACAATCACATAAAAAAGTACAAGCAAAGGAACTGAGAAATTTAATCACATCTAGCTATGCAAAACAAGAAAGAAAGGCATGTAATATATTGGAAATACAATCACATCTAACTAATTAAAGCAAGAAGAGAAATTATGCAAGACATGGAGTACAAGACTAGGTATATGGTAAGAAATATACAAGTCCTATATACTAGTGAATGTTGATAGAGTAATCTATGTAAGTTATTAAGTAATGTACATCAGCATGATAACTGGAGTGTGTGGTATAGGAATGACATAACCTGGATGGTGTAGTCATGTAGAAGATGTCCCTTGGGGGTAGATATATCGATGTATATCTCAAATTTATGAAGTAAGATGCCCCCTCAATGGGTAGAGTGAAGCAATCAAGGATCTTGAAGTCACTGCACACACTCAAAGAAGATCAAGTGAATCATGTTAATGTAGATAAATTGACAAAACAATAGTATAAAATAATAGAGTGCAAGTCTAGCATGTCGATATAAATGTAAAGTATGGAGAATGCATATAATTGAAATGTTTTTTAATTTTTTAATGTTTTTATATTTTGAAATTTTGTATTCTTGTTGGTATTTTTGATATAAGCTATGTACAATCAATCATGAGGAGACTATGTACAAGAAATACTAAAAATCTATGTATAAGTAAGCAAAAAGAAACTATGTATAAGTAATTGAAAAGAAGCTATATACAAGTAATTTAAAATAAGCAATATGTACACAATAATGTAAAAGACTAGGCTGGAGGGGGTAAAGGGTCCAAGGATGGAGCTCACTAGAGACAGAGATGGAGGAAGGGATCATGGCCATCATCAAATGCCTCAAGATCATCATCATAAGTATCATCATATGCCATAGATTATGTATGCATGGTGGCTATCTCCTTAGGTGTCAGTAAGATATGTGCTCTTTGTGTAGTCCAAGATCTTTCATCCATAATGGTGTCATCTTGTCAACGACAAACTAAAATTTGCTCTAGTGGTGAATATGTTAAGTCTCCTCAAGGATGTTTAGCTCTGGTAGTAGATGGATTTGATTGAAGTGTTGAAGTTGGTACTGGTGGTGATGTAATATGAATAATACCATGAACATGTAGTTTATCCAATCTCTATTATAAAGTTGTACATGAATTTATATCATGGCTTATGATCCTATGAAAAAGATAAAATGGTCAACCATATTATCGTGATAGTCTACTAATAGATATGTGTCATACTGTAGGTAGTGTGATTAATCCATGATCAAGTAACATTTGTAGTATAATCTATGGTTGATGTTGTGTACTTCCTACCTGAATCTGAATGAGTGGCTCTATATCCTTAGAGGTAACCATGTAAACTATGTGCCAAGTGATCTATCTATGGTCGTTAATATGGAGTGTATCCTAAGAGTGTAGTGTGAGATGTTAAGAGTGATGTAAGATGTGTAATGAGAGCTCTAGAGTCATCTTAGTACTCTCCTAGGCCAATCAGTGTAAAGCTCAATCCACGCAAATAGTCATTTGTGAGTGTGGGTGTTATATCATCATTTAAAGTAGCTTGGGAATCTGTATCAACATTCATGTACATATGGTCACTCAGAATTTACCATAAGGGGTAACTGTGATATAAGAGTCTCATCAACTGTAGTAGTAGTAGAAGTTGATAGTGTTGTGAGAGTATTTGTAACTATTAAAGTAATTGTACCTATCAGAGGAGTTTTATCTATAGAATCAACTACTACTATTGTCAGTGATTATATAATTGTAATAGGTGTAAGAATCATGACTGATGGAATAGCTAGAACGGTTGAAGTTGTTATGATTGGCTGAGTATCTAGAGATGAGACACAACTGTAAGTGGAAGAGTATAAGATGTGTTAGTCTCTCCTACCTCATATGTATGTATCTGATCAAGAAAAATGTGATGAGATGGTGACTAAACTATGATATGAGGTGTCCCATCTGGTGAAATAGTTAAAAAAGACTGTAATTTGATAATTTCTGAATTGTTGGTTATCTACTAGGCATGTGTATAGGTATTCTTCATGGAGAAACTTAACGCATCGATGAAGAGTAGAAGGAACTGCCCCCATAGTGTGTATCCAAGGTCATCTAAGTAAAATTTTATAATGAAGAGGACCTAGCATGACTTGGAACTATGTAGAGAGTGTTTTGGGCCCTACCATGATATCCAAAGTAATGGTGTCCAATGTTTGTTTTGGTATATCATCAAACCCTCTATTATTTTTATATGACTTTTTCATGGATGACATATCTATGCCCATGGTTTGTAAGAATATAATATTACATATATTAAGTTCAAAACCACTATCAACTAGAATTCTCTTAATTGCACAGGTTTTGACTTGAGATTGTATGAACAATGGTAAATTTTAATCAATAACTGTCTAAGATGACATGTCCTCATGATCAAAAGAAATATTATCTTTTATAGTTTTTAACATGTTGACCACTAATGCAAAATAAGAAGGCTATGAATCAATAAGCATAGAAGTTTGAGTGAGTGCTTGATAAATAATGTCCTTGAACACATTGGCTTTCTGAAGCAGTTCTAACCTGGAAATCTTAGCTGGTGTGTTTCTCAACTGATCAATAATATCATATGCCTTATGTGTATTTGCTTGTGTGGATGAGTTGGGCCTGGAATGAGAAGGAATAGGAGGGTGGCAAGGCTCCTAACTAGGTAGGGGAGGCATGGTAGTACATCGAGTAATAGCTCTAACTACATTATCTACTATATGTATAGGACTAGTAGTATTTACAGGAGGAGAGTGAAGATAATCAATAGGTCGAGGTGGTGGAGTGATAAAGGGTGTCAACTGGGATCTTTGGTGATGGGTAGTGACCTGGGGAAGAGTAAAATAGATCATGTAACATAACTCAACACAAGATAGAGGCTCCAAGGGAGGTGAGGCAAAAGGTATCTTAGCATGTTTAACACTGAATTTCTTAATATCATCTCATATTATAAAAATTAAGCATGAAATGCAAAGAATGAAGATTTGTATTAACATATGGTAAACTTTATCATTCATGTCATGATAGGACCAAGTATGTTCTCCTTATTATTTGCAAAAAATTCAAGAAATTTTAATAAATAAATGAGATCCATTTTTGTTTTTATGTGAAATCTGATTTTAGATGTAAAGTGATACCTCAAACAAATAAAGGGACCTAGTATATGCAACTAGGGTTTTGAAAAATGATATTTTTAAAATTACTAATGAATTTTAAAATTTAATGTGAATTTTTTATTTAAATATGTAGGTAAAAAATCAAAAAAATATTGGAAAATTCTTGATTTAAAGGGACTTGGTATATGTAACTAGGGTTTGGAAGCAAATGTTTTTTTTTAAATTACTATGGAATTTTAAAATTTAATGTGAATTTCTAATTTAATTATGTAGGTAAAAAATTATAAAATTATTGGAAAAATTAGTGAGGCATTTACCCTAGGACTTCTAGGGTTTTTATGCGCAAATAAAGTAAGTCAGGTTCATCGAATGATTTAAAAATTTTGGGAATATTGAAGTCCTATTCCTAATTTAGTTAAAGGTTTAAGTTGACTAAAGTAGTAAATAATATTGAAATATTTACAGTATTGATTTGTATAATTTATTTGACCTTCATAGCTTTCTAAAAATAGTAATGAAAGAGGAGAAATGTAGCTTATCTTAAAACTAGGCTAAAATCGCTGAGATAGAGGATGATACTAGTTGTGCGGGACTGGGATAGTGTCATGAATCTAAATCTAAATTTCATTTGGTGAAAGGACAAGATCACCAAAAAATAGAACAATTTAGGTTTTGGTTCTATAGTCCAAGTCCTACCATTATTATCCAAATTGGTTACAAAGATCTAAGTTTTATGGTTTTGTCCATTGTCCCTGTGTGAGCCTATCTATGAAATTTTAGGTTTGAAATGTTGATTGAGATCCTTGTAGAGCTGATTTAATATCCAACCTTAGACCTTCATAGTACTTGAATAAAACTTGAGAAATAAGGCAAGGTTAGTGTGTGTAAGATGCATTGAACGTGTATCCACACCCCTTGTGTGGGCATGTTGCCTACATACCAATACTTTGAAGAGGGATCAAGCCATATGTAGTTATCCCTCTTTATGTGCTTTGTGTAATAGTGTTATGCAAATGCAAAAATGTTAAACTGGGTGTGTTTGAGGTGGTTAGGGACTAGCATGAGGGTTTCAATAAATTGGTATCTGTATTGCATGGTTGTATGTAAAGAATAGGGAAATTTATCTCAGTGGTTTTGCTTGTATTCTTGCTTACTTTTGTAATATTTGCCAAACCCTTATAAATGAACTTTGAATGGGAGTTTATAGATATTTATTGGTCATGGATTAAATGCATTCATGCTAGACCAACATAATGAAGAAGAATAATCAAGATAAAATGGTCATTTGGGCTCGAAATGTGATTAGATAGGAGCACCAAAAATGGGACACCCTAAGGTCCAGCGCTATAGTCCAACCTCAGTGCTTTAGTACTATAGGTTTGAGACCTAGGGAGATGTAATAAACATGGGAAATGGGGTTTGGTTGAGATAGAATCAGGTCTTAGAAGTCTATAAATGATTTGGAATCAATAAAAAGGTACCTAGAAGGGTCAAGAGAGCATGCAAAAGGGACCTATGGGTTGGGTGTCACAAGCCACACTCAAGATACTAATTTTGAAATTTTATATGGATACAATTTCAAAGTATGCAATCCACTTTGGGAGGAATAATAAGACCTACCCTAACTCCTAATGTCCATTTCATGCTTTAGCCAAACTCACAAGTGTCTCTGCAAGTACCTTCATCTCAGCCAGTCTAAACTGACATAGTGAACAAGCAAGCGAGAAAGTGAAAACTCTAAGTGAGAGGCCTTTTCAAGTATAACTGAGAAATATAAAGGCATGAGGGCTCCTGGCAAGTGTCATGCACTCCATTGTATGGACTGGTTTGAAAAATTGAAGACCTATTTAATGCCAAGTGTGAGGGGTGAGTGAAAGACGAGTGATTGTGACTATAGGTAGTGATAACTAATGTTTATAAGAATCTTGATTATTAGGTACACCTCAAATGCATGTTGTATCTTGTTTATAACCCCTCCCTCTTAGTTCAATCATCTCATATATCCCTAGTTTGTTGTGAAGCATTCTAAGGCGGCTAAATGATGAAGACAATTTCTAGGTAGGCAAATGAAGAATCATACACCACATTTCAAGAGTTTCATGCTTTAAGGGACATTTGTCCAAGTAGACCTTGTATAATCTATTCCATATTCTCTTCTCAACTGGACACATGTTTTAGTGACTCTTGGACTTCTTTCTCTTCTCTCCTCTCTCAAATTCTATAAGTAGTAGCCATCTTGGCTCTTGTGGATTAATACCACACCATGTATGGTGAAGCCGTACTAGTTTTGGCATTGTACTTTGACTTTGAACAATAAATGCAAGTCTAGTTTTGAGTTCATGAACATTTATCTAAGTGTGCAAAGTGATGTATGGTGATGCTAAGTGATAATATTTTATCCTTGCTTCTCCTTATCCTCTCGTGTTTATGCAAGAGTCCCTATTTTAATAGGTCATATAAAGTGTAGTTAGTGTGTTAGGCTCGTTTCAAGTGTACAATTATCTTTAGAGTGCGCAATCTTCCCTTTGGTTCACTTACCTTGTGTTTCCTCATGCATATCACCTCTATAGTGAAGCACTTATGTTATAACCTCTTAGGACTTTGAAGCTAGTTTGTATGTCTTATTTTTTAGTGAAAAAAGTATGATGGCCTTATGGAAATCATCCTAGTGTATCAACCCCTTAGATTAATTCATTTCATGTAAACTTTTATCTCTTTTCCAGAAGCATTTGGTTAAGTAGGTGATAAGCATTTCAAGGTATATTTAGGGAGATAGCCCTTAAACCTATAGATCTACTTCTACTATAGGTAAACCCACATACCTAGAAGTATTTCCTTATTGCTTAAATATGGAGGAAGCTTGAACACCCTCTTTTAGGGTAAAATATTTGGTGACAATAGTACCATCATGGGACTCACCCATTCTGCCTTCTCAATTAGATAAATAATTATATCTTCTTGCATTAGATCCAGTTCAGCCTTACTTTAGTTTTCATGTTAGGATTGAGTTTGTAGGGTTACTTTCTAATCGGGTGTGCACATTCCTTTAGCTTAATATGCATTTCTCCCAAGGATGGATATATGACTTTGACCTCTGAAAATGTACTTGTAAACACATCCTGGTAGTCTCTTAATAGTTACAAGGCTTTGTATTTCTACTCTTATCCCCAATAATTTCCCACTGTTGCAAGCTTAGGGGTTACTTCTATCAATATTTCCTTGAGTCTTCCACAATGGTTCCTGATATATTTTGCCTAATCCACTAGGCATAGTATCTTGTAAAATGCATTCGCCTTCCCATTGCGAGATGTCAATATTATGTAATTTCTCTTCTTCCACCTACTCCGTGCTTTGTATTGGTTTCAGCTCCTCTTCATGTTGTGGTTTAAATAACCCTTTTAAATCAATATCCCCATCACTATCACTGTCACTGGAGTCTATCAAATCATTGTTTATTCTATTACATGGTTGACTCTAGAGCTATTATTTTTTATTATCTTTGTCATTGTGTAGTGCAAAATCTATATCCTACACATCCTAATGAGAACATGATTCATAACATTTGTTAAATCCTCTACACATCTGTGACATAAATTTTTTAATCTTTTGCAGGGCATTTTGTACTAAAGGATTATCATCTTCAAATACAAAAGTTTGGATCAAATCCTATTGAATTTGTAGCCATTGTTTGTATGTTCTTGATGTATTTATCAAACTGTTGGAAGAGGTGCAAGGGTATGACTAAATATGTGCACCCAATATCGAGGCTCTACTCCTTATGCAGTCCATATATCCTTTCACTAATGGATGTGCAGTTCAAGACATTGAATCTCTTGAAATAAAGGCCATTCTGATTCAATACTATATGGTAGCTGAAACCTTGTATGAAATATTTCATAGGCATCCTCCCAATACATATGTGTTTCTGTGTACACCCCATGTTGCAATAGTTCCTTTTAGTGCATAGCTAAGTGCACTAACTCGTTGTTCTACCTCAGGTACATGGTTTTCAAGCCTCATGATGAATGGATTGAGGTCCTCAGTCATAAAACATTGAGGTATTTGGCATTTTTTAGTGGACACCATGCACAGAGGTCTCAACTCATGATCTCTATGGGACCAATTCAGGGTGTGTGTGTCTGAGTCACCATTTATGGATTATGCTAAATCTCACGGTACATTTCCTTCAGGGGTAGGTTCACTGTAATCCATCATAGTTTCACTATTATTATATAAATTTTTTGCCTCAAGTCTCATGAAGAGCCGAGACGAAGAGCTGGATAACGAATGCAAAAAGTCGTTAAGAAGGCCGCCGACGCCGGCAATATCACTGATGTCAGTCGATAGTTGACCGACGCGACTGGAAAGCAGGAAAAAGGCTAAAAATAGTCAAATACTGCATTTGGGTTTTCATATCCAACCAACTCAATGTCTAGTCGTGAATACACATCCTAGGGCTTCTTGGTCTTGACATACCAAACTACTTTATCAGCCCATATTTGTCCTTGTTACGCACACTCCAAAATATTATGAAGGAGCTTCATGATATTTTGGGATATATCCTTATTGTGCAATGTGTTGAGTAGTTTCATTAGTGTTTCTATGCTATTTTCGCTTTCTACATTCAAAGAGAGAATTAAGAAACTAAGGAGAAATGGTCAAAGAGGATTAAAATGGGCGAGAGGTTAAAGGGGAGAAGTTGGAATGGGAGTCTAGGCATTAATATTGGCCATGTGGGGAATGAAGGGAATCCAAGAAGGGTATCCAAGGGTGGTGAGGTGGCAAGGAGAGGGAAAAGGGATTTTATTAATTTAAAATAGGATATTTATTTCAAATTAATAAAACATGGGCTAGGAGTGGTTAAGTGGACCAAAGGGGACTGGGAGGGAGAAAGGACCAAGGGGTAGACACGATTTCGGTGTCTACATTTGCCCATTTTTGTCTTGTTGGTTGTTCTGGATGAACTGCAAGACAAAAATAGGAGTTGATTGCCCCAGGGGTGGGATAAGGTTGATTTCATCTTGTTGGTTGTTCAAGTGAACTGCAAGACAAAAATAGGAGTGGTTAATTGCCCTGATTATGGATGAGGTATTCCCCCTCAAAGCAGGAGTCGAGGGAAGGGAACCTGTAATCGGGTGTTGATTTGACAAAGAGTGGATGAAGAAGAGTGAGGGTGAACGCTGCAAAAGTCGTGATTGCGCGTATACCACTTCACAGGATGGTCAGGTCAAATTGTTGCAGGTCGAGGGTCGAGGAGTGCCAAAATTGAAATAACCGAGCCCCAGCATTTAGTCGTCTGCTGATTGGGTTATTCAATCTAAGCTGAGGCTCCAAATGGTCATCATGTTCCAGGTATCTCGGGCTCAGGAAGTGCTACCAGAAACATGAAAAAGTCACAAGTAGTGCAAATCAACCGGCTTGCGATCCTATACTTGTGAAGGTCAAAAATAGTCAGCACACAATGTTGCTAACTAGTCGTGAGGTAGCATACATATAAAAAACAACCAAGGCAACATGGCTTTGGAAGTGGTCAAGGTCGGAGGAGATAGGCATGATCTCCAATGGTCATTGGTCGAGGTGGATGGATGGATGAAAGGATGTGGCCGAGCTAACCTCAGAAGATGTTATGTGATCTGAGTGCTGCCTACATAGCCTTTGTGTGAAGGGCCTCAGGCCAATGTAGTTCTCCCTAAAAGGGAGGAAGGGTCAAAGGGATGGAATTGGTCTTGGTCGAGGGCAAGGTCATGGTCAAAAGGAGGAAAGAAGGTTTGTCCATCAGAGAGACGAACAAACGAGGGTGGTCAAGCTAACCCCAAAAGATGTCGTGTCATCTGAGTGCTGCCTACATAGCCCCAGTCTTAGGGCCTCAGACCAATGTAGTTCGAATTAGTTGAGAAGATTGGCCGATGGTTTGGTTATGTGTCGAAATGATGAGGAGAAAAAGATGTTACAGCCTTTTCCAAATGGTGTATTCTGCAACATTGGTTGAGGGGTCTTTCATCCCTAGCAATTTTCCATATTTGTGATGGATGTATGCTAAAGATGAATTGAGGTCTATTTATGCTTCAGCAAGTATTAGTTTATGCTTAACATAAATTGTGTCGGGTCGATAGTTTCCATGTGTATTGGTGTCCATAGAAACTATATGAAAAGGACAATGATGATGTTGGTCTGAAAAAAGAGTTGAGTTGAGTTGATTAGGTTTGACAAGTGATGAAGTTGAATGTGACCAAAGTGTAGAAAAAGTGAAAGGCATATTGCTCTTTTATTGACAAGGACCAGAATGACAGCATAGATAGGGGTTGTTAGAACCAAGAGCCCCATTCATGCATGACGTCGTTGACCATATGTTGTGTTAGAGAGGTAATCAAATCACTTTGACATTAAAGTGAGCTCGAAGTCCCTTGAGCAAGTGATAGGAGGAGGATAGGGTAACCCGTTTTAGAGCAGAGATAACTTTGCCCCTTTTTATAGGAGACCCTAAGACAACTACAAGCCAAGTCCATGATTTTTGATTTCTTTTTTGGGTGCAGACTGATCAATGCGAGAAGTCTACATAGAGATGTCATTTGCTTGGTGGTCATTTGTGAAGCTGATCATTGCGAGAAGCTTCTAAGAAAGATTGCTATTTGTAGCAAGAGTTAATCATAGCCATCCTTCGAGGGAGTGGTCTATATTTTGCTTTATACATAAGGGCTTTGAATAGCTGTCCTTCGAGGGAGCAGTCTATTAGCTATAGCAATGATAGTACAGCTGTCCTTCGAGGGAACAGTCTACCTTTTGATTCTAATTTGGTGACTTTGGATATTTTGACATCTTGATTTGTTTTGATAGAAATGTGAGTCATGGACAAGATTATAGAAGGTCAAGGGCTCCCTTTTATTAGGACAAAGCATCCATACTGTATAAAAGGGGTATATAGGATTTGTTAAGGGGAGTAGGGTTGAAAGGAATGAGGACTAAGAGGATGGGGATTGCTCAAGGGATGAGCTCAAGGTAAATGTCAAGTGGACGAGTATTCGACTAACAGTAGAATGGTCGCAGATGCAATGCATTAAGAGGCTCAAGTTCTGGCCATTCATCGAGAGAAGACAAACGATACATCCCTGATCCATAATTGTGCATGATAATGAAAGGTCTGAGCCAATTAGGGGCAAACTTGCCTCGTTTACTTTGCTCCATATTGGTCACGTGCTGATTGATGACGGTTTGAGGAAGTGATAGGTGCTTGGTTGGTTGATGTTTGATGATTGAAGTTTGGTCGAGGTTTGGTTGCTGCTGGTCAGGGTCATGATAGGAAGGTTGATTGATGATTGGACTATGTGTGGTCGAGGTCTGGTCGAGGTTATGATAGGAAGGTTGATTAATGGTTGGTCGAGACTTGGTCAAGACTTGGTTGAGGTTTGGTCGAATGTTTGGTCAAAGTTGGTCGAATGTTTGGTCAAAGGCTTGGTTGAATGTTTGGTCGAGGCCAAGATAAGGTTGGATTCCCCCAGTCGCTTAGGGAGAATGTTGGATAGATTGGTCAAGGTTGGTTGAGGCTTAGTGGTCAGATGGACTGTGTTGATGTCGAATAATGGGGTCAAAGGCGGCAAAGGGACCATAGTCTAGTGTGGAGATCCCGATTTAGGTGATGAGGTTTGAGAAGCATGGGTCGGTCTTGATGATTTATCGAAGAGGTGGTCAAGAGGGTCCTTGATGAGAAAGGAATCCTTTTTCTGGTGTTGATGAATGACAGCTTTGAGAGTGCAACAACGCTCAATGTCATGTCCCGGAGTGTGATGATAGTGGCAAAATTTAGAGTTGTTGAACCAAGATGGCCTTGATCCAAGAGTTAATGAGTGGGGTGGTGTTGAAGATTTATTGATGACGTGGTCGAGAAGAAGGGTGTCATTCCCCAGACATTAGAGAATGGCAACCTTGAGGGCACAACAATGCTCAGTGTCGTGCCCAGGCGTGCGATGATATGCACAAATGTGAGTGTCATCGAACAAGGGCGGTTTTGGTCCGAGAAATTGATATGGTTTAAGAGGCAGGATATTGATGCGAGAGGACTGCAACAATTGCCGTAACAGCAAGGCATAAGAACCTGCTAATGGGTTTGGATGTTTTGTTATAGTGGGGGTTGATGACTTTAGTTTGAGAGGCGTAAGAGGCATAGGTCGATGGATTGGAGGAGATATATGTCTGAGGGGTTGAGGGAGTAATGGAGGCGACTTGCCTCTGTGAAGTATGGGAGTAGGAAGAACTCCTATTAAAGTGGACGGATGCGGGCCCAAGATTGAAGGTAATGATGAAGGTGGGGGAGGAGTTCTCTGATGTGGTCTAGTGGCCTTCTTTGGTTTGGGTTGAGGGCCACCTTTGTGCGAGGCGAGGTTAGATGCGGGTTTGAGTTCAGATATGGACGAAGGTGAGTGAGATGTAGCAATCTCAGGCAAAAGGCAAGAGGAAACCGTGACTGGGTCTTCCTCAGTCAAAATGGGTGAAGAGACTGGTTCTTCTCCTAGTGGATAAGAAATAAGAGAGTGCGGCTCCTCAAGAGGGTAGAAGGCAGGGATGATGGTGCCTTCTATTTGTGCTTAAGGAGTAGGTAAGGTAGGGTCTTGGAATGAAGGTAGGGCTAATGGCATTGGCATGGTCAAGGTGTCCTCTAGTATAAGAGAGGTAGATGGAGGACTAATAGGAGAAGAAAGTTCTTCATCCTGTGATGGAGGAGGTTGGTCAGGGACAAGAGGCAAGATAGTGTTGATTGTGTGAATAGCATGCTCATGGGAGTTATCAGCCATGGTCTGGATGTGGTTTTGGGTAGGTGGATGATTAGGGAATAGTTGTTTGAAGATGTTGATGTGTTGGTTGGGTGGGGCGTTCGGGTTATCTAAAACAAGATCCCCTTTGTCGATCATGTCTTGGACTATGTTTTTGAAGGTTCGGCAATTGTCGATGTCATGGCCATAGATGCGGTGAAAGTGACAGAAGTCGGCCTCCCTATACCATGTAGGGATGGCTTTTGAAGGGTCGAATTGAGGTGGTCAGATTGGAGGGAGATTGAGGACCCCCTGCTTGACAAGTTTTTCTAAAACGGAAGTGTATGATTCTCCAAGTGGAGTGTATGAACGCTGGATGTACCGTTGTTGGAATTGTTTGGTGATGCTTGGAGATGTAGAAGGTTGAGAGTAATTAGTTGTCATCGAGGATGGTGATCTAATGACCATAGTGTTGGCCACTCCTTTGGGTTTGGAGTTGGCAGAAGAAGAAGGTCTGGACAAAGAAGGGTCATTGGTTTTTACGTTGGTATTACGCAATTTGACCTTATCCTCTTCAATGGCGCGGAGTTCAAGCTTTCGAGCCATGGTGAAAGCTTCGTCGAAAGTGCAGAATGTTTGAATTCGCAAGGTAGAAGAGATGTGCCTGGCACATGCTCAAGAAAAGAGCTCGATGAGCTCAAGTTGAGGCAAGGAGAAGGAGAGCTGGTTAATCAAGCCTCTCCAATGGGCGACAAAATCGACTATAGATTCATCGTCGAATTGCCTGATGGAGTAGAGGTTTGTGATTGAGACTTGTTTGGTGATGTTGATAGAAAAATGGTCGAGAAATAATTGGGCAAGTTGAATGAATGAAAAGATAGAATGTCTGGCAAGAGAGCTATACCAGTCAAGGGTAGGGCCAGCAAGCGACATGGGGAATGTGCGTAAAAGTAACGCATCGTCATGCGCTATAAGATAGCAGGCATGTCTGAATGCCCGTAGATGTTGTTGCAGGTCCTCCTTACTCTGGAAGCGAGTAAATTTAGGAAGCTCCCATTGGTTGGGGTATGGTCAGATAGGGACGGAAGGATGAATGGGTTCGTTGCAAATTTGCTCATACGAGAGAGCATTGCGTGAACCAGAGATAGAGGTCTCGAGATTGGACATTTTATCCATCAGCATTTTGATGATGTCTGCTGACGGATTGGCGGATGGGGCACCCCCTAGGTTGTAGGGTGCTTGAAAGAGGCTAGAGGAGGCATACGACGTAGTAGGTTGCGATTGTAGGGGCGCAACGTATGGATGACTAATCGTAGGGATAGATGTAGAGGCCAAGTGTGGTTGGGTTATGGAAGTAGAAGGTATAAGTTGATTAGATACCGCCAAAGGTGGTTGCGTGATGGCACTGGTAGAAAGGGAGGTAGTCACTCCTACATTTATGGGCGCAAGAGTGTGAGGGGTCGAGACAATCAAGTTCTGGTATGATGTAGAACTTGGTTGAATTGCATGTGGTTGAGGGGGTAATAGAACCCTGATGGAGGTTGGTCTAAAAATAGATGTGGAGGCCAAACTTTGCGTGTTGGCCATGGTCGGGTTAATGGTTGAGGCAAAAGGCTGGGTCATAAAAGGTTGGGTAGCAAATGGTGTCGATGTCACCGCCGCTACACCCGAAAGGTCTCGCGTTGGGTTTCTCGTGAGATAGTTTTGGAGGGCTTTGACATTGAGGTCCAAGAATATTTTGAAATCTTGGTCCCCTTTAGGGATGATGGGGGTCTGAGTTGGGGTAGGAGTTCTTTCGATCTCCGAGTGGAACTCCATTATAGGACTAGTTAGGGACGAGGGAGCGTGGTCAAGAAGAGCCTTGGTTTGACTGTGCGTCAAAACCATTCAAGGCAAGAAGAGGGTCAGGTTCTAGAAACTGTGTTTTTTGAGTTTTAGAAACTCAGAATGAGGTTTTGGCAGAAAAAAGGGTCGGGTTTTAGGCTGTTGTTTTGAAAAAAAGAACTGTGATAGTGACCGACGTCGGTTGAAGAACCGATGTCGGTGAGAAAAGATGGCCGACATCGGTGGTAAAATCGATGGCGGTGGAGGGATATGACCGACGTTGGTGGTAAATCCGATGTCGATGACTGTGGTTTCCAAAAACTTAGAAAACTTGAAGATTTTTGGAAAAAAGGAAGAAGAACGTCCTCACTAGCTCAAAAAACCAGATAGGAATAGAAAAATAGAGATGGAGACAGATAGGCCCTAAGCGTTAAATCCTAAGAATCAACTTTTTAGAATCCTGTGGCTTATGCCTTAAAGTGATGTTTGGGAGGTTGGCTATTAGAGGGGTCCTAGAAGAGGTAGTCTATGGATGGTTTCAGGTTTTGTTTAGGCGCTCAAGAAGTCTGGGTTAAGTTCCGTACATGGCCTGGTGCTAAGGAGCAAGCTCCCCTCACTTCACGAGCCCAGTGATAAGCTGGTCTCACTTAGCCAAAATATAATTTCCCTAGAGATTAGACTCTGCTAGAGAATAGAGTGGGCTTTCCCCTTGGTGATGAAATCCAAGTAGGATTGCCGGGACGGGTAAGGTATCCGCTGGGGGATGAAATCCCAGTCGGGCCTTGTCTCAGGTAAGTTTGATGTTTGATTTGTGCACGTGGTTTAGGTTGTGTAACATAAAGTGGACTACGATTAATTCAATATGTGGTTTATTAATTACTAAGTGTGGACTAAGAAATGCAAGCAAGCAAAAATGCAATGCAACATGTTTTAAGCCCCAAGTCGAAATGTTAAGTTCGGATGAAAACAAGTTGAGAAAGGGTTGAATGATATGATTTTTGACTAGTCTAGAAATGCAAGAAAAGAAAAGAAAATTTCTTTTTATTCCTGCTTATGATGTCATTTAGAAGAGAAGAAAGAGGTGAAAAGGGAGGATCCTGATGCACCCTATATGAATGAAAAGAAAAGGAACCCAAGGAAGAACCTAAGGTCCCACCGGGCGTGCCAGAATGTTTCTACACTATTTTCACTTTCTACATTCAAAGAGAGAATTAAGAAACTGAGAAGAAATGGTCAAGGCTTGTATGTACCTGGATGTAGTCATGCGCACCGTAATCCAGACGCTGTGAGAACTCCTCTTTGGTTGTGGAGGATGACACCTGCAAGAGAAAGAGACTAAGACAAAGAAGGCATTAGATGAGGAGATGGTGGGTTGCCAAGTGAAAGCTTGATCCCAGAAGTATGAAGACTTCCTTAAGGGATATCAACCCACTAGTCGATAAAAAGGATGTCTGATAAATAGAAAAATGTTAAAATACTAAAATGATAAAAGACTGAAAAGGAAAATGGAAGCAAAGGCTTACCTGAAAGATGCTGTCAGACTGGTCATAGTCGCCGGCGTCGATGGTCCTACCGGCATCGATTGTTGAGGTCTGCTGACGTCGATTAGACTGTCAACGTCAGTTGGGGCAGTGGCCGACGTCGGTCGGGGCAGTAGTCTGTGGACAAGGTCTGGATGAGTTTTGGTCTGTGGACGGGTCTGAGACAGAGTTTGGGCCTAGTTGAATGGTTTGGGGGTCTGGGTCTGAGAGTCTGGTTTTGGTTAATGGTCTGTGGGTCTGTGCAGAGAGACAGGGGAGTCAAATGGATAAAATGTCAAATGGATAGAAGGGTAGAGGAGGCCAATCGGGAGACAGGGAAATAAGGATTCGGGTCTGGTCTGGTCTGGGGATAGGAAGTGCTGAATCTAGTTTATAATACTTAGAAGCAAATGACTAGACAACACAATGAAAGTACAAACAGAATACTTACCTGTGGCTAGCTAAAGGAGTGTTACAGATTGGTGTACCTATTGTTGGTGTTGCTGCTGTGAAAGCCCTGTTGCTGATGGAGTTGCTAAAGGCAGAATTCCTATTACTGCACCTGAGGGAGAGAGTGAGAGGCTTGGTTTGAAGATTGGTAGAGTAGCAGAGTAAAGGAACGGATTGATTTAGTCAGATGCAAAGATACCAGAGTCTCATGAAGAGCCGAGACAAAGAGCTGGATAATGGATGCAAAAATTTGTTAAGAAGGCCGCCGATGCCAGCAATATCGCTGATGTCAGTCGACAGTTGACCGACGTCGGCGACTGAAAAGCAGGAAAAAGGCTAAAAATAGTCAAATACTGCATTTGGGTTTTCATATCCAACCAACTCAATGTCTAGTCGTGAATACACATCCTAGGGCTTCTTGGTCTTGACATACCAAACTACTTTATCAGCCCATATTTGTCCTTGTTATGCACACTCCAAAATATTATGAAGGAGCTTCATGATATTTTGGGATATATCCTTATTGTGCAATGTGTTGGGTAGTTTCATTAGATCTATCAAAGCATCACAATGCCTTCTTGTCACATGATCTGAATAATTTCCCATATATTTGAGCATCAATAGCAATGTTATCCTCATCAAAATCTAGTATTTATTGTAATACCTATGCATCTTGACACTTTAAAATCTTTTCAGTTACAGGGTTAGGATATTTATCCTACTGAACTTTCATAATACCTAGACCTTGAGGCATCTCTAATGGAGGTAACCCTTGTTCATCCCTTTATTTCCTAGTGATAGCTTGTACAAATGCATTTTCCTTTGACTACACATTAATCATGTTTATGTTACGCACTGGCTTCTCCTTTCTTTATTTTTCCAGAACAGGGCAGTCTTCCATTTGATGTTGACCTTCCATCTTATTATATAAATAATAAACTTGCCTTTGGGGATTTGCAGTTCCTCACGTAATGATTATATGATATGCATAGATAACATTACATGGTCGATCAATTTTCCTGATTATCATTATTGTGACCTCCTTGATATCCACCATGATATCCTCTTATGTGGCCTCTTCTATTTTGTTGATATCCACAACCTTAGGATTGTTTTCCATTATATCCCACCTACTGATTTATCTATGCATCATATCCCCCATACTGATGCTAAGGAGAAATTGGGATCCAAGTTGCTTGATGTTATTAAAGATTTATGTTGCTCCATGGTTGTGCATACTAACCAAAATATTGATACAATGGAGATGATGTATTATTATATCTTGATAGGCCTTGTGGTTGGTACTATGGTGATAATGGCATCTAATATTGTGGTGATGAAGCCACCCATCCTAGACTACCTTGAGTCATATTTATTATCTCCACATCTGGTCTTGGAATTACTTACTTTGCAGTGAGAATCTAATGGGTTGTACCTATGAATATGTTATTTGTTATATCGTACTTTAAGTCATGCAATGTGTGGCAACTAATCTCATCATGATTTGTAGATTTTAAAAAATTAAAATACATGTTGTGTGATTTTTGAATATATTACTAGAGGAGATGGCACTTGGATACAGGATGTCCAACTACCCTGCAAAGTACACAAAATTTTATTTTAATTATCAGGTAGTCATTCCTATGATGTCCCTTGTAACCACACTTTGTGCCCCATAAACCTAATTTAGACTTGTCATTTTCATGCATTTCATTCATCCTCCTCATACAAGAATCTAGCTTAGCTTCTATTTTTTATCCTACCAAGGGAAGATCTACATAGCCTTTTATTTGTTTAACCCTGATGGTAACATATCAAGTATTAACTTTAGTAGAGAACTGGGTTTGCATGATAGTAAATCTTATTCCACATCATAAAACTTATACGAACCAAGCAACATTATCTTTATCTTCTATAATAAAATCAATTTTATTTATTACGTCGAAGAACCTACGATTATATTCTCCAACTATTTCTCTTGATTTTTGCCGAATCTCCTCTAGATCTTGGATCACTTGACTCGAACATTTTTTTACTTTCAATTCTACTATCAACAAGTATTTGAATTGTTATAAATCTAAGGTATTGACATTTGTAGTGCAAATGAACTTAAAAGCACATCCTCCTAAAGCTTCTATGAGTTTGAATTTCTTCACATCATCACATGTAACCCCTTTTACAACCCATTTCATCTCACATACAACTAATTACTGTTCTAGATCTGAAGATCCATCATATGGCATTAAAGGTACAAATATAACTACATGAAGTACCATATTTGATGGATTATTAGTTATTATTGTAGGTGTTTGAATACTAGTAACTATAATTGGTGGTGTATGTACACTGATCATTATGCAGTTGAGTGACTGTGTAGTGGTTACTATGCATATAGGCTACTTCACACTATTTGTTTCAGGGGTAACCAAAAATTCTACTTTCTATAACTTATTTCTTTCTAACACTCATTTGGTTTCTATATTGAGCCTTATAAACTTGTTGGTTTAAGGAATCAAACCAGTCTGAGTCAGCTTCTCTCTTTGTATATTCTATAAATAAAGTGGGCTTGGGGGATACATACCCTTCAAATGAATGATGCTTATTTCCAACTTCTTGCTTTGAACTTGAACCTATAATATTACTACCTTTATATTTAACATTTTCCTAGGAACTTTCCTTTTCAATTCAACTAAAATCCCCTCAATTAACTGTGACTTACCACTACTTCTTAACTGATCTACCTCAGCATCTTCACCTCTAGCATCCTCTTTCTCATCTATCTCTTCCTCATATTCAACATACCCTTCTATTTTAGTAGCTTTCACACCTTCTTTTAGTAACCTTTCTTCTCTAGCATCTTTACCTTGTGATTTTCCATCTCTAATAACTTCTACTTTACTCTTAGTCTTACTCGTAGTCACTTCAGGGTCGGTTGTCTTATTCCATCATCTTTGTTGTCATAGCTCTCTTTTGAGTCCCAAAATTTTCTTTTCACTCAAAGTCTTTTCACCTTCCATTTTATGCGATCAAGTTCAAGTTTATCTTACTCATCTCCCCATCATCCATTTTCTCTTGCACACACCCCCATGGTGCCTAAAGTGACTATTCTGTATTGGTTGGAGTAGCCAGCATGGCCTTTTCCACAACCAACATCTTGATCAACAAGGGTAGTCATTGTAAAAAATTCCCTTTGATTCCTTGAATAAATCGATCCTATGCAGTATCAAAAGCTATGTATCCTTATACTGTGAACTCTGTGATATAGCCATTGATCATAGTCTTCATCCAGTAATCTACTGCTCAAGACCAATCAATATCTAGGTTGTGTAATCTGTCTAATTTATCCTTAGTCCAATTTATAAATTATATTTTCCTTGGACTAAAACAATAATATTCTAATCTGGCTAGCCGCGCAACAAACAATCCAGGTAATTTGCACCACAAAATGTCATAGATTTTACCATAGATATGTTCTTGGATGATCTCTTTTACGGTCTTTTTGACTCTTCACACTTCTTCCTCTGCAAAATTAGTAATTCTCTCATCTATTCATCATTATATGTCTCTCGACCCTAGCAACCATCTCATCATAGTTCATGCAATTTGGTTCCACATTCGTCACACCTCTATTAGTAGAGGTTCCTAGAGTTACACTAGAACATGTTAATTATAGGGATAGCTTGTGCAATGGAGAGTACAATAGATGATAGAGAGATGGAAATAGTATAGGCCATATGCAACATCTTCATTAGACCAAAGAGTAGGGTGAAGCATAGATATAATAGAATAGGACCATAACTCATATTCCATCACATTTAAAAATAAATCAAGATAGAGTACTCAACTGCACATACACCATACTTTAAATAAAATAAGGGAAAACCATAATAGGATAATTTTTATTAATCTCTATCAACACATCAAACTAGATTCTATTACATCGAAGTACTATTTATAGTCTTTTACAATCCTATTATCTTTTCACCTTCCAACCTACTGAGAAACAAAATGAAAGACTCTTTGCATTTTCCAATTATCTAATTAAAATTTCAAGGCCGAATACATAGAAAACTATACAAAAGACAAAATCAAACACTTCGTACATGTGTTTATCTTATATAATTTGTAGTTTTAGCAAGCTTCATTCTATGTCTAATAAAGTTTTTTAGATTTGTGATGCATATTATACACATGTTACAAAACAAAGGTTACATTTTGATAGATACTTCAACTTTAGACACATTATAGGTGCACATGTACCAAATTACAAATACACTTTCAAATTATACATGCATTTATGCATTGACCTTACCAAGATGCAATGTTTGAGCTGTATCTATTATATAAATGGGTTTTTTTATTAGTGTGATCAATATTATGCACCATAGATGGAATTGGCCCCATTATTCTATTATTACAGCTTGATATGATTACACCATTTGACTCATGCAAGATTGGCCAAATTGGCTAGATTGGTTATTATTGAGTTGTGTGATTGAGATTATGTGCTCTCAATGGCCTTGGAACAATTCATCTTTATATTGGATAGGGGACATGATCACCCTCCAATTCTCCTCTTCACATCTCCAAGGTTAAATTTTGAACCTCTCTCCAATGCTTCAGCTAGGAAGCATCTTTACCAAGATAGACCACCAAGAGGCAACATGGTTGCATCAACACACAGGTGTACTCCTTCCTTGATATTTTTTTCAAGTAATTTTAATTATTAAATTTTAGATTATATGTATTAATAATACTTATAACATACTCTTGGTTGTAGACCATTCACATACAATAAATTCAAGTGGGCTTAAGCAAAGACAAGGTGTGTTGTACACACCATGGTAACTTTCTTTCTTTTAACCTAATAATTTCATCCTTATGCATTACTAGATTAAAGGGGGGAAAATTTTTATGTTTAAATATGGATGTATATGTTTAACTAGTCGTGTACACTTGACAAATATCTCTCAAGGCTCTACCCTTTAGTTTGACCTTACCTACAGGCGAAAGGCTCACATTCACCACCTCAATGGGTCTAATTACTTATTTCTTAGTCCAACCTTGATTAATCAGATTATCTATATCACATATAATCATAAAAACACTTAAAATATGATATATATCCTTCATTATCAGTTATAAATCCTCAACAACTTTCCTCCATCTTGGACAGTTACATTTAAGATAGGATAATAGTGTCAACACTACTATCCCTACTCTAATGCAAGTGTCCTTGCCATACAAACAATAGAATTTTCAAATCTTTCGATGTGTATGAATCAGCCTAATAAATTCATTAACCCTTTTGTGAGTATCATTTCAAAAGAGCTAATATAAATACAAGTCAAACCCCAATTCATTTTGACATCAAACAATAACCTCTTGAGCTTAGACATACTATTGAATTTCAAAGAGCATAACTAATATATTTTTCCCTATTCATCCCTATTTACATACCAGTCATAGTACAAGTATGAAACACTCAAATAACATCCCATGAGCCAAATTTGTCAAGTTATAAGCCAGATCATTGCATGCACTCACATATAGCATTTTACACTATTATTGACACACATACCAACACATTAGAGAAAACAACATATGTCTAAAACCAGTGGCTATGTAGATAGTGCTCATTTATAGAGATTTCTTTGAGGTTGGTTTGACACCATGAGCCCACCAACTCATTTTTGACAAGGGAACATAACCTAAGGTGGAGAGCTAGGGTTTGAGTTATAAATAATGATACAAACCCTATGTCTAAGATCCAAATACATCAGATGAAAAGTGATATAAAAACCAAAAAGACCCGGTTGGTTACATCTTGATATAATAAACATTCCATACAAGGTAGCTACGTCAAGATTCAGATAATAGCATTGATGCAAGTATTTAAGCAGCCATAAATAATATTTATAAAATCTGACAATTGGTACTTGAGAATCAGACAACCTATTTCCACACATGTACATCTCAGATTTGCATATGCATCATTGTATAAGATAAGTATTATTTCATCTTCTTGATTACGTAATACAAATATTATTTGGCATTATACTTTTTATATTTAGCAGTTTTCATAATTCAATACTAAAATTGAATATCATAAATTAAATTATTTAATTAGCCTACTTTAGTAATAGTTTACTTCACTCTTGAATATCCTATTCCCCCTAACCCTTGATTCTAAAAGGTGTTAAACAATACCAAATTACATACTCGTTAATTGGCTCATTGAACCTATAGATGTCACTGTTTGGTTTTAATGGTCTCAAGGGTGTCTTCAAATCTCCCAACACTTATCTTACATTAACTATTCACTCTTAGGAGGCACGATGGATAAAGGCGAGTAAGAGGGTGCGATAGGACAGAAGGCAGGGTACAGCTACAAGGAAGCGTTTGGACTACAACAAGCATCCTAGGGAGCGAGTAGTAGTGGGAAGGCTCCACTTTTACATGGTTTAGGTTCTTTTGCTGCTCTTGAGCAACCAAGTATGCGTATTCCCAAAGTCAACGGCTATTTGGAAAGATGCAAGGAGAGGCCCAAGCTGGCCATACCAATGGAAATGATTGCTAAAGACATTGAATACTATTCCAATCACTCCTTGTACTACAAGTTTTTGGGGCTTAGGACATCACTGTTATTCTTGGAAGCATGGGCTTAGAGGACATGGGCACTAGAAGGAGATATGGATATTACATTGTTGGCCAACAACTATTTCATTGTCACTTTTACCTGTATAACAGATTGTCAATGAGTTTTTGCTGGAGGTCCTTACTTCCATAATCAAGTGGGTCTATTTACCAAGCCCTAGCATGCTAGTTTCATACCTTCAGAAGAACTACCAAACCGTGTCCCGATGTGGGTGCGTCTACCTCGCTTTTCGATGGAATGCTGTCGAGAAGACACCCTCCATTTGCTTGCATCCTTGTTGGGAAGGCCAGTAGGATCCTCAATGTCACTCCTGGGGAAAAAGGTAATGACTTATGCTCGCATTTGTGTGGAAATAGATCTTAGTAAGCCATTACCAGATGCTATTGAAATGAGTGCGGGCCCTTTCACATGGGTACAATAGCTAGATTATGAAACCCTCCCTTTTTGCTGTCATCTATGTCATGCTTATGGGCATTTATAGTGACGGTGCCCCACCTCGAAATCTACTGCACCTCAGCCAACTCAATTTATTCACACTCCTTCTGGTACTGACAAGGAAAGGGGTCTGATTCTAGGTGAGAAACTTGATACTGACAGTTTTATGCCGGTTAAAGGCCGATATAGAAATAGAGGCCAAAAATGGCCCCTGAAGGAAAGACAATTAGATGACTCACTCAATAGATTTGAAATATTGGATGACCTCAATCAGTAGGAGGTGAATCCCGAGTTGATGATTTTTTACCAGGAGATTGAGGGACCAGCTCAAGAGACCAATGCTTCAGGGGCTTTAACTGAAACACAGGATGTTGGAGATTGTCATATGGATATGGACTAGCAGCTGATAATTTCAGAAGGAATGACTTCCTCAGTTGCTCCCCTCAAAGAAGACAGAAATATGCCCCTTATTGGGAAAATGGGGATCTAGGGGCAGCAAGAAGTAGCAAATCTTTTCCTCTTCTTAGACTTTAGCAAAAAGACATTAAGAAAGGAGGGGGAGAGAAATCTGGCAAGCCTGGTAGAAAAAAGGACAAGGAAAAGATTAAGCTAATGGGAGAGACTTTGGTGGAGTCAGGGTTAGTAAAGACTCTGGATGCACACTTTTTGAGCTCTCTGAAATGATTATAATATCTTGGAATGTAAGGGGTTTGAACAACAGCCTCAGACAAAATGTTTTTCACAACCTAATTAAAAGTCATAAGCCAGATGTCTTTTTCTTGCAGGAGACTAAGCTTTCAGTTGAAGACATGTCCAGACTTGCACCCAAGTTGTGGTGGTAAGGAGAATGTCAATGCATTGGTGCTACCGAATACTCAGGAGTACTAGCTTTTCTGTGGAACCCATGCAAGTTTGGCCTCATAGGCTAGCTGACTTCTAAGTACTCCATGACTATGATTGTTTCTAGCTTTGAGACGGAGGAAGTCATTCTCTTCTCCAACATCTATGCTCCCAATGATTGGCAGGGTAAAAAGTCCCTTATGGGGCCACATAAGTTTTGTCCATAGCCTGGCCCCCTTCCACCCTTGGATAATGGCAGGTGATTTTAACGCTATTCTTGATTTGACTGAAAAGAGTGGCGGCATGACAAGGCTGGACCCATCTGCTTTGCTAATGCACAATTACATTGAAATCTTGAATTTAGTTGACGTCAGGCCCAATAATGGACTGTTCACCTAGAACAACCGTAGGAGTGGAAAATATTATAACGCTGAGAGACTTGACCATATTTTGGTTTCAGCTTTTTGGGTTGGAGGTATGTGGTCTACGAGGTCTAAAATTTTGGACTGGAGAGGATCAGACCATTGGCCCATCAAGCTTAATTGTGCCTCACAGCATCACCCGCAATCTCCTTCCTTCAGATTTCAACTCATGTGGCTGCGGGATCAATCTCTACATGAGTGTGTTGCCAATTGGTGGCATTGGGGTAGGCCTGCCCATGGTACAAAAATGTACATTTTTGCCAAAACTCTGCAATATGTGAAATACAAGCTCAAGCAATAGAATCACCAAAGTTTTGAGAACATTTTCCATGCTAAGGCTGCTGCACAAACCAAGCTTGATGGTATCATGAGAATAATAAGGGAAGAAGGATTGACTGAAGACTTATTGCAAGAAGAAACACAGGCTGTGAAAGACCTGGAGGAATGCGAGCTATGGGAGGAAATTTTTTGGAAGCAGAAAGCTCAGGTTGAATGGCTCCAGGAGGGAGACAAAAATACATCCTTTTTCTTCAATTCATCTAAAGCCAGGAGACATGGCTATTCTATTTCAGCCCTGGTCAATGAAAGAGGTGAGGGCTTAACTCTTTTCCAACTATTTCAGAGGAGGTAGTGCAGTACTTCTCTACTCTCTTCAAGGAAGATGCTAGCCGGGAATTTTTGAAAGAAGCTCAGGTTCTCTTCTGCATTTCATCATTGGTGACGCGGGAAATGAATGAAATTTTAATGAAACCAATCACACTTGGAGAGCTTGAGGAAACCATTGTTCAAATGAAAAAAGGGAAAGCAGCTGGACCTGGCAGCTTCCCAGCTAAATTCTATCAAGAGTTCTGGGATATCATCAAACTCGACCTTTTAGCTGTTGTCCAAGAATCTTAGCGGAATAAGCAAATGCTTAAGGCTACAAATGTGACCTATCTTGCTCTCATACCCAAATGCAAAGGTGTTGATAGGCTAAGCCAATTCTGCCCTATTTCCCTTTGCAATGTGGTTTACAAAATTATTTCTAAAATCATTGCAGATAGGTTAAAAAGAGGGTTGAGTGCTATGATCTCAAAAGAGCAGAGTGGTTTTGTGGAAGGTAGGCAAATCCTGGACGGTATTGTTATTGTTGTTGAGTTCATTCACTCCATGGCTAGCTTAAAAGATAAGGTGATGTTCATTAAATTAGACATGGCCAAATCCTTTGATAGGGTTAGATGGTCATTCCTGTAGAAGGTTCTTCATGCTTTTGGCTTTGCAAACAAATGGACTCAATGGGTCATGAGCTGCATTTCCTCAGCTTCCTTCTCAGTGCTTATCAATGGAGAACACACAGAGCTTTTTGGTGCTACAAGAGGGCTGCGACAAGGTATCCTTTATCTCCATACCTTTTTCTTCTCCTTGCTAAAGGTTTGGGGTGATTGATCAGCAAGAACAGAGAGGAAGGACATATCCAAGGATGGTGATGGGGAGGGGAATTATCGGCTCAATCACACCTATAATTTGCTGATGACATTGCCCTTATCGGCATGGCCATAATGACTGAAGCTGCTAATTTATGCAGGGTGTTAGATGTTTATCTTATGGCCTCGAGACAAAAGGCAAATGAAGATAAGTCATCCATCTACTTCTTCAATACTCTGGGCCCTATTCAGCAGCGGATCGTGAGGACTTCATTTTCAGATTGGGACTCCTCCCTTGATTTACTTGGGTATCCCTATCTCGACTGGCTGTACATCCAAAGAATCTTGGCATACTATTTTGGAGAAATTTTGGGTGAAAGTGAATCATTGGACACACAGGTGGTTATCCTTTGCGGGTCGGGTTCAACTTATCCAATTTGTGGTGTAGGCTTTACCCATTTACAGGTGTATGCTCCAGGTTGCCCCGATGGGATTCATTAAGGAGTTTGATTTGGTTACCAGACAATTCTTATGGGCTTGTAGTCTGAACTCCACTAAATGGAGCCTTATTAGATGGGAGATTATCTTCAGCCCCAAACAATATGGCAGGCTCGGTCTGAGGTAGACAGACTTAAATGGTATTGCTTTGGTGGCCAAACATTATTAGCGATGGTGCACCGAACAAGACAAAGCTTGGGCCAAAATTTTTTCATAGAAGTACTACTCCAAAACCATTTAGAGGGACATTCCTCGCTATCCACTTATTGGGAAAGGTTTGGCAATTTGGGTTACTCTAAAAAAAGGGGTTGCTCTCATCAAGAATGGCTTATTTTGGATTTGTAAACAGGGATCCATGGCTCACTTTTAGTCTGACTATTGGGATGGATATCCTCCCATCATTTCTCAATTTCCAAATTTGTTGAACCTTTGTTAGAGATTCCTTGATGCTGGCTAGTCTCGGGTGAGTGACTTCAAAGCTTATATTACTCAAGGACAGGTGGAGGTAGCTCGCTGGAAAGCTCCTGAAACTTGGCCTGTTAATGGGATGCAGGAAGAGAATGAGGAGCTATTGTGCATCTTTTCTAGGTGCCACTGTAGTCCTCTTCAGGAGGAGGATGAGCTAGCTTGGTCTCCCAATCTCAAGGGAGCATACACAGTTTCATCTAGATATCAGGCTTTACTTCTTCAGAGATTGGGCAAGGGGAAGTGCATTGGTGGAAACAGGTCTAGAATAATTTCACATGGCCTAAATGCAACTATTTTGCTTGAATGTTGGCCTGGAATAGGTGCTTGACCTGGGACAATCTCTAAAAGAGAGGTTTCCAAGGCTCTTTTATATGTGTTATGTGCAGAGCAGCCGAGGAGGATTCAACACACCTTTTTTTGCGATGCCCCTTTGTCTTACAACTCTGGCATTATTGGTGGGATGTTTGGAAGTGCCCATGTCTTCATGCTCAATTTTTATGGCTGATTTCTAGAATGGATTGGGAGAACCCCCCTCAAGGACACCCTTCCTACAGGATATATGGTTGGGCAGCCCCATTTTTCTATTTTGGCAGATCTGGCTTGAGCGAAATAGGCAAATTTTTTGGGGGGTGAGAGTCATGGTGCAACAAGTATGGCAAAAAGTGATGGGGATGATCCAGGAAACCATCCAAGCAAAGAGTGCGATCTGCCTTCTTTTGACTAAACAAAACACTCAGGTGGTGGCGTGACTTCAAATCCAGCAGGTAACTAGTAAGCTTGCGTGTGTCAGGAGGAGCAAGCAGGTCAAAGAGTAGATTCTCATGACTGGTCAGTGGCAGTGCCCCCTAGTGGGATTCTCAAGATCAATACGGATGGTTCCTCTAGAGGTAATCTGAGACCCGTAGGTACTGGAGGGATAGGAAGGGATTTTGAAGGTATGATGATTTTCCTTTTTGCAGTTCTTGAGGGGCTACAAACCATTAACATGATGGAAGGCCAAGCCATTCTTTATGCCCTTGAGAAGGCACAGGCATTAGGATGGCATAGGATTAACTGTGAATTAGACTCTCAAGTCTTGATTAACCTGCTCATCAAGAGGAAAGTGGTGGACGTCAATTGGCAACTATCTCTGATTGTGCAACAAATTTTGTAGATTTGCTCACTTATGGATAGCGTTACTTTTGCTCATATTCTGTGAGAATGGAACAGGGTAGCGGATTTTTTGGCTAAATGGGTGTCTGAACATTTGGATGGTGGACACATTGAGGATTGGGGGTCTCTCCCCCCGCCATTGCATTCTGATTTGGAAAGAATTCTGGAGGCTGATAGGGAGGTTCATAATATTGTCTAGTTGGGTGTGTGCCTAGTTTTTCAGTTTTTGCTACTTTCTTCTGGGGGTTTCTGCCCCCCGTTCTTCTTGTAATTCTCTTTTCTTATTAATATTATTTTTACCCCTTTAAAAAGAAAAAATTGGCTCATTGAACCCTTGCTTGAGTTTGATAATTTGTGCATAATATAGTTTTAATCAATGTTGATGGAAAAGTGTGGTAAAAAATAATATGCCAAAGGGTTGAATGTTATAACTAATTGGAGGGAAGGTCATAGAACCACCACAAAGAATTATATTTGAGACTTATTGGGAATAAATTGGTCAATAATATGTTATTGAATGTGTGATCCAAGTATGTTGCATGGAAGGATCAAAGGTGTTGTTTAGGATCACCTTTACAATCATAGAGTAGAAGCTTAGGAGCTACAAACCCTATAAGTAAGGGATAAGTTATTCTCTTAGGTGTTAGAAAATTATGAAGGAAGACACGCGAATCCATTAAATGACTAGATCTAGATGTACCTTGCTCTAACTACATTACCTTAGTTTGTAGAGATAAAATGATTTACTCAATGGAAGATGCAGTAGGCAAGGTTGATGATGTAATATACATAAACATTATAGGATGGAAACATGTCATCTATGTAGGAATAAACATAGAAACTTATGGGAATCTTTGTGTTGCCACCACACCTTCGATGGACATCACATATGTGATAAGAAGAGTAGATGTAGGAATAATACCAATAACAAAGGTCTAAACACATGTGGTTGGATTGGTAACTTTAAAGGATTGATTGATAATAGTAAAGGGATCTTATTGTTGACTAAATGTAACAACCTTAGCTTTGTATGTAGCCTTATATTCTAGGATTAATTTGACAACTTTATCCACTTCTTAAGGATGTTAATGAATTCCATGAAAAATTTTGTATAAGGCTTTGACTTGGTCGAAATCTAACACTTTAAGTTAATTAGGATCAATATTATTATTGGGTTCATGAGTATCCTGAATATCTTGATTATCATGTTCTAAATTAGGCATTTCAACATAATCATCGATTTATACATATTCATAAACAATAATTACATTACATACTATATGCCAATGTTTCTAAAAGTTTCTATTTGATGTAACTATTATGCATTATTTGTCAGACTGCTACTTTCTTTGTAGATTTGACATAATGGTAAGCAGTGATGAGCAATTAATTCAAGCAACCACTATAAATTAAAAGAACCATGCAAGATACTATTCAGGTCACCAAAATCCTAACATCTCATTTAAGACCTCGAGAGGGAGAAAATAAAATTAGTTATTTACCATCAATGTTTAATGTATAGTCCTATGTACAGATCGAGCTTAACAAAACATTAGACATCATAAGTAAGACTTGTCGAATACTTTTATTGGATCCTATCTCTAAATTCTTTGAATTCTATTATTCATCTTTCGATATTTCATTTTATCAATTCAAATTGTTAGAGGTGGAAGGCGTAGTGTGGAGTTCAAAGTAATTGAGATATACCCCAGGGAATATTGTGTTGTTTCTCCTAAAACTGATTTTTTTATGAGGTTGAGTGAGTAAAACATGAAGATGAAGATAAAACTAGATGGAATTGATTATGATGATGTTAGTGGTGTATGAAAACAAATGGCTTACATCTATGAATTGGTAGAACTTCCACTTAGACATCCATGTGCATCAAACATAGCATACAGTTTACACAACCATATGTAATGTGTTTTAGCTTTGGCATTTAATGAGTCATTTTAGTTCATTTTCAGTTGTTGTTTAATAATATTCAAAATTTAATTTGGATTAGGTTTTTATTTATGTATTTAAGTCATAAGTTAATTTTATTATTATTAAGAAGTCTCATTATTAGAGTGTATAGATGTTATTAGTTAATAGATCTCATTGTCTTGTTAAAATCTCATTCTAAAGTAGTAATTTAATATAGTTGTTTTAATATTGAGTTTTTTAGTATTGAAAATTCCATAGACAAAACAATATTGTAATTGTCTGCCTAGTTGAGTGATTGTCATTATTCAAAGTTATTATCAAAGCATCAAAATTCTCTCCCCTTATATTAGATGCATTTTTACTGAAATCAATGTCCGAATAAATGAGTGTCAAAACTAGAGGGGATAATTTCCTAAAAAAATGACATTCAACTAAGCTTTAAAAATGTATTTGGCCGAGTAAGTAGGATCTTAATAGATAATGGAGGTAACAGAGGCTGAGGGTCAAAAATTACCTCTTGTCATCCGCTAATGACATGGATGCACTTTCTTATAGTGTTGTTAGATTTCATTTGCATATTTTGTTGTGTGGTGTGCAAGAATAAACCCCTACTATGATGACATGTTTGAAATATTCAGATTTTAATAAGCCCACTTTTTAGGACATGAAGAGATCTGAGTTAAAATTAATATGGGTTGTTACCCAGATAGATTGGGAGTTTTGGTGTTATACCCTTAACCTATAGTGCGTCTAGGAATATATGTGGTCGACTTGTGGTTTACACATCTTCATATTAGCTTGTTACATTTCTCAATGTTCTTAGTATGGTTGGCCTATGGAATAACCATGGACAAGTAGAGTATATATAGGAGGTAGTGGTTAGTATTTTATGATCATATCATGAATTATGTTCTTATTGCATTCTTATGAAGGTTTCCCCCTCGAAGTGGCTCAGTCACAATATTCAAGTATTCTACTCTTTCACCATTTATTTTTGTGGACATGGTTATTTTTTTCTTAATTCTGGCATATATAATTCTATTATTGTGAATCATCTAAGTAATTTCCTTACAAGTGGTATTAGAGCTTCGATTTGGAAAAGTTTATGTGTTGCAGTTTTTTTTCCTTCAGATCTAGCATCTTAAGCACTAGAAGGCCAAAAAACATAACTTGTGATCTATTTTTTGTTTTTTACTTTGTGAAAATTACCAGTTGTTAGATTCATCTTTGCGAGACAATCACAATGGTATATTTTATTGGTACACTTTTTTGGGTTGAAAATTTTCACCCTTGTGCATAATAGTAGTAGTTGGATTTGTTTCAATGATATAATCACAATTGTGTATTCCACCAGTACATTTTTTTCAAGGTTGAAACCCTCTTAGGGTTTGTGCATGGCTGGTCCAAACACTCACAAATGCAAGAAAGGGCAAGAAACTCTAAAAATTCCTCATAAGGATGGCATGGAATCTAAAACTTATGATCCATTTATTTTAGACGTAGTTTAACAACTTAAGTTAGAGTGACAGGACATGGTGAAAAAGATGATTTTGATATGATCTAAAGAGACATTATAGGTTTGAGAGGGGATTTGGATAGCGTGAAGGATCAATTATAATAAATATCTCAATAATTGGCCAACTTATCAGCTCATCCATTGTAAAATAATTCTCCACTACTTTAGTTTGGTTCTCCTACTCCAAACAATACCAACACCAATTTTGGCACTCATCTAATGTTACCAAAAGTAGACCTACACAATTTTGATGGTAATGATTCATTCACTTAGCTCACTCAAATTGAAAATTTATTTGATCTACATGAGACTCCATGTTTGTAAAAAGTGGTTATGGCCTCTCTTTATATGGAACCTAAGCCATTCATTTGGTATTGTTGGTTGTGTGCTCGAAAGAAAAATAAGGGTGTTCCAATTTCATGGTTGATATTTTCTTAGGAGTCACAGATCCACTATCATAACAATGTCTTTGAAAATTACTTTAGTCAGTTAGCCAAGTTGTGCCAAACCAAGACTATCAAGGACTACATTCATTGATTTCAGAATCTCTCCTTACAAGTGGCAGACATCACTAAAGAAAATTGGACTGACCTATTTTTGGGTGGCTTTAAAGATAACATCCAATTGGAGGTTTGCATGTTTCATCCAAGTATTGTATCTAAGGTCATACTAAGGGCATGCATGGTTGAGGAAAAAGAGTTGATCAGATGAAGACCGTTCACTAATGTTTATGAACACACCTTTACAGCACCATCATTTCATCAACCTACCAAATTGATACCTCGACAAGAGGAGGAAAAGTGTGTAAAAGTTTTGTGTTTTGGTTGTGATAAAAAATGGAGAAAAGGGCATCAATGTGCTGAAAAGAAGTCATTTTACATTGACAGTGCCAATGATAAGGAAGAAGATGAGGAGGCTTCAAGGGAAGGATTAAAAAAACCCAAGGATGAATCTGAAGATTCTCGACCTACTATTTCTTGTCATGCACTTTTAGGCATTAGTACTACTTGAACTCTTAAGGTGGTGGGGTTCTTAAAGAAATAGAAGGTGACTATTTTAATCGACTCTAGGAGTACACATAACTTCATCAATAGTAAGTTGGTTGCTCATTTGAATTGTTTAATTTACCTATTTCTAGACTTTCATGTCATGATTGCAGATGGTGGTATGTTCAACTATTCTAGAAAATGCCATAGTATTAAGCTTGCTATGGGAGACTATTTATTAGACTCCCCTATGTTTGTTATGTCCATGGGAGGAGCTGACATTGTTTTGAAAGTGTAGTGGCTCACCACTTTGGGCACTATTGAGATGAATTTCCAATAATTATTCATCAGGTTCCATTCAAAAAGGACTTTTGAACTATATGGATTACAGGCTAAATCTCCACAACTGGTTAGTTCCCACCAAATGATAAATATTCTTAGAAAGGTGTAGAAGGTTTTGTGTCACGCTTATTTTCCATGGAGGTTCAACCAACCAAGGAGTCTACACATCTTGATTTGTAAGACGTGTTGGATGACCATTCTATTATTTTTGGTGACATGCCAAAAGGACTTCCTCCAAGTTATGCACATAATCATGCCAACAGACTCATTCTAGGAAGTACACCACCTAAGATTAGACCCTATAAATATCCCTATACCCAAAAGAGTAAAATTGAAAATATGGTACAAGAGATGTTGGAGGTAAGAATCATCTGAAACACTCAAAATGAATATTCCTCCTCAGTGGTCATGGTATGGAAGAAGGATGATAGCTGGAAGATGTACCCAGACTATAGAGAACTCAATAAATACACCATCAAAGATAAGTTTCCTATTCTAGTAATTGATGATTTGCTAGATGAATTACATGGTGCTATTTATTTTACCAAGTTAGATCTTCGCTCTAGATATCATCAGATTCACATTCGTAATGAGTAAATACCTAAAACAACTTTCAAAACTCATGAAGGCTATTATTAATTTATGGTCATGCCTTTTGGCCTCAAAAATACACCATCTACATTTCAAAGTTTGATGAATATTATTTTTAGGCCATTTTTAAAAAAATTGAATTAATGTTTTTTGATGATATCCTCATCTATAGTAAAAATTGGGAAGACCATTTGAAGCATGCAAAATAAATGTTTTCAATACTAGAACAACATTAGCTTTATGCCAAACCTTTCAAATGTGCTTTTAGTGTCTAAGAGATGGAGTACTTGGGTCATATTATTTCACATGGACTGAAAGTTGATCTTAAGAAAATCCAAGCAATGAGGGACTGGCAAGTTCCCAAGACCCTCAAGATCCTCCATGGATTTCTGGAGCTAACTAGTTAATATCACAAATTTGTCAAAAATTATGGTAGTATTGCAGCCCCACTCACCTCTTTATAAAAGAAAGACTCCTAGTGGACTGATTCAACTACCAAGGCATTTGAACAATTGAAAATGGTTATGTGCATAACTCTAGTTTTCGCTACTCCCAATTTTTCAAAAAAATTTGTTGTGGAGTGTGACACATCAGGGTATGGCATGGGGGTTGTACTCGTGCAAGAAGGTAGACCACTATCATTTGGCAGTTTCTAACTTAAGGGAAAAAAATAGGCTCAAACCAATATATGAGAAAGTGATGATGGTTATTCTACTTGTAGTGAAGTAATGGAGACCTTATTTGATGGGTCATCTCTTTCAGATAAAGCCTGATCATGATGGCCTCAAATATTTTTTGAAGCAATGCTTATCATTTGAAGAACAACAAAAATTGATGACTAAAATCTTAGGCTATGATTTTGAAATAGTGTATAAGAAAAGAAAAAAAGAATGTGGTGGTAGATGCCATCTATCGGTAGGATGAATCAATTGAAGCATTATTATGCACCATGACCATGTGGCAGGTAGATTGGCTAGAGGAAGCAAGATCAGAATGGGAGAATGATAGTGTTACCAAGGATTTGATTCACCATCTTCAATAGGGTTCTAACAAATATAAAAAATTTACATGGAAGGGGAACACATATGGTATAAAGATACATTATACCTTTGTAAGCATTCTCTCCTCAAACATAAAATTCTTTAGGAACTTCATGTTGTTCCACTTGGAGGACACTCAGGATTTTTGAAAACATATCATATAATCAAGCAAGATTTATTTTGGTAAGGACTCAAAGGGGGTGTTCTTAAATATGTGGCTAAATACATGGTATTCCAACAAAATAAAGGTGAAACCATTAAGAACCTAGGTATTTTTCAGCCTTTATCCATACCTAGGCAACATTAGGAAGAGGTTTCCATGGTTTTCATTTACAGGGTTACCAAGGTCTAAGGATAAAAATGTTATCATGATAGTTGTGGATCTTTGGAATGCCATACAATTTTTGCTCCTTATCACAGCCATTTTTTGCTAGTAAGGTAGCTTTTGCTTTTCTCAATACAGTTCAAAAATTGCATGGCATTCCAAAGATCATTGTAAGTGATCAAGATCCCATATTTACTATTAATTTTTTGACTAAATTATTTGCACGTTTGGGTACCTAGTTGGCTCATAGCTCATCCTATCATCCTCAATCTGATAGACAAATAGAGGTAGTCAACAAATGTCTTGATGGGTATCTTTATTATTTTATTTCTAACAAATAGGATAAATGGGTTTATTGGCTTCCACTTGTTGAATGGTGGTATAACACTTAATTTCACATTTCTTCCAAGATGTCTCCTTTTATGGCATTGTATGGGTATCACCCCCCATCCATCACTTTAATTTTGACTAAATATCCTAAGGTTCAAGCTATTGAGGAACACATTCACCATTAACAAGAGGAGTTAGTTAGTTTGCTAGAGAATTTAAAAATGGCATAAAATCGAATGAACCAGCACGCAGATCAACACCGTAGTGAGTGGTATTTTGACAAAGGTGATTGGGTCTTTGTGCATTTGTAGACATATAAGAAAATGTCTCTAAAATAATATAAAAAAGGATAACAAGCTATCACCGAAGTATTATTTCCCTTACCAGGTCTTGCATAAAATTGGTAGTGTGGCTTACAAGTTAGAATTACCCCCAACCACTAGCATACATCTAAAATTTCATGTATCTTGCCTGAAAAAAGTAATTGGACACAGAGATTCCACTCAGAATGAGTTACTTGAATTAGATGAAGAAGGTAGAGTCATCCTATAGCCTGAGGATATTCTTCACACGCACACTAAGTAACTACGAACCAAAGCCATTAATCAATATTTGATCAAATGGAAGAACCTGCATTCTGAAGATGCGACATACGAGGATGAAGCATTCCTACATAAACATCCTAGTTTGATTCAACATTGAGGATAATGTTATTTTGAAGGGAAGGGGCATGTCATACCCTTAACCCAGTGCATTTAGGGATATGTGTGGCTGACTTATGGCTTACACATCTTCATATTAGCTTGTTGCATTTCTCAATGCTTTTAGTATGGTCATCCTATAGAATAACCATGGCTAAGTAGAGTATGTATAAGAGGTAGTGGTTAGTCTTTTATGATCATATCATGAGTTCTGTTCTTATTGCATTATTGTGGAGGCTACCCCCTTGAAGTGGCTCAATCATAATATTTAAGTATTCTACTCTTTCACTAATTATTGTTGTAGATATGCTTATTCTTTTCTTAATTATGACATATATAATTCTATTGTTGCAAATCAACTACGTATTTTCCTTACATTTGGAATTTAAGAGTTTGAGGAGAGGTGTCCAGGAACTCAAAAATTTAACTCGTGAGCTACACCTTTACGAGGGTTAAAAACTAACTTGATGGATTTGTACCTGGTCCAAAGATTATTTTCAAAGATAAGCTTTTGAAGAATGTGATTCTACTCTCCCATGTTCGTACTAGGGGGGTTGTTAGGGATTATTAGTGATTACATGATTTATTTTTATTTGTTAGTTTGAACCAGTGAGGTTGTTTATAACAACTCACTATAATATATTAATGTGTGGGTTATTATTGTGTGTAATTCGAGTTGTGATAACAACTCAATGAGAATAGGAATGTGAGATAAATCACAAGGATTTATAGTTAGAATTTTATAAGGCATACTCCTTATATGTAGGAGTTATATTGTCTATAAATTTTAATGTATTATATTGAATAATGTAATATAATGAATATTTTACATTGTTAATATGTTAGCCAAATTTCAATTGCATAATCAAAAGAATAAAAAATATTCATTGTATTTATTTTGTCCATGGCCAAATAAATGTGATTATGCTTTATATGGGTCCTAGTTAATCTAGCATTACACCATAAAGGGACAATGAAACTAGCCTTCTTGGATGGTAAGGGATGAAATCATACAAGTATGCAAAAGGTGAGAGCTAAGGATGAAAATATTTATTATATTTTGTGTGGGGAAATCAGAAATCATAACTGAAACCTTGAGACAAAAAATATGAAAACCTTAGAAAAAATGATGAAATCCTGTAGGATACCTAGGGTTTGGCATAATTCAAGAAATATTCAAGTTCACCAATATGTTATGCCTTGATTTGGATAGTATAACCCTAATTTAGAATTTTTTATAATGAATTTTATGCATATTGTAAAGTAATAAAATTATACATGAATCTAAATGTAAAATATTAAAATTGATTTGATAAGTGACATATCCTAAATATAGAAAATACTAAAGATATTAAAGTACTTAGCGTTTATGGTTCACTAACTACTTGTGACTAACTTCTAACATTAGAAAGGGGTTGAAAGTAGACATGTGTGTCATTTAAATCTGGAACTGACTATCTCTACACATAGGGTCACTAACATCAAGATTGGATGAAACCATCGATGAAACTGACTATAGGCTAATTTTACTATCCTGGGATGTTTTTTGGCTTTTTGATGATACATTATGCTATGCCTACTTGTAATAGCTTTGTATGTGCAATCTTGATTCCCAATTATGGGCACAACTTTATAAAGTAGCCTCATTCTCCTTGAAACACTAAGTTTGCTTGTGAAGGGTATGAACTTATAAAAATTTGGGAAGTGTAATGGGATAAATTGATCCCAATCACCCCCATTGATGATTGACTACTCCCTACATATTTGATACGCTAAGAGGGAAGTCAAGCCCCACGTATTTTTTGCCCTTAGTGTGAATGTACAATTATGTTCCTTTGCAATGTGAATGCATCTAATGATCTAGATTTTGACACTTGAAAATATTCACTCTTGACTTACCTTGGTGTGCTTCAGACTTGGCTGATGATTACTTCTAATGACAAATTTTCTAATTTTGAATAATAGTGAAGTTTTTCTTAGTGTGCAATAGTGTACTAGATGAGTGCTAAATGATGTTATATAGATAGTTAGCTTGACCTTGATTTGTATTTATATTAGTCCATTTTTTGGTAATTTCTCATGCCACTAACATGCTAGAAAAATGGGCCAACCCATATAGATTTATTAGGTTTGGAAAATATTCATTACTGAGTGAGGGATAGTAATATCACCCTCAAGACATTTTTGTCGACAAAACTGTTTGAGCATGATGTTTATGTCCAGGATATGTGAATGCAAATATGATGATATAGAGACATTTGAGCAATATATTTATCTAGTTTAACACTAATTGAGAGTTTCCTATAGGCAACTGACAAAAAAAGAGGTTCAAACTCATAGAAGCATGTGGTTGTGAGAGAATTGCAAATAAGAGGTATATATGTGCATATAAGTCATGTATGGTGAAGTGGGTCAAAGTGACATTGTCAAGTGTCTAATACCACATTTTATTATCTATAGGTCTTAATGTGGATTCAAAATTTAAAATAAAAATCTCATTGTGTAAGGTGATTCAAAATTGGTAGTGTAACAAGAGACGAAAACATATGCATACAAGAATGTGAGACTCAAAAAATACATAAATGGTGTCTACGATTCGATGATTTTTTTGATTCATTTATATTAGTCACACTGAGATGTCAATTTATTAAATTGCAAACCAACTCATTGTGTATGCATCTCTCTACCAGAATGATGTAGAAGTTTTGGTGAGACCTTCTATCTCTGATTATATTAATCATTGGCAAGTGTTTGAGGATGAAAATCAGACTGTCAAGTTTAGGAATTCTCCATCTAAGTTTGAGGATCCACTGATTTATTTTGAGCCTTACATTGAGATATTATCTTGTGGCAATTGGTCGTCCTTTTTAGAGGATGTCTTATAGCCATTGATCTTGTTGGCTATAATATAACATAACGTGAGATACACACTATGCATTTCATTTATGTTTTACAAATTCTTTTGTAGTGCATAAATGTTCCTCCATGATGGTTTTTAGATTTTAGAATTGTAGAGAATTCATTGATAATGGCAAACTTTCAACAGATTAGTTGTTGTCATTGAATTTTGATTTGTTCTGTAAGTTTGTTAGAATAAAAGTATAAAATCCTTCAGATAATTTGTTGCTCTTGAGTTCATTCATTTTTAGGTTACTTAAGTGTATTTTGTGAATAATTATTAGCAAATCCAAGGCTAATTTTGGGGTTAAATATTTAGGGTATATCACATTTGCTTCCTACCATTATGAGCACTTGTGTAAGGACACATATGTTTTGCACAAACTTGAATATGTTGCATATTATTTTAGTTTTGTATTTCATTTATGTTTGCCCAATGGATAATGCATGTTTAGAAAGGCTAATCTGACCATACATTTTCATAATCCTTGTAATATTTGTCCCTTGAAATCTCCTTTCCCTTTTCTTGCATATCTTTAGAGGTCTCTATTGTTGTCATGCACTTTGGTTTATACTAGTTAATTCATATTTGTGTGTGCATGTAAAACAATTAATAATGAGACTGCAAGTTATAAATGTCTTTAGTCACATCCATATATTGAAATCTTCATCTCTGAGCTGGTCTAGAAGGTCATTAATATGTGACATTGGATACCGATTCTTCACTATGATTTTGTTGAGTGTGTGATAGTCTATGCAAAGATGCCACGACCCATATTCTTGGATGAGAGGACTAGTATATTCCCACAAGGAGAAGATCTATACCTAATCTTGCATTGATTAAGGAGCTCTTAATGTTAAGACCCCACTAGGTTAACCAATAATTATGCTATTTTTTTATTACAAAATTTACTCACAAAATCATTTACAACCATCTGAATAATCATTGTTTGACTACTAAATGTATCTAACGCAATAAATTCTATAATATATTAACCAATTGGCTAGAAATTAGATCCATTTAATGTTCAAACAATCTAATCAGATTACAAGCTGGATAACTTTTAATCAAAGTATAGTTTAAATAATGAAGTACAATAAATATTGATATAATCCATTTTTCAACCATGAATAAGCTTACAACCATTGCTATTATAATTTCATAATACTTTACAATTTACACAGCCACTTATGTGTTTAATTATCCATAAAATAATAATGTATAATATAGTACAAAGTCAAATATATGATGCAATACATACAATAATATAAATGACCTTTTCAAATAGCTCTATGATCTATAAACATAGCCTGAGTATAATCCCAAAGTTTAAATCAGCTAACAAAGGGATATCATCGTCTGAGTGCTTTACTTCCATCAATATACCAAAGGTCTCGCACACACATTCCCAATGGGAGTGGCCCTACCCTTCATGGAGTGTAGATAACATCATTACAATTATCAAGAAATCAAATGGAACCTATGTGTGTACTATCATTATTACATGAAATAATCAAATAGAGCATGGACTCCAATCCTCTATCTAAATGATATCAACAAACACATAAACTGGAAGTACAATGAAATGACAATTTCTAGGCTATAACATTACTTTGGCTAAAGTTTTCATTATAGAATTCAAATTTAAGAAACTAAGTTAATTTCAGTCACATGAAATTCTCTACTACTGAATCATGGCTATCATATAATATAAAGGGATAGATATATGAGTTACCCACTGGCATACTCATACAACTATCTAATGTTATCCAAAATACAGTCTAGACATTTTTATATAGAGATTCAAAGTACAATAATACAAACTTTAGCATACACTCAATCTAAACAATGATATATGATGCAAGCAAATATCCATCATGAATCTCATTGTTTTCATTCATTAAATTACCAAAATATCAACATAGATTTATCAAAGAAACTGCACTCCAAAAATCATAGATGTATAGTAGACTAGACCAAGAATCAAGTCATTCAAAGTATTTTACTAACATATATATCTATCACAATTCATATATGCATATATATAACGAATAACAATTCCCAGTTAACATGACAACCCATGCATTTCATAATAACTCATAACAAGATTTATACTTAAATTTTCCTCTATACATCATGGTTTTATTTATTTCATTGTGTTCTAATGTAAAAGAAGACCGCATTAGATTAAGACTACATTTTAGTTATGTTTTACCTCATAATCTACCCTATTATTACTTATAAAATAGACATTATAAACATTATAAGAAAATCTGATAACGGGTATATAATAAACCTCAGTCTGCCCTTTAAATTTATTACCAACTAAACACCCCAAGAGCAACACCTTTATTTCTATATAAGCACTCAGAACTACAATAGTTACATTTTATTACACTTAAAATTCCATGCAAACACTTTCAACTGTGTAAACATTCATTTACAACAAATTTAAGCGTGTGTAAATGTCTCGATGCTTATCAAACTTTCTATAGGCATGTGCCATTTTTAGTAAGTCTTCTAAAATAATATTACCTACCTTTATACACCTAGGTTTCATTACTGTTTGAGGTATTATATAGCTATGTTGAAATTTCTTATTTACATATATAGATACTTTAAATTCAACTCAATGTTTAACAATAATGTCCTTTGCAAGTTTACAAGTCTATGACTTTGATGCTACTATCTCATAATATATTTCAGATGGGTAATTATAGACCAAGTTACGAATGCATAACCAGATTTTACCAATAAATGCAATCAACCCAAATAACTAGGTTGTGAAAAGATTAGACAATTAATATAGCCGTGTATGCAATCTTTAAATTAATCCATCGATACCTACAATTGTATTAACTCATATAGAGAAAAACAATTTTGAGGACAGACTCAATAAAATTACATACATAATAAATATAATCATTTTTACTTGATCCCATATATATAAATACATATCCACTTATAAAAATGACAAAAGCAAATTATAATGCCCAACTAAGTCACATAATCCAATCAAGCTTTTAATTCTAACCACATATTTCCACATGGTTGAGGTACAACATAAATAGGTTTGTGTGTGTGTGTTTATCACGATACCTATACGATGGCTTCCTTAATAAAGTATAAAAATGTGCAGCTACATAATTACAAGGAATTAGCAATCTATTGAAATCCACTGAATGGAATTTCCCGTATTCAATAAGCCCTTCCAAAGGCATCATTATGGCTTTTATAGGTGTGAAGAGAATGACATGCATACGTATCTAAAATCTATTATAGTTTTCAAGTTTATAGAACATTCAAGATTATGCAACCTCAGAAAATGGATTCCAAGTTTCCATTCATTCAAACTAAGACATGCAGAATTTGCCTAACAAAAACCCTCAAAAGAAGTCAAATGACTCCATACATGTTATATCCAAAAGCTTCCAGTTTTATTAAATGAGAAGGGATTGATATTAATTTTATACGCCTGGAAATGGAATAAAATTTCATCCCAAGTCTATAACAGTAATACTCTATTTCTTATAAAGAAATCTATTAATATATGAAATCAACCTGAAATAAATCCTATACCAAGGATTTATTCACTTGTCCCCATCAAATTTAAGACTAACAAAAACTCATTTATTTCTTATATATAAATCTAAAATGTTACTTTCCCAGTTAAAAAATGTCTAATGTCTGATTGCAACTATGGGTAGCTTTTTCTTCTCCTTTCTAAGAGCTTCCCTTTTCTTCTTTGTCGTCTGTTGTGATGCCCTTTTTCTTTTCCACATTCTCTTCTTTATTATTTTCCCCTTAATCTATGCATGTTTTTGCATTCCATGGAAAATCTCTTCCATTTATCCAATTCACCATTATACCACTTCTCTTCTTAAATTCTCAAACTCTATTAAATTTCTAGTGAACTCGTAGTCTCTTCCCATATCCTTGCATGGTAACATAAAGAAACCACCATCATGCCAAATAGAGAGGTCAAATCTCATAATGATGGAAGAATAATAACATAAAAACCCTAATCAGTTACCTTTTCATCATTTTGGCATTTGCATTGTCAACAAAGCATCATAACATCATAGTTTAGAAGCATCACACAAAACCTTTTTTTGTATTATATTCAACTTTGTGATGTATTTATATGCCTAAGTAAACAAAAATCCCATAATGTCTAAAGCTTTGAAGTCCTTATTTAAATCAAAATGTTTTGGATATTTTACCCCTTTTTACCTCCTATGCATTATCACCAAAATGGGGAAAATGGTAACTAGATCAAAATAAATAAGCAACTAACATGATAAATAACACTCAAACTCCCAATAACTAGTAATGTAGTCAAGGTTTATCAAAACACAATTAAATGAGATCAATTAAGCAACGTACCATGATTAATATCATTCCGAGGTCATGTCACAAAAATGTGACACGAGATGTATAAATAATCAAATCGGGTTAATACATTCATGCATCTACAAAATATAGTACAATGAAGATCAACACACTACAATAGGTTCTAAAAGAGATTTACCATGCATATGCCAAACACAACCTACAATGAATTCTACAAAGCAAAAAAGACTCTGTTGTTACTAAATAACTAATGCAAGCAATATTCATTTTCTCATGCAACTAGATGTGGTGTGCATGGATTTGGTAGAAGTCTCTCAACCCTCAATGTAGGTATATGCATCCCCCCCTCTCTGATGATACTCCCCTTTATACTACCTATGAGGGTAGATAGTTTTGTAACCACCTCATCAAATAAATTGGTAATTAGTCTGAAATCATAATGATCGTCAACATATAACCATAATAAACTATTAAATACAAATAATCTGTAAAATCATGATCATAAAGCATAATAAGATATATACAATAGTTATCCATTGAGATACTAATCACAAAAAATAAGTAGTGTAACAGCCAATCATATAAAATATACAAATCTAACTGAGAAATAAATATCATAATTACTAATCAATAATCTCATAATCTACTATTAATTCTTAAACAATTTTGTTAAAATGGGACAGGGTGTGACATCCTCCCCCCCCTAAAATAGGTCATCGTCCTGATGACATTTATTTCAACAATAATGATGGAAATAAAAATAATGTTTAATAGAAAATATTAATTGAACAAATGAGGAAACAGTCTCGAGAATTTCTCGTAGTCCTTCCAAGTAGCACCATCCTCAAAATATTGGTCCCATTGAACCTTGCACTATGATACTTGTCTATTACACAAGGTAAGCTTGCAAGTATCAAAAAAAAAATTGTTCTATTGTGACCACCCCTAGATCCTAAACTTGTAATGCATTTCAATCTAAAACATGTGTATGATTAACAATATACTTCTTAAGATAAGATACGTGAAAAACATTATGCATTTGAGATAAAGTTGGTGGCAATACAAGTCTATATGCTACAAGGTTAATCACTTCTAGGAGCTCAAAGGGTCCAATATATCTTGATGACAACTTAGTTGATTTTCCAAACTTTATTGTACTCTTTTTGGGTTTAACCCCTAGAAAAAAAATATCTCTAACTGAGAAATGCCTTGTTTCTTTAAAAATTAGCATAACTTTTTTGCCTATCATTGGGTTCAACCAATCTCTGCCTTATTAATTTTACTTGTTCTTCTATTTTTTCAAGCATATCAGCTCTAGAGACCACTTTTATCTTCCAATTTATCCCAACAGATTGGTGTTCTACACTTCCTACCATATAATACTTCAAAAGGAGCCATTTTAATAGTCAATTGATATGAGTTGTAATCAAACTCAATCAATAGTAGGTATTCTTTCCATTTGTATTGTTGGTCTATGTAATACATACTTAAAATATCCTCCAAGATCTAATTTATTCTCTCCATTCGCCCACCTATTTTTGGATGGTAAGCTATACTAAAATTCAACCATGTACCCAAAACTAAATTGAGAGTTTGCCAAAACCTATAAGCCATCATAGGGTCCCTATCTAAGATGATATTTTTTGTAAACCCATATAATCTATAAACCTCTTTCACAAATCTTTTGATGAGCATCAATGCATCATATGTAATATTACCTATAATGAAGAAATCTAACTTCATAAATTTGTCCACAACCACCAAGATCATATCATAATGGTTCTTGGACATAGGCAATCCTTGGACAAATTCCATATTAATAACTTGACACTCATATTCAGGTATGGAATGTGAGTAAAAATAACCTAGCAAGATGCACTTGTTCAGCTTTGACTTGCTAACACTCTAAGCATCGAGATATAAAATTAGTTGCATGTTTTTTACTTCTTTTCCATAAATACAATGGTTTTAACTCTGTTAGAAGCTTGGTCACTCTAGGATGCCTTGGATATGGAGCATTTTTTAATTCCTTTTGCACAATATTCCTCAAATTTTCCCTATCAAGCACATATATTATGTCATTGTAATTTAAAATCCCATCATTCTTGAATTGAAAACCTTGATATCTATGAACTTGAGAGTTTTCAGCCAAAACTTTCTTAACCCGTTCATAAAAATCATCTCTAGGTGAGAATTTTACTCCCTAATCTCAAAAATTACTCCTTATTGTAGCCAAAGCTGCAATATACCTTATATGACTAAGGGCATCTGTAAACTCTATTCTCTTTGCCCTTAATGCAGTTGATGTCAAAATCATAATCTGGTAAAAACTCTATCCACTACCTCTAACGAGCATTAAGGTTAGGTTGGGTGAATATATACTTAAGACCCAAGTTATCAGTTTTAAGTTCAAAAAGCTTACCCAATAAATAATGCCTCCAAACTTACAAAACATGAACTATGACAGTGAGTTCAAGTTCATGAGGAGCATAATTTGCCTCATAAGGCTTCAGTTTCCTTGATTCATATGCCACTATTGAACCATCTTGCATAAGAACTCATCCTAAACCATATCTTGATGCATATGTTATAACTATAAAGTGCCCTTTTGGATCTAGAATATGTAACATTGGTGAAGAAGTAAGCCTCTATTTCAAAACTTGAAAGGCTTCTTCACACTTATTATACCACACAAACCATTGCTCTTTCTACTAAAGAGAGGTAATTGGATTGGCTACTTTAAAGAAATTTGGTAAAAACTTCCTATAGTACCCTACTAAGTCCAAGAAACTATGCACCTCATGCACATTTTTGGGTGTTTGCCAATCCATAATAGCTATAATTTTGGATGGATCCACTAAAATTCCATTTATAGAGATAATGTGCCCCAATTATTATATTCTTCTTCGAAAGAAAGCACACTTTGACAACTTTCAATAGAGCTTATGCTTCTGCAACCACTACAAGACTAAACACAAGTGCTCGACATGCTCTTATTCACTTTCAGAATAGATGAAAATATCATCCAAAAAGACTAGTATAAATTGATTAAGATAATATTTGAACACATTATTCATGAGATTCATGAATGTTTTAGGTGCATTCATTAATCCAACAATAAGTATTGTGAACTCATAATGCCCATAATGAGTCTTGAAAGTTGTTTTCAAAATATTTTCCTCTTGAATTCTCAACTGATGATACCCAACATGAAGATCAATCTTTGAAAATACTATTGTGCCATGTATTTGATTGAAAAAATCATCAATACAAGGCAAAGGATACTTGTTCTTGATCATTGCTTTGTTAATCATATGGTAGTCAATGCACAAACAAAGGGTTATTTCCTTCTTGATAAAGGTTATAGGTACACCCCATGGTGAAACACTTGGTTCAATCAATCCTTTAATCAACATATCCTAAAGTTGTGACTTTAACTTAATTAACTTGGTTGTTGTCATCTTGTAAGGTGCCTTAGACTTAGGTTTTGACCCGGAAATGGTGTCAACAATGAAATCAAATTCCCTTTTGGGAGGTAATCCTTGTAAATCTTATGGAAAAACATCATGAAATTCTTGTCAAAAAAAAAAGTCTTCCAAAGTGGGTTCCTTGGCTTCACTAATTCCATCCATTTTGACTAGGAATGCTTGACATCCCTTACATTGAGCCTTTTTTAACTGAATGGTTAAAATTTGCCTGAGATTTAACTCCCTCTAACTTCCTTAGATTTGGGTTTGCTTTCCTAAATGATCCAAACATTCAACCTTTTTAAGGAAATGATCAACCTTGGCTTTGTCCCTAGAGAACCAATTCACTCATAGGATCACATCATATGACCCTAATGGTGTTGTATAAATATTAACAATCATGGTGAATTTTGGCAATTTGATTTTAGCCTCAAAAATCATTTTCCATGAAACAAACTTTTCTATATAATTTACTTAGCATTATAGGGGATATAAAGCATTTAGTAACTCTTGTATCTATCAAAATAGTAATAAGATGCCCAAATAAAGTACCTAATACTTCGATGGGAGAGGCTTGGAATTATGCTTGACCATTATCCATGGCTACATGAATACACTATTGGAAGGTGATTTAACTTTTTTAAGAATAATGGAGTTTTATTCTTGTTTTAGTTAAAAGTCTAGATTAATAAATCAGTAAATAATATTACAATAATTACAATATTGATTTGTATAATTTATCTGTCATTTTTACCTTTCTAAAAATAACTATAAATAAGGAGAATTATAACTTAGCTTGAAACTTGACTGAGATGGGTGAGACAGAGGCTGAAACTGGTTGTGCAAGATTAGGATAGTGTTATAAATTAGAATCTGACTTTCATTTGGTGAAAGGATGGGAACATCAAAAATAGGACACTTCAGGATCTAGCATTATCATCCCCTCCAACCACTATTGTCTAAATTAATCATAAATACCTGAGCTTTCTGGGTTCTTTACGTTGTTCTTGTGTGAGCCTAATTATGAAATCTTGAGTGTTGATTATCGATGGAACTCATTGTAGAATTATTTTAATCTTCAAACTCTAACCCTCCATCATGCTTGATAAACATAATTTGAATCACTTAGAAAGGGGGGTTAGTGTGTGTCATATGCACTGAATGTGTGATCCACACCCTTATGTGGGCATGTTGCCTACATACCAATACTCCTAATAGGTATCAAGCCATATGTAGTTCTCCCACCTAATGTGTTTTGTGTAATAGTGTGATGCAGATGCAAAAATGGCAAATTTAAAGTGCTTGAGGTGGCTAGGGACTGGTATGAAGGTTTGAGTATGTTTGCAGCTGTGTTGGGTGACTGTATGCAGAGAATAGGGAAGTTTAACTTGATAGTTTACTTGTATTCTTTCTTGTTTTGTAAGATTTGTCACCTTCCCTATAAATGAACTTTTGATAGGCTTTTATAGGGAATAATTGGTCATGGGTTAAATGTATTCACACTAGGCTGACATAATGAAGGGTAGGATTTAAATTAAAATAGATGTTTGTGCTCAATTTGCATAGGGATAGGAGCACCAAAAATGGGACACCCTAGGGTCAGTGTTATAGTCTAGGTATGGCACTCTTGTCCTACAGGCTTAAGACCTGGAGGATAAATTTGGCCTATGAAATAGAGTTTGACTAAGCTGGAATGACCATTTGAAAGGCTACAAATGATTGGCAATGAGCAAAAAGGTGTTTATAAGGGTCACAAGAGCATGCAAGAAGGACCTATGGACAGGGTGTCACAAGCCACACTCAAACTACCAATTTTGACATTTTATATGACTATATTTACCCACCCCTTATTCTAGTGATGCAACAAAGCAAAATACTAGGATAAAAGAAAAATAGAAAGCGTACTTGAACTTACCTATAAGGGTGAAGGCCATGAATATGTATGATGTTGAGTGATGCTAAGTAATGTTGGGTATGTGCTAAGTAATATTGAATCAAAGTAATATTTCAAATGGAGCTGAGTGCTTAATTCCTTGAGAGTGGCTAAAAAATACAAATACTGGCCTTTTAGCTCTATCATCACCTACTAAGTGAAGCTATGTGGTCATGTGTGTGTTAATTGATGTTTAGACTGTTTGTCCAATCCCTCTGAGTGGGTGGCTCAAGAATACAAAGGCTAGCTAGTCTTTTGGATCCATCATTGCCCACTTAACGAAGCTATAAATTGATACTGATATGAAATGTGAGTTGTATGAGATGGCTCTTGAAGCCCATGAATGCGATATAATCTAATAATGTGGTGTGTATAGCCAAATATGTACTAAGAACTAGCTCAATCTTGGCCATTTTGAAAGGCAGATATTAGGCTTGTAGGAAAGCCACTCTAAAACTAGGAATCGAGCTTATATGAAAGCCACTCTAAAATGATGCCAACCACCTACAGATAGAATAAGGCATGCAATTGATAAGAATACCTAGGTAATGTACTGAACTCAGAAAGAAAAGAAGGCAAATGTGTTGTGCACATTACCCCCAATCACTGGTGTCTATAACGTGGATTCTGATTTGGAAGTTGTATCGACTGGCCAATCTAAAACTGGAAGTGAGAGTCATCATGTTGTGTATGATGCCCTTATGTCTAGATTTTCTAAGAAACACTTTACTGAAACTATTGAATTTGAACTGAATTGTAGCTAAAAATGTAATTGAACTTACTTTTATGACTATTTCTGGAAAATTGAGGTTTTTTTAATTTGGATAGGAGCACCAGAAATAGGATAATTTGTTATATGACATTATAGTCCAAATATGGTGATCTTGTCCTTTATTGGTTCTGATCATTGTTCTATTTTTGTCACTGTGTTTTTGATATATTCTACCTAGTTTGGGTTTTGGTTGCTATTCTGGGAATTCTAAAAACTCATTTTTTATCAATAAAGGCTCTGATCTCTATGACAAAACCCAAGTTTGTTGCCCTCTCTTTTGAGGGTAGGAATGAAGAACCTATAATGACTGCCCTACGAAAAAAGAGCCCTACAAGTGTGTTATGCTATGAAATACATGATATAATAATGATAATAAAAAATAAGTCTCAAGATATAGCATATTTTGTATTGGAGATCATTAGATCAATAGGGGTATGCCTAGATAGATGTAAAAATGTAATAGCATGTGCAATATACTAAATTGAAACTAGAAATGTTAGTTGTTAGCTGTTAGGGAGGGATGGAGCATGATGTCCATCATGACATCCAAGAAATCAAGATAATGCATGATGTGGATCATGGCAATGAAAACAATTGAGAATCAAACAAAAACACAAGGCAAGAAACAAGAAGCATACAAAAGTGGCCAAAGTGCCAAGCAAACAAGGGATATATGCACATGTCACTCAAACTAGGAAAGCAAGCATACAGGGCATGTTTAAATGCCCATATACACATACAATTGAAAAAAATCAAGGTTGGCATGAGGGACACATGCACATAAAAGAGTAAAAGCAAATAACATTGGCAAATGTCTAAAGACACACACAAGAATAGAACATGAATTGAGAAATGTAATCACATCTAGCTATGCAAAGCAAGAAAAGAAGGCATGTAAATGCTATAAATACTATCACATCTAACTAATCAAAGTAAGAAGTGAAAGTATGTAAAACATGTAGTATAAGACTAGGTAGATGCTAAGAAATACGTAAGTGTTCTATACTAGTGATTATCGATAGAATAATCTGTGTAAGCTAATAAGTAATGTACATCAACATGGTAACTAGAGTGTGTGGTGTAATAATTACATAACCTGGACGGTGTAGTCATGTAGAACATGCCCTCAGTGGGTATATATGTCGATATATGTCTCAAATGTAGAAGTAAGATGCCCCCTCAATGGGTAGAGTGAAGCAATCAAGGATTTGGGTGTCACTGCACACACTCAAAGAAGATCAAGTGAAGCATGGTAATGTAGATAAATTGATAAACAATAGCATAAAATAGAAAAATGTAAGTCTAGCATGGTAGTAGAAATGTAAAGCATGGATAATGCATACTATTGAAATATTTTTGGTGTTTTTGATTTATTTGAATGTTTTTGTATTTTGAAAATTTGTATTATTTTTGGTATTGTTGAAATAAGTTACGTACAATCAAGCATAAGGAAACTATGTACAAGAAATTGAAAAGAAGCTATGTACAAGAAAGACTGAGAAGAAATGAAACTAACTGATGAGTCTCATAAGAGACTCCCTATCATGGTGTCATGTATCAAAGAGAGGGATTGTGCGTGATCATGAAGCATGATGGAAAGGCTAAGATTGTGACTTTGAAAGCTGTGTATGTTGTAAGTGCTCTAAAATCTCTATAATGGAAACTGATTGTGGGGTCCCCCTATAACTCTTAGGGACCCATCTGGTAGTAGAAGAAGCTATCTAAACATGTGCTCTGTGTGTAGAGGCATGAGACCTCAATGAGACTACCTTGGGTGTGAAAATTATAGTTAGAAACTATCTGGAGTCCTGAGAATATCATTGATGTAGTGGTTGATCTAAAAGAGGCCTTCATGGAAGTATATGAACTCTCAGTGCTGGCGACAAAGGCCTTGACTATGTCTGAATTTGAACTAGAGAAATAACTATAACTAATGGAGAAGCTAAAATTGGTGATGGCAAAGTAGGAGATGGCTCTGAAGTGGGGAGTGGTAACTCATATGGAACTCCACCAATTGTAAAAACCCAATTAACATGAATGATTTCATACATCTATGAATTATAGAAGGTACTGCATAAATTTTTTGAATCTATGGTTAACCAAGCAACATATCAAAGACTCTTACACGAGAAATTATAGTAAATATTATGGCCACATGTGTAGGTCCAACGTATAGAGGAAGTACAATCTCACCTAATGAACTCTATATATGCCCACTGAATCCATTGATAATTGTGTCTATCAGGGTAATATCCTACTCTAAATATCCAAAATGCTGAAGTGATGTCATAGTGCACATGTTCACACTAGATCCATTGTCTATGAGAACATTATGGATGGGATGATGATTAATGTAAGATTTGATAAAGAGTGCACGGTAATATAAATCATTCTCAACTATCTCTTTCTCTGAGAAAGAGATCGAAGCTCTAGTTAGAACTCTAAAATTATACACACCAATCAAGTTACTCAAAGGATGTGGCTCAACTGAAGCTGCCTAGTATGTGGCTAGTGGAGGGTGTGTATGGTATGCATGGTGAGTACCTGATGTGTCCCCTATCTCTTGTTTAGAATGCTATGGGAAATGATCTAATAAAAATTTTAGAGCCTTGTCTTGTATTTGCTTTACCTAAGGAGGTTCAATTGGAGTGCCAAGATCAATGAGGTTACCATCTATCAAGTCTTGTATCTTGTGTTACAAAATAATGCATCTATTTGTTGTGTGTCATAGTGTCATTTGAAAATCACAAAATGCATTCTGATCATATCCACGTGGAAGAAGATTTGTTGTGTCAACTTCCTGAATAGGAGGGAGAGATATGATGTTGCACTCCAAAAGTTGTTGTAAGACTCTAGATATAGATACTATTAGATTGGTAAAGGCTCATTGAGGATGTGTTGATAAAACCACTTGTTGAGGGGGCTCTAAAGCCACATTAACTGTAGGTTAATTTTGAATTTTGCTATCATTAACCTTTACTTTGTATGGGACTTTATTGTTACTCTTGTTTGTTGTTTTTAATATGCTTGTGTACTTGAGTTTGCCCATTGAAATTAATTTGAATTCCCTTTATTTTAGTGTATGACATAACTTAGTGAAGGAAGAGAACCTTTTGAACATTATTGACTCATGTAAAGTTGGCAAAAGACTTTGTTTTAAGAGATCTTGTAATTCTTGATTGGCCATGGGGCTAGTCATTTTAGCCAATATAATCTTATATCAAAGAACATAATCTGTGAGATGCTCATTTGACCTTTGTTTATGTTGTGAAACTTGGGCATAAGAAACTTTATCACCTATTTTAATAATGAAATGAGCTAAGAACATGTCAGCTAAAGGATTGAATGCATTGATTGACTAATTCAACCATTGTAAAGCATAATCCTTTAGACTTCATGGAAATAACTTGGTTAGTAACCAGTCATTTGGCACATGATCCAAGAATGTTGCATGAAAATCTTTCAAGTGTGTATCTGGATCACTCTTGCCATCATAGAGAGTGAGCTTGGTTTGAACAAAACCTGGTGGCAAAGGTGTAGAAGCAATATGATGTGTTAATGGTGTATTAAGTAGAGCAAAAGAAGGCCTACGTTGGTCTAGAGGCACTTTGCTCAAGATGTAGCACCTTGGATTGAAGATATTTTATCTCTTGCACAAAGACAACCAAATTAGGAGACAAAGATGTACGAGCTATAACTGGTAGTGCCTCATAAGAATGTTGGCCTGCTATAGGGGTTGTTGAGACATAATTACCCCCGTAGTGTCATTTGTAATTGGTTGCTCTATGGTTTGAGAGGATTGACCATTGGTTGCTTTTTGTTGTTCTTCTTGTAGTATTTTTAGCATATCATCTTGTATATCAGGATGTTTAGTTAAAAGTTCCTAAAGTTCCTTTTTATCAGTTTCATCAAAACTAGTATATTGGGCCATGGTTAAAGTAGGAAAACAAATTGAAAATGGATTGAATTTTTTGCAATCAGTTGTAGTAAGAAAAATGTGATCGAAGGAAAAAAATGAATAAAGGAAATGTTAAGTCCTAAAAATAACAAACTATAATATGCATAAAAAAGATATGAAGCTCACAAACATGTAAGGTGATACCTCAAGAAGCAAAGGGGGCTAGTAAATTCAACTAGGATTTGAAAGATTTTTTTTTTTTAAATTACTATGGTAAATTTTAAAAATTAAATATGAATTTTTGATTTATGTGTAAGGTGATACCTCAAGAACAAAGGGACCTAGTAAATTCAACTAGGGTTTGAAAAAAATTATTTTTAAAATTACTATGGTGAATTTTAAAAATTAAATTTGAAATTTTGATTTAAATATGCAAGAAAAACCCAAAAAATATTTGAAAAATAAGCAAAGAATTTTCCCTAGGGTTTATAGTGTTTTTATGCACAAATGGAGTAAGTCGGGTTCACCAAATGATTTAACTTTATTGGGAATAATGGAGTTTTATTCATATTTTAGTTAAAGGTTTGGATTAATAAATAAATAAATAATATTCCAATAATTATAGTTCTAATTTGTATCATTTATCTATCTTTTTACTTTTCTAAAAATAGCAATAAATAAGGAGAAATATAACTTAGCTTGAAACTAGACTGAGACAGTTGAGACAAAGGCTAAAACTAGATGTGCAGGACTATGACAGTGTTGCAAATTAGAATCTGGCTTTCATTCAGTGAAAGGATAGGAGCACTAAAAATAAGACACTTTTAGGTCTAGCATTGTTGTCTACTCCTACCGATGTTGTCCAAACTAGTCACAAAGACCTGCTCTTTTTGAGTTCTTTGCGTTGTTCTTGTGTGAGCCTGCTTGTGAAACCTTGAGTGTTGATTATTGATGGAACTCATTGTAGAGATGTTTTAATCTTCAAACCCTAACCCTCCATCATGCTTGATAAATGGGATTTGAATCACTTGGAAAGGGGGGTAGTGTGTGTAAGATACATTGAACATGTGATCCACACCCTTTGTGTGGGTACGATGCCTACATACCAATACTCTGAAGAGGGATCAAGACATGTGTAGTTCTCTCACCTAATGTGCTTTGTGAAATTGTGTGATGTGGATGCAAAAATGTCAAATTTAGAGTGCTTGAGGTGGATAGGGATTGGTATAAGGGTTTTAGTATGTTTTGAGCTATGTTGGGTGAATGTATATAGAGAATAGGGAAGTTTGCCTTGATAGTTTGCTTGTATTATTGTTTGCTTTGTAAGATTTGTCACCTCCCTTGTAAATGAAATTTGGATAGGCTTTTATAGGGAACAATTCATCATGGGTTAAATGTATTCACACTAGGTTGACACAATGAAGGATAGGAATCAAATGAAAATAGTTGTTTAGGCTCAACATACAAAGGGATAGGAACATCGAAAATGGGACACCCTAGGGTCCGGCATTATAGTCCAGGTATAGCACTCCTCTCTTATAGACTCAAGACATAGGGGGATAGGATTGGATAGGGAAACAGATTTTGGTTGAGCTATAATGACCATTTGGAAGGCTACGAATGATTGACAATGAGCAAAAATGTGTTTAGAAGGGTCACAAGAGGATGCAAGAAGGACCTATGGATAGGGTGTCACAAGCCACACTCAAACTACCAATTTTGACATTTTATATGACTACATAAGGTTACCTATTGAGATGTAGAATTGGATGTATTCTTTTTTCTACCATCTATCTTCTACTGAGGACAATCCTTGGCATAATGATCTCTTCCACAAGTAAAACATCTTCCAGGTGATCCCTTTCTCTCAACTTGATTAACACCCTTGAGTCTTTCTCTGAAATTACATCTGGTTTCTTATTTCCATAAGCATTAACAAAGCTTAAATTTTGACTATTGAATTGGTTCTTGGAGTTACCATTCTATTTCCAATTCTTCTTCTTGAAAGGTGTCTTATAACTACCAAACTTCTTTTTAAACTTTTCTCTGATCACTACCAGTGATTTTTGTACTCATGTTTTACTACCTTCTCAAATATCTAATCCATAGTGGATGGTCCATGTATCTCCACTTCACATCTAATTTGGGGTTTTAAGACCATGATGAACTTCCTAGTTTGAATATGCTCATCCTTCTGGTACTATAGAACAAACTTCAAGAGTTTTGTGAGCTGCTCCCAATACTCATTCATCGACAAATCCCCTTGCTTTAGATTATGAAAATATATCAATTTTTAATAAAAATAAAGCTAAGGTAACCACCATGCTCTGAAAAGAGTCACAAACTACTCCCTATGGTGGTGGTGGAATCAAGATTCATCTCAAGTTTCTTATTAACTTACCAAGATACTGTTTCACTAGCTAATTGGTAAGCTCCCCACACAGCTTTAGTCACCTCAAAATAGTTCTGAATCTTAAAATACTTTTCTATTTCTATGAGTAAAGCTTCATATCCATCACCCAAAATTTTATCATCAAACTTGGGTGGGTTCACTTTTTTCATGTCATGTGCAACCTCTACAACTACTTGAGCTCTAGCCACTTACTGACCTTCCTTGTGCCCTTACTCCCGAGGTACTTCCTATTCTTCATGTTGTTCCTCTAGAACTTCTTTTTTTTATTCCTCTTTAGGTCTATGAATTTCTCACTCTAGAGTTGTTATTCTGTCTATAGTCTTGTTCATGACAGTGAGAATTTGATTGAGTTTTATAGCTTGTTATGTTGTTAACTGATTAGGATCAACTTGAAAGTTTGCATTAGAAGTTATCTCACCAACTGATCTACCTCATGCCATTATCCTCACTAAAAATTAGGAGAATAGATTTACATTAGTGGATACATTATGAAGCAAGTTAGTCCATATGTTAGTAGAGAAAACCCAAAATAAGCATAGAGAACATAACATGCTAAGCCTACTCTCTCAAGGGGAAGTCTTAATGAACTGAAGAAACTAACTAAGAAAGTAAGACAATGCAATACCTTTCGATACTGGCTTTCCTTCAAAAATGGTTAATAAACATGTTTATGTCCAGATTAGGTGCTCCAAGCCTTCGTCAATGATGTGTAACGTGTGCCTCCATCATCTCTTAATTTATCAATGGATATGGTTCATCGATTTTTAAATTTAGGGGAATGAGTGAAGCTTTTCTAGCACTATTTTTGCATAATAATGTTGAAGAATTAAAGTTTGTTTGAAGTTATTTCTACATGATAACATTACACAATTTAAGCTTGAAGGAATGAGTGAGGACCCTTGTATTTAGAGATTTTTAGAAATGAGGGAATCAATTTACGATCGTCCATCTTGAGATCAAGACATGTGGCCACAAATCCATTCAATTTTAGAGGCTTAAGGCATTAAATATTGTAATTAATAAGCATGGCTTGCAAATATAGATAGTTGTGTGATATTTTCAATTTGAGTGCTTGACAACTTTTAGGGTGATGTCATGGGTGATGTCACCATTTCATATATTTTTTGTGATGTCATCAATCTAGATTTTATGAATTTCTAAAAATAGAAATTTACTAATTAGCCATAGACATTTTGACTATGCATTTAAATGGGTCTAACAAATTAAGCACCTATGATCATGTTAATTGCCATTTATGAATTTGGTACAAGTGGTCAAAAAATGTCAGTTGATAGGTCACAACTTGACTAGAGAAGAATTAGAAGAAGGTGATGTTTGCATACAAGATAATGCCCTATTTAGGAACATATTGATGCGAATCATGAATTGCACATGATGTGTGGAGACGAATCAAAGTGTTTTAGTGGTTTCTAGGCTTAATTTGCATTGTTTGCAATAAGTCAATATGACAACCATTTAGACATGAAAGTGGCAAAAATAGGGTGTCTACATTTTCCCCATGTTTGAGAAGGCATGGCAAGACATTTGGTCGAAGAAATAACTTTTCAAAGAATAAAAAAGTCCTTAAGAAGAATTTAGAAGGTAATGATTGAAGAAATAATTAACAACCCATGATGCCCCCTCAAGAGGGCATGCAAGGGTTTAAGAGAGGGATGGACTCTCAAAAAAGAGAGAAAGAGTTCAATTAACCCATGGATGATATTAAATCCATGTGAGCTAATGTTTGCATATGTTGATTCCCAATGATCAAATACATTAGAATATAATGGGCCCCAAAACAGGGGGAAGTGGGAAGAATTCATCCCAAAATAGAAGTGACACACTTTGACATACCCAAAATAGGGTGAAAATTGTGGGCTTAGGGAATGATCAATCTTAAAATAAGTTGCATACTTTGATTTGCCAAAATGAGGACAAAAGTTATAGAGCTTAGAATTAGAAGAAAAACAAAATAAGATCATTGCTCTAGAAAAAAGAGGTTAATGAATTAATAATGTGCCCCAACAGAGTGAATTTGATCAGTTGAAAATTTTGATTTTACCCCAATAGGGTTGATTTGATCACTGGTAATTGATTTTTACCCCAGTAGGGCTAATTGGATCAGTGATCAGTCTAAATATTGTACCCTAATAGGGAAAATTGGCAAGCATAGCCCAAGGATATACCCTGTGACATAGATTAAAAATAATTGATCATAAACGTAGGTGCGATGGTATAATGACTGACTGAAGAAGCCACAAACAACCAGGCACACAAAGATGCACAAAGTGATGAAAGAAATGATTAGAAGAATAATGGCGGCCAAGATGACCCAAGATACATCATGTATCCAAGTGTTGCCTACATAGTCCAGATGGACCTCAGGGCAATGTAGTTCTCCCAGAAGTGGGAGTAAATGGAATGAGGAACAAAGAATAGAAGATAGATGAACCAATGTTCAATTGTGTTTATGATATCCTGTTTAGGTAGCGGATATGTAGGATAGCACTTTCAAAGATGTTGTTCAGCACCACAATGACTTTTAAACTTGGAGCACTTGGGGTTTACTGTAGAAAATGAAATTATGCATCATAAGTATGAATAACCTGTAATAACATTGTATTTTGATTGTGAATGGATTGGTTCAAAGGTGAATATTTACAACTAAAGATAATGATAAAAATTACCAAAACCAAAGTTGTAAGCATTTACGTTTAAACAAAAACAAATCAAATAAAAAATAAAAAGAGGCTTTAAATACAAAATGTAACCAACTCTAAATCAAGATATGAATCATCAAGAATTAAGTAAGAACAAGAATGTACCAAAAAATCAACAAGAAATAAAACAATTCAAATAAAAACATGAACAATTCAAGCCCAAGTTAAGGCCAAACTCAAAAGGTTTACAAAATGTATTCAAACACAATAATAAAAACAAACAAACAACCCAATAAATAAAACACACAACCCATAAAAACAAAAAGCAAGATAAAGCATCTTGTCTTTAACCAAGTCAAGATCCGCTTGTGAAGGCTCAAAAATAATGATAACCAGATGGTGCCCCCAAGCAAGGATACATGCAAGGGAAGGACACATCATAAGGTGGTTGAAAAAATCAAAACCATAATGAATTTTCCCCAGTAGGGTAAATTTGGCAAGAACACATCCTAATGGTTGTTAAAATGAACAACGCAAATCTGGATCAAAGATATTGACTAAATTTAGGACAAGACAAACGTTTTTGAATTTTGGAGCTTTATATCTCTCATGGTGATTGTAAGCCTTTTTCAAAATTTTAGGTCTTTTAGACTGTTTTGAATGTTTTTGGATTTTTCTAGCATATTCCCATGTTTTTGGGTTTTTAGGGTATCTCAACTCAATTAAAAATAACAAGATACAGAATTCACTCGTAAAATGGTGAGAGCATGGGAATGGTAACTCAAAAAATGGTGAGAGTGTGGCTTAGGTTACTCGTAAAATGGTGAGAGCATGGATTAGGTTGCTCACAAAATGGCAAGAGCATGGCAAAGGGTTGACCAAGCTAACCTTAATATAAATTAAGCACTGCCTACATATTCCCGAGGGACCTGAAGTCACTATAGTTCAAACTATGCACAAGGTATGGTAAAAGTATGGTTATATTGTACCTATTAATGTGGAGATGTTCATCTTGATCAACATATGATATAACTAGAATCGTCCAATGTTTAAATTTCTAGTCCACACCCCTTCTAAATAGTTGCTCTATTAAGAACCTATTGTTGATGCAAAATTCAATAATGTTGTGATATTCATTGGTCATTGATTATGTTTCCTCCAACCTTTGAGACAATATATTTTTGTATCCCCTATAAAGGAAAGTGCAACTAATAGGGGTAATAATGACAAGCATGAGAAAAATGGTTTGAGTTGCAAATGGAATATTGGTTCATAATGGATTGTATAATGATTGGGTAACAAATGAAGATCAAGACTTTCAGTCACACATAATGTTGTTGATTCTAGATTCAACATAATTTTGGTTGTAGTGGGGCCAAAGACTTTTGCACATGCTCTCGATAGAACCATAATATTGTTTTATTATTTAGACCTGAGAGATGCTACAATCTAAATATGTTGTAGATTGTTAGTTATACCAATATCATCTTTAATAATGTTTTCATCAAGCAATGAAGAACTATTGTGCGCAATTATTAGCACCTCAAAGAGGCTTTCACCAATAAAGTTGTCTTGATTGTCCTATAGTGCCTTCGAGAAGGTTTTACTAAGGTATGTTGACTTTTGGCTTTGATTGTCTTCTAGCAATTCAAACAAGGTTTCACTAAAATATGCTGAGTTTAAAATTTGATTATCCCCTAAAGCCTCTGAAAAGGTTTCACTAGGAGATTGTTCTTCTTTTGCATGAATGTGGTCTTGGTCCCCTTGATATTCTACACCTGATATGGTGCCATGGATGCAGTTCAATAAAGTGTGATTATGTCAATCCTAATCAACATTTATGGGAGGTGTAATGTCAATATAATGGTTATGTTGGTTGGTGTTAATGGTATGTGGAATGGTAATGGAATGATAAAAGGTAACACAATCCTCATAGAAGATACTAGGAGAACTTGTGTCGATGTTGAAGTAATCATCCTAAAAAACTATAGAAATATCATAAATATATTTAAATTGATCTGCAAGATATATGTACCCAATGTTGTAACATCCCCTAAGGTACTCTAATTTTGAAGTTGATTATGACTCAAATGACTCTAAATCCAATGTTGAGACTGACGTTGATTCTCCTTTTACTGTTGAATTTGATATTGGTTCAATAATAAACCTTGACTCTAATTCTAATTCTTCTTCAATTGTAGATGTTGCTACAATGATGTCTTGTTAAATGTTTAGTATTAGATAAGTAATGGCCTATGATGGCACAATGGGCTCTACAAAAATGGATTCATCTAATAAGGGTTCAACACATACTAGCTTCTTTAGGTGAAGCCCCTCCAAGAGAGGGAATAACTTGAGGGGTGATTCCATAAAGACTTACTTATCAAAGTGAGACTCCTCAATGAGGGGAGAAAGGCCAAGATACAACTACATAGAGACCATCTTTTCAAAGTGAGGCTTTTCAAAAAAAGGACAAGGGTCGATAGGTAACTACATCAAGACTAGCTTGTTAAAGTGAGGTTGCTCGATAACAAGGAAAGGATCAAAAGGTGATTCATCATAGTTTAACTTGTCATGAATAAGTGTTCCAATAATAACATCAAGAATTGATTGATTATTTTGGCCTTGGCACACACTTGTTTGCAAAATCTTGGATTTGAACACACTTGGGTTTTTAATAAATAATGGTTCTTGAATAAACAATGATCGGCTTTGTGGTGTGAAGACCTTTAGTTGGGATTTTCTAAAGTGGGGAATAGTTGGCACTAGATGAATAATGGCTTATGGTTCCATATTGGGATTTTTTAAAATTAGATTATCAAAGAAGGGATAAACAAAGATTGGCTCATCCAATTAAATTTCCTCAATGATAGGTTTAACAAATACTGGCAGTGGGCCCATGATAGTAAATTTAACATGCCTAGTCATGATTGCCCGACCTCACTTAGGTGATGAGCTGCCAGAATTAGAAAGAAAGGGAGGAGTGTCTGGAATGATAATCCTTAGGCACTACGGGGCTTTGTTGCTAATGCAAGCTAAAGGAGGAGGACCTAAAATGGTAACCTTTGAGCATTGTGGAGTTTTAACATGAGACAAATCTAAGATGTATATGTTATGTAAAATATGCCTAATATTACAAAATCCAAATCAAGTTCACATTTCAAAACTATTGCACGTGTTGATACCCAATAGACTTTAGTGAGCCAATCTACTGAAGCAGTTGGTTCACCTTTTGGTATGGTTGGGGTGATTATATCACTCAATATTTCGAAGATTTTTAGTTTGGACTTGACCAAGTGGAAACTCATTTTGTTTCAAAGCTGGAGGCATCTCTCTCTCTCTCTCTCTCTCTCTCTCTCTCTCTCTCTCTGCCTTGGATAATGCACTTTAAAGATAATCTTAGTTTCAGAGCCTTACAATGATATATCTTTTATGAAAATAACTTGTTGATAGGCAAGGCAATTACCTCAACACACATATGTACTACTAAACCTTTCTCTTTCAATTTTAATTTATCTCAAGTACTTTTGACCCAAATTAGATGCACTGATTATACATTGTAACATGTTCTTGGTTACAGGTCATTCACTAGCCAAGCATTCAAACCTAGCTCCAACAAAGCACTCAAATTCAACACAAGTAAAGACAAGGTGTCTATACACACCCAAGTACTCAATCCTTTCCTTTAAACAAACAATTTCATTACTAGACTGAAGTGGGGGAAATGTAGATGACATTTTGTGATTATGTAGCACCTCAATCTTGTACACTTGGCAAACTCATGACCCTAGTTTTTCCTTTTAGTTCTACACATGCTTTGCTTTTGCAAGCCTCACATGTGTTATATCTTGTGCCCCTTGGCCTATATTTTAGTTATACCAACCTTATATTGATGACATAGACATCCCATCTTGCGCAAAATTCTTAAAATATACTTATCTCACACCTCTACAAGTTTTGAGCTTGTACCTGCTCTTCTTCTCATTGGACACTAACATCTGGGTCAAACAATAACATAAACATTACTATCCTAACCTGATGCAAGTGTTTAGTGTCGTAAAAGTAATTTAATTTGTAAATAAAATGTATTATAATAGTTTGCCTAAGTGCTTTAATGTGATTTATCTCCTAATAGGATTGGTATAAATATAGTATCAACCCTCATTCATTCCTCACCTGGCAATCAGACCAAAAAAGCACTCAAGAAGCCCTCAAGTTACCAAAAGCTTTCTTATTGTACCCTATTTTTATATCAATCAAAGGATCAACCTAGCTATATATTTGAAGTACTAAAGGAGTAGTCATAAGGTCATATTTTCCAAGTTACAAGTTAGGTTATTGTTGTACTTATTTTACACATTGCATGATTGATAACTACATGAGTCTGAGGGCCTCCTTTAAAGGATTGGTTATGTAGGCAATGCCTTTTGACAATGAGGTCATTATAGGTCAGCTTGACACCGTGTGCTCACCAGCCCATTTTTCCCCAAGGGCATCATTCAAGAGTGTACCTAGGGTTTTGATCAATAAATTTAGAGTGATAGCATATGTGTGAACTCTAAAGACATCATGCAAAATGTGGTAAGAAACCTAGAAAGATCTAGCTGACAAATTTGAAAATGGAGCTATATTATGGTTTGGAAACTAGTGTCCAATGGTCAAACATAGTCAAAACTTAGAATGAATGGAACCCAAATTTCTATTATAGTCCTATGATGACTCCTAATCATTGTCATATTCCAAAATAGAACATTAAACAAGATATGTTCTCTTTCATATCTTGGCTACTTTGTAATTGTTGTATTTATTACACATGCTAAATTAGGAAGATCTGTATTATTGATTATAATTTAGTGTAAATATGAATATTGTCATTCCTTTGAAACAACTTTAATTACTTGGGCATTGTATTGTAAAACTCCAAAAGCATTAAAACAATGACATTACTTTGGCCAAAGTTTTTATTATAGAATTCATATTTAAGAATCTAATTCAATTTCACTAACACATAACTCTTTGCTACTGAATCATGACTATCATAGGATATCAGGGGATAGGTATATGAGTTACCCACTTGCATACTCATATAACTATCTCATGTCATCCAAAATATAGTCTAGCAATTCTCATAGAGAGATTCAAAGCATAATAATACCAATTTCAACATACACTCAATCTAAACAACATTATATGATACAAGCAAATATCCATCATGAATCTCATTATTTTCATTCATTAAATTACCAAAGTATCAACATAAATTTATCAAATAAATTGCATTCTAAAAATTAGATATGTATAGTAGACTAAAATAAGAATCAAGTTGTTCTAAGTCTTTTCCTAACATATCTATTTATCACACTTCATATATATATAAACTGATAACAATTCTCAGTCAACATGACAACCCATGCATTTCATAATAAATCATAACATGATTTATACTTATATATTTCCTTTATACATCATGCCTTTATTTATTTCATCATGTTCTAATGTAAAAGAAGACCACATTATCCACATTAGATTAAGACTGCATTTTGGTTATGCTTTACCACACAATTTGCCCTGTTTCTACTCATAAAAGAGACATTATGAACATTATAAGAAAATCTGAGAATGGGTATATAATAAACCTAAGTCTGCCTTTTAAATTTATTACCAACCAAACACCCTAAGAGCAATACCTTTATTTCTATATAAGCACTCATAACTACAATATTTATTTTTTATTACACTCAAAATTCCATGCAAACACTTTTAGTTGTGTAAACATATGTTTACAACAAATTTAAGCTTGTGTAAATGTCTCGGTGTTTATTATACTTTCTATAGGCATATGCCTTTTTTAGCAAGTCTTCTAAAATAATATTACATGCCTTTATACACCTAGGTTTCATTACTGTTCAAGGCATGATATAACTATGTGGAAATTCCTTATTTATATATACATATACTTGAAATTCAACTCAATATTTAACAATAATGTCTTTTGCAAGATTGCAAGTCTATGACTTCAATGCTACTCTCTCATAATATATTTCAAATGAGTTATTATAAAGTAGGTTATAAATGCATACCCAGATTCTACCAATTTATGTAATCAACCCAAATAACTAGGTTGTGAAAGAACTAGACAATTACTATAGTTGTGCATGCAATCTTCATATTACTCCATCGATACCTACAACTTTACTAACTCATATAAAGGAAAACAAGTTCAAGTATATACTTAATAAAATTGTGTGCATAATAAATATAATCATTTTTAATTGATCCCATATATATAAATACATATCCACTTATAAAAATGACTAAAGCAAGTTCCAATGCCCAACTAATTCACATAGACCAACCAAGCTTTCAATTTTGACCACGTATTGCCACATGGTCAAGGTATGACATAATTTTTTTTTGTGTGTGTGTGTGTGTGCGCGCGTGTGTGCGTGCATGCGTACGTGCACATGCGTTTATCACTATACCTATATGATGGCTTTCTCAATAAAAATATAAAAATGTGTAGCTATAGATTTACAAAGCAACAGTAATCCATCGAAAACCATTGAATATAATTTCATATATTCAATAAGCCCTTCCAAAGGCATATGCCATTATGGCTTCTACAAGTGTGAAGAGAACAACATGCATACACATATAATAAATACTACAACTTGTGGGTTTATGCAACATTTAAGATTATGCAACCTCAGAAAATGCATTCCAAGTTTCCATTCATTCAAACTAAAACACATAGAATTTGCCCAACAAAAACCCTTGAAAGAAGTCAAATGACTCTATACAGGTTATATCCAAAAGCTTCCAAATTTATTAAAGGAGAAGGGCTCAATATTACTTTTATAGGCTTGGGGATAAAAGAAATTTGTCACCGTGTCTATAACTCTACTACTCTATTTCTTGTAAAGAAATCTACCAATATATGCAATCAACCAAAAATAAATCCTATACCAATAATTTATTCACTTATCCCCAAAAAATTTAAGACTATAACAAAAACCCATTTATTTCTTGTACATAAATTTAAAATATTACTTGCATGGTTAAAGAATGTCTGATTGTAGATATGGGTAGCTTTCCCTTCTCCTAGCTAAGAGCTTCCGTTCTCTTCTCTGTCATTTATCGTGATGCCCTTTTTCTTTTCCACATTCTCTTATTTATTTATTTTCCATATTCCATGCACATTTTTGCATGCCTTGGAAACTCTCTTCCATTTCTCCAATTTGCCATTATTCCACTTCTATTCATAAATGCTCAAATTCTTTCAAACTTCTAGTTAGCTCACAATCTCTTCTCATATCATTGAATGGTAACAAAACAAAACCATTTTCATGCTAAATGGCGAGGTCAACTCTTGATATGATGGAAGAATAATAAAACAAAAACCCTAATCAATTACCTTTTTACCATTTTGGCATTTGCATTGTCAATGAAACATCATAACATCATAGTCTAGAAACTTCCCTCAAAACATATTTTTTTATTCCATTCAACTTCATGATGTATCTATATGCTTAAGTAAGAAAAAAACCCATAATTTCTAAAGCTTCAAAGTCCTAATTTAAATCAAATTACTTTGGATATTTGACCCCTTTTGCCTCATATGTATTATCACCAAAATGGGGAAAATGGTAACCGGATCAAAATAAAAAAGCAATTAACATGATAAATAACACTCAAACTCACAATAACCAGTAATACAGTCAAGGTTTATCAAAAAACAATTAAACGAGATCATTTAAGCAACCTACCATGACCAATAACATTCCTAGGTTATGCCACAAAAGGCATAACACGACATGAGATGCATAAAGAATCAAACTGAGTTAATACATTCATGCATCTACAAAATATAACGTAATGAAGATCAACACAATACAATAGGTTCTAAAAGACATTTATCATGCATATGTCAACCACAACCCGTGATGAACTCCACAAAGTAAATAAGAGTCAATTGTTACCAAAAAACTAATGTGAGTAATATTCACTTTCTCATGAAACTAGATGTGGTGTGTTTGGGTTTGGTGGAAGTCTCTCAACCCCCAATGTAGGTATTTGCACCCCTCTTTTGAATGATACTCTCCCTCTGTATTGCCTATGAGGGAGGGATAGTCTTGCAACCACCTCATTAAACAAATTACTAGTTAGTCCGAAATCATAATGATCATCAACATATAACCATAATAAATTGCTGACTACAAATAATTTATAAAATCATGATCATAAATCATAATAATACATATGCAACAACTATCCATCAAGATATTAATCGTGAAAAACAAGTAATGTAACTACCAATCATACATCATATACAAATCCAACCCATAAAAAATAAATATCATAATTACTAATCAATAGTCTCATAATCTACTATTAATGCTTAAACAATTTTGTTAGAGTGGGACAGGGTGTGACGCTTGTATTTGGTGCCAAATTTCCTCACTCTCCCAAACTAAATTATGATACACAGGGTTATTTGGAAGAGGGGATTGAAAGACCAAAACAATTCAATGATTTATTACACAACACATTAGAAGGTCTTAAGGGTCTTTGAATAATTTATAATGTTGATTCAATAATTTGTCAAGATGCTACTACTACGATGTTGATTGTGTAGTACACACTATGAAAGTTTACTTTGTCTCACAGGCATGTGTGTTAGGATGAACCATGAGAAACACAAACTTTTACATGTCAGACATGAGTTTGTGCCATTGTTTGGCAGAGAACAAGGTGACTTTGTTCATTGGTGTTAATTCAAAGAGGTTGAAGAAATGATCTTGTGGGAGAACACTTCAACATTGTGGCTTGGTTTGATATGTATCCAATCCAAAATTATGTCTTAGCTTGATATGTAGTTTCATGGTTGTAAAAATATAATATTGCCAACGAGACGTTACAAACCTCCAAAGGTGAAATGTCATAAGTGATAGTGTCCTCCATAAGCTTGACTTTATACTCGAAGGTGCATTATCGCTGAAATTATATATCCTTCCCTGCTAAAGTCATCCTAGTGAGTATGGCTTGGGATACACAATAATGATAATGTCAAGGCATTGTGTTGTGGCTTACACCATGTTGTTCTTATGGCTGCTAATATTAATGATGACATGAAGAGGTTGACCCTTTACCTAAAAAATTGTGTGAAAGAGGTGTTTGTGCTCCTCATAGGTGTCTATAACAATGGTGTTGGTGCTTAGACAATTCACATTTGGATCAGTGTCATCTGTTAACGTGGACCCTGATGTAGATTGGGCAATCAAAGATTATTATTCATGGCATTCATAATCATCATGGGTGTGTAAGTGATGGTAATAGTGATGGTGATGGTACCACTTATCACCGAACTTCTTCTTGCCTTTATCTAAAGTAGAAGGCACAAGAGGCTTTGAGTTTTAGGCAGTCTTCCTATGCCACTCTCCTTTGTGATAAGTGTTCTACTTCTATGCATAAGACTGCAATGTGGAATTATGTACAAGTTGACTTTTTCATGTTATATTGGATGAAGAGGTGAGATGTTGCTTTATCTTTGCCTTGGCTTTGATCTCGGTGGTGTTACAGTAAACTTGCCCTAGAATGTCAGAAGTCAAGAATTCCATAGTCACATAAATATAAGGTGAGAATTCATTGATGTACTTCAACACCTTATGTTGTTCGCTTAAGTTCTCTTGTAGGTGTGAAGAATAGTCATGAAATATGTTGGTGTAATCTTCGACTGACTAATCATTGCATTGGTACAATCATTGGAACTTGATATATTCATCCTCAAAGTGAAGGAGAGGATAAAAATCCTACTTCAACTCATCGACAAAGGTCTTCCAAGACTCTATTAGAACACACTCTTACGCATGCTATGTGTTGAAGTTCCCCTACTAGTGAACAATCATAATGGACATCTTCAACATTATGAAGGTGATCTTCTTATTATCAATGAAATGATCGACTGAGAAATATGCCTCGATCTATCAAACCCAGACATCTAATGTTATGGCATCGATTTTGCCTTCAAATAAAGGGATGTCAAGATTGGCTTACACTTTCAAGGGGGTTTGTTGTTGAAACCACTATTGAGCAAATTGTGGAGGTGCACCAAAATATGTCACTTGAGTTACATCATTAACTCATGGAATTGGCTAAAAAGTTTGGTGCACTATACCTCTAGTGTGTCAACAATAAGCCTTTCGACGTATGGGGCTACTTCAGGGTGCTTCTAGGCATTATCCATCTTAATTTTTCCACGGGGTTCCTCTGGGTATTCTAAAATAAAACTAATTGATAATATTTCTCTCTCTCTCTCTCTCGTTGTGCTCAATGTTTACAACCATAGACATGGAGAGTTATGATTTGATACCAATGATCCACATTATGGGGACCAAGGACCAGGTGTGTGGGAGACAACTACAAGTTAGAGATAACTCACAGTTATAACATACTAACATACATACATATCTTAGATAAATCTATGTAAAATACACCAATATATATCATTCTCAAGGCACTCATAATTTAATATGATATAGGTGCCTCAAGAATAATATTTATCGATATATTTTACATGGATTTATCTAAGATATGTATGATAGTTTAAAAATATGTGTTAAAAAAATATGAAAATTTAGTGGATTAGATGTCAGTGATATAAAGAAGTACAAATAATTTTTGAAATTAGGGTTTTCAAATTGATTAAGTAAATATTAAAAATACCTTTTGTATTGTTATTCTATGTTATCCTATGTGCACTTTATTTTTCTCTCTTCTCTCTCTATTATTTGTTTTCCTCCGCACTTTATTTCCCTCACTATCTGCTTTGATTTTATTTGTGATTGTTTTTCTAATTTATATATATTTTTTAATTTTAAAGTAAATAAAATTATCACAATAATGAATTTAATTCACCTATCATATATGCCAACATGGTAAATAAATAAATTATTTTATTTTGAAGTAAATAAACTTAACACAATAACAAATATAAAATAAATCAATATATATTTTTATTTTAAAATCAATAAATAAATAGATATATTTTATTTTAAAGTAAATAAAACTACTACAAGAATAAATATAATTCGCCTATCATAAATTTTAGCATGGTAAATATATAATTAATTTTTTAAATTTTAAATTCAATAAAATCAATAGAATAAAATTATAATTCAACATTATTAAATAATTACGGTCCAAATAAATAAATGAAAAGTGGATATATATATATTTTATAATGTCGGCTTTAAAATAAATAATTAATTAATTACCAACCCACTCATGCCATTACACCCTTTCACCCCTCGGATGCCACTATAAGGAACACCTATTGGTGTAATAATGCACACAAAGAATTCAAGTAGAATTAATCAACACACATTCAAAATGAACATGAGTCTTATATTGCAAAAATATAACTTCTATTCAATATAGATGAATAGGGAAATGGTACAATGTGCTACAATGCATGTATGACATAGTAGATATGTAAAGCATGATATCTATCATTACGACTGTGTAAGGCATCGACCCTTGGTCGGATGCATATGTTACATATTTATATAAAAAATACAAGAATCAATTATAATTGATGTCGATTACAAAGAAGATAGATATGATTCATTTCATCTTCTTTGTTGGGTGGTGGTTGAGCTTCCATGGCAACTAATCATCCAATCAAGTAATTGATAGATTATAGGTTAGTAAGTTCCACTTGGCAAGCCATGCAGTCAAATTAGGTTTACCTTCACCCATCCTTTTACATCCTCCACCATTGTCCAAACCTTTCTCGAACAAGTCTTATGCCTCCATGGGATTCTTTCATTTTTTGCGACTGTGATTCCATTTTTATAAGGAACTTATAAAATAATTTTTTCCACCACTAAGCCAATTTAAAATGAGCTCCACCTACCATCTCCAAACACATGGTTAAACTAAATTTGTCAATAAATACTTGGATATTTATTTGCAGTGCTTCACCTCGGATCAAAAACATCACTAAGTCAAATAGCTACCATTTGTAGAATAATGGTACAACTCCACATACCACGCTGCCACTAAGATGACACCATACAAAGTCATCTATGGTCAGCCATCACAATCTCTTTAGGCATACCTTATAGGAAGTTGCAAGGTACAAGTAGTGGATTCCACACTTAAGACACATGAGCATATCAAGGATAACCTCTATCTAGCTTTAAACTACATGAAGTAATATGTCGATTAACACCACTTCGAACATGCATTTGACATAGGGAAAAATGATTTTTCTCTAGCTACAACCTTATAAATAGTCTCCCTTGAATATGAAGTGTCATAAAACTAGCACGCAAGTTTTATGGTCTGTATAAAGTCTTCTAGATGATTGGTTTTGTGGCATACATATTGGAGCTTCCCTCTTCTTCAAAGATCCATCTTATTTTTCATATGTCTTATTTGAAGAAGGTCATTAGTTAACATGTTCTAGCCCAGATTGTGTTATCCTAGTTCGATATTGAAGAATCTGTCCTCTTGGAACTTGACCATCCTAGATTGGCAATCACATAAGCTCCACAAATGCACTATCATAGGGTTTTTAGTATAATAGCATTGCATGCAATTGGAAGATGCAGTGTGGGAACCCCTACTCAAATTACGATAAATTCTTCATCTCAAGCTTTGAGGGCAAGCTTTTTAAAGGGGGATTAGTTAAAATAGAGAGTTTGTGTAAGAGGAAAAGGCATTTGTTGAATATTTTTTATTGAGTCGTGCTCAAAGGAGGTTTCCCTCTCAAAGATGTTTGCAATACTTTTCAACATGATTTTGTTATTGTAAAACAACCTTTCTAACTTATATCAGTTACAATGCATATTTCATATATTTTTGTTGTTAGATTAACATGCGTGCAGGGATGTTTGTAACAAGTGCACATTCTACAACTCTAACACACTTTAAAAACCACTGCCATTTATGAAACTTGAGTAGTTGCAACATCGATAAAACTAAATTTGCATTTAATTTCTAACAAGAAAAATTCTTGAAGAAATTATAGATCAAGTGAGCCAATAAAAAATAATAGCACAAAAACGGTCTCATCATCAATAGAATCAAGCAATCAATAAAAAAATGCCATTAAGCTAAGCAACAAGTGCAAGAAATCTATAAGTGAGTGGATATTGTTCATCTAGTTTGGCACCCCACCCAAAATTAGGTATGTTGTCACCTTTTGGGATGGGATCCTAACCAGTGTTTGCATTACTTTCTAGATTAAGAACTTTTGTTTCTACTTGGGCATCGGTATATTGAGCGCCCTGTAAGGAAAAATGGCTAAGTCCAATTGTGAGAACTTATCAAGGTGAGGTGGTAATGCTAATCCATTGTGTTGAGTTGAAGGAGGTGATGATCTTAGTGGTGGTGACCATAATACACGACTACAAGAGCGTTAATAAGAGTGATTACGATGATTCCTCTTTTCCCACAAAGTCGCATCACACATAAATAAAGAGGAGGGAACATCGGATATAGTGCAAGACGTATTCCCTCAATGATCCAATTGATACATTAAAAAAGTGAATATCAATCAAATATATTTTTGTTGTAACCATATTTATATTATTACATGAATACTAGATACATCGATGACTTCCATAAAAATGTATTGAAAATACTTGTAGTACAAATTATTTAAGTAATATTTTCATGTTGTAAAATTTGGTAGATACAAATTATTAGATATATTAATTTTAAATTAATTATTAAAAAATAAAAAAAATTATTATCAAATTTATTTTATAAAAATAATTTTATTTATTAATATTGTTGTGTATTGTACAAGTATCTACTAGCATACATATCTTACATAAATTTATGTAAAATACACTGATAGATATCATTTTCAAGGCACTCACAATTCAATACAATATAGGTACCTCGAGAATAATATCGCTAGTTTAAAAATATATGTTAAAAAAATACAAAAAATTAGTAGATTAGAATCCAATACAAAAAAATATAAATAATTTTTGAAATTGAGTTTTTCAAATTAATTAAGTAAATATTAAAAAATACCTCTTGTATTTTCTATGTTATCTTATGCTCACTTTATTTCTCTCTTCTATCTCTATTATTTGTTTTATTCTGCACTTTATTTCCCTCACTATTTTCTTTGATTTTATTTGTGATTGTTTTTTTAATTTATATATATTTTTTATTTTTTAATTACTTTTTTAAATTATTGATTAACTGAAATACGATGATGAGAACATTTAAATGAGAAATTAAGTTGTTTATCAGTCAAAAATAAAAAAGGAAGGGATTGAAATATTAAATTAACTTCCGGAGAGCTTTTCCGGAAAGTTACTGTCATTTTTGAACAAGAGGTATTACTGCCACCCAATGGTTTGAATATGCTAAGAAACTTTATGAACAAGAGGGTGGAGTGGGACACCCACCTTTGGTCAACGATACTACAAACATTTTCACTGTGCAAGAGGTAGAGACAGGGATTAAGAAGTTGGGTGGAGGTAAAGCAAAAGATCTTGTTGCACTTCAAGCCGAATATTTGAAGTGGGGCATGAAAACTCTTGCACCGTACATCACTGAAATCTTCAACAAAATCTGCCAAGAAGGGTTTCCGAAAGATTGGACAATCAGCCTTGCAATACCACTTTTTAAGAGTGGTGATGTTAACAATCCCTCCAACTACAGGACTATAATGATCAATCCCCTCTTTGCTAAACTTTTTGGCAGCATGATAGAAACTAGGATTAGCAAATGGGCAGAAGAAAACCATAAACGTGCTAAAGGGCAAGCTGGTTTTAGGCCAAAGCACTCGACAGTGGATCACTGTGTCACTCAGAGACACATTATTGAAAAAGAGTGGGAGAAAAAGGAAGAGGTTTTTTGTTGCTTTGTTGACTTCAAAAAGGCTTTTGATACCGTTCCGAGAGACAAGCTTTGGTTTAGGATGGAAGAATTGGGGATTCCTAGGCATCTCAGAGCTGCTGTTCATAGGATGTACGAAGAGGTGAAAGTGAAAATCAGAACTTCAGATGGCATTTCAGAATGTTTTAGGAGCGATATCGGGGTCAAACAGGGTTGCCCTTTGTCTCCTACTTTATTTGGTTTATATATTGATAAAATGGAAGAGTGGTTAAACATACAAAAGGGCGAAGGCATTCAGCTAGGTGAATTTGTTATAAAGTTGCTCTTATATGCGGACGATCTCATTTTAATTACCAAATCTCCCTGTGGTTTGCAAGACCATCTATCTTCTCTTGAGCGCTTTTGCAGAATGGTGGGGATGCAAGTCAATATCAGCAAGACTAAGGTTATGATTTTCTCTAATAATAAAAAACAACATCAACATGAATTTTATTACAATGGAAGTCTTCTCGAAGAGGTTGCGGATTATAAATACCTTGGCATCGATTTCAACAAAAAGCTAAGTTGGTCTAGCTGCAGGTATAAAAGGACACTAGGTGGGTGGAAGGCTTTCTATGCTCTTCAGAATAAGTGCCGTGAAGCGGAGTTGTGGGATTGGAAAACTATTCAAACCTTGTTCGGTCTTCTTGTGCTGCCAGTTGTTCTTTACGGGTGTGAATTATGGGCCAGCAGCACTACTATAACACAATGGAAACAAATTGAAGGAATCCAAAAGCGCTTGATTACAAGCAAGATTAAAATCAAAAGCACGGTTCCATATGACATCATGCTAAGTGAAATGGGAGTTGTTCCTATCGAGGCACTTGCTATGGTTCGCCTTTTAAGCTATTTAAAAAGAATCGAAAAAATGGAAGATGATAGATGGCCTAAAGTTGTTTTTAGTGATACACTATGTAAGCGAAAAAGGACATGGATGCAACAAAATATCACATGGATGAGTAAATGGAATATTCAATTCAATATGTGCCCCACAAATAATAAAGAAATAAAAGTCTTTGTTATGGAGAAATTTTACAAGAGAAATTGGGGAAGCGAGATCGGGAGGAAGAAACTATATTATATAAATGAGTTCAACCCCACTTGTGATCAACTCCAAAAAGCGTACATAGGAGCCAACATTTCTTGGAGGGCTAAAATTCTTATTGCTCAGCTGAGAACCAACTCTCACCAACTTCGTTGTGAGACCGGGCGTTGGAAGAGGCCAAAGGAGGCTTGGGAAGAGAGAATTTGCAGATTTTGCAATTCTGGGAAAGTGGAAACTGAACAGCACTTTATTCTAGAATGTGAGGCCTACAAAGATAGCAGAGATAAATTTGCGGATACTATATGTGACAGTTCTTGGCATAACCTATTCAACGAAGAGCACATTGAGCAATTAGGGGGGCTCATCATCAGCGTACACAAGAAGCGAACAGTGCTACTTAAATCTGCTTGAGTTGTCTTGCCGTCCCATAGAGTATTTTTAGTCTCGTGGACGTTAAATTTTTTATTATTATTATTATATTTTTTAATAATCAGTGAAAAAATTAAAAAGTTACGGGATCAAAAAACTAGATTAACTTCCGGAAAAGCACGAAGCTTCTCTAAGAAGCTACGGAGTGTACGTTCTGTCAATATTTTTTTTCGGCCGGCCGCTCTTTCTTTCGGTATTAATTCTCCCTTGATCCATTTTCGGATCCAACATGGCAGAGATTTTCCGTTATTCAAATTGAGTCGGTGCCGATGTATGTAATTTCGGCGGCCGACTTCTCATCTGCTCGACTTCTTTCTCGGGTTAGAAATGTGCTACAAGATCCAGAGCCGTCTGATTGTCGCAAGGTAAGCAATATGCTGTTAAAGACTTGGGAACATGGAGATTATTTAGCATCGATGCGCTTAATCTTATGTAGAATACGTTGATGTCGAACCATAGTTGACTATTTCCTGCTTTGACACAGAGAGAGAAGCTGGAGAACGGCCGCGCTGATAGCTTGACACGTTTTTAGGCAAAATTTGTATCACGGGATCTAAAGGTTTGACGAGTTTTGAACATGCGGCTTCTGGGCTTGAATATTGAAGCAAATATTACAACATAAAATAAAGTGATTCAGGTACTGCAAGCCTTCTTTGGCTACGGTTAAGTTTTCACAATTTTGTTGGATCTTTGTAAACTTTAGTTAGGGTTTTATCTCACACGTTTATGGGTTTATGGAGGACTGTATATTTTGATTTTAAAGCAAGGGTTTTACTTCTATTTGCATGAATTTTTATCCCTTGGGGATTCAACTCGTGACAGCTGAATCAAGAATAAGCAATAATACAGGGTTTTTTATGGGTTCCGAATAGCCGTTAGCTTTTCCTTATGGATGCTGAGTCAGTTATCATTCTCTCTCGCTGCTTATGTAGCTACCTTTGCATTCTCGTTACGGTTTTTGAGGATATGTCTTATAGTTTATGAGAATGTTCTAGGGTTTCTGTTTTAGGGGTTGAAGGGGTAGGAGGGGATTTTGTTGAGTAGCATATTTGCATTACGTCTCAAATGCATATTATAATTTAGATTTAGTTGTCCGTAGTTAATTTTGTTACAGTGGCAGCTTTAAAGGATGGTATTTACAGGGTTTTGAAGGAACAATTTAGGGATTTAAGGGGTATGTGTTTGAATGCATCATAGCAACGTTTACAGCAAATATGGAGAGGTTGCAACCTCTGTAATTATGAAAGACCGTACCATAGGAAACCCTAGGGGATTTAGTTTTGTCATTTCAATAAGGAATGCAGGGCATGTTCTGGTGCTGGGGATTTGAATTGAAATAGTTAATTTGTTTGTTCAGGCTGGCAGTGTATATACTGTATTTTTAAATCAGTCTGGTTTCTTACAGTGTTCCATTGTGTCATTCATTGAATGTTGTCTCTTTAGGACTGTTTAGTGTTGAAAATGGTAGAAAAGACGAGTAATTGTGTGAAAGGCATGATTGGGGAAATTGATACACTGCTTGTATTGTGAAGTATTTCAACTTTTATTTGTCTATGTAAATTATTGGTAACAGTGATGCATGGATTTAAAGGTTGTGACATTATATGTTCTATGTCTGCTTGTCTTGTGAAGTATTTCAACTTTTATTTGCCTATGTAAATTATTGGTAATGATGATGCATGGATTTAAATGTTGTGACATTATATGTTCTATGTTTTAAGTGGCTAACATGATGTTTGTTCTGTATAGATAATTGTTCTTTAGCACTTCAATGACAAATACTTGCACAAATTGGAGTGGCTGCCTGCAAACTATGTGTTTCTCAAGCAAAAACAGTTATATAGTGCATTGAAATTGTTGAATGATTATCCAAGTTCATTCAATGTCTGCATTCTTGGTGTATGGGGATTGTGGAAAGCAGGTCTGATTGTGGAAAGCAGGTCTTTCTTGGTAAGTTTGAATTTGTTGGTCAGCTAATTTTTTGCATTAGATTGAGCTTGGATTGGGAAAAAAGATTAAACTGTGTTATTTTTTGAGTATTAGAGTTAAACCTTGTGTATGATTTCCTTCTCCAATTGCCTAGTGCGAGTGTTGCTTTTGTCTCTTGGAGTCATTTGATTCGCTAGGCTAATTTTGTGCTTTTATCTCTTTTATAGGTTCAGTTTAGGGAAAATTGGTGCTTGAAAGTTTTCCCTATATGTTGTATAAGCATTTATTCTCTTCCGTATGAGATTTAATTTGTATCTTTTTAGTTAGTTATTGAGATTTTTTTTTTTTTTTGATAATTTTAAATTTTTTATTGATATTAAGAAACCAATAAGGCAACTTACAAAGACAACAAGAAGCTAGCTTAACTTATTAAATTCCACCTTGAGAATCTAGTCTAATCGTCCTTTCTAAAAAGAATGAGTGTTCTTTTAGCAAGTTCAAGGAATTTGCATGCAAGTTTATCTTTTAGGCAAAATTTTTAATAAGTATTTGCATGCATGATGCATGCAATCCCCATTAACTTAATTAGAAATACGTGCATTCTTTTTTTATAATTACTTCTAATTCTTTCGTCTCCTTGTTCCCAGAGATACTTACCATGATTCCTTTCTCATCTTTTGAGTGGGATTGAAGTTCAAAGTTAGCCAGCCAATCTGCTACTTGATTTCCTTATCTGAGGGTGTGCTTTAGATTCATTCCCGCAAAATCGTTTCAAAGTTTTTTCCGCTTCTTCGATTAATCGTTTAATTCTCCAATTAAGGTTTTTGTTGTTATCCATGGCGCTAATGACCATGATGTTCTTAATCTTTTCTTTTGAAGCCAACAATCCCTAGATTAAGGCCCTCAGCTTCCACTATATTATTTGTGTGGATTTCAGTATAGATGGCTGTATATTCTATCACGTGAACCTTGTGATTTCTTATAACTGCCCTTGTACTTGACTCCCTTGGGTTGTGTTTTGATGCCCCATAAAAATTCACTTTATACCACCCTTGTTTCAGATGTTCCCATTTGACGCTTTTTCTTATCATTTATTTTTCTTGCTTTTTGCTTGGTTTCATAGCTTCATAAATTTCCCTGATCGTTCCCCAATTTTGAAGGATTTTAATTTCCTCTGGATTTGCTTGCTTGTTCTTCAATTGCTTTGAGGAGAGGGCAATTTGATTGATACAAACTTCTAGTTCCATCCAAATTTTTTCAAGGGGCTTGTGCTTACCATTGTTCTCGAAGATTCTAGCGTTTCGTTCAATCCAAACTTTCCATGTTAGAAGATTTGAACCCATTTCCCATATGTCCTTTATAATGTTTAGCTTCTTATTACACTGCCATGCTTTGAGGTGATCTGGGATATTGTAGTTTAAAGTCCAACTCAGGTTATACTTATTAAGAAACTTGTTCCAAAGCCCCGAGGTATAGTTATAGTGAAGAAGAAGGTGCTTGCCACTTTCTTCATTACTGTAGCACATAACACATTGTGATAGTCTTTGGAATCCTTTCTTTTTAATATTTTACCCTGTTAGAATCTTTCTGTGTGTAGCGAATCAAAGAAAGGCTTTTGCCTTTGGCCATGCTTTTGAGCTCCAAATTCTGCTCCATTCAAATTTTTTTGAGGCATTAGGATGGGTTACTATCTGGTCTTCATATCATTCTTTTACTGAGTAGGCCCCTGTAACCTCTACATCCCAATTCAATGAGTCTTTTTCCGAGCTCCAGGGAACCTGAAAGCCTTGCAAGATACCATTTATGATCTTTTGGTCTTCAATTTGTGTTTCGTTGGCATTTTGGAAAGTTTTCCAAGTGAAGATTTTGTGCTCTTGCTATGTGTTTTCTATCCAATAATCCTTCACTTTATGTTCCCATTGCTTTATACTTTCTTCCCTAATACCATCTATAAGCTCGTTTCCAGTTTTAGGGGCTTTTGAGCGATCCATTTGTCTTGCCAAAAGTTTATTGTTTCCCCATTTTGCACATCATAGAGTATTCCTTTTAGAATAATCCCTCTTGCTTCCTTCATATTTATTCCAACCTTTGTCGTGAAGAATCTTTTTGGGTTCCTTTTGTCAGGGTATTAATCTATTAGCAAGTCGTTTCATCTTGAGAAAGTATTAGTTCCCATTCTCCAGACAAGTTTAGTTATGAGGGGTAGGTTAACCTTATTAAGGTTCCTTATTCCTACCCCCTTTGATTGATTGGTTTGCATATTTTCTGCCAGGCGAGAAGAGGTAATTTGGCCTTTCCCTTGTTCCTTGCCATAGAAAGTATCCAAGAATTCTATTTATCTCACTCAAGAAGGGAGCCTTTAAGAGAGAGAACGAGTAGATTGTCGAGGGAGCCTTTAAGAGAGAGAACCAGTAGATCGTTGTGGCTTGCAAGACTTTATGAGTATGATACGTCTTGCATATGTCAAGTGCTTGCCTTTCCAACTATTTAGCTTCTTCCTCATCTTTTCAATGACAATTGTTGAGAATTTATTTTATCTTTTATATCATTTATCTTTTTAAGGGAGCAATTGAGGATTAAGAGTCTTTAAATCTAAAAAGGTTTACATGGAGAGTCCTTTAGATTTGAAAGCTTTAAACATATCTAAGGGAAAAGAATGATAAAAAACAATTTTGCTTCAATATTATTGATTCCAAGATCCCTAAGCTTCAATATTGAATTGACATTTGTCGAGAATGACGCAAACATTTATTGATATTCTAGTCGAAAACCAGACACAATCCACTTTTTTTCCTGCTCGAAGATCAAGGACACAACTTGATTAAAAAAATACGATAGACAAACCAAATTTCTAATAATCATCACATATCGACAATAGTTTGCATGTACTTTGATGAATCTTATGTCATCGATCTTTACACATTGCTTAACATAAATTCAAAACCCTTAACATTCATACCTGTATATCTAGGTAAAAAAGCACATAAAACCTCAAATTATTTGAATCTTCAATTGGTAAAACTTGAGTTTTTGTTAAAACAAATGCTTTCACACTCCATAAATTGTGAAAAGAAAACCATACATCAAAGAGTTGAAAGAGTTACAAATGTGAATCTGGCTAAATTATTGTTGGAAATCTCAAATTCTTTTAATCATCTACATTAAAAATCTTGAAGCTTTAATTTTTTGGTAAAACAATGCAATTTTGTTGGTCAAGAGCATTGAGTTTGGCTTTAATGCATGCTTCTTAAAGCATTAAAGCTTAGCAAAACCCTTTTTACACATTTTAATTGTATCAATTATTGTAAAAAACTACGTGCACCTATTCTAGATCGGATTGGGACAAATAAGATTTTTTTATGTAGGTTGTGAAAAATTTGAAACAAGATATTTATTGTAAATATGATGCGGGAGACTAGAGTGTAGATATACATTATAAATATCATTATGCTGGAAAGAATATTGACCGTGACACACGAATTGTCGTCAAATATTAGTTTCTTGTTTTCTTTGTTGGCAACTTCTACAATCTTGATTTGCTAGGCCCACACATCATTTTGTAGACACATAGAGATGTGAAGCACTGCGTGTATGTGGACAACGGGTAATCGAGCTAGAGTATATTTTTAATACTTGTGCTTCACATATAGATAGATAGGGGGTCATGGGTCTCCCATATAGATAGATAGGGTGACAGATGGAGCCCTATCTATATGGAACTATTCTATTCTATTCTATTCTATATGCCCTATCTCTCTATCCACGGGCCCCTCTATCTATATGGGGTTTAATTGGCACCCCCCTCTATATAGATATGGGATTATCGACTCGACCAACTCTATTCTATTCTATTCTATTCTATTCTATATGCCCTATCTCTCTATCCGGCAATAGTTTCCCATATAGATAGATAGGGGACCAACTCTATTCTATTCTATTCTATTCTATTCTATTCTATTCTATTCTATATGCCCTATCTCTCTATCTGGCATTTCCCATATAGATAGATAGATAGATAGATAGATAGGGGACCAACTCTATTCTATCTATTCTATATGCCCTATCTCTCTATCCACGGGCCCCTACCATGAACAAAACCATTAGATAACTTTTTTATTAGTAGCTATTGCATAGGTATCTATTGTAATCACTTTCACTTATTAATTTGCAATGGAAAATGTGCAAGCAAAATGTTTTTACATATTTTTTGGCATAACATTTGAACTTGGAGAAGATTGCTACAAGATACAATGTATTCGTGGACAACGGGTAATCCAGCTAGTGGATTTTTTTTAATAAAACCCTAGGTTTTACCATGAACAAAACCATCAGCCAAATTTTTAATTGTAGTTATCTTGCAGGTATCTATTGTAATCACATTCACATTAGAAAATGTGCAAGAAAAATGTTTTTACGTCTTTTGGGGCTTAACATTTACTGCTACAAGATATAATGCAATGCCAGTGAAACACTATGCATCCTATACCATAAAACTTTTGAGTTGGGAAACAAATCTAACCAAATAACATGAATATTGAATCACATATTTATTAGGGTAAGTGATTAAATCTTGTGGTTGCTTCAAATTTGCAACCTCAAGTTTACAATTCCTAGAAGACAAAACATTAGTAATAGTTTAAGAATTTTTATACCCGCTCTTGCTGTAATACTCCTATATGAAAGGCCATTGGAAGAATTGTTATTCCCCGGCCTGGGGTTGTTGTAAGCGATGTCACTCTAGATTAGAGATTATAGTCTAAGTTTTCACAAAGCTTAGCTCGAAATTTATGTGGTATTGGGATAATTAAGGGCAACTTGTAACAAATATGATCTTGCACATCTTTTCTTGAGATATGCATCATAAAGCATTGTCTTTTTTAAACCAGCTAATAAATTGGTAATGTAAGAGTTGTGCCCGTACACTTCATACGCTAACATCTTTGTAAGAATTACTTGTGAGTTGTAGATTTTTTGGTTTGTAGGCTCTTCTTTCTCAAATACAAAACATATTGGGTATGATTGAAAGTTCTTGTTTCTCGAATACAATGCATATTGCGTATAAGCAAACAATAACAACTATAGCTACTTTTATTAATAATTGCTCTAACAAATTTTTTTAATTTGTACAAAACAAGTTTCAAAGCACTTTCACTCTAAATGTTTCTCTGAGCAAGGGGTACTAAAGCCCACATCACGACTCTTGTTTGAGAATAGGTGTGGTCCATAAATTTGAAATGCAAAATTGCCCTCAACCCACTTTCTTATTTCTTGCTACTTTGAAATTAGGGACAATTCACAAGGCTTCTCAATGTTTTGTCTCCAATTTGGTTGATTTAGTTTGTAGGCCACAAACCCTTTTTTAAGTTTGAACTAGTCAATTGTTATTTTTCTTAATAGATTGGGTTATTTTTCAGAGAATGAAATATGCTTTCCCGGTTGTATGTAGATGTTTGTGAAATTTACGGTTTAATAGAGGTTATGCTTTACAAATGCATTCAAAATTTTGTGTGAATGATGAACAACTTCATAAAATGAAATGCATGTAAACAATGACTTTTCTTGAATTTTCATTGCAATTGATTTGACTTGAGAATTGCCCAGGTTTATAGTGCAACCCAAGAACATGCATAGAAATTAACCCAAAATGACAAGACTATCATAGACGCCTAGTAAACACCTAATGGAACTCCTTACATACAATATTGCAGAAATGAACAATAGAGCATAAGCAAACAGTGAACTTGGAGAATACGCTGGGTTGGGATATAGAATATTTGGTAGTGCGCTCAGAATTTCCTTTAGGAGCCACGACTTGATTTTGATAGTCCTCAAATGGCTGCACACTCTTAAATCAGCCTCCAAGCTCCACGTGAAACTCAACAAGTAACAATGCCTTGATAAACATGCCACGTCTCATCCAATACAAGCAGTGATTCAGCCTAAATGGTCACACATCTTGCCAGAATCAATTCAGATTGCTTCCATTCGTCCCAAACACCTTCATCAAACTCTACGCAATGAACTTGCACAAAATTCTCAGTTGTTCCAAAGTATATCATTCAATGGGGTTTTCATGCTATTTATGTCAGGGGTTTCGTCTTGGTGAAAGTTTTCTCCACAGCTTGATAAGAGAATAAAAATCAAGATTAATTTCTGAATACTCTCTTCTCCAGATCGATCCCTTTTTAATAATAAAGAAGTTGCCAAAAATTATCTTCATAAAGCAATCGATATCCATTGGAGTTAGAATGTTTCTAATTTGAAAAGTCCCACATCTTTGTCTTCCCACGTTTTACTTCTTATTTTTTATTAAAGCAAATCTTGGAATTATTAATTTCCAATTAAAAACTCCAAGTGGCCCCACCAATAATCAAAAGAATAATTAATAAATTTGATAGACTTTTGCTTTTTAATCCTTATTTAATTATCTCCTTTTATTCCCTAGTATAGATTTATTTCTAATCTCGGGAATAAGAAGATTAGAAACATTCTTTGCAAATGAGAATTTAAATGAAGAGGGACATTACAGAGAATCACTAGTTTAAAAAATAGTCAATGATGGAATGGTTGCTTTAGGGTTTTATGACTAAGAAGAAAGTAAAGAGGGATTTCTTTGTTCTTGTGAGGTTTAGGGTTTTATGAATAAGAAGAAAGTAAAGAGTGAGATCTCTTTGTTCTTGTGAGGTTTAAATGATCGAGAGGGATTTCATTGTGAGAAAGAAAAGTGGGTTTCCTTGAATTTTGAAACCTTTAGCTTTCCTTTTAATGGCATGTTTGGCTGGTAGGTTCTACTATTAAAGTATTTTTAATCATTTGGTTTAGTTTGCGCGTCCTTGATATGTATTGTGATGATTTCCTAAATTCACTGATTCTTGAAAAGAAGGATGTTAAGAGAATAAAAATGCACAACATTAATAGAGCTTTAACTAAAGGAGACCAAGGGCATTATTGGATTAGCAAAATAAAATCTAATTAGAGGCCTAGTATGTGTTGTTATTATAAAAAGTGCAAAGCATTTTGGAAAGGAGTGCTGATAGGAACTTTTGATGAGGAGAGTCATATTGCATGAAAGTTTGCAAGAAACTTCTCAATTCAGGGGGGTAAGAGGATTTCTTAGGAAAAGCAAGAAAGGTTAATTGGTGACCTAACAAATACCTTAAAATCATATAAAAGACGAAGGATTGAAAGCTCACAGTTTGGTGATGTATAAGAGATGAAGAAATGATTGGGTTGCATGCGATTTCTTTAAGAATGAACATGAACTTGAAGGGAGGGGTTCTAATATGGATTTCTATACGTGGGGGGAAAAAGTAATTATGAAAGAAAACATAGATGCAAAGCATTAAGCTTGGAAAGGGAGATGATCCTCATGTTTTGGTGGTCGATATGATTAGATGGGAGGGCAGCGTCTGAATGAGCTTCTCGAAGGTTTGTTCAACTAATTGCTTTAGTTTGATTTATTCTTAATTATTCCTATTCATAAATGTTGCGACGTAAATAACGTAAGGAACGATAAGACAATCACAGTGCAAATCTTCTTACCAAATCGAGCCAAAGATAACTATGTAGAAGGAAAAAAGCTAGATTACTAGATACTGCCTTGAAGGCCCGCTTATTGTTAGCGGTATGGTTTTAGTTCTGGTACCGATACAGGTACCTCTTGGGTTCTTCTATTTTCTTGGTTATTTGACTGTCATAATAATGTTTTCATCAAAAAAAATGTGCCAGTGTGGAAATGGTATGTGATAGTCATAATAAAAACAAAAAAAAACAAAAGATAAAAAATACAATAAAAAACATAAAAAGTAAACATACAATTAGCTAAACTACTATTAGTCCTATCGTTTCTAGTTCTAATAAACAATTTTCTGATTTGGATGCCCTCGATGAAGAGTGATATGATGATTTGTTCATGCAGTTCTTTTATTTGATTATGACGATTGACTTTTTTTTAAAATTCTGAACAAATGATTCAAACCTATGTGATATATCATGTCACGACTCGTTTAATATATTGAATTATCAATTATTTGTAGTGTTTTGTTTATTTTATGCATATAACATTGATGTTATGGTTAATTTTGTCTATAACTTTAATACTTTTAATATTTTTAATTGTTTTTTGTATGGACATACCTATAAGTTGTACTGTTCCAAGGTCCAAAAAAAAATGGTGAATCCCTATTGGAACTTGTACTGGTAACTTAGAAAAAAGGGATAGGATTCCTTTTGAATCCTACTCATTCAACCATTCCTTGGGTGATAACCATTCAAGCTCATGTTGAGATAGTTAAAGGGAAATGAACCATAAGTTATATTTTCTTTGTGGATTTTACCATGGTATTGGGGCTTTGGAACATGCCGAAGTTTAACACACAATACAAAGGGTAAAGATCGAGACAATCGAAAGGAGCGGAAGTGAATCCATGATATAGAAAGCAACGAGAAGCGAAAAGGGAAGAAAAGAAGCTCGACGATAAATGGCAAAGCAAGAATTAAAATTCATGCTGCTTTAAAAGATCAACGACCCTCGTTTGATCGGTGCATTAAATCCAATGGTGCGAAGCAAATCCAGATTACCCTCCGAGTGCATGCGCATTTGACAAGTGTCAAGAGGTCACAAGGAAAGATCCAACAAAGAAAAAAATGTGAACTTGGTGCGACCAAAGAAATAAAAAGCTCGCATTTAATGTCTTCTCCTTGTCTGTAAAGGAACAACTGGTACTGGTGATGAACTCAATATATCTTCATGGAACTCGAGATTAATCAATCTAAGTGATCGAGGAAGCGGCGCAGTCAAGAACAGTAGAAGCGCAGATGCCAAAGATAGTGAAGACATTTGAATGTTGTCGTTTGAAGCATGAATCGAGACACGAAGTCAAAGTCACATTGAATGCAGTTCAGAAGTGATCGAGGAAGCGACACATTTAAGAACAATAGAAGTGTAGATGCCAAAGATAGTAAAGATATTTGAACGTTGCCGTTTGAAGCATGAATCGAGACACGAAGTCAGTCACATTGAATGTAGATTAAAATCTTGAACCGGTTAAGAGCAGTTGAAGTGTGAACTCTTTACAGATAGAAAACCCTAAGATGCATTTGTCTATATATGCTACGAACGAAACATTTGAAAGCGTCTTTTGCTGCTGTTGCGATAATAATCAGAGTGTTAACTCAAAATTGTTGAGTAAGGACATATGCAAACAACGTAAAGAGGCAAAGTGAATAAAGTGTGTCAACATAGAAGATATCCAGACACAGAGATAGAGGCAGATAAGACGAGAAGACACACAACGTGAAGGTGCAGTTACAAACAAGACTTGTAACAGAAAACTGAACAAGATTCATTCTGAATCTTTTTTGTATTCTGAAGTTGTAGCTTTATTTTTCTGATAGGTTGGCGCCATTAGAAAAACGGAGTTGATGCTCAGTTAGGAAGTTGATGCTTCTTTAGAGTGGGTGCTCTTGAATGTAACCAGTGAGGTTTGTCTGTGAGACATCTTTTTTGTGAGGCTGGATTAGAACAGTAGCTTCTAGTAGCTTTTCTCACCGTGGTTTTCCCTTTGGGTTTCCATGTAAAAATTTGGTGTTGAGCATTCTTATATGTGTGTATGATCTTTGTTTTGTTCTTTAATTTGCATATACATTATGTATCTTGTTTAAAAGTTTTAAGAACTAGGTTTTAGCTCATCTACTGATTCACCCCCCCGCTCTCAGTAGATAGTGTGTTCAACATTTTCAGGACAACAAATATCCAACCTTGTCATCATTCAAAGAATGAAAAAAGAGTGAAGGCGACTTCTCATAGGAGGTAAGTCCCATGGGTAGCACATGATGAGGTAAATTTTACAAGTTTATTTTCAGAAAAGTAGTCATGTCGTAAGAATTCTTTTTTCCCAATTGATAAGCATGCTCTTGGGAAATGTCTTTCCTTGAAGATAGGAAGTAAGTTCATAAATTCAGCCACAAAGGGTAAGCAAAATATATATTACCTTGTTCAAGATGTTATAGACCAACATAGCATGGTAGCTGTGAATGTGGGCGCTAAGAACTATGATCCACGGTTCTTAAACAGTACTGGTACGAACTTTTGGACTACTGTTTTCCTCATTTCCAGCTTGCCCAACATTTTATTTGTGGCCATACATGGCTATTATATCTCATTGAAAATGCATTTCTCACCTATTGTCATTAGTGAAGTGTTTGCAGCTGATAGAAGATGGTTTCCAGCCGCAACAATTCCGATATGGAGTAAGAAAATGCAATGCTCTAGCAATGATATGATGCTCTTCCTGGTTTCATGTGTTGGATTGATAATATCTTCAGTAAACAGCCATAGATTTGCATATATGGAGAATTTATCTTGGCTTAATGTTAGATGTAAAAGGGTTCGCTTGTTGAGGTCAATTAATGCTTAAAATCCCAATGTCTTTTGTATTGTTTGGAAAGAGATCCAGGGCAATGTATGACTGTTACACTTATTAGCAATCATAAGGTTTGATTGAAACCAATTGTTGAAGAGAATAACTTGGGGCAGCATGAAAGCAACAATTTGAGTCCAAGGTACTCAATGTAACAACAAACTAGGAGAGGTGGGCATGGTATTGGGCATGCAATGGTACATTCTATTGGAATGTTCACTATGGAGTTGAAATCCAAGGGAAAAGTGGTAGTGATTTGAGGCTTCAATGGAGCTCCAAGAGTTGCCATGGTTGAATGGATGGAATATCAATTGGTGACAACCACGATTTCATCAATATACGAGACATTTGATCAAGATGGCATTTGGTCTATCTTGGATCAACATGATATGGTGTTGTTGGAATCAAGCGACATATAGGTTTGCCACCCTTGGATGTGTGAAAGAGCATTCACAAAAGATGGGATACTACAAGATGGTTTCACCATTCCTTGCATCATGAAGCTTTGCATGATGTTTGAGTTTGCACTTTCAAGATTGCCATTAAGTAAAGAGCACCAACAGAAGTTAGAAAGGAGTTGTGTTGGATTTATCCTTCTTATTGAGGAAGTTTTGAGCACCACAAGGTCTTAAGGGCAGTTCACATGAATATCAGAGTAGCTCAACATAAGCTTGGTGGAATGGTTTAACATTCAGATATGCTTACGAAAAATTACAAACAAGGCATAAAGGGGAAGAGTAGTGATAGCATATTGCAATTATGTTGGAAATGAAACATATCAGGGACTGTTGTCATCATAATTTCCAACTTTAGGGCCAATGTCATCACCATTTCTAGCTGTTACATTACATCATGTGTAGCCATGCAAGTGGTTTCGGTCATATAATTGAGTAATTTTCAATTTGTTGTTGCTATTGAAGTGTTTTCAGTCATTGTCTGGTTGTTTTCAGTCTCAATATTACTGACATTGCTGAATTTTGTGAAGGATTTTCAGTATTGCAGCAGTTGTAGCATTCTTATACTGCTGATTTTTGGGGTTATTGATTTTGGACTACGGTTATCAGTCACATTCAGCACCCCGTTTGCAAACATCAAGGAAGTTTTCTTATATAATGCTATTTGTGAAGGGTTTTAGCCATTGGAGCTGCTAAAAACAATTATTTCAGCTGTCATATTGTTGTTTAGAGAGAGTTCGATCAACTTATGACAGTTATAGCTATTTTACAGCCCACATACAATCTGATCCATGTTATTTTCTAAGAGGTACAGCTTGGGGTGTCATGGTAAGAATCTTTGTATCACAAGGGAAGTATTATGACAACAATTTGGAAGTGATAAGCATAATTTTGAGCATGCCGTGGTCACAGTTAAGGGAAAAGAGGTAGTACCCTAAGGTATCACTAACACAACTTCAACATCATTCACAACAAACAAAATGGAGGGTGTCACATTTGATAATACTCTTTCTAGATCATAACTAATTCATGATTCAACTATCTTGAGTTTGCTCATGGAGATTGTTGGAGAAGCATCACGGGGAACACGACTTCCAATTCCCCATTATATCAAAGAAGCGCACAGATGCTAACTACCACACAAGGAGGATTGGAAGAGACATAAAGATTGGTTTGGACTCATGGTATTTGCAGAACGGTTCAGGCATTGCTTGAGGACAAGCAATTTCAAGAAAAGGGTGGATTGTAATGTCTCTTTTTTTTTGAATTAATTAAATTGAAGGACCCGAAACCTATTTTTATTTCCTGTGCGCTAAGGGGGGATTTAAAAAGGAAATAATTTAATAATAATTTATTAAGTTGTTAAAAAATGTCCTTTAAGTTATAACTTTGAAAAAAGACAATTTATTATTATTGAATGGGGCCAAAAGTAAATGTTGGATACATGATAAAAAAAATAATTAATATTCATAAGTTGGAAAAAGGTGAATATTTAATTAAAAGATTTTTTTTTTAAGGTTTGGAATGAAAAAATGAATTATAAAAAAATTGGGTGGAAAAGGAATCATTATTTAAACACCCGAACAAAAACCAACACCCTTTTTCCAAAGGAAAAGCTTGCAGCTTTAACTCTACATTCAAGGACGAAATTCCTCAGATTTGCATGTAGGACAAAACCATAGTTCCACGGGGATGTGTTCCCCCTAAAAACATCGCGTTTTGGGGATAGGGACGTCTCAGGGATGTCCCCCAACTGTCCCAAGGACGTCTCCCTTTGAGAGGGGACGTCGTCGAGACTTCTGGACGTCTAAGGGACGTCGAGAAGTCCCCTGGACGTCTAGGGAACGTCTAGAAGTCTTGGGGACATCCAAACGTCCCCCATGCAAGACAAAGTGTTAAAAGTGTTTTTTTTTTTCAAATTAAAAAAAACATGGATTTTTATGCTTTCTATCCTAACCCTAATTGCTAGTGGGACCCACCCCCACCCCCAAGGCCTCCCAAAAGCCTTTCGTTTGTTGTCCTAAGTTTTTAGTTCGTTTGCTACTGAGAGGAACTGGTCTACTTATAATTAGATTCACTCCATGAAGAGGAGCATGCTTACCTCTAAGAGGGTAGAGAAGCTTGTCGCTGTACATAGTGCCTTTTGTCTCATTGACCGCCACACACTTGCGTACAAGGAGAGTCTAATAGTCAGATGGGATGTAGAGCCAGAGGAGCCAACACAGATTGATGATGATGCTACACACAAACAGGGCTGGATGGTATTAGCTTGGAGTAGCTTGAGCGTGTGGAGTCCAGCAGTTCTAGTGATGAGGAGTTCCACATTGGGGATGATTAGTCATTGAGTCATTTGTATTTACTTGCAATTTTTTAATCTGGAGCTCTTGTGAATATGAAAATTAGTGTGAACACTAGCTTTCAGGTTAGGTGCATTTCAAGTTTTCTGTCTAGTTTATTTTTCCAAGGTTGCTGTAGAAACTATAGACTGGAAAAAGAATAGAGGTCCATTGGCGAGTTTGACATAAAATTTTTCTATTTACTTTTAGTATTTCACTATTGTATTTTGTTTTTGAACATTGTTGATTCTTGATTTGTAATCATGAATCATCATTATGAAATTTTGAAAATTCAATGTTCAATTATCAATGTTTATTGTTTAATGTTCATTGTTGAATAGATCAAAATTGAAACTTAAATGATTAAATCACATTGTTAAATTGTTGATGTTCAATGCAATATACAGATACTTAATCCTTATACATCTTTTTATAACTAATATTTCAAGTACTATATGTATTTCAGCACCGCTCCCTTGCTGCCCCCCCTTCGCCGTCCCCTCGCCTTCTCCAAACTTAGGCCCCCTGTCCCCCCGTCCCGACAACACATCCCCGCATCCCCTCGTCCCCGAAACGCCATGGAACTATGGACAAAACCCTTCATACCCAGTTGAGGATTCCACTCGGGAATCATGTTTGTATTATTAGTTTCAGGTAAGTTCATTTTTAGAGCCCTATTCAGTAGGGGTGTCATACTTCAGGAAACTTAAAAAAGTGCAGATTCGTACGGATCTGTACGACGTTTGTACCATGGGCGTTTTGTGTGGAACTGGGCAGCATCGCAACACATGAGGCTGCCATACTGTTTCGAGGTTTATTTGGCAAGAGTTTCAATAAAAGATTCTGCCTTTATGTATTTTCAGGTTTGTCAGGTTACGTTTGATAAAAAATTTAAAAATAATTAGTATATGGCTTTATTATGCTGCTGTGCTTTTCCAATATTCAATAAAGATTCAACTTGGTTTCTGGTTATCAGTTTGCTTTGTGTTATTATCTATTATTGGGTGAAATTTTAGATTTGAAATGAATAACAAAATAAGGGTTTCACGATAAATTCAGAATGGATCATATTTATCCAAAAAGGATTATTTCAGTAGGCAAGTCAAATTTATGGTAATATCGGTTGGAAAATAAGGGTGTCTCCTTAGACCTATTACATTTGGTTTATTAAAAATTGAATGGAACTATGGATTAGAAAGGAAGATATGGCAGGTTATTGATACTGCTTATATTTGTAGACAATGTGTTTTGTTAGCATCAAATCAAGTTAGTATGCAAAGGCACCTTGATGACTTAAGCAGATCTTATGGGCAGTATAGCTCATCAAAATTGGATTGGTCTACAATATGTATCAGGTGCAATGGCTTGACAACAACACCTATCCTTTGTGGTATGTTAATATATTTTAATTTTGCACTCTATGTTGATATCCACATTTGCCTTGGACGTCACCCTTACATCTGCTCAGCTATGTTCCTTTTTGTGCCCCTTGAGGTCCAAACGGTATCAAATTTGGTCTTTTAGTATGTGTTCACACTATAATACCCAAGAGGATCATTGTGTCTGTGTGATTAGGGTAAGGTGAAATGTCTATGTTGGCCCCCTGTTTGATCCATTTGGCATTAACTTGCATAAGACTAGGTAATCACACACTACACAGTAATGTGACCCCACTTGTGTCATGTAGGATGGGATACATTGCATTGTCTAGTAGGTCCCTGTTTTCCACTTGTGGATTTAGTTGGTCCAATTTGAATTCTCAGGCATCATGTTTACATGGCTAAGCATATCATAAATGTTTGTATGATTGGTGGGACTATGTTCTCTAAGAAATTGACTTTCCTTTATCTTTTTATCTCTCCTCTGCAAGTGGCACAAGTCTTTTGTGTAACTACATGCTCTTCCCTTTGCCAAATGGTGCCTAATTTTTGGAAGTGGTCTCATTCCTTTTTCGAATGACCTTTCTGAAATTTTCGCCATTCCTGATAACCATTATCCTTTTCCTGAATTTTTTAAAGTTTGAATGCACACTACCGAGTATGTCTTGATATGGCCGTTTTAGGGAGAGACTACTGCATTTGATTGGATTTCAACGGATATCTGCTGTTCTCTTGCCTAGGGTTTGCATAGGAACCAATCTTTGGCTCTAGTTGTGAATTTTTTATTTTGGTAGCCCTGATGTATCGAGTTTATTGTTTTTTTTCAGATCTGGATCTCTACATGGAGCCGACTTTCAGATCTTGTGAAGCCATTACTTCCTATGAGGATTTTACCAATTTCTGATTGAGTTCCAGCCAACTTTTAGGTTTCCATATTTCCTCTCAGAATTAAAAAAGGCATTAGGAAATATTGATATGGAAGGAAATTATGAAGGGAATTATATCTAATTTCATTCTGCTAGTTTTGCTGTTCTTGACTGCTACATGGCTACCACAACCTCCAGGTCTCAGGTGGATGACGGTGCAACTGTCAGGACTTACTGTTTACTGCTGCATTGCATTTGACTGTCCTAAAACCACTTTTCTTTCTAATCCAGCTCATTCATTTTCTGTCTTTGTTTTTCTATTTGCACACATTGCAACTTTGATTTCCCTGCATTTGCTTGTTGGATGGGGTAGAAAGCTCTTTATATTTCCTTGAATGTGGAAAGGAAGAAGGATTATTTATTTTCTACAGTATATTAATGTTTATAAAAGGATATGGGTCAAAGAATCAATTGTCTTTATTTTCTTTGCTTTTACAGTCTAGTGCATGTACAACAAGATCTGCACAGGAATCACATTACAGCAGAGGACTTGGATGTGTGTTGCTTCATTTTGGCTGATCCGGACCTCTCTACAACAAAATGACATTATTGTCTTTCTCTCTCACTGTATCCTTCCTATACCTAATTCATCCTTACCAAAAACTTTCTGAGCTTTGCTTGCTTTGCATAGAATGTGAAACCCATCACCATGGTCTCCCATTGGGCTTAGATAGTGTCAACCCTAGGTTGTAAGGTTCCAAGTCGTTTGTGTGTTTTTGAAGTGCATCTCATTGTTTTGCACTTTTTGTTCCTACAATAAGCAAGAGGAAGGTAATGACCGTAGGTACTTAGTATAATGATATAACCATCACATTTAGTGGTAAATAATTGTAGTTGGTTTCTTCTCAAAACTGATTCTTGTAAAATTTCAAATTAATGTATTAAAAAGAGGATTATAGGTAACACGCAAGCTCTTTGTGTGATTCAAAATAGGGATTAGAGCATGGAAATATTTTTCATTCGAATTGCGAGTAAGGGTACTAACTTCTTATGTCATGATTTAAACATCATGTTACCTTTGGAGGGAGTAGTATTACGATAGTTCTAAACACATTTAGTTGAGCAGGGTTGGTACTGTGATGATGTGAAGTGGATTAAGAAATGGAGCATGAATGAGGTTTATTTTCACAAATAAGCACTTGCCATTGAAATGGCATAGTAATGGGGTTGATTTACCCAAATAACTTGTAATGCCGCTGCAAAATAATCTTGGCTTAGGTGTTGTTTTCAATGAATTTTGTGCGTTTAATGTGAGTAGGAGGGATCTTTGACCTTGGTGGCAGATAGACATTGTGGTCTTCCTAATGTAGTTTTGTCATGTCAAGTGCTTGAAATAGGGTCCCTTCTGTGGTGACATGTGCTATGGTGTGCTTGCTAGAAGATTGTGTTTGTTGGGCTATGTGAGGGTTGTCTCGTAATGGTGTAGTTGCATGTAATGAAGATGACACTATGAGTAGCTTTTGAGTGTATCAATGAACTTGTTTCAGATATGAGTTCATCGATGTCCAATTTTGGCGTGGGACTACATATCTCATAAAATTGCTTTGTGCTAGCGTATTTGTGTGTGATGTCTATGGTTGGTCGCTGTAGCATAATTTCAACCTTTCCTTCTTGCTTAAAGGAGGAGTTTTGAGTCGTTCTCTTCTAGTGAAGGTCCCTCGAGCTTGACACAAGTGGGCAACAAGGTTGATGCCATTTGGCAGTGTCCAACAAAAGAATTTGTAGAAAATGAAAGGGAGTTTTTAATTAATGAGATTTGTGACTAATCTAAGATAGGTGCATTGAGACTCTTACCTCTAAGTGCTTTCTTTGAGGAATTTTTGATTCATGTATTCAACGATCAAATTTGAAGGGTTGGTCTAAATTTCAAGTCTAAGGGTATATTTTCATGCGACCCATGATGAAAAGTTGCTAGAAGTAGTTGCACTCAAATTGACAAGATTAAACTAAGTATTCAACTTACTAAATAATAATAATAATAATAATAATAATAATAAAGGGGGATTGTTTGTGTTGGGGGGCTACCTCATGGACTGGACATAGGGATTATATTTTAGGGTTGAACTTATATGTCATAAATTTTGATGACGGTTATTTATTCAAAATTGTCCTTCAAATGTTACTATAGTTCATAGTAGAAAATAAATAAATAGTAAAGACAATCTATGTATTTATTATAATCTTAGAGAGTTTTTGATGATCTGCCCAAAATTTCACCTTGCATTTGATATGGTCTATCAAAAAAAGTTATTGTATTTTTTGGCCAAGGAAAGAAACAAAAATCCTCAAATACAGTCATGCGGCCATCAAATTTAGCCCATGGTGCCCATATATGGCCATCATTGCATTCAACGGAATCACATTCTTTAAGGCATTCTACTAGGGGGATGTCTTTTTGGTTTAGTTGCCTATGCGGCTGTGCCTTATGGAAGGAGAGAGACGGGGCAAGTTGGGTGTGGTAGATGGGTTGCCCATGCCTTGCAAAGTTCTGGTTTGGGGGTAGGGAGGATGCTGGAAAAAGGGTGGTGGATTTTGGCTTTACAATTGTCAGATTGCATTTATTTTAAAAGCTGCGAAGACCTTTTTCGCAAAGGGATATTTTTTTTGGTCTCCCCTGGCAATGGAAGATCCTAGGACAGGGTTTTTGGACAAGGGCACTTACCATTGCAACATACGTAAGGGGGAACCTTTGTGAAGGTGTGGCAGATGGAGCTAAAAGGGAAAGGGGCAGCTAGGCGAGGTGTTTGGGGGGAGGTGGTTCTACCTTTGAATGCCAATACCACCCACTGCCAATTTGAATTTGACAATATTATTTTGAGGATGATGTTTTGTTGAGGGGGAGGTACTTATGCTAAAAGGAGGGAGCATCAAGGAGAGAAGAGAGGAAAGAAAGGAAGGGCGTGGGATCTAGACTTGGGAACCCATCTTCCATTATGGAGTAATGGTCTACCCAAAAATGAATGGGTTTTATGGAATGGCTAGTATATGTTTTCTAAAAGGTGCGACTAAAGTAGCAGATACCTACATCTTCCTTTGTCTACTTGGGTGCCACTTTGGACCTTTGTTTCCTTCTACGTTGTTTGGATACGGGTACGGGTACGGGTATGGGTACGATTCGGGTACGCGGGTACGTCATTTTTCAAAAACCTTGATTTGGATACGTCGTGGGTACGTCTCTATATATATTTTATATATATATATATATATATTTAAAAGAATTTTAAAATTAAAAATATTAAAAATAAAATTTAAATACTACCTAAAGATATAGTAAACTGTAAATTTAAAATAAAATATAAATTATAATATTAAAAATGTAAAAACTAAATAGTATTTAGTTTAAATTTTTAATATTATATTTTATTTTATTTTTAATAGTTATATTATATTAAATGAAAAATTTAAAATTAATTAATTTGATCTCGCTTTAAGGAGAAGGAAACATGGTTTCCCTCATCCTTTCAGTATTTCTTTTCCAACTCGAGTATTCGATTACAATCAAGCTCGTTGTTCCAAGTGCAACTCGTTAGATCGACCCAGCTCGGGGTCGAGTTGTGCAAATTGCACTGAAATGGCAACTCCGACAGCGTTCTGAAGGTCCACTCCCGGAACCATCCGCAAAAGCGTAAACCGAACTGGCAAAGGGCGACTAGATCCAATAGTTTCGGAGAACAACTCCAGGAACAATCAGAAAAAGCCAAAATACATGTAATCAAGTCTGTTACTGGGTGGGTGAGTTGGGATTCGGGCATCGACAATCCTAACAATGGCCTCAGGGCAAAGCTCAAATCGATTAAGTTTTTAGCATAGTCACAAGGTTCGGAAATCCGAATGCATTCGAAAGGGCAAAAAAATGCGGAATCGGACTTCTTGAAAAAGTTCAAAAAAAATCTGTAAAAATCCGATTCAATGCAAAATATAAATAAAAAAATTAAATTATTAATAGATTTTAATATTTTATTTAATAAAATAATTAATATTTGAATTATAAATTAAATTTTATAATATTTATTCAAATTATTTTTATATTAAAAAAAAAAAAAATTTTATTATATTGAATTTTATTTTATTTAATAAAATAATTTTAATAACTATTAAACTACATTTAATATTTATATTTTATAATATATAAAATTTAAATAAAATAATAATTAAAAAAAAAACGAAATCATTTTGTATTTTAATAAACATTAACCTAAAATTTTACACCACCTACCTCACCCTGCCCCGTCGATCGTCCAAGGCTCCAGCGGCTTTTTTGCGCGTTTTCTATTTTTTTTTTTAGGTTTTCCGCGACAGTCGCCGGAAAATTTCGGGGACGCCCCGGAGGCGCTTGCCGGCTTGCCGGACGTTTCCGACACGCCGGTGGGCGCCTCCGGGACGCCTCCGGGCATCCCCGGGGCGTCCCCGTGCCGGAGGCGCCTCCGAACAGGAGGCGTTGGGCTGGGGGGCGTACCCCTGCAACACAGGTTTCCTTCTCTATCATTCACTCCTATCTCCTTTGCCAAACTATTTATTGCCATTCATACATTCCTCTATCATGGATGGGCACATTTACGGTTTTTTAGTTGCTTAGAGGATTTCCTTTACTTGGTGTTTTGGAGTGATTTCTCTTTCTAGATGGGTAGGTGTGTGGTGCACATTCCATGAGATCATTTTTCTTTGAGGCATTTTGTCAAAGAAATATGTAGGCCTTTCTATGCCTTATCCTTAGATATTGAAATTTGAGATTGGAGCATAGTAAAAATGTATACTCTATTATAAATAATTATAGATATGGTATATTTATTTTCCCTTTCTTCATTTCCACCTAAAACTAGTTGCTAGATGCCAAACATTGATAAGGATTAAAATTTAGATGTTATGAGGTGCTTGACATGCATCCATAGTTTTGACATGCGCAACCTTTTGGTTGTTTCGGACCTTGGACATATGCAACTTACTAGAATGTATTCATAGTTTTGGTCTATGCTGTTATAAGTAGTTGTTTTCATATCTCTTAGCTTGATAGACTTGTTGTCATCCTTACTTCTATTTCTGGTTTGGGAAATTATTTTGCCTGTAGTTCATCAACAATGTTTATTGTTTAAAACAATTAGTTTTTAATGTCCGAAGAGATATGGCCAATGTAAAATCGACATCGGATTCATAGCTTGGACCTTTACTAAAAATGTAGAAATGTGTGTTGTGGTTGGGAAAAAGAAAATTTACATTGATGATATCGTAACATCCTTCATCCATTTGTGACCTAATGGTGAATGTAGGATCACCTTTTTTTTTTGTTTTCACATTTGTAATTTTAATCCAAGTCTAAAATATGTGTCAATTAATAACTATGAGATGGTGTGGTAGATTAGTTAAAACTCTATTAATACATGATCTTCAAAGAAATAAATAAGAGTTGAAATCATTAATGCTTCGAGCAAGGCTTAGAATTGTTGGAAGTCAGTGTAAGGAACTCACTGCAGTATCTAAATAGAGTGAGAAAAAATGATGGTTGATTCTTTGTGTTGAGTTAAATTTTGATGACAACTATTTATTCAACATTGCTCTTCAATTAATTCAAAATTTCCTTTCAAATGTTGTTATAGTTCATAGTGGTAGGTTGAGACATGAAAGGAAATATGTATCGATTATGATCCTTTATGATTTTTTTGATGGCATTCCCAAAGCTTTGTCATACTTTCATTATTGCTATAATTGGCCAACGTCTAGGAAGGATTTATTAGTGTTTTTATATAACTCTTGGCGGCTCGGCTCTATGGCATTAAATTTATTCTAATGAAATACACCCATGATTCTTTTACAAATTAGAGAAAATAGAGTTGAGAAATGTCTCACGACTCTACCCTTTGCTCAAAAAACTAGACAATTTTTAGATAAGATTCTAGCTACAAATGCAATTAAATTAATAGTGTTTTTCTGCCTTCCAATGGTTTAGCGAAACTAGTTTGGAAGTTGAACAAGATTAATAGTCATTGATGACATTTATCAAATATGGTATTTAAACTACTATATCACTGGTTGAAATTTCTAGTTCAATGGTCAAATAATTTTTTTACCAATATTTGCAAATAAAGTTGGTGTTTTAAAATCATTTTTATTAGTAGTTTTGTTAGTGCCGTTCTTAGCTTGAAAAGTTGTTCAAAACGCTAGGTGAATTATGAGCATACATTAGCAAGAAAGATTTATAAGTCTTCAATTGCATTCTCGCTAGCTTAGAAAACACAATTGAAGTGCTAGAATATTCTATTGTTGGTTCCGAGAATTAATTCGATAGAACTATTATTCGAGTTTTTATAGCTTCAAAATGATGTGCAAAATGATGTTTTAAATTGCGGTTTACTTTTACATCTTTACTATGGTGTACTTGGTAAATAAAACATTGAGGCAAAGTCGATACACTTTTACTAGTATAAAAAATGAAATGGAATTGTTGAATAAATGTTTTGATCATGTTTACTAATTAATCAAGCGGCGTTTCAAATGCGTTTTATTAGCTTAAATATATATACAATATGCTGGATTAAAATGTTGTTTCCTTTCAAAAAGTGTTTAATCAATCTCGTATAATTGAGACAAGCACCCGTGTGCTTGTTTTGACTTACAAGTCGAGTTGGGTCACTGTCTTTTGTGCATCTGAGTCATGCACGTGGTTGTTTGTAGGTCCTAGACTTGAGGTTGCTTTGTTGTGGTGAGGACTAATTGAGTTTGGGCTAGTTAGTGGTTGCTGTGTTTACGTATGGGGGTATCGATGAGAGCTTAACATTGTGAGGATGTGTGGTGAAGGCCTATTGCCTTTGTGGTAAGGAATAACACTCTTCTTTTCAAACATGTGAACTATAGCCAACCTTGATTTTGCTTCCGCAAGTGCACATAAGCCGATATGCAGGGAGCTTGAGGAGTCGGTGTGGGCATTAGTGACTAACCTTTAGGGTCTGTTCTTTGATGGTAACTATACTTTTGACCCTACTTTGATCCTTAGAAAATTGGAAGGAATGATGTTAAACCTAGTAGGGGTTAATGGGAGATTATTGTTGCTCGCGGACCTAATGTGTTAAGTGGATCTTGGATAAGCTTTAGCTAGGTAGTTTACGCCTTGTTGGACGGATTGGAATCCACTAATTTTTTTATGGCATCTTGTTGGTTGATGCATCCTTCTAGCCTCTGCGTGTGTGCACTAGGTTGGTAAAGCACCAAAACTTTATTACAGTGATTCTATGCATGGATATGTAGGCAACTTGCCGGGTATAAAGAGTTAGGTCTTTAGGCCTTGTCACCCAAATATCCTCTTGTAAGACCAAAAGCTTGCCCTTGTACACATGGGCCTTGATAGTGGAGCCGCATCATGAGTAGGGTTTGCCTTGGAGACCTTTGACACGGATTATTCTAACTTCCCTTATAACTCTTGGTCACTTTGCAAACTATTCAAGATGGTTAGGGTGAGACACATGGTGCTTTATTGTTCTATGTGTGAGCAAGTAAGACTAAAACTCTCAATTTAACAAGAAGAGATGAGTAATTTACACAACCTTTTAAGCTTGCCTTTGATGAGTTCGCCAGATTCATGTGGGTCTGGATTAGGGGGGTTGCCCCCCACCCCAGGGACATTTACATTGTAGTGTGCTACTTCCCTCCGGCTTCATCCCCATATGCTATCAATAATGGTCCTGAAGGGGACCTTTTTATAGATTTATATACCGGTATCACTCATATTCTGTGGTCGGAGAAGTTATCCTCCTAGATGACTTCAACGCCTGCACTAGAGCTTCTCAGATCCCTCTTCATGATCGTTTTGTGGATGCGTTTTGTACTTAGGAGATTGATCCAAAGGTAGTTGGGCTTCACAGGTTGTCAGATGATATTTTAGGATCCTCCACAGCGTACGGTCGGCACCTCCTACAATTGGGAGAATCTCATGACTTGACCCTGGGCTCACATGCTTCCCAGATTCTTGCTTTTTCACATGCAAACCTCATGGTGGGGGGGCAAGTGTGGTGGATTATGTCCTATTTAGCCATAACCTACTACCTTCCATCAGTCACTTTTTTGTTTACCCCATCCCACTTGCAGATCACACTCTTCTTTTTCTATCAAGGTTGGTACCCTCCACAGTCCCTCTCCTCACATGGTCCCCTTCGCTAACCTACCTTGTACCACCTTACACTTTGATGATGGGGACTCTGATATCTTCTCTTCCCACATACGCCAACTTCTCCCACCCGAGTCCCAGTTCTTCTCGCTTGAGGGTGTTGCCACCAAATTTACCTGTCTTTCGTCCATCATTTGGGAAGCTGCCCTTAAGTCATTTTCTAGCTCCACCAGGCCCAGACCCCCTTCACATCAGCCTAATAATTCCAGCTCACATAACACTTGTCCAATGAACAAGTGGTACAATGAGGACTATAAAACTCTCCATCGCCAGATCCGACACATGTTCATCCATGACCACCACTCCTACCCCACACTGAAATCCTCATATCGTTGTCTCCTTCGCCGCAAGAAACGTCTCTTTATCTCTCAGAAGAGACAGATCTTACGGGATTCCTTCACCCACTCTCCCAAACAGTTCTAGCATACCATCTTCCCCCGCCACTCTCCCCTCTCTCTTGAGCTTAAACCTGGATCGATGATCTCCCACACATCCACTCTTTATGATATTCTGGGGCAACCTCTGATTCAGGTTTCCTCCCCACCTTCTTGCCTAAGATTCACATACGGGAACATCAGAGAAGCTACATCCACTCTCTATAATATTTGGGGCAACCTCTGATCCAGGTTTCCTCCCCACCTTCTTGCCACTTATTCACATAGGGAACATCAGAGAAGTTGTGACAGTGATGAACAATAGGGCGGCTAAGGAGGAGGGTTTTCAAGTAGAATTCTTCAAACACGGATATGAGGTTTTGGGTAGTTACTTGGTTGATCTCTTCAACCATGTGGTTCGTTTAGGTTTTCCACCATCTTGGTCACATCACATCATTCATCTGATACACAAATCGGGCCCTAGCTTAGATCTCAACAACTACAGGACGATCATGGTTGGCCACACATTCTCAAAACTATATGCTACAGTCCACATGTAGCTTTTGAGGGGGCAGGTAGGGTTTTGACCAGCTCATTAGACCCTTGACCACATTTACTCTCTGAGCCATCATTGAGGAAGCACGTCATCGCTCATCGAAAGTCTATTGTTGCTTTGTAGACTTTCGGAAAGCATTTGACTCTATTCCACGGGACGCCCTTTTCCAGAGGCTCATAGACATTAGTATTTTTGAGACCCTTTTGACAACCATTATGCGCCTCTACGAGATAGTTCTCGATCGTCTTTGCAGTGCCAATGGGTTTTCAGACTTTATTAGGGGTACCATCGGGGTTAAATAGGGCTGCCCCCTATCACCCACTCTCTTTGGAATATACATTGATGAGTTAGAGTTCTTCCTTCATGAGCATATCCAGGACGGTGATGGTTGCCTTCTCCACCAGGGGTTGATTTCTATCCTATTGTTTGCGGATGACGTGGTCCTCATGACCTCCCCGGGGGGGGGGGGGTTGCAGCGACAATTAGATGCCCTAGCTCTTTTATGGGATCTCCAACAGTTGACAGTCAACCTAGGCAAAACCAAGGTTATGGTTTTCAACGGGTTGAAGACCTCACACCTCCATTTCTTCTTCAAAGGAGAGTAGGAGATTACCAGCACCTATACCTACTTGGGAGTGTTTCTCTGGAACTTTCTTTAGCATGAGACAGGGCCTCCAGCCTCTAATCAACAAGGGGTACAGTTATTTAGCCCTCCTTGAGAGAGTGTTTTTGACACCATCTTCAGGACATCATTTCCAAGATGTCCCTCATGGACACCCTTATTAGACCTATTGTCCTCTATGGGTCCGTAGTTTGGGGACCCTCTTTGCTCGAGTCAGATTGGGCATCGGTTGAGAGAGTCCAGAGACTTCTATGTCGTATTATCAAGTGCAGACAGATTGTTCCTCAATACATCATCCTTGCAGAGTTTGGGGCTCGTCCCTTCAGACTGGAGACTATGTTCAATCTGATCTCTTTCTTGCATCACATTCGGAGCTTCGCTAACTCAACGAAGGGGCGTGACAGATACCCGTACTTAGCTTATTTTTCTTTAGAGGCTATTGCCCGTTCTGGCCCCACTGGTTGGGCTCGTTGTTGGTACATTAGGGTTTCAGATCCCTTAGGGTCTATGGGGATTATGATGGATCGTCTCCCTCCGTTTCAGTACTCCTTGGACGTTCCACGCCACCTTCTACCTACCAGACAGGATGAATAGGGTTATCAAGGAGGATATTTACAAACAATATATTCATACCACTTGGGTTAACCCATACAGGGGGTTACGCCCAAAGATGGCCTTTTATGCAGAACACTATCTGGAACTGAGGGACGAGCGAACAATTACACTTTTTGCCATTGGATGAATGCTCTCTGTAGTCACCTTGGACAGTGCAGAATGGGTTCTCATAGGCTTCAGATTGAGATAGATCACCAGATGGATCGGACAAACATGATATGTTAGTTATGCAGCCTTCAGGAGGTCGAATCGGAAGAGCACTTCATCTTCGGTTGCCCCATCTACTACGAGATTAGAGGGAGGTTACATTGCCTCTTCAGGGAGACCCAGGCTCTCTTTGTCTTCTTCAGATATGAGGACCAAAGATGTCTGGCTCTATACATATAGGAGGCCCTCAGGGTTCATGACCACATGATTCGAGGCCACACTAGACCACAGTCTATCCAGCAGATTACTTCCTTGTGCTACCTTCGGGGAGAGGCACTAAGTGCCATATCGACACCAACACAACCTCACACTCTAGATCAGTACGGATCCGAGGGACCATTCACAACCCCTCGGGATCTTATCGGCATAGCCATTCCAGGTTCAGCCCCAAGAGTCAGACTAGGTCCACTTGATCATCGTAGCGGGCTACTCCCTCCAGACGATAACACATGAGACAGACCAGACGCTCCACCTCCTCCACTGGTTATCCATCTATTTTGAGCTTTTTCTCGACGGCTTTGGATGTTAGGAGAGTTGGGTCCACTCCTTGATGGACCTCCTTAATTGCTTTTCTAAGTTCTTCTCTCATTTTGTATTTTCCCACCTCTCCGTTTGGCTGGGGTTGTTCTTCGCCTCTTTCCTTTCTGGCTACTCCTGCTATTTGTTGTATTATTTTTCTTTCAGCTTTGTTTTCTCTTTGGGAAACCGTTTGGTCTTCCCGCTTTGCTTTGACACTTTTGTACTCTACAGTCCCTTTGACGTACTTTTGTGGTCATTTGTCTGACATTAATACATTTATCTTATCTTATCTTATGGAATCTTGTTGGTGGATGCATCCTTCTAGCTTGTGTGTGTGAGTGCACTAGGTTGGTAAAGTGCCAAAACTATATTAGATTCTGATTCTATGCATGGACATGTAGGCAGCTCATTGGGTTTAAGGAATTAGGTCTTTAGGCCTTGTCACCCAAATTTCCTCCCGTAAGACCAAAAGCTTGCCCTTGTACGCATGGGCCTTGATAGTGGAGCCTCCTCACGAGTAGGGTTTGTCTTGGAGACCTTTGACATGGATTATTCTAATTCCCTTATAACTCTTGGTCACTTTGCAAACCATGCAAGAAGTTTAGGGTGTGAAACAGGGTGCTTTACTGTCCTATGTGTGAGCAAGTAAGATAAAAACTCTCAATTTAACAAGAAGAGATGAGTAATTTACGCAACCTTTAAGCTTGCCTTCTAAACAAGCAGGTACAGTTACATTTAGGATATGCTAGAAATTGAGAACAGGGTCCAAAATCGTGATAGTCTCGAGGGAAATTATGGTAGTTGCAAGAGAAGTTCTAAATAGTTTATTTGTAAGTTCTCACTTTGTTCCATAGAGCCTTGAAGGTCTCTTGTGGATGTTAATGAATATTCCATTTCATTTCGTTTATGTTTTCATTGTTACATCTTTGGATTAGTGTTATCTGGTCTAGGGAGAAAACCATAGCATAATGTTATGGTTAAGGCATTTTGGATGGCACAGCATCACTTAAAATTGATTTACCCGTTTTTGTATACAAAAATTGCGGTGACATAGATAGTTTTAGATTATAATCAGTCATAACTGTCTTTAGCTTTTGCTTGTGATTGCGTTCTGTCATTCATTTAGTGCATGTGCATGGTTTTTATTGGTTACTACAAAAACACATGAATTGTACTTTCTTTCCTGTTTTCTTTGTTATCTTTCGATAATTGACTGTCAGTTCTGGTTTGTCTTTGTAGATTTTGTACATCCACAGATAACCTTTGTTTTCAAGTCCTGTAAAAATAGGAGATGGTTCTGATAACTATATGCTACCTGCTTCATAGTGAAGCACTATTTGGGTGTAGTCCTACATGGTAGTTAATAAATGTCACCCTTTCCCTTTGTTACATAGTTCAAATTGAATGTTTCGAAATAATGATTAGGCATGCAGTGGTATATTGTCTTGAATTTCTTTTCTCAGTGTTGGGCTACACATATAGGAGCAAATGGTCTGTCATGAAAATATTATAGATCACCTTGTCAAACTTTATAAGTTTTGTGCAAGCGATTCAAGCTGAATAGAAACCTTCTAAGTTACAGTCAAGTGAAACACTTAGCCTCCATGTTACCTTTTAATAATGTGAACAACTGTATCATTGATCACTATTAGTATGACTATGCATTGAATGTTTGCTTCAGTGAAAAATATATTGCAATTATAACTTTATAATATCGTAGGAAAAATGTTGTCAAGGTCAGTTCTTTTTGGCATATTTACAGTATATTGTTAGTTAATACTGTTTTAATTTTTTTTCCGTTTGCCATTAATATACACAAATTAAATACCCCATGCTAGCTATTTTTTTTTGGCTAGTTAAACGATTTTGATTGGAGCTTTGACTATACATGGGTTCCCCCAATGGGCCCCACATTTGGAGAGGGTTGCCACGCCTCATTTGGAGAGGGGTTCTGGCTGTCCATCCAGGGGTGAGAACATTAGACCTGGCTTTAAATAGCAGGTCCCACAACCGTTTGAGCTACCAGGCTCAGCAACCCTATGCTACCTAGTCAACATGATACATCTTTGCAATGGTAAATTTAAATCTGCTAATTTTTTAAAAAGTTTATAACTTTTAGGGGAATTAGATTATTAGGATAAATTTTCCCCATTAGGCTGCATGAGAAACATGGCTACATTTAATTAGGTATGTGTTCCGTAATCTCAAGCAATAGTTGAAACTTGATATGACATGATTGGAATCATTGTTCATCTGCTTTTACATTTTGATGAAACTAGACTCGTGCTCGTTACCCTTGATAGAAACTCAAAGATATTAACACATTTTTCATTGTCCTTGAAGCTTTTGATTGTTCCTTATATTTGACCGCCCAGCCTCCGCCCCAGGTCACTAATGCACCCAGGTTAAATATATGAGTGGGCCAATTCCTACTTTTTGCGCACAATCCCCAAAGTAACCACAGTAAATGTGTGCAAAAACATTGTGTTGACACTTTTAAGTCTTTTGGATAACTGTCGGACTATGTTACTGGATACTGCTGTATAGGATCCCAGATATGGATACGATATGGATCCAATATGGATACGGGTTCGATACGCAGGGGATACAGGCAGGGTACGTCTTGCCCCCCACGGATACGCCCAGATACGTTTTGGAATGTATTTGGGCGTATCTGCAGGGGGCAGGACGTATCCTGCCTGTATCCCTTGCGTATCCAGCAGTTTTTTTTGCAATTTCGCCTAATAAAAAGTGAAACACGAACTTCAAAAAACAATTAAAAACAAAATAAAGTATGAAAACCTATCTGCAGTTTCAATGGCTGGCTGTGTTTTCAAAACGTGAGCCTCAATCAATTCATCTGTATCTTCTTTGTTAGGGCTGTATACAACAGCTATGAAGGTTGCCAGAGCAAGTCAGCAAGTCTTCCAGTTATTGGATCATGATTCAGCCTTGCCAAAATAAAGGAAATAAATGTCTGTAACATGATCAAGATGAGGGAGAGGTTGAAATCAATAATGTCTTTTTTTTTGCTTATCCTTTATGTCCCAAAAATATGGTTCTCCAGGACTCTTTTTGTGCAGTACATACAGTAAGATCAGTTGCGCAGGTATAATACGAAAGCTCAACTCGTGAATAAGCTCAAATAAGAGAACAGGCGATAGTCTTAAGTTGATCTCATATCAGGGCATATCATTGTAATCTTCACCAAACTGCAGATAGTGCATTTTCTTGTCTGTATTTTTGTCCATAGATTGTAACATTTGCACTGTGTACTTGTAATAACTAATAAGACTAATCTAAGTTCAACAGTTGAATAATATGATATTTGGCATTGAATTATTTGCATGTTTTGTGGTTATTTAACTTATTATGTTTCCTCTAAGCATATTATATGGTTAACTTTGCTTATATGGCTATATTTTATATATTTTTTATTTTTTATATATATTTTTGTACGGCCGTATCCAAAAACGTATCCAGGGCTAAAAAAAAGGTCCTCGTATTCACGTAACCGATACTCGTACCCGTATCCGTATCGGCTACTTAGCTGTCGGACTGTCGGTGTGTGTCAAATGGATGTGTACTAGTTATATTTTATCTAGTTGTGGGTCATAGATTTTTCATGCCTTGTATATAATTTTATTCTACTGGACTCTTTTGGGTTAGCTCTAAAATTCTGTCATATGACTTGTGCCAAATGTTAAAATAGTTGTTCAGCCCTACAACTTTTTAGGTGTCTGAAATAAGATGCAGAATTCTCAATGCCCATATGATGCTACCATGAGAGGGCATTGATATTGGGTTTCCTTTTGGTCACTGTTTTCTTTAGTTCCTGTGTGGTGTAAACAAATAAAGGGGGTTATTAGGTTATTTCAGGGTGGTGATTGAATTGTAGTCAAAAGAAAACAATGGAAGCTGTTGGGCTCTCTGATTTTCAAATGTAATCTTCCAAATAATCTCTTAGCTCATGAGAAAGTTTTTTGGCACTAAAAAATATTGGAACAAGAAGCCCAGGATATTTGGACTAAATTTAAAGCTTCACAATTATATATGCCTATGCTTGCACATCACAAGCATTGAGCATTGTAGCCGATAAACCTTTATCGTCTCTTGAAACCCATCATGCGAACTTCAAATCCAAAGGTTACATATGCTTATCATGATATATCTCCTGCTCGTCTCTTAAAATCCATTATGTGACATGCATATCCAAAGGGTGCATAGATAAATGGTTCTCATCTCGTCCATAATCTCCAAGTCCCATGGTTTACTGGGTGTTGACACTAATTTACCGGCACTGACGCTAATTCCATAAGACTTCTGCTACAGTGATCTGCACAAATATATTCAGACAATTAATACAAGATCAGCTACTTGGAATTGTTATAGATAAAAAGATCTTTTTCTAGTTACTTATTCCTTTGATAATACTTTATCATGATTTCAAGCACCACTCTTTAATTTTAGGAATGATAATGTGAACACTATTACATTAGATAGAAGGTTGTATGCTGTAAGAGGAAACAATTATAATCAGTCTAGACTTGCAAATACGAGATAGTGAAAGGACCACTTGTCTCTCGTTATTAATGTGCAAATAACAAAGATTTGAGAATGGGTTCATGTACTGTAATTTTTATGAAGAAACTAGACCATGGACCATTATTACATGATTATATAATATGTTTGGTGCATAAAATGCCAAATTATTGGAGACTTTGAGATTTTCTGATGTAATAGTTCCTTTGTTAAAAACTTGAATTTTGGTGTATACTTGTTTTAATGTAAAATTGTTTGCCACTGCAATCAGAAATGGCTCTTATTATCTTTGTTAGTTCTAATTACTTTAGAGGAGATATTAACATGGTTAGCTCTACCATGACAAATTACAATCGTATAATTCTGCATGTGATTTTCCAAAGTTACTTATCCAAATACACTTATTGACTTGATTTGTTTCTATTAAATTTGGGTTTGGTGTTTTCTTTTGAAAATGCAAGAAATATCGAAGGCTGTTACTGCAATCTGCATTTCGAAGTGTACTTGGTGCCACTTATGATTCGTCCTCCACTATGCCACTTGTCTTTTCCATGGTCTTGTTGAATTTGGAGAAGATAGTGGTGTACAGGTTGAATGAAATTCCAATAGTGGTTTACCTTCTTAAAAATCACATACAAAAGTTGCATCTAGAATAGCTACTTGGTACATGATTAATTACTTTGTTTGACTCCTTTTTTGTTCTATAATTTAGATTCAACATTGAGGCAGCTCTTCTCAACTTCTACTTGCTCTACTTTATTTTCTTTTTTCTTTTCTTTTTGGGTTCGTTTTGTATATTTAGTTAGAGTAACAGTTTATGCTAGGTTAAGATGAAATGGTAAGGCTTGGAAAAATGGCTTAATAACTGCTGAACACTGGCAGCAAACGTGTAATTTGTGTCATTATTGTTCACCTTTCAGTTTGTCATGCTTAAATCTAGGTATATTTGTATGTGGGGAATGCTTCCATCCCTACTCAACCTATACTGCAATTTCTATTTTTTGGTAGAGGCAGGATCCTTATAAATATATATAATATATACGATCAAATAGTAATCTGTCTTCAATTTTCCTGTTGCTGATGCAAGTGCTTATGTTTTCATATGAGCAGCTTTTACGGTTAGGTTCCTGCAAACTTTAGTTGTTCCTTAAAAGAGGTAGGTTTGGAAGACAATGGAGAGATTACAGAGGATTTTTTCAGGGGCAGGTGGCATGGGACCGCCTGCTACGGATGGCCCCATGCTTGACTCATCAGAGCAGGTCTACATTTCGTCACTTGCCTTGCTCAAAATGCTCAAGCATGGTACTTTTCTCTCTCTCTTTTATTTTATTTTTGGAGCACCATTTTATGTAAATATTTTGTTTTTTTACCATTTTATTCTTGATAATAAGATTTTATCAGTAACTGTTTAGATATTTAAGGTTTTTGAAACTCTAGCATTATAAATGCATGTGGCGTAGAAAGTTAATAGTTACTATAATAAGATTGTAACTATAATAATTAATATACTCATCTAAAATATAGCAAAAAATATTCATACCTTTTGCTACATAAATTTTATATATTTTTTTCTATAAAATTTTATTGGCTATTGTGAATATAATAATTAATATACACATCTAAAATATGGCAAAAATACTGACAGATTTTGCTGCTAAGGTATTTTTTTACATGATTCATTGGCACATTAGGGCATTATAACTTGAGCTTTTTAGCATCCATGCTGATGTTTTGTATACGGGATTTGCAAGATCAGGTAGAGCTGGAGTGCCAATGGAGGTAATGGGACTGATGCTCGGCGAGTTTGTTGACGAGTACACTGTTCGAGTTGTTGATGTGTTTGCCATGCCCCAGAGTGGTACTGGAGTCAGTGTAGAAGCAGTCGATCATGTTTTTCAGACAAATATGCTCGACATGCTCAAACAGACTGGAAGGTAACTTTATTTCTAGAGCTACAAGTACTTGCACCTTGCCCCATTTCCCCATTTTTCTTTTTATCCATTCTTAAGAATCTTAGTTTTCCAGTCCCGAAATCTCTATTTTCCACTTGAGGCATTTGTAAGAATCTTATTTTTTATCAAGTGTTTAGGACGGATTATGTGTCTGGGCCTTGTAGTTTAGGACAAATTTTGCTCAAGGATGTTTCCAGAGGAATGTACAATTCAAATCTGAACCCTGAAACAGTGTTTGAGGTTATATAAAACGTTTGGGTCCTGTACTTTAGGACAAATTTCGCTTAGGGAATTTTCAAGAGGAATGCACCTTTCAAATCTCAATCCCAAAACATAAACTCTCCTAAAGGGAGGAAGTTATATGTTTGTATTGCGTTATACTTCTAATCCAATCTAGGGTAATGAAAAATAAGCTTTGTCATTTACAAAAGCCTGTTCAGTGCAGAATCTGAGAACATTTGATTAACTTTGAATTCTCGCTGGGCAGTTTTTGTTGTAATTTGAAGGTATGCAGTCCCCAAAAGGTATTTATAATGCATTTCATCATTATTCCTTTGCATATATTATATAATAAAGTGGAGGCAGTGTAGAAATCTGCCAGTACTAGTTGTGTATTGTGCTAAGGGCTGACTCGTTCCAGTAACCCAGGCTGTAGTTCAGCGTCATTCTCTGTGTAGAGGTACACCCCTAAAGTCTGTGTTGCTAAAGAGAGCAGTACCACACTCACCCACATGTGCATTTTGGCTGATATGCCACGAAACCAACCAAATTTCCTGAATTATACTTTACGTTGTAACCTTCCATTCGCTACCTTTGGAGCCACTGAATATCCCCAAGCCGCCACCTCCAAGCACTGGCTCAGCAAAGCCAATGCCATTGGCATTGAACCAACTTCCCAAATCAAGTTTATCCATATCCATTAAAATGTTAAGTGAGCCGCCAGGTATCTCTTGAATATACTTCGGAGATAGGAGGGGTAGGGGGACATGCTATTGTCTACTTGAGATGACATTTGCTACCTTCTGAATTTTGCCTAAATGTTACATTTCAGGTGTGTTCCCTTTACCTTTTGTATTGTGCGTCTAGTTGAAATTGGTCATTTATATGAGCTATGATATTTCCTTCCTCTTCTTTGACTTTTACATAAATGATAAATTTTAGGTGAAAGTCTTTGATGTCTTTTGAGGGTTTTGTATGTGTATATACAAATCCCATCAAATCTTTTTTAATATAGTGAAAAATTATGGTACCAAGTCTCAATGATTTTGGCTGGACTGTATTCTTAATTTGTAACAGATTTTTCATACGAGTATCAAATTATATCTAAATATATTTTTTGGATTTGTTATTTTTGACAGTGTGCTTTCCATATATTGAGTTGTATTCTTTTTATATAAAAGGTCATGTTGTCATTTTCATTTTTATTATGTAGTTCATCTTTCTATTCTTTTTCATAAAGAGAAACACCTAGGAAACCATGTGTATCATTGCTTGATTTTCTTTGCTTAGAACGATTGGAGAGATAATTTTGACCTCTTCATAGAAACTTTGCACAGAGCAATAGTTGTTGTGATTGATGCGGTATACCATTTCAAATGCCATCTTGATTTTATGGTCCCATAAAATTTGGAGTAACAAGACATTCATTTTTAGATCATGTTGCTTTTTGCATTTTGTACCTATTTTTACGTTGAATACATTTTTGAGCCTTTTTTATTGTGTTAGCATTTAAATTAGGTGTACCATTGCTTGATTTTATTTGCTTAGAATGATTGGAGAGAGAATTTTGAGATCTCCATAGAAACTTTGCATGGAACAACAGATACTGTTGTGATTGATGCTGTATACCATTTCAAATGCCATCTTGATTTTATGGTCCCATAAATTGAGGAGTAATAAGACATTTTTAAATCATGTTGCTTTTTGCATTTCATGCCTATTTTTACGTTGAATACATGTTTATCACTCATGATAACTTGTTTTGAGCCTTTTTTTATTGTTTTAGCATTTAAATTTTGTTATTGGATGGAAGTTTTATCTGGTTTATTTGTGATTGTAGACCAGAGATGGTTGTAGGATGGTACCACTCTCATCCTGGTTTTGGATGCTGGCTTTCAGGTGTTGATATCAATACACAACAGGTAATTACCATAACTCTTCTGTTTTGTGTCATGTTGATTTGGACTCTTGATGTACATTGTTCATCTCATGGATGGCTATGATGGTTGATCACCCTTCTTACTGTGGGCAAACATTGACAATTGTCATGTAATGTAGCCATTCACTTAGAAACTGTTTCTCATTATCGAGATCAAGATGTTTATTTCAATCTCTCAAATTGAGTTGAGCATTTGCAAATTTGTAGCATACAATTGAGATAAGTATATTGTCTTTTCCATCTTACGATGTGTGTTTCAACTTATAGGATATATATTTGGTAAGATCTACTAGAGCCAAATTTCTCCTGTTGCACTTTTTTCTGGCTAGTGTTGACTAATGTAGGGCACTCTTGCAGAGTTTTGAGGCTCTCAATCAAAGGGCAGTTGCTGTGGTGGTGGATCCTATTCAAAGTGTTAAGGGGAAGGTTGTGATTGATGCTTTCCGCTTAATAAATCCTCAAACTATGATGCTTGGCCAGGAGCCTCGGCAAACAACTTCCAATTTAGGGCATCTGAATAAACCATCCATCCAGGTCAGAGACTAGTGGACAGTGCTACATTTTCAGAGTTAATTTTGAGTTTAGTTTTTGCTTAAATTTTGATTTTTTCTTATTTTTTGTATTATGTCTGTACAGGCATTGATCCATGGTTTGAATCGACATTATTATTCTATTGCTATCAACTATCGTAAAAATGAGCTTGAAGAAAAGATGCTGCTCAACTTACACAAGAAGAAATGGACAGATGGTCTTACCCTGCAACGCTTTGATTGTCATGCTAAAACAAATGAACAAACAGTTCAGGTGTGGAATCACGTATAAAGAAAATTTCGTCCATTGCTTTCACTCTGCGAGTATGTTCTCATCTATACATGTACACGTTTATAATATTGTTCTAAATATTTTATTATATACGCAGGAAATGCTTGACCTTGCAGTCAAGTATAACAAAGCTGTACAAGAAGAGGACCAGCTACCTCCTGAAAAACTCGCTATTGCAAATGTTGGCAGACAAGATGCCAAAAAGCATTTAGAGGAGCATGTTGCAAATTTGATGTCTTCAAACATAGTTCAAACCCTGGGCACCATGCTTGATACGGTTGTTTTTTAAGTTTTTGGAAGTTAAAGAATCAAATGAACGCCTTTTTGTTTCCTTCTGTGCTTCCAAAAGAAGAATCAGAGAGGAGATTGGGTCATGCCTCTAAGATGGTTACTTATTTATTGAAATATTGGATTAATCTAATGAATGAAACTATATTATCAAAGGAATCAGGAAATTGGATGTTTAGAGATTATTTTTGCAGTTAATTTTTTTGTCAATGGAATTTGATGTGCAAAAGGTTTATCAAATAACGATAGTGAATCCATCAGCTGGTTATTGACATGAGCCACAAATACATTGGACGGCTGGATTGCTTGAGTGGAAACTATTGGGTTCATGAAATTATTTATGCAGTTTACGTACAAAGTTAATGAAATATGATTAACTGACTCTAAAGGTAGGGAACGATGTGTGGAACTATGACCAGGTGATTTACTTCAGATGTAAGATACAAGGACTCCGGTAATGCCCAATATTTATTTAAATTGATTCACTGGATGCTGGAAATTTGTGGGAAACTACGGTTGTGTTTGAGCAGTTCTAGGCACAAAGATTGGTTTCTTGGCATGCCCCTTTGTTAGTTACATCTTTAAGGAAATGCTTAGTGACATTATATGATCATTGAATGTATTGTAATTCCCTTGTAACTGTTTTTTTATATTTTTGGGTAAATGTGTTTGTATTAATATGCTGAAAATTTAGCCAACATATTGCGACAAATTACAGACTTGGGTGCAAAGCCAAAAGAAAAAAAAAGGTGAAATCTTTATTTTTTATTTTAGAACTTGATACTTATTGGCACGCACTTTGAGAATATTAAAACTATTTTTTAAAGAAATATAATAATTTGAAGGGAAATTTAGCCAACATATTGTGACAAATTACAGACTTGGGTGCAAAGCCAAAAGAAAAAAAAAGGTGAAGTCTGCATTTTTTATTTTAGAACTTGATACTTATTGGCACGCACTTTGAGAATATTAAAACTATTTTTTAAAGAAATATAATAATTTGAAGGGAAGCAGAATTTCTTTTTCATTGAAAGCTTTCTTACAAATTTAAAAAAGTTCGAAACAACATCCGCATTGGTAAGTTTAATACAAGGTAATGTATTTTAGAAGGAATGCAATAAAAAGAAAATGTTGAACTAAATTATTGAAGATTTGTTACTAATTAAAAGATGGCAAGTTCAATAAAAGGTAAGATGGAATGCACTAACAAGAAAATGTTGAATCATTGAATATTTGTTACGAATAAAAAGAAGTGTTAGGACATTAACACGATTTAATTGGAGGGGCATGCTATAGGGATAACAATGGATGCAACTTATGTTTGCACCATGTAAGGTTGACATGTTGAAGTGCAATTTGTTTGATAAAATTTGTATAATATTTGATTTATACAATTTGTAAAATTTGTTTGATGCAATTTTTAAAATATGTTATTTAATTTTAATGTTATAATATTGAATTATGGAGTCAGAGTACACTGATTAAGAAAAAGAGCGATTAAGTTATTTTAGACCATGAACAAATCGTACAAAAATATTAGAGATGCTATTTTGCTAACATAAAGCTCTGGTTAAACTTACTGACATATGACATTTTAAAAAAAATTGCTAATAGGATTTGCAGGGCCTTTGAACTTGTTTTTAAAGCAAGGCATTTGTGGAACTCAATCCCTGCAATAATTTTTGATTGAAGATGTTCCAAAATAAAATGCTCCCAATTAATAGAGGAGTGCATTTTTTGAAGGTGCACTTGAGGAGTTGATTTTAATATGATTCTTTTTTTATTTGCACTTTGTATTTTAAATTGATCTTAACAATATTATTCTAATTGTGTTCGATTATTTGAATCAAGGTGAGGTCCAAGGGTGAGGAAGCTTACACATAATTTTGGATAAAGATCGAGATGCAATATTTGGAAGATGCAAATACATCCCACAAATCATATACAGTTATTAAATAATAAATTTTATTGTAAAACCATTTCAAGAAATGCATTTTTTTTTTTTTGGGATTAGGCAAACACTTTTGAAATCGGAGCTATGAATTGGACATTGCTTTTGATCAAAGCTTAGAACCAGTGTGGGACATAATCGGGGGCCCATTCCCACAAGAAGAAAAAATGAAGACAAAAACAGAAAATATGGACACCACTTGCCAAGAAAGCAAGAGAGGAGGCACTGAATCCACCAACCTTAAAACAAGAGCACAAAAAGCCCCCAAAAGGCTAGAAGAAAAAGGAGAATGTCCAAGGAAGCCCAAAAGAGGAGACAAAAAAAAACATCCAAACCATGCGCTGCAAACCATCCATCAAGAGGACCTATCCACAAGTCGGTTCTGCTCGATGCCCTCTTCTGGAAAGGTCTCTCTGGGTCTTGAGAGCCATTGTTGATGAGAGAGTGTGTTTTCATCCTAAGAAGTTATGCCTCTGATTGACGACTCTTCTTAGCAGAGACACTAATATTCACATGACGCGTAGAGGGCCTGGAAGGGGGAACCCAGGGGGATCCCTTTGAGGGAAAATTGCCCTGGGGGTCAAAGAATTTTGCAAGGGGACATCCATGAACAGGGAAGGGAGGGAAGGGCGGCATAGGGGGAGCAGGCTCAGGTTCTTTTGCAGTGTTGTTAGCCAACTCTCCCTGGTGAGAGAAGGGGGAACGATAGAACTTATCATGGTTATGCCGTTTAAAATTCATATCAAACACTCCCTCTTTTCTTTTCCAAACAAAGGAAGTTGACATTTCTTGGATGGGCACTTAGTAATGCGATGACCGGGGTGGTGACAATGGAAGCAATGGAAGAGAAAGCCCTCATAATTGAAATGCTGAGTTCACAAATCATGTGAGGATAGCAATTTAACTGAGAGAGGCTTGGAAAGGTCAATGTAGGCAGAAACACGGATCGAACAAAGGTTCCATAAAGCTGCATCTATCTTCACAAAAGAACTAACCATGTCCACCATCGTTTGATGAAACACTCATTCTTCATCATCGGAGGGATATAATGGAGTTGGAGCCACATCGAAATGACAATGTGCTGAACCAAATTTGAGAAAGGGTTCCAAGGGCAAAAGACGTCAGAGTGTTTGAAGAACCATGAACTGGAGTTCCACACAAAAACTCGATCAAAAGGGCTATGAAATTCCATCAGAAAAAGCCACCACCCAAAAGGGAGAAAGAGGGAGGACCGATGGAACACCATTCCTTGGAGGCCCAAGCAGAGAGTAGTAGGAGAAGCGAATGACCCCACACACTTGCTAATTAGGAATTTGCTACCAACATTAGATTCTATATCCAACAAAACATGGTTAGGGATACCCAGTTCAGGTACTATCGAGGCCACCTGAATACGAACATTGCCAAGCAGAAGGTCCTCCGTGGGAATCGAAGAAGTCAGACATGAAGCATACACCAGACAAGAGGCAGCGGAGTCCGAACTTGAAGGGATCCAAGATAAACAAAAGGTCAAGCAATGGTAAAACAAAATTGAAGGCATTTTTGCATAAATCCAATGAGTCAAAAATTCACCAAGACCCACATCAAAAAAAGCCTTCGAACGATCAGGAGGAGGGTTAATGAAGGGAAGGGAAGGAGGATCAACCAATGGGCGACCATCAGTGACACACTCAAGACGAGCAACAACAGGTAAGGGATGCGTATGAGAGGAGGAGAACCAACAGGAGAGGGAGCCACAGGGACATCTGTCGTAACGGGAACCATCGAGAGGACACCCCCAGCTTGGGTTGAAGGAGGCATAGGATTAGACGGTACCACATCTGTCGTATCAAGGATCGTTGGGAGGACACCCCTAGTTTGGGCCGAAGGAGGTGTAGGATCATATGACACCACAAAAATGGACGAAGCTGTGGGGGGGGGGGGGAGGTGAGCCGGGACGAGCTGCAATGATCGAAGTGTAGGATGCCACATTCCCAACACTTGACTTAAGACCACTATTGGATGAAGGGAGACACGAAGCTTGGAGAGATTCGACTCCCTAATTGGGAGCAAATAAAACTTGGGGACCATTGTTAGAGCATATGAATCCTTTCTTCAAACCATGAAAGGCATCCTCTGTATTCTCGACATGAGCAACAACAAAAAAGTGCACATCAGATTGCTTCGGGGGTGAAGTCAACATAGATTCATTTTGATATGAACGAGCTAACGACTTCTAGCTGCAACGTCTCTTACTACGATTTGCACGGTTCTAGGGGGGAATGGAGTGAGCAGAAAAGTCGATTTCGGATGCTCGCACAACAAAAATGCAAAATATTTTATTACATCACTATTGGCATATTTTTATTTGGTGGTGTCCTTTAAATTTAATGCATATAAAGTAATAAAAAAATTAAATACATGAAAAATATTTAAGTACAAGTAAAATGTACACCAAATGCAGTGCAAATAAAATGAACTGGAAATGTTACTATTTTTTTAATAGGGAAGATCACACATTTTTTGTAGATTGAGATGGAATATCAAAAATATTATTTTTCTTGAATCACATACATAATCTTGCATTGATATTTAACTCTTGGGGTTCAAGAGCAACTTTCAAATGTAGTAGAAAAAGCCAAATAAAACAAACAAGGCAATGTTGGTATAACAATTTGATCTTCAATTTGATGGTGTAAATTCATCGATGTGTAAAGATTGGTTATAAAAATAAACTTTGATCATTTAATATTAATTTGTATGGTCACTAAAATAGATTTTGATGATTTAACATTAATTTGTATGAAACTCATATTGATGTTTTGTAATGCCCTTTTTGAGACTTAGGTATTTGGATCGTAATAAGATAAATTGTCCTTGAAAATTGCAAAATATGGTTTAGAATTTTTGGGATTTGAACTAATTTTGTATGATAAACTAATCATACAAAATATAGAAAATAATTGTTTCGTTGTTTGCTCTAATCTCATATGGAGAAACACTTATTATCTTTATACTACTACTCTTAATCTTAAGAGATATGGGAGACAACATCGTACATAGAAGATAAAAAATAAAAATTGTTAAGTCATAAAAGTTGGAATTGTAACCATGTTTTTAATAAATAGATTAAATAAGGGAAGAGAGGCCCTCATCTCCCACTACGTACTTGTTGAGAAATTACAATGATTGACATAATAAGAGAGTTAAAATAAATATTGCCATGAAAAAATCACAATGTTTGCCTCCTAATCCGAAAAAGACAAAAAAAACTAAACAATTTAACAACTAGTTTGAAGTCTAAACAACCACAAAAGTAGAAAGAGTTTCAGAAGAGAAAACTATTAACTATAAAAAATAGCAAAAGTTACAAAACGATAGCTAAATTGAAAACTACTCTCCAACTCCAACTTGGAACAACAAAGCATCTCCTTACAAAATTGCATGGAAAAAATATTTGATTGTCAACCCAACAAACAAGAAGGCCATCAACAAATTTGTTATGCCTGTTATTTTAAAAACATTTTTGTTCCTTGCACTCGTTCTCAACACCACTACCATAACTTCAAAATGTGAACATTGTTGTATTAGGCACACTCCTTTAAAAACCATTATTTTCAACACTACTTATTTCACTAGATGGTTTCCAATATTATTTATATTTATAAGAAACCATTTTATTGTTTCAAAATCAATTAGACAAGTATCCCACAACTCTTTTTTAAATAAAGATTACATTTGTAAGTTTTACAAGATGCTGGGAATATTCAAGAGAGAAAACAAATTTATTTAAAGATTTACTTCCCTAAAATTAAAATCTTCTCCTAACTTTTAAAATCTAATAATATTATCTATTTTTTTTTGGTTTTGGTAGACAAAAAATATAACATTTAAATGAAATTGTATTTGAAAAGTATTTATATATAATTATAATTTTTAAACTTTATTTTATTTTTAATTTGAAAATTTACCTTTACTCTTGAAAAAAAAACATCTACAATTCAATTTAAACACATCCAACCTATTTTACTATTTCTTTTACTTACTTTCTTTCTAATAAGATATTTATTTAGTAACAATTTTTTGACCATATTATTTAATAACATATTTTTGGCCAAGAGTTACTTTGCAAACAATGATAATTTCAAAAAAGTAAAAACAAATATTTAATATTTTTTAACTATGCCAGAGCCCGAACCTTTGCCTCCACAAAACTCATTTTTCCAGCACCAAGGCAAACAGAAACAAAACCTTCGAAGTGAACTCTGAAACACTTTCAAAAGCAACTTAAGAAAATATTTAAAAAACCAAAGAAATAATTATTTATCTTCGGATAGCAGATAGCTAACTTTGCTTGGTCGAAAATGATATTACCCTTAGATATTAATTAATGATTTTACCCTTGTTTTCACATTTTCAAATGTGGTTGTTACTGAAAGTGTCAGAGGATATTATATGATTTCTTGGATTTTTCCAGCGGTATTTCGTTTCAGGGGAAGAAGTATTAGCCACCATTAAAGAAGAGAGGGGAAGAAGTATGAGTAATGTATTAACTTTACGTAATCTGTCCTCGCCTGTTGCCCAACTTAGCCATGGCCATAGCCCTCAGTGCTTCTTATCCCCACAATTGCCTATTTTTCAAACACACTTGCTGAGTGGGAGAAGGTTGGATTCAATTCACAAGGCATTATTATGTTCTAACAGGAGGAGAAGCAGAGTGTGCTGCGGGCCTTTATATGACAATGGCAGGGGTCTGACTCTGGATGCAATATATGCAAGATGTAAAAAGTGGGAATGGAAAGGTTATATGATTAACTACTTTGTTGGAGGAGAGGGACCCGCATTGCTGCTTGTTCATGGATTTGGTGCCTCCATTGGTCACTGGCGTAGGTACTCTTATTACTTTGTATCCTCTTTGACTAGTACGTGCAGATATTTTAAATACATGTATTTCAAGAGATATCAATTTCAAGGTTTTTAATTTGGAATTTTCACATACTACATTGTTTAATAATTTCATTATCTTCTTAGCTTGGGAAAAAAAGGGTTCCAAACTCTACTGTATTGCTAAGACATTATGATTTTTCTTTTAACTTCTCGAAGCAAAAAAAAAAAAAAAAAAAAAAAAGTCTAAGTGACGATCAAATAGAGGTAAAATTTAAGATCGAAATTGCCCTGTAACAATAAATAGATATCAAATTTAAGATTGAACATAATTGTGATCAATTCATTACATTACACTCAACCCCCCGCTGCCCATGTCATTTAAGATTGAAATTTAAGGTTGAACATAAACATCTTTCTCCTCTTTTACCTTCATCATTTTCAGAATTCCCCAAGCTTTCCAAACATGAAGTTGGGTGGGTTCTACCATCTTCACTTGGCTGCCCATGTATGGAAATCAGAGTATCCCTAGTATTTCTCTTGGCCATTGCAAGTGATCTTCCTAATGATTCTACACATGGAACAAACACATTAGTAAAAACAATGGTGTTTAATAACACTCTTTTGATTATCTTATCAAGCTCGATGATCATGAAGTGCATCCCTTCTTGATGCCTTGATTCTTCCTTGCAACTCTCTTTAACCTGGATGTCAAAAGATGTGTTCATGTCATTTTTGACATGGCTGTAACAAGTTATTTCTCCCTTCAATCTTCCCCTGATAGTAGCTGGAAATCCACTTATACATGTGTGAGCCACTCCCATGGTGTTGAGGTGTAAGAGGCACGCCTTTTTAGAGTCCATACTCACCATGGTGACAAAAAACCTCAAGAAGAACAAACTGAAAATACTAAAAACAACAGTTACTATGATCCTGGGACTATGATAACCCTTGCTTATTTCCTTCTTTATGTTGGCCCAATTTGTATTCTTTGTCTCACCCCATGACATAATAGCAACATTACTCTTGTAGAGCTCACTTAGATCCAATTTCCATGATGGATACTTGTCATGCTCATTCCTTGAATTTACTTGGAAGAATTTTCTTCCCCATTGAGTGTCATTCACCTCAACCTTAGTGATAGCACAAGGTTTGCAACCAAGATAATGAAAGAGCCAAGTATGAGAAGTCAATGAGCCCTTACCAAAATGATAATTCAATTGCTTACCCATACACAAATCTGACTTTCCTTCTTCCAAATGCAAAATGAAATCTTCTTTCTTTTTATTTGGTATTACTTCTTCAAAGGACCCCCTTGCCTTGTCTAATCTTGTTGGGACTTGTGCTTCCTTTCCAAATGTTAATTGTTTCTTCCAAGCTTCCTTTTGAAATCTGAAATTAGGCAAAGAAAATGGTCTATGATAAGAAACAATGCAATTTTTTTTTTCATGACATACCTTTCTATTATGGTTTTCTTATCCATATCCTAGCTTTCTTCTTGATCTTTTGGTTGCTCATGAAGTTGTTGAACAACTTCTCTTTGCTTTACCTTTGGAAGTTTTGATTTTTCTGCTACTTCCACCTTAGTGCCTACCATTTGCAACCCCATTGGTTGCTTCATAACTTGTTGAAAAGCTTCACTAGGTTGCCCTTGAATTTCTGGTCTTTGCGGCTCAGAAAGTTCGCTCATTGATTGCCCTTTAGTTAGCTGAAACAACTCTTCTTGCTGCTCTAAATTTTCAGGTTTGTGAGGCTCAAAAAATTCCACACTTGGCTGCCCCAAGATGCTTGATTTTTCTTCCTTGATGTCTTCTACTTGCAGCCCTTCTTGTTGTTCGTTAGCTTCTTGGAAACCCTCGCTTGGCTGCCCCTGAATTTTTTGTTCTTGTGGCTCAGAAAATTCAGTCATTGGCTGTCCCAAAGACTCCCCTTTTTGAAGCTCATCACTTGCATCAATAAGTTGTCTTTCAATTTTAGAATTTTGGCTCCCAATATGCGCCTTGCCAAAATGCCTAATGAGCCTTTCTCCAAGCTCCTCATATGTATCAATGACATTATGCCTTTGTGTCTTCATTTCCATATGCCACCAATCATGGGCAGCTCCTTCCAAATGCTTAATAACAAAGGTTAAAGCCTCCTTTTCTTCCCTAGGGTGCAAAACAAGGTATGTGTTTACCTTGTCTACTCATGCCCTCATTGGTGTGTTCGGATCCCTATCAAAAGTAGGAAGAACAGTCTTCCCCAAGTCATCTTGCATATCTTTTGGGCTGTTCCTTCCTTTCTTGGATCCCCCTTTACCTTGCTTCCATGTTACAAACTCCTTGAAACTCACTAACCTCCCGAGTTGGGGTTTATGTGCCATGTATTCATTATAATACTCCATCAAATCCCAACGAATAAAGGGTTGTTCCTCTATTTGAAGGGGCTGGTCCCCGTTCATGTCCTTCACTATTTGTAGGAATTCACTCATTACTTCCTCCATCCGCTCTTGTGCTCGATACCTCCTCTCGAACCTAGCTCTATCCATGTCACTGTTTGACATGAAACCCTTGTTGTCCCATAGCTGGCCAAGAAATGGCTCTGATACCACTGTAATGTCCACTTTTCAAGATATTTTCTGAATTTTGAAATTTATTGCAAACCCTAGATAAAAATTAGTTTTTCAATTTCTCCAATAGCAAACTTTAGTTGAATTGAACCCTTCAAAAATAACACAAAATCAGGATAAACCCAACGCACCAATTGGGGTTTTCAACGAACAATTTTTGTCCTTCAACAATATGAAATTGCCCTCAAACCCTAGGTGTCCCAATTTGAAATATTTAATTTATTTTATGGTTGATTTATCATGCAACAACACTTCATGGAACCTTCATAGATTGCACCAAAATGATTAAATAAATATGCAGAATTTATTATGATTTTAATAAATAAATTTGAGGTCCAAATGTCCTCCAAAACCCTCACAAAACTCAGAAATAAATTTAAGAATAATATAGAAAATTCAGAATAGTATTTGGGCACAAAATAGCCCTCCAAACCTCAACTGTTCACAGTTAAACTATTCTAAAGTCAACTTTGTTCGAATTAAACATCCATTTCATATTTCATGATCTATTTCAAATCAAGTACAAACTTGATTCAAACTAACCTAAAAAAGGTCACACCCAAATCAATTTAACTTTGATCAAGGTCCATCAATTCCAATTCAAATCATTTACATCATATCTTTATCTTTCCATTCAATCTCTTACACCTATCGGTTGGGAATGACAAAGTCATAACATCCATCCTTTCTTTCATTTGAATCTAATCCAACATCAAAATCTAGTCTGAGATTAAATCACATCTGATCAAGTCTTCCCTGTTGGGGGCTAATCTCAATCAAATCTAGTCACGTCAATTATTCCCTACTTGGGTCCATGGTTGGACGTACAATCCTTGATAAAGAGCTAGTTTCAGTTGTAACCCTAAACTCCCTTGACTGCTTTGAGGTGTTCGTGGCTGCCCTTTCAAATGCCAGACCTGAAATATCTGATAAATCTGCTGCCATTCCATTTTGGGGACTGAAAATTGATGTAAATAACCTCTCAAAGAAAGATTCCATGAAATGATCTTGATTTAATTTATTTTCTGGTTTAAGGCAAGCATCCACATTCTCCTTTAATTCCTGATTCTTAATGGTATGGTTAGTGAAAGTAAGTTCCTTAAGAATCGTTCCAAGACTTTGATTTCTAATGGTCCTAATATTATGGCAACCTGTACCACTCCATATAGAGCGCAAATCATCTTGTAAATTAGCTGGAAACAAGCTGCAACAGCCACAACCACCTGTACTTTCATCCAAATCGAGATTATATGTGTAAAAATATTTGTTTCCTCCAAGTGGAACCCTTTGCTCATATCATTCAATGATGAAACCTCCTCAAACTTACCGCTGTTCATGCATGATAGCAACAACACTTGATCTGAATTTATCAAGTCCATCAATGTGAATGTGGTATAGCAGCTGCACAACTGAAATTCCTTCTTGCATGCCTCATCTATCCCAGGCATTATCCCCCTAAATGCAATCTTATAGCTACTCGTGAAAGACATCATCATTCTGAAGCATGAATTTACCAAAATGGTGGGTGGGAATATAGTGTTGATGTTGAAGGAGCAGCTTCGGGCTCTCACTTCCAGCCCAACGTCTGGGACTTTTGGTGGAGGCCGACAGGGAGATTGAAGTGATGTGTCTCTTTGTCAACAGAGAGATTGAAGTGATGTGTCTCTTTGTCAACAGGGAGATTGAAGAGATGTGTCTCTTTCCTCTCACTTGTATATATAATGATTCCTCATTGTTCAAGATAGAGATATATTCAATCACAAGTATAATTTATAAAGAAAGAGCAGACTTAAAAAGAGTAAATCAGATTTATCTTGTTGTGTTCATTATTCATTGTGTTGCAATTTCTGATTGTTTCAATTCTGATCATAAAACTAACATGGTATCAGAGCGGGTTTGAAGAAGATCGTGATCAGACTTGTTATTGCAGCAATACTCTCCATTGTTCTTTATATCTCTTGTCTATCCCTATTTTAGTCAAGATGGTGAACAGTCTTAAAATTGAGGATAGACTCGAAGGAGCATCCAACTTCACATCATGGAGGTTTAGATTCATGCTCACCTTGGAAGAAAATGACTTGGCTGAGTTTGTGGAAACCAAAGTTCCCGAACCATTGGAGGAAGAAGAGAAGTTGCAGTGGAAAAAGAAAGACATCAAGGCGAAGAAGATATTGGTTGACTTCGTTAAAGATCATATTGTTCTGATTGTCTCCAAGTTGAAGACGGCAAGGGACATGTTTAAAACCTTGGAGGAGATGTACGAAATCAACAACACCAGCCGGGCTCTTGCACTGAAGCAACAACTACATCATGTGAAAATGGCGAAAGGAGAAACAGTTATTGCTTACTTTATGAAGATTTCAGAATTAAGAAATCAACTCTCTACAATTGGTCATGTAGTTGATGACAAAGACTTGACCATGCTTGCTCTCAATGGCCTTCCTTCATCATGGGAATCCTACATTCAAGGAATCAGTGCAAGATCAAAACTTCCCAAGTTTGATCGATTGAGGGTAGATTGCATTCAAGAAGAGTCTAGATTGGTCGCTAGAGGAATTGGTCAAAGCTCTACCAATGAAGACATTCATGTCCTTGCCTCTCAATCATTTAAGAAGAAAAGAAAGAATGAGAAGAAAGGATTCTTCAAGAGGAACAGAGATAATGGAACTGATGGTGCTCTTGCTTTCAAGAAGAAGAGGGACCTCTCCAAAATCCAATGCTTTAGGTGTGACAAGTATGGTCACATTGCCAAACATTGTCCCTCCAGGCCTAAGCAACAAGCCACCATTGCAGATGTTGATGATGCCTCTCCTCAGAAGGAAAAGTGTGAATATTTGTTCTATTCGGCATTATCAAGCAATGTACCTACCGACACCAACACTTGGCTGATTGATAGTGGTGCATCTCGACACATCACTGGTTTTAAGAAGCATTTATCAAACTTGATGGAGAGAAATTCTAGTGAACAAGTTATCATTGGAGATGATGCTAGCTATTCAGTGAAAGGGATTGGAATCTCTACTCTCCACTTAAAATCCGACATTACTCTAAGGTTAAGTGATGTTCTCTATGTTCCAGGCATCAAACGAAATCTGGTTTCCATTTCAGCCTTGGAAGACAAGGGTTATCAAGTTGCCTTCTCCGAAGGCAAAGTTCTTGTGTGGATGAAGAATTCCAACTTCAAAACTGCTCGAATAATTGGAGTTAGACATGAGAGCCTCTATAGGCTAATCACTTGTCCACTTCAGGCATTAGTACATGATTCTTCAAGCTTGTGTGATCTTTAGCATAGAAGATTGGCTCACCTACACTTTCGAGTTCTACCTATCATGGAGAAGATGGTCATGGGTCTTCCAAAATTCAACCAGGAGCATGAAGGTACTTGCAAAGGCTGTGCCATGGGTAAGAATACTAAAAGACCATTTTATAGCAGAGAAAGTAGATCTAAATGTATTCTAGATCTCATTCATTCTGATTTATGTGGTCCAATGTCTGTTGCTTCTTTGAGTGGTTTCTTGTATTACATTATTTTTATTGATGACCACTCTAGAAAGACTTGGATTTATTTCTTGAAATCTAAATAATCTAAAGAAGTACTTGAGAGGTTCAAAGAGTTTAAAGCTCAGGTAGAGAACTTATCTGGGAAGAGGATCAAAGTTCTGAGATCTGACAATGGAGGGGAGTACACCTTTGATGAATTTCGTAACTTTTGCATTGAAACAGGTATTAAGAGGAAGTTTTGTGTTCCTTACAACCCTCAACAGAATGGTGTTGCAGAAAGGAAGAATAGATCTATTGTAGACGCTGCCAAAGCTATGATTCATGACCAAGATCTGCAAATCTTCCTTTGCGCTGAAGCATCTAAGACAGCTGTTTATGTTCAGAATAGAAGCCCTCACCGCATTTTAGAGAACATGACTCCCGAAAAAGCTTTCGCAGGGGTGAAGCCGGAAGTAAGTAAATTGAGGATCTTTGGTTGTCCAGTGTATTTTAACATACCAAAAGATAAAAGGACTAAGTTGAATCCTTGTGGCAAGAAGGGAATAATTGTAGGCTATAGTGAAACTTCAAAAGCCTATAGAATTTACATTCCAGGTCAAAAGTTGATTGAGATCAGTAGGGATGTTACATTTGAAGAGGATGTTGCATTCAAAAGATCTAAGAGCATTCATATGGAGATAGATAATGAAGACCAAGAGTCTCCTCAGGATATGGAAGTTGACCATACTCCTGAGATTCAGAGGGAGGTTTTTGATTCAAAAGAAGATCATGTTCCAGTTAAGCCTTTGGAACCAACTGATGGACCTAGTGACATTGTTATAGTACGAAAAAGGCCTCGGTGGACTCAAGAAAACATGCAAGAGGCAGGAAAATATACAGCTCCCCGAAGATCTCTTAGAGAAAGCAAGAGACCTCATAAGTTCTCAGATTATGTGTTATTAATGAGTCAAATTATTGAGTCTGAGCCTTCTAGTGTTAAGGAAGCTACTAGTCAACAAGTATGGAGAGATGCTATCGCTGAAGAGTATCAATCCATCCTCAAGAATGATGTTTGGGATATCGTACCTAGACCTAAAGGAAAATCTGTTGTTTCTTCTAAGTGGCTCTTCAAAATCAAGCATGCAGCTGATGGAAGCATTGAGAAGCACAAGGCTAGGTTTGTGGCTAGAGGATTCTCTCAGAAAGAGGGAGTAGATTATGAGGAAACCTTTGCTCCAGTTGCTCATTATACATCCGTCAGAACCATCATTGCTATTGCAGCATTTAAAGGATGGAAATTACACCAAATGGATGTGAAGACAACATTTCTAAATGGTGTAATCGAGGAAGAGGTATATATTGAGCAACCTGATCGTTTTGAGGTTCATGGGAAGGAGTCTTATGTTTGCAAGCTGAAGAAGGCTTTGTATGGCCTTAAGCAGGCTCCTCGTGCTTGGTACGAAAGAATTGATCGATACTTGATGAGCTTGGATTTATCTAAGAATGATGCTGATTCAAACCTATACTTCAAGCTAATTGATGGCAAAGCATTAATCTTGGTTCTCTATGTTGATGATCTTATTACCGGAGAAGATCACCTCATTTTCAAATGTAAGGAGTTAGCTTCAGAATTTGAAATGAAGGATCTTGATCTCTTACATTACTTCCTTGGTTTAGAAGTATGGCAGAAACCAGATGAGATCATTCTAAGTCAAGGGAAGTATTCTATTGACATATTGAAGAGATTTGGTATGAGAAATTGCAAACCGATGTCTACACCGATGGAGTCAAATTTGTTGAAGTTAAAAGAGGCTGCAACTAGTTCAAATCTGGTGGATCCGAGCATGTATAGACAAATGATTGGTTCATTGATGTATCTAGTTAATACTAGACCAGATATTTGCTATGCAGTGATTGCACTTAGTCAGTTCATGTGTGAACCAAGGCAAATACATCTAGTTGCAGTGAAGCATATCCTAAGATACTTGCGTGGCACAGTTGGATATGGCTTGAGATATTCTTCTAGTGTAGATTTGAAACTACATGGATATACTTATTCTGATTGGGCAGGATGTGTCTCTGATCGGAAGAGTACCTCTGGATGGTGCTTCAGTTTGGGATCTGCTATGATTTCCTGGTGCAGCAAGAAACAGTCATTTGTAGCATTGAGTATAGCAGAGGCAGAGTATATTGCAGCTTGTATGGTAGCTCGGGAAGCAGTATGGCTTCGTAAGCTCCTTGCAAGATTGTTTGAACAATCAATGGAGCCTACAATCATTCATTGTGATAACCAGAGCTGTGTGAATATTTCCGTCAATCCAGTGTTTCATGATAGAACCAAGCATGTTGAGATCAAATACCATTATATCAGAGATATGGTATTGAGGAAAGCTATTGAGTTGAGGTATATCAGCACTAATGAGCAGACGACAGACATTCTCACCACGCCTCTCTCCAAGTTAAAGTTTGTGTACTTTTGAGATAAGCTTGGTATAGTGGAGAATACAGCCTTAACTGAGAAAGAGTCTCAGTATCAGTAATCCCTTAATAATGAGTTCTCTGTGAGAGATGTTTGAGGTGAAATCCCTTGATAACGAGTTCTTCTCTGTGAGAGAAGTTCGAGGTGAAATCCCTTGATTCCACACTCTAAGAGAGCCATGATGGATGTCATCCATTGTGGTTGACATCCCGATGAGGTGATATGTCTTATGTAGCTGGAAGTATCCTCCCTAGCTGAGAGGGAGTGTTGATGTTGAAGGAGCAGCTTCGGGCTCCCACTTCCAGCCCAACGTCTTGGACTTTTGGTGGAGGCCGACAGGGAGATTGAAGTGATGTGTCTCTTTGTCAATAGGGAGATTGAAGAGATGTGTCTCCTTCCTCTCACTTGTATATATAATGATTCCTCATTGTTCAAGATAGAGATATATTCGATCACAAGTATAATTTATAAAGAAAGAGCAGACTTATAAAGAGTAAATCAGATTTATCTTGTTGTGTTCATTATTCATAGTGTTGCAATTTCTGATCATAAAACTAACATATAGTACCTTGGCTGCAAATCCAAGTCCCTTTATACATCAAAGAAAGAGCAGACTTATAAAGAGTAAATCAGATTTATCTTGTTGTGTTCATTATTCATTGTGTTGCAATTTCTGATCATAAAAGTAACATATAGTACCTTGGCTGCAAATCCAAGTCTCTTTATACATCATCAAAATTGTAAGGGCTGGAAAAATCTCAAATGTCGGCTGATTTTCAACACTCCGTTTAAGGAAAGGAATACAAAAACTAAGCCCAAGGTCTTGGGTGCGTATGAGAACATCTTGCTGAGAAAGTTCAGCTTGTGATCACAAGGTTCTCAAAGCAATTTTCTCATCTGTGGGTCTAATTTCTGATGCTTCCACCTCACTGTTTTGTTCCCTTGTTCTACTAAAGCCAAGATCTCTTAAAACGTTGCCAAACAAAATGGATTTAAAGGGTTTCCATCACTACATACCTCATCTCGGTTCCTTAATGCTAGCTTTGATATATTCGACCTTTCATCCATGATTAGCTTGCCCAACACCCATGGATCAGTGCCAACAATTAACAAGTTCATACTCCTTCCCTTACTTGAATTGTGTCCTAGAATCTCAATGCCATGCTGCCCAAACATTGGAGTGATTTTCATGCACCGGATGGTGAGCTTATCAGCAATAATGATATTGGAATTAGAAACTCTACTCTTTCTAGATTCCAAGATATCACCCGGATCGAATATGCAACAACAATTTCGAGCTTGAATCACAAAATATATATGCCCTATGCTGCAACTTGTATCTTTCACCCTATCACCCTTCTTAGCATGTTTTCCATGATGACCGGGATCTTAAATGGCATACCTGTAAGCAACAAATCTGAAATATTTTTATACCTTAGGCTGTGATCGAAGTGTTCATCCACCTTTCCCAGAAGAAGATTGGTTGGGATGTCTTCAACACCTCCCACCTTGGGATTCAGAATTACCTCCTTAAATGCATGCTTATCAGCTGAATTCTGAATTGTTCCATTGTTGCTCTCTTTGATTCCTTGTACATCCCATTGTGGCTTCTTAGGATAATTTAGAACCCAAGGTTCTACCTTCATCCCTTTACCAATCTCTGAATGATGGCAAAGTTGTAATAGATCTTTGTTGTCCCCACTATAACCGGAATTGAAATTATAAGGATGTTGACCCTCTTGACAACAATCCGGAACTACATTAGTATGGAGCACTGAATATGGGGCATGACCATCATTCCATAGGCTGCAATTAGAATGCTCATCTCCTTTGGTTGAAGTAGGAGCCTTTGATAGATTTGCCTCCACACTATTAATCTTGTCAAGTACCTTCCCAAAGCTGCCCTGAAAATCCATCTTGTATGGCAATGGCTCAATGATTGGAATGCTCAGAAAATGGATAGGGGCTTCTTGGAAAAGATCATCTTTCCATTTGGTGCCCTACATCTTATCCTCATTGTTAAACTGATTCTCATGATGATCAAAATATTGTAAGGACATAGTATGATGGTGATACAATAAATCCTTGCTATGAAGATAATCAAATTGCTTACCCTTCTTTTTAAATTCCTTTAGGTGTTGTCTTGTTTGAATGGCTATCAACTTTGCCTCTCACGCTTCTTAGCCAATCATCACACCTCTTTTGGGTCCTTGTCACATCTTTTGTGCTTGCTTGCAAGGTAGTTGGTTTCCTTTCAACCCTAAGATCCACTTTTGTTGTTGATGGTGGATCATTAAATTTTGCTTCGCATATGTAATTTATGCCTTTCTTTTCTACTGAACTCTTAGGGCAATGAGCCAATGGCGTTTCTTTTTTCAAAATTTCTTCCTTGGCTTCCTCATTCCTTTGCTCCTTTGTAGGGTTTTAAAATTCAGACCTTGACTTTTCCGTTTTCTTTTCTTCTACCCATGCCCTTAGCTTCTTTGAATGTTCTTGCATAGCTTGCAACAACTCTAACATGGATTCTTCCATTGTTCTTGAAATAGCCCTCTGAACAAAATACTGAATTCTGGAAATCAAATATGAAATTCTGGAAATTTCTATTTTTTAAATTTCTTTAACAAATTAATTCAATTCAAAAACTTCATAACATACTGATAACCTTCTTGAATGAACAAACAATCAGTCAATTTAATTCCTTTATTCAGTATTTGAAAGGATGGATAACAAAACAAATGAAAGTCTGAATTTTTCCTAATAAAAGTTCAAACCCTAGCCCTTAGTTGATACCTAAAAGTTGTAATTACAGAAATAGGACTGAATACCGATTATGTTTTCTGAATTTCCTCAGAGTCCTGCTCAAGTACAGGTCTGTACTTTATTTCTAAGCTTGAACAGCAATTCAATGGTCGTTGTAGGTGTCCCTATGCTAGAACAACGTGCATGCATGGTTCATGATGGAAACTAAAGTGACTCTATTTACCCATCTGAAGATTGAAGGTTTTCGTCTTCTACGGGTGAAAGTCAAGCAAACTACTCCGTAATATCTTCAAATCACTGCCAACAACAAATCGTAGCCAAGGATCTCGTTGCTAACAACAAATCAATGTCAACAGTGAATCACAGTTTTTCAAGGCAAATCGCAGCACCCACAGGAAATCCATACAGCATTCCAAAGACATCAATGCAGCACTCAAAGAAGAGATCGCTCGTCATGAGGAGATCGTTGGTCCATCTTCTGGGAGATTGCTGGTCATATGGAGATCACTGGTCATAACCAACAGGGCTGCAATGTAAAAGGAGCGCTACACCTACAAGGAGATCGCAGCATTACAAGACAAAGCACATCAATCTTTAGGCATTAATTAATTAATTAATTCATTCATTTGTTATCAGCAGCCTTCATTTAAAGGAAGTGACACCACTTTTAGAAGAGACACATCCCTTGGTGAGGGGTTATGAAGATATTTATATCCAGCCATTGATGGAAGAGGGGAATCATAAAAAAACCATTCATATATTAAACATTAAAACCTTGTACAAGCGTAATGCTTTACAATGGTAATTAAGGACGAAAACCCTTAAATGTAAAATTGGGTGCAAGGACGAAAACCATTGTCATCTCAACCCAAAGACGAAAACCCTTGTAGAATTATAATTTATTATTCAAGATCCAAAAACTCTATATTAAAGTCAATATAATTATTTACATTATTATTTCAATTATATGATCTATATTTTATTTAAACGGAATTATGGGAAATCCAAATTCTTGTAAAATATTCCAATTTGGGATATTACAGTGGTATCAGAGCTTTCCATCCTGCTAGCTTGTGGAATAAAAGAAGAAATTAAACTAAAGAGGGAACTCAACCAATAGGAGAAATGGGAATTGATGTTACGCGGTGGGATAAATTTATCCAAGGCCAAGAACAATTGGTAAACACAATGGCACAAATGGCCGTTACCATAAAAATGATGATTGATTTCAATACACAAAAAACACTAAAAATGCCATCTGTTCTTCATTTGAAGAAAACTGATCATGTACCTCCATGGAATCCATCATTTCATTCTGACCATGACAATTCTGATATGTTGGATGACAATGAATGCAGACATCACAAGCCATACAACACTGATAGCTTCAGTTTGCAGGTACAAGAAGTCACAAAAAACAGGTTGTGGAAGACCATGCAATGGCTGCTAAGATAAAGTCACGTATTTCACCCTCTCCCACTTCCTCCAAGAAGATTTTACCCCCTATTCCTTCCAAATCTTCAGGTTCATTAAGAAATTCACCACGAGTAGGCGTTTGCAGTTTTGATCATACTTCTAGTTCACCCAAAAATGATAAAGCATTTAACAAGTATGAGAAGGAACGTCTTGATAAGGAAACATTTTGTGAACAACAAGAGGGCCAAAGTTTGTCTACACCATTTTGCTCGCCAACCAGAAAAGACGTGGTAGTAAATCCTATTGATGAAATAAAATTTGCAGATCAGATTTCCTGTAACAAAAGACGAGGCCTTGCGGGTAAGGATGGCATTAGGTTCAAGTTATCTCGACCTAAGCTATACCATGAAAGAAGTTATGGACATGAAGAAGATGTCGAAAAAGAAACAGACTCGCCAGATTCAAAATTAGTAAGATCTGAGTGTGTGGATAATGGTCTTTCTAAAGTAGCAATGATGTATCAAAGAGATACAAAAGAATGCTTTCAAAACTTAGGGAAAAGATCCAATTCTGAAGGAATTACAAATTTATCAGACTTGATGCTCATGGGTTTTCCAAATTGTGAAAATTCTTATTTCTTACTAATACAGTTGGATATGGATTTCAAGCCTCTTTTTACCATGTTGGAGTCCAAGCAAGAATCAACTAGTCGATTTGGTCTGTTGACTGGTCCTATCCACATTTTTCGCTTTAACAAGATGGACATTGGAAGAATGCAAATGGTGGAAGATGAGATGAATTTGAGTCTTTTAGATAGTGAAAGGTCGTTTCTGGCGAAAGAGATAATTGGAGGTTTAGATTTACTTTCAGAATTAGGACCTACTTTCGATGCATTTACAGATTCTATCATTCAGAGACAAAGGTATTTGTTGTTAGGATTTTCATCTTTAGCAGATGATGTATTTGAGTTTGACAAGGGAATGCCATTATCTCGGTATTTACCAAAGCAGATTAATTAATTGTCCTCAATTGAACCCTCACCACTAAGTCATCTAGGTGTTGTACAAGGTATTCAACAAGGAGGGAGGTTTGGTATGTCATCTACATGGACTGGATCCAACCTCCTAGTTGGTGGACACAATTACGGAATAAATACAACCATACCCAGCCCCGTAAGAAGCCAATCCTTTCATAAACTGTCATCCACAAAGAAGTATTCTGACCAAGAGCTCACTTTGTCAAAGTCTTTCTTGCATCTAGGAGGCACCACAATTTATCCTACAATAGATAAAGATCATCTAAGAAAAACAATGGATTCTCTGAAGGATGGGTTTCCATCGCATTCTAGTAATCGGCTAACTCGTGTAGCTTCTTCACTTAGAATTTCTCAAGCGCACAGGAGTCCCATTCAACATTCAAGGTTTTCTCTTGTTAATGGCCCCCTTTTTGGTATAAACTTGCTTAAGTCCTTAGCCTCAAATTGTTCCTAAAAAGGCTAAGGGAAGAAGAGAAAAATGGGGCATTTGAGGACTTTAAAAGCATTTAATAGAAAAGAACTTTATAATCTAATTTCCACTTGAGTTGGGGTCTTTTTGAGGGTCATGGGCACTTAAAGCCTAAAGTGTTTTTATAAGGAAGCTTTATATAATATTTTTTTTAAAGAAAAAAGTAAACTCTCCCTCTTTATTTTGGACACCACACTTGGAGGAGAGATATAAAAGGAAAGGGAAAGCTCATTTGAAAAGGTTATGCATTTTTTATATTGAAATGAACGAGTGACTTGAAGATGAAAACATTCAAGTGCGCAAAGGAGTTTGGGGACGAAACCTCCATTCTTCCACATAGGGCAGCTCTATTCAAGGATCGTAATTGCACTTCAATTTTGCATAGTTGTATGCAAGTGGATCTACAAAGGTGTTTTTGGACACCACCTTCATCAAGGAATTATTACAAACCCTTTGGAGAGCTAGAAATTCATAATTTGTAGGTCAAAGAGGTGGGCGAACTTAGTTGAGGAGCTTGTTGAGTTTGGAGGCCATCCCAAAGGTGGCGACTTGCTTTGAGAGGGTGGTGACTCCTCTCAAAGAGGGAAAATTTGTCTATGGAACCCTCTTCTAGGGTCAAGGTAATTTTTATAATTTATTCCACAACTAGAGGGTGGCGACTCCTCTCAAAGAGGGAAAATTTGTCTATGGAACCCTCTTCTAGGGTCAAGGTAGTTTTTATAATTTATTCCAGCTATTGGTGAGTTGTGGGTCAAATTGCAGGTTTGGAAGGTCAATCTGTGTCCTAGGAATATTCAGGAGTTTAATATATTTTTTGGCAACTTAGGCGACTTGATTGGAGAGATCTGGGAGGTGTTTAGAAGGGAAAATTCTAAGAAATAAATATCAGATTTATTTTCCTAATTTTTTTAAGTATGACGACTCATTTGTGGATGTTTTTGAGGTGTTTCATGAGTGGAAAACACAATTGTACTTTCACATAAAAATCAGATTATTTGCAGGGGTATTTTCAGCCACTTCGTCAATTTATCTTGGTCAAAAAAGGTACCTTGCTTTTAGTTTATTTTCAGCTATTTGTGAAACTATTTTTAGCATGCGCTGCTTGAAAATTCTATAAATTTTCTAGATAGGGTTTGCTGGTTTGTGGAGTAGATTTTCAGTTAATTGGCAATTTTTATTCAAGGGTTTGTTGGAAAACCCCAACTAGGTCTAATTGTCCCATTTGGGGACATTACAGTGGTATCAAAGCCATATCTTGGCTATATGTGGGATTCAAGGTTTACATCAAACAGTAATATGGACAAAGGAAGGATTGAAGGTATTACACAAGCCCACGATCATGGGAATCAACCCCTTAGGATGGAGGACCAGCTTTTAGTTCGTTGGGATTTAATGGAGGATTATAATGAGAACTTGACACTTGCACCTCAGTACAGGAGCGAAAAGAGCTTCGAAGATTGGCTAGGTTTGAGATATGGCAAGAGGCACTATGGTAACGTAATTATACAGGATGACTTGGGGAAGATAGTTCTTCGAACTTTTGCTGGTGATCCAGGTATTCTGGTAAGAGCTTGGATGGACAAGATGAGTACCTTGATTTGAGGCCTAGAGGTTGAAGGAAAGCATTAATTTTTGTCATCCAACATTTGGATGGAGTTTCCCATGAATGATGGCATCATGGACGGGAAGCACAAGGGCACAACACCATTGGGACACATGAGGAATTATTGGAAAGAATCGTTGATGAGTTTGGTAAGAAAGTGGAGCCATCAAAACCAAAATCACTAAGGGCACCTAGCAGAGGTTTCCAATTGGATGAAAGGCAACCCTTAAAACAATTAACCAAGCCTAATTTCCAATTGCACCAGGGGCAGCCACTCCACAAGCTTGTTAAAAACCAAAATTCAGTCAATCATAGGCCCCTTGTAATGGGCGATCAACTGGAAATTAAATCAGATAATTCAAGGAAATGGAAGGCATGTAAGGCTGAATTCGAAGGCCAGCCACCAAGTGAAGGGCTTTTAAAGTTTGGGCACCAAAATTCAGTCAAATGTGGGCCCATTGTGATGGATAATCAGCTGAAATTGAAATCAGAAAATTTAGAGAAACTAAAGGTATTTGAAATGGGAATAGAAGGGCAGCCACCAAAGGAAAGACAATCAGAAAATTGGGAGCAAAGAAATGAACATATGAAGATAAACTAAACTGAAATTGAAGGACAATTATAAAAAAGAAAAGAGGACAGCCAGTAGGTGACAAAGAAAGAGATGATTGCTACCCTATCTAGTGCTACTAGACGCCATGTCTTCCGTGTGAAAGGAACTGTTAGAGGTAAAAGGGTAAATGTGTCAATGGATAATGGAGCCACTCACAATTTTTTAGATGCTAAAATGGTTGCAAGACATACGCTGCCCACCAAGGAAAATGGTGGACTTAAGGTAACCATGGGGGATGGCTCCTCCATACCATGCATTTCCAACACCTTGGAATTAAAACTCACCATGGGTGAATATACTTTTGAAGGAGAGTTCAATGTGATAGACCATGAAGAGATAGATAGTGTGCTTGGAGCCCAATGGTTTCAATCCATTGGTGAGTACACTCATAATTTACAAGAATCAAAACTGAAATTTATGGCAGCCAACAAGGAAATTGTTCTCAATGGGTTAAGTAATGGGACACCCATGTTGGTGACCTCCAAAAGGATGGATGAACCAAAAGAGATGAACTCTAAACACACCATGGAAAAAGGATCAAGTGGGGTAGCCACGTGATAAAAAGCAAGTCATGCAAGAGGAAGGAAATAAGAGTAGAACAAAACTTCATGAGGACTCACATGAAGGAAGCCATAAAAATTCAAATAAGGGAAGTGAACACATTATGAAAACACTCTCTATGCCAAGGAAAGGAGAGGAAAATATACTCAACCCAGAAGAGGAAAATTGTGCCCTTTTGTCAAGGACACAAGCAAGGTGTAATGATTGGATGAGGAGGACAAAGCAAGCAAAGATGATAACCTTCCTAGCTAGGCAACACCTAAGGAAGTTCAAAGAGGAAGGTGAATCCCTTAAACATCTAATAATCATGCCAAAGATAAAGGGAAATCAATATTACACATTGATGAAGGGAAATCAGTGAACAAGGTCTTGTTGTCAACCTAGAGTTGCACCCTGAAATGAAGACGTGCTGAAATGGTTAATCCTCTCTCCAGTTGAAACAATGGGATCTTCTCACGAAGGTGGGTGCCTCAATGGTGAGAAGAACCTCCAGAGAAGGCTGGTTCATGTAAGCTGTATCAATGCGGATCTCTACTCTGTGCTGCGAATCTACCATTGAAAAAAGGAGAAAGAAACTTGAAAGGAAAATCCTACCTAATGACGATGATACACCAAAATGTTGATCCACTCTACTTGGAACCTTGAACACTGAATCAAACAAGGGAAAAGGAAGACCTTTGATTTCAATTGATCACTATGCATAAGTATTTCATGAGAATGTTCGATCCAATGACAAAAACGTGAGAGAAAATGGAGAGGTCTGATACAAAACACTTTGCAGCCACCTAACATCCACTTACAGCTTCAACAAAAGACATATAAAACACTGAACATGACCTACATAACATGATGAGCTAGCAACTAGGTACGAATCAGAATTTAGGAAGGGAGAGAAATCCACCACGTATGCAAATTGTTGAATGAATCTACACTATGCCAGCACTTGAAATCTGAAAGTACAATCCTTCTATTGATTGAAGAGGTTACACAACTCACCAATGGCAGAGTCTGGTCTTGCCAAGAGAGATGATTTTTACAAGGCTGAAAAGCCATTAATATAGAAATTTACAAGCCAAGAGATTGGCATTGAAAAAAGAAAAAGAAGTTAACTCTTCATTAGCCCAAGTCCAAATTGCATTGCATGGATCTTCCAAATTTGTCTTTCCTTGGCTTAAACCTGGCTGTCTTGCATGAAGAATCCTTGGCATTGAAAAAGAAGAAGACAAGCTTTGGATGCATGACACCTACGAATAGATGTCTTGACCTGAAAACTAGTCAACTTCAAAACAAGAGTAGTCGAATTCACTCGAACTGTTGAAACGTTTGAAAGTCTCCCCTTTGCATGAAATCAATGTAAATGCCAAATTAAGAATTACGTTTGAACCGCTGAAACGTTTTGAGCAAACGAGAGTGTGTGCATGGAATCTTTGGTTGTTTGAAACGTTCAATGCTTTGCTCGTTATCATGCAAGACAACTCTATTTTCAGAACTGAAGCGTGCTCGCTTTTTTAAACGCGTTCACTTTGTTGGAGTCACTCACGTTAGTTTGTGCATGATCTTTGTTTATTCTGCCTTTGTCTTTATTCTACGTTTGTTTTATTTGTTGTTCATGCTTATGTCCATGTTCAGTTTTGATTTAATCTTTGATCATGCCTCTATTTCTGCGTTTGTCTTTCTTCTTGTTCAGTTCTGGCTTAGTCTTGTTTGTGCTTACGTCTTTGTTCATGCTATTGATCATGCTTAGTTCTACTTTAATCTTTGCTCATGCCTTTATTTCTGCATTTGTCTTTCTTCTTGTTCAGTTCTGGCTCAGTCCTGTTTGTGCTTACGTCTCTGTTCATGCTATTGATCATGCTCAGTTCACTTTGTGTTTTTTTTGGCTTTTCTTGTGTTGTGCTTTAATTCGGGAATCGGGAGTTATTTTAGCTTTCGTCCTTCAAACTGTCTCTTCTCTTTCCCGGGCTTGGCATTTCCTTCTCTTTTTTGGCTTTGACTTGCACCCTTGTCTTTTCTATCGGGTTTTTTGAAACTGTCCTTATTCCTTCGAACTTTTTGTTCGAAGGAATTCGTTTCCTTGCCAATTTTCCCGAATTTATTCTTTTAGGCTCTTATGTCCTGCCCTTTGATTTTCTTCGGACTTTTGTTGACTTCATATTCCCGCAAATTTCTTGTTTGACAATTATTCCGAAGGATCCTTCTTTGCCTTTGTTCTTTTTATTTTCTTCGGGTTTTTATCCTCACGAATTTCTTCGGACTTTTTGCCCAAAGGAATTCGTCTCCTTTGGCTATCTTTTCCCCGAAGGGCAAGTGCCCTTCAGGAACTTTGCTTTTGTCATTTGCTTATGTCTCTACCCTCCGCAATGGCTTCTACTTCCCAATAATGCCCTTCAGAACTTTTGAAAGGGTCCTGCCAAAGACCAAGTGCCCTCTGCAAGGGCAGGTGTCCTTCGGAAAAATGAATTTTGTCCTTCGAAATTTTGCCAAGGTCTTTTTCGTGCTTAAAGTGTTCCTCGCAAGGGTACATACCCTTCGGGGAAATTGTAAATGTCCCTACGCAACGCCCAAATGTCCTCTGCAAGGACATGTGTGTCTTCAAAAGTGGCCTTCGGAATAATTGAAAGGCACCCGGGCTTTTTGTAGGTCACCTGGGCTTTTTGAAGGGCACCCGAGCTTTTTGAAACTGTCTTTATTCCTTTGGAGTTTTGTCTTGACTTGAAAACCGGTCTTCTCAACTGTGCTTTTCTCCTTTCTTTCGGACAAAAAGCCGGAAGAAAATAAGCCTTGAACGACTACCACTTAGTTATTTTTTCGGACTTTCACACAATCCTTTGAGAGCTTCTCGGACAAAATGTCCGAAGAAATAGTCCACCTCTTATACCCAAAAAATTCCTTGGGAAGACAACAAATAAACTTACAGCGTGTATATCTTGGCTGTATTTGCACATTTGACTGTAATCAAGCAAGCTCCTTGGAAACCTCTACATGACTAAACTTGACCTGGCTGTAGATGGCCACTTGGGTGGTTGTAAATGCTCATTTAAGGTCCCCAAAACTGATTCACAAGACAAAATTGGCACCATAGCAAAGTTCCAAAGTGTAGGGATGACAATGTGCCCTGTGGGGGGCAAAAGTGTCAATAAGTCCACACCACCAAAACTAATAATCACTAACAGTTTGCTATAAATTCTAGAACAGCAGATAAAGGTAAGCCATCTAATTATTTTTATGGCAATTCACCAGTGCACAACCTTCCTACCATGCTCCTGCATCACTTGAGAGGATATGAGGATCATGCCAAGGGTGAGGACAAGGTGAAGGGCATGCCAAAAAACATGCAAACACATCACGAAATTGGTTTATTTTGGAGACCCCTTGCAAAGGGCAATGCAGGGAATGAGTTGGCTGCCATACATAGGCAACGAATTGGGAGGGATGATATGGAAAACATGGAAGAAGGTTTAAGGTCCATCATAGATTGGGCAAAGGCTCAAATCATGAGAAGCAGTTGTCAAGGTAAATTGGTGAAGAAAAAATTGTCTTTTTCTTTTCCGAAAAATTCAGAAAATTGTTAGCAACAATCTTGGTCATTGACCCCTCAAAAAGGGCACATTGTTTGTACATGGCAGCCAACAAAGAAGCTTGAAATGGTTGATAAGAAGTCTGAAAATTTTGTCTCTAAAAATTCTGAGTGGTGTCATTCATTACAGCCACCCAGTATACATATAAAAATTGGTTTTGGAGGTACTTTGTTACTCATGACAAGGAGAGATATTGTTCCTTGTGTTTCTGATTTTGTGCAATAAAAAAAACAGATTTTTTGCTTCTACTACAGCCCCCTTATGTGAACAACATGATTGATTTAATTGTTTCTTTCCAGCTGTTTTTTAGTGCAAAAAATGACATTTACAGCACAGTTTGCACAAGAAGTGGGTAAAATTTGTGAGTATGAAACAACAGTGTACCTTATTTATTTTTTAACATTCCTTTGATATTTACAGAGTCACATGCTTACATAGCAGTCATGAGAAGGGGCAGCCTTGGATTAAACATGATTTGCATATGATGGGGACCACTCATAGTGGATTGCATATGGTGATGAGTTGCTTCAGAGGTATGTGGTACCTGATAATTCTTTTGGCTATTCCTTTGCATGTTTGGGAGTCTTCTTCGAGGCATAGAGGGATGAGTAAGGACAGTGGTTTGACATCTTCCATAGGCCATGATTGTATTGATGGGATGAAGGTAAGTGTGAGTTTTGAAATTTATTTCTCAGAAAACCCAAATTTGGGAAGGCAGACACAACCATGTTTAGAGGCGAGAAATTCTGAATTTTATGAAGAGATGCATGCATATATCAATTCCTGATTTTGTTAACATGAAAAATCAGAAGAGATATGCATGCATGTACAGCCATATTACAAAAGAGGAAACATTGAATTTGTTAATACAGTCTAGCGCTTGCAAGGTCTTAGAAAAATGCATATGTTGGCACCTTTGGTGGATGATTGAGGAAGCATATACACAAAGAAGGAAAGTTATATATGGTAAGTGTTGGAAAGCTATTGATGAGCTTTTGGAGCGTCTTAAGCATGCATGGGATGATTGACAAGGGGCAGCCTTTTGGATTGCACAAAGATGCCCATATATGGTGAGTGGTATGTTTTAGAGGACTCACATCATGATAGGTTCTTTGTTGGGTTCTTTTTGCTTATTGGGATAGTGGTGGCCTGGCATTTGGGAGGTCTTTTCCCATGGGGCAGCAAGGTAATCATATTCTCTCATGTTTATTGTTGTAACTTTGGGTCACATAACACCTCCTTTTAAGGTATAAAGGAAAGGAGTTTACCTATCTTCCACTCAGTATTGAAATGGATGATTTATTGGGAACATATGGAGCCTTTGGAGGGCTATGAGAACACCTCTAGCTCTTGGGGGCAACCCCCAAAACATAGGAACAGAAAGGTAAGGCTTTGGTTTGGAACTTTCATTTCATGGGAGGCATTGACAAGGAGAGCTTGCATATTGAAGAGTGTTGGGACAGTCCCGTGGCTTTTGCAATTGCTTGAGGACAAGCAATTTTGGGTAGGGAGGACTGTAATGTCCCCCTTTTGCGTATAAACTTGCTTAATTCCTTAGCATTGAATTGTTCTTAAAAAGGTTAAGGAAAGAAGAGAAAAATGGGACATTTGAGGACTTCAAAAGCATTTAATAGAAAATCACTTTATGATCTAATTTCCATTTAAGTTGGGGCCTTTTTAAGGGTCAGGCACTTAAGGCCTAAAGTATTTTTATAAGAAAGCTTTATATAATATCTTTTTAAAAAAAAAGTAAACTCTCCCTCTTTATTTTGGGTGCCACACTTGGAGGGGCGGTATAAAAGGAAAGGGAAGGCTCATTTGAAAAGGTTACGCATTTTTTATATTGAAATTTTTGTGCAAGTATGTCAAGCTTGAACAAGTGACTTGAGGACGAAAACCTTCAAGTGCAAAAATGAATTTGGGGACGAAAACCTTCATTCTTCCACAAAGGGCAGCTCTATTCAACGGCTGTAATTGCTCTTCAATTTTGCATAGTTGTATGCTAGTGGATCTACAAAGGTGTTTTTGGACACCACCTTCATCAAAGAATTATTACAAACCCTTCGGAGAGCTAAAAATTCATAATTTGCAGGTCAAAAGGTGGGTGAACTCGGTTGAGGAGCTTGTTTAGTTTGGAGGTCATCCCAAAGGTGGCGACTTGCTTTGGGAGGGTGGCGACGCCTCTCAAGAGGGCAAATTTGTCTATGGAACCCTCTTCTAGGGTCGATAATTTTTATAATTTATTCTAGCTATTGGCAAGTTGTTGTGGGTCAAATTGTAGGTTTGGAATGTCAATCTATGCCCTAGGAATATTCAAGAATTTAATATATTTTTTGGCAGCTTGGGCGACTTGATTGGAGAGGTCCAGGTGTTAAGAAGAGCAAATTCTAAGAAATAAATATCAGATTTATTTTCTTAATTTTTCTAAGTGTGGTGACTCATTTGTGGATGTTTTTGAGGTGTTTCATGAGTAGAAAACGTAGTTGTACTTTCACATAAAAATCAGATTATTTGCACGGGTATTTTTAGCCACTTTGCCAATTTATCTTGATCAAAAAATGTACCTTGCTTTCAGTTTATTTTAAGCTATTTGTGAAGCTATTTTTAGCGTGTTTTGCTTGGAAATTCTATAAATTTTCTAGATAGGGTTTGCTGGTTTGTGGACTAGATTTTCAGTTAATTGGTAATTTTTATTCCAAGGTTTGTTGGTAAACCCCAACTAGGTCTAATTGTCCCATTTGGGGACATTACACCAAACCATGAAGGATATGAGTGGACACAAGCTACAAAATGGTGAAAGCAACAATTCAGGTACAAACAACAACCTTCTCCCTCCAACAAGGGTGACGGTTGGATCTACAGAAAGGCCTAATTAGCCCAACTTCCTTCGGAGAGAGGAAGTCATTCTAGTAAGGGAGGAGCAGCCTTCTATATGGGATGATGTGGCTGTAAACTATGAGGAGTCATGACTTTTTCACCAGAAATCAAAGGGGAAATGAGCCTTGCAGATTTTGTGGGATTGAAGAAAGGCAAGGGTGGTTCAAGGGCTGGTCACAAACCAAAAAACAGCCAAGGTGATCTTCAATATGCATTGGGAAAGCTCACACTTTCCACTTTTGATGGATCTACCAAAAATTCAGCTAGGACATGGATACAAAAGGTAGACACATTCCTTACGCTTTGGCCTATAATGGAGGATGAGGCCATAAAATTCGCTACTTTTCATTTGGAGAGAGTTGCCCATGAGTGGTGGTACCACGATTTGGTGACACAAAGGCACCACCTCATAAACACCTATGAGGAATTCAATAGAAGGATAATTGAAAATTTTGATAGGGCTGATCTGGAACTTCATTTAAGGAGTTGGCTCAGTTGAAACAAAAGACTTTTGTGGAGGAGTATGTGGCTGATTTTCAGAGGGTTTCAGTTATGGTAGCGGATGTTTTAGAAATAAGATTTGTGGTTTTGTTCATGGAGGGGTTGGCTGACCCACTTAGGGGTTGAGTCAAGGCTTTCAGCCCTCTTATACTTCAAGAGACCATTCAAAAGGCTTTTGATCTTGAATCTACAACTCCTAGGGGTAGAATTATGCCTTTTGGACAACAAAAAGTTAATACTTTTAGGCCCTTTGGACAGCATATGACAAACACTTTTGGGCACCCTAGAACAACAATTTTGGAGCAGCCAAAATCAGTCCCCTTTGGACAGCAAAGGGAACCTTATCAACAAGGGTTTAGGCATCAAAAAGATCTGCCAAAGATGAAAAAGGATGGGGGGGAGTCAAGAAATGAATTAAGAAGCAAAACTTTGTGCTTCACTTGCAAAGATCCTTGGACGCTGGATCATTGTTGCCTTGGCAAAGGGCAAGTCATTACATTGAGGTAATGTCGGATGGTGAAGATGAAGAAGAAGATGGGGCAGCCCCTAACGAAGAGGAGAAATGAAGGAAAGAAGAGGATGACCACGTGGATGGAACCCTTGCCACATTGTCTAGTGCCCCTAGATATAATCCTTTTAGAGTGAGAGGAGTATTGCAAGGTAAGAAGGTAATGGTGTTAAATGATAGTGGGGCAACTCACAACTTCATTGATAAAGCTTTGGTATCTATATTGGGGTTACAAGTTGAAGATTTCAAGGGCTTCAATGTAATAGTGGCAGGGGGCTCCAACATTCCATGCACAAAGAAAATTTAGCAGCTGAATATTACTTTGGGAGGGCATAAGATTGATGATGATTTCTATGTGGTTGGTATTGGTGAGATTGACATATTCCGTGGGGTGCAATGGTTGTATTATTTAGGAGAATTCACCCAAAATTATCAAACCATGGAGCTGAAATTCAAATCAGCCGATAAATAAGTAGTGCTACATGGTATGACCAATGGAGCTCCTATGGTAGTGATAGCAAAAAGGATGGAAAAGTCTTTCCATAGAGAGCAGGTTGCTTGGTCAGTAAATTACTTTGTGAGTTCTACAAATCAGAAATTGGAGCAGCAGCAACATCATAAAGATATTCAACCACATTTGATAAGTATGCCAAGGTTTTCAGTAGTATTCCACATGGACTACCACCGGATAAAGGTTTTCAACATATCATTGAGGGTGATACATGGGAAGAGAAAACCATCTTGCAGCATCCAAACTTGCAATTGCTTGAGGACAAGCAATTTCGAAAATGGAGGATTGTCATGTCCCCTTCTTGAGTGGTTGAAGACCTTTAGCTTAATCCTTGGATGTTTCCCTTAGGCTAAAAGAAGGTAAAATCAAAGGGAAAACTTTGGTTCTCTTTTTCAAATTAGAAAGATACTTTTGATATATATTTTATAATCGTGACTTAAAAAGGGGAATGATGATCATTTGAGAGGTTATCATGTTTTCAAATAAAATTCGAGTTTGAACATGCTTGCTTAACTTTCTACCTTGGAAGACGAAACCTTGCTTTGGTAATTTGGAGATGAAACCTCTCATATTCAGCTGGGTGGCCTCATTTCAGAGGTCATAGTGGACAGTTTCAATCAATTTATGATCTCTAGCACTTCATCAACTAGAGCAAAACAATTTGCAGCACTTAAGGAAGGGGCGAAGATATTGAAGACCCTTTTTGGAGGGTGGCGATCCAATTTGCAGGTGTTTTTGGACCAATGACCTATCTGGGGATTTTTCTTATGGAGCGACTCACTTGGGAGCCCATCCCTGTTGTTTTTGGGGCAGCCATTTGCCTATTTTGATATATTTTCAATAGAACATACAACTAGTAATTATTCACAAATTTTCAGTTCTATATTTGCATGCTAAAATCAGATTTGAAGAGGTGTTGGTGGCTGTAATTATTCTAGAATTTTTGGCAATTATTTGATGGTAAAATATTGCAATTTGTGCCCTAGTTTCATATTTTCAGAATTTAAATTTTTTGTTAAGGTTTGATAAAAAAATCAGCAATTTCTATTGTTGGTGTTAGGGTTTATGGTTGATTTTCAGATTTCCAAATATGCCCTAAAGGGGATATTACACACGGGGATAAATGGCAGGAGTTATCGCTGATGGTTGATACTAAAAGGAAGTTAAGAAGCAATAGCAAGCGGCAGGGTAGATGACCTCAAGCAGATTAGAGCAATAACTGCCAAGTAGACAAACAGTGCATTAACTGTTGACTTGTGGCAATTGGGAACCGCAAGGCTCATGGAAGCCTATATAAGGCAAACACCTGAAAAGAAAAGATGATAATGGTTGTTGATCAATCAAGGAAGATCGGCTAGACCTTAGAGAGATGTTGCCAGAATACCTCTAAAGAAGCAGTGAACTTGAACAATACTGTTAATTAGAGTTAGGACTAGTAGTAACAGTCGGTAGCACTGTAAGCACCATGTAGATCTAGATTGGCTATGTAACAGACCTTATGATGAATAATAATTAGTATTTCTAATAATCATTGGCATTATCTCTATTGTGAGCAAGGAGTTCTCTTATTCTTGTGATTAGAACTATGCAATGAATATGGTTGGGATCATTTATTTGTTGATAGGATGAATGATTGTTTTCACTCGGCTACAAGCGTGCACGGATAACAACACGTGAGATCATGCATACCTCCTCATTGCAAGCAACTACTCTCGACCTACCCCAGTCCCCCTCTCTGCACTTTGGGTGAGTGTGCAAAGTCCCCTAGCATGATATAACAATGCAAATAGGTTAAGTGTTGGTATCCTAAAGGGTTCGCACTGGACTAGTGAGCTACTGACCAAAATTAGACTAGCCCAACACCTAAGCATCATTATCTCCACTTTTTCTATTTGTCTTCACATTGAAGGTAGAATCCACCTACACAACAATTAATGTCATTGTATTAGGTAGGCATCTCCTCCCTATTGAAGATAGAAATCATACCCTGGTACTACAACCATGAAATCACCTAGACTGCCATCCATATTGAGCATCTCCTCCAATAGTCCTATCAAGAGGCAGAGCCTTATAGACCACCTTTAAGTTGTCAAACAAATTTCCATCCATTTATTGCCCTTTCCTCTTTTCAAAGGCATATGCCCTAACCATCATTATCTATACTTTTTCTATTTGTCTTCTATTGATTTACCTTTGCTAATAATCATGATCTTTCTATCAATGTGTGTTGCCCCTAACCATTTGTGTACTCTATTTTGTTTTTACTGTGCTGACCATTTGTGCATCTTTTTTTTAGTTTTTGTTAATTTGTGGCATGTCAAATGTCATATGCATTCATGCACCTATCACCTTGTCTCGTGTTTTTTTTCCTTCTTAATCTCAGTCATGTTTTGTTTCTCCCATTGTTTAAAAACTCATACTTGAAAATAACTCAACAACCCAAAATTTCCCAAAAAATTGACTCAAACTCGAGACTCTGCAATTACCTAGAAACCTTGTTGCTATTGAAAAATATAAAAATTCATAAAATAAACTCAAATAACATGTAAAACACATTTAAAAAGCATGAGAAATAATTGTAGAGAACACATAAATATGAGCTATAGAATTTCTAGGAAAAAACTATGCAATATTTTTTATCGATGCATTTTGAAATAACACTCGTGATTCATCATTAGAAATAAAACATGAATATATTTTTTATTAGTTTTTGACTAAAAAAGAGTACAAGGCTCATAGACTATAGTCATGATTCATCAATGCACCATAGGATCATCTCCAGCTTCTCACTTGTTGCGCCCTAGAAGTGGAAGGTAAAGATTCCTCCTCTGGAACATCATCTGCAAACATATCATCTAGATCCTCACCAACCCCTCATGATGCCTTTGCTTCCCCTGTCACTATCCCTTCCTCTCCTTTCCTCTACAAATTTGTGACCTCCTCGGTAAACATGGATTGCCACTACCTATCCACATCCTCAAGGCCAACAATCAAATCTGCATATGGACCGATATCATCCAAGTCAATTGCCTTGTGACTATCTTGCCTTTTCACTTGTCTCACACGAAAACAAAGATTGTATCACACAAAAACAAGGTTATTGAAGCGTTGTGTTGTCAACTTGCTACAATTCTTTGTGTGAAAGGCCTCAAACATGCTCCAATTACGTTCACAACAAAAGCATTACATGGCTAGCACAAAATGAAAATGGCTAACCTCTAAAAATTTGGTGTTTTTGCACTATAATCTTCTCACCACAAATTTGCAAACAGGGCATTTATAACTTTGTAAGTCAACTAGGCTTGCATTTATTAAAAAAGTCTAGTATCTATGAGTAACAAGACTACAATCAAAGGACTCAATTTGTTTTTACCTGGCTATTGGGTCATTCTCCTCCAAACACATAGAAGCGAAGCAAAGGGCCTTCACCTTTGTAGTCTTGTAAATATGCAACTCATCAAGAATTATGTCTCTACTGACTTCATTATAGATCATCCTCTCTATGCATGTGTCAAGGCGTTCCATAACCTCCTCATCGGCCTCAAAAGAATCGGAGAAAAATACTTGGGCTTCAAATAGTAGGTTGTTGCATACATATGTCAATAGAGCTACTTGTTCCATCTTTGATGAAATAAGCATAGAACTCTAACTAAAGGCTTCAACACATAAAACAAAATATTGTGCAAATTTAAAATTAAAATTAAGAGAAATTTGGGACAAAAAAATTTAAAAAACTGATACATAAAATATAGTCAAATTTAAAGTTACTTTGAGGATCTCATCTATGCTCTTTGTAAACACATTATCAATAATGGTCTTCGTGACCCTTTCCCCTTCAGTGCTAGAGGGAGACTCCAACCATTGTATGCTCACAAACATTTGCTTAAAAAATGTTAGTGAGGCTATAATGCTCTGCAATATGATGAAGGTTGTGGTGCATCGTGTCACTCTCGCTCGCACAAGCTCTTTTCCGTTGGTGTGCTATATCATCAATCTTAGAATCCAAGGGCAAAGGATGATTGTAGATGTATTTTATGATATTTTTCGTTTTTTCAATCACATTTTTTATCCATTCAAGTTTTCATGTCCACAAGTAGGAGATCAATGCAATAAGTTGTGCAAGGGCTCCAAAAACGTGTAGGGTGTCTCTCCTCATTTAGTCTCCCTACTGTTACATATGTTGTTGCATTGCTTGCCACAACTTAGACAACAATCTCTACACCCACTTCCATCCAACATATCACACAAAGTGTGTGCATTTTTCACTTAGTGGGAGGCTTCAATTGACTTCAAAAACACTAATTGCCCACTTAAAGCCGCTCAAAATTTAATCAAAGCGTGGCTCCTTCTATCTCTCCACCCATCAAACAAAATGTTGCAACCCTTACACCATTTTTTTTCATCGACTATAGCTTGTGTATTTTTGACATCTCCGCCGACAATATAGGCCACTCAAATCATGAGTAGGTGTCTTGAGCCCCTTTTCGGCAACAATCAATGCAATTACGAGATTCTCTCAACATGGGTTTTTCACCACATTGAATGAAATGTTGTAATACCACAAAAAAAAATCAGCTACCCTTCATTCTACAATTCTCAGTTCCAAGCAGTACTGTCGAGTGAAAGTTGTGCCCCGAGAGTATTTCAAAAAACAAAGAAACCTTGTCCATGTGAACCCAAACTGTCTCCAGTAGATGAGCCCCATCCCTGAACCCTTGGGGCAATAGAAGAGGTTCCTAAGTCATCAAAATCAGCCCTAGCTAAACCCCAAATCATTACAGATGCAAGTGCTTCAACTGTTCTCTTTTTTTCATTTTTTTTCTTCTCATAAATATTAAATAAACTAGCATTTAATTAGAATGTCTAATGTAGGTTGATGTTGTTAGTAGATTAGATTGTGATAATGATAGTACATTGGTTTATGGGTTGTTTCGATGTTTATAGGATTGTAGCTTAATCCTTTGGCTTATATAAACAGGCCTCTCGGCAATGTAATATCCACGGCCTATGATTTAAATGTTATAAGGTATCAAAGCCTCCTTGAGGCCGTAGGCCTCACAGGCCTATGAATGCAAGTTTGGACATATCTATAATATGAGAATATCATCAAAGTATGTTGTTGTTGCAGGTATGCATTCTATACATAAATTTGAAGCAGCAGATTTGGTGATGAGAAGATTTGACAAGTTTAGAGTCTTTGGCATATTTTGCAGTGTATGGGTAGCTCAGAAACCGCATGGCTTTGCATTCGTTGAATTCAAGGATCGCAAGGATGCAAATGTTGTCCTATATGCTTTGAATGGGAAAATACTCAACCTTCAACTAAGCGTTGGGAGATCTTGTGCGATGGGATAGGAGTCCTACTGCACATAGTAGTTAGTGGAGCAGTAGACAAATAAATGATGGCATAAGCGAGGGAAAGAAGCACAGCAAGGAGGAGCAGTGTGAGATGGTATTTGATCTAACCGAGCATCTTCGTATCTGTATAGTTACAGCTTATGCTTTGCTTTATTTGCTGGTATTGTTGTTGCACAGCAATCTCCTTACAATCAGTGTCTTCAGAGAGTTCGGACAGGATATTATGTTGTTGCACACATAGCCGAAACATTATAGAGCAGAATGGAGTTTGTTAGCCTAGATCTAATGTATCAAAAGATGCACAAGGACAGTGTAGCAGGCTACATAATACGTGGCTCCTTTGGTTGCATTTCTGGCTAGCGATAAAGGAGGTTGTTCAAGTCAATGACGACACTTTGTGAAGGAAGATCAAATCACGAGTGCCTAACATCTGCATGTGCTAAGTCACAGAGAGCCACATTTAACGTGATAGGCGAAGGCAGACTCATCTGATTCATTGTTTCCTAGCTTGTCAAGATGCAGTTCGTCATCCTGGTGATGGAGATTATGAGCATCCCAAAGTGCTTGAAGGAGGCAGAGAAAATCTTCATCTTGTAAAATCAGATATTCTAGATTATGACAGTTTGGTAAGAAAGCACCAAGATGATATGACTGCTTCAAATATGATTGACCTGGACATTGGGTTTTTCTGTCAGTATTAGTGGTCAGTTTTCATCACAATCCAAGTGTGATGGAGCTGGTCATGGGGATCATTATGTGGGTCACTATGATGATTGCTATAGTGGCAGTCGATACAGTGAAAGGGATTGTGGTTCTGCTTGTTTACGATGTGGATGATGTAGGGATCATTCTCAAAATGTATCTGCGGGTAGGAGGTTGCAGCAATGCAGTCACATGTAAATATAATGTGAAGACTCTGGTGATTCAAAGTTGAATGCTATGAATCTAGTTGACATTGCAGAAGTGTTAATGAAGTCCTGCTAGATACTCCCCAAGTTGATTTTGTCAAGAAAATGCAACTCACATGCCATATGGCGTAGCTCATGTGTGGTTGTCAACTTGGGTGGGAGGACATCAAGCTAAGTGCAGATAGTGTTGGTTGCTAGTGCATGATATGTTGCACATGCTTTGGATGAGCAATATGACTATTTTGTTCACAAAGAGGCGCCTGTGTCTAGAGAATGAACATGCCATTTCATACCTAACGTCCTTGTACCTAACAATTTTGTAACTCATGAAGTGGATGGGTGCAATTAGGATGAGTGTGAGGACAAGGATTATTTATGTCGTTTCCTCGTGCAGTCACGCGCCTAGGTGATTTCTCAGGGGGTTTAATGAGTTACAATAGTTGCACAATGGATAGGGACTTTCGGACACATTTGTTATAAGCATGGAAGGTGTGGCTTGGTATATTTTGACAAAACAAGTAAAATATGGTAGGTGTGAAATATTGGGTAAGGTTAGTTAAAGATGCAGACCAGGTGGGGAAGGTGACATCAGCAAAGCATTGCAGGTAGCAATGTGTGAGAAAGTTGAGAGTTATGAAATGGTGTTCATTTCCATAACAAGATTATGCAGGTCTCTAGACTAAATTGATTGTCAAGCATTGCAGGGTGTCATTCCCGAAGAAGTATGCCCAAGAAAATCCATAGTATTGTATAGGTAATTGTTGTTGATAATTCTGAAATATGTTTTGGACTTGGAATAAGGCTCAGAACCATTAACATCAGAGGAATCAAGATTTAGAGAACAAATCAACAAAGCCAACAATGGTGACCAAAGTGATCTCTACCACAGTTAAAGAGGGTCAAAAGGTTGAATTGCCACAGGCAATGGAAGGCCAATCTACATAATTGGGGAAACAAATGATGCCATATGGTGAGCAGGTATATTTTGCTTTTACTACTATTGTTTCTAAGGTATTTGAAACTGGCATCTTTGACGAGGCCAAAGGAAAACCTGAATGAGAAGTTGTAAAACATGACTTATGCACAAAATGAAAATGTATGGATTTCATGTATGCACAAACTGAAAATGTAAGCATGGGAATATGGTTGATGTTGCAGAGCTATGTTTCATAGATTATGTGGCAAAATGTGTTTCGTCTAAATTTTGCCACGTGATTGTAACTTAATCTATAACTTGGAAGTTCTATATCAACATCTAGTTGTCTACATAAACAATTGGGATGTCCTGCCCCTGTAAGCATGTAATAGATTGCTTGGAAAATGGTGTATTATCTCATATAGCAGAGAGAGGAAAATTATCTCATCCACTGAGATTGATGGAACTGCTTCAAGGTCAGGAAGCCAAAGAGGATTTTTTGAGACTAAGGTGCATCAGACAAAGTGTCCATGTGACGAGGTGTTTTGTGATGGAAAAGGTACATCAAATGCAATGTCCAAGTGATGAGGTGTTTTGAGGTGAAAAAGGTACACCAGATGAAGTGTTCATGTGACAAGGTGGTCTGATGTGGAAGCACTCTATGATGAGTGGAAGCTAGTAAACCCTATAATGACTGGGAAGCTAGTGACGTTCAATAGTAGACATAGCCTTGAAGAGTGTCTTTATAAATGACTAGAAATTGACATAGGTATTTGTCAGGTTATTAGTGATGGAACTTTCATCATTGGAAAAGACATGGGTAATAAGCACTTTAGTGGTACTTGTCAAGTCATTAGTGATGGCATTTTCATCACTAGAAATTTTTGGAGGCAAAGGGAATGTCATGTCCCCCTTTTTGGCCTAAGCACGGACATGACCTTTAGCCTAGTTCTTTGGTGATTTCCCTAGGCTAAGGGAAGAAAAGGAAAAAGGGAAACATTGGTTCTAATTTTAAGTTCTAAAAGATACCTTTTTTATATATCTTTTTATATTATAACTTAAAAGGTAATTGATGAGAAAGGGCTAGCTTAACCCTTAATGAAGAAAAGGGAAAAGGTATTTTAAATTCACTTTAACTCTCCTTCCAAGTGGGGCGCCCCTTTTTAGGGAGGACTTGTGAGAAGATTTGGTATAAAAGGTGTTGTGATGATCTTTTGAAAGGTTACCATGAATTTATGATATTTGATTTTGAGGCTAAAGCATGAAATGCTTGGCTAGGTGATTTGGAGACAAAAACCTTCAAGGACACAAAGGTTTGGGGATGAAAACCTCCACTCCTATTCAAGGCAGCACTATTTTCAGATGTTGTAATTGCATTTCAGATTTAGTGATTCCGTGATTTGACCCTCTCCTAAGGTGGCGACTTGCTTTGGCAAGTGTGGTTGTGTTGGGGTTGTGTGGCTTGCTATTGGAAGCCATTTACAGGTTTTTGGAGAGCTCTAGAGGGTGGAGACTAGGCCACTTGTGTTGAAAACCCCGTTAAGGGCTGCGTTACAAGGGAATAACCCTCTACTAGGGTCTGTGAATTTATTGCCAAATTATTTCAGCTAAGGAAAATTGGTTTGGAGCTGAAATTACATCAGAGTTGTGCATTGAAAGATGGATAGCAGTGGAGTGTACAGGGTTCATGGTAGCAATGGAGAAACATCATGTAATAATAAGTTTAGAAGACCTTCTCTACAAGATAAACTATAGTGGAAAGATTGGAAAACTAGTTGAGACTGATTTCTTAGCTAAGGGTACAACAAAGATGAGGATTTTAGCAATAATAACAGTCAATTATAAGACTGATTTTGATGACAAGTCTTGTTAAATACTGTAATAGATTTAACTAATTTATTAGTTAAGGTCTAACTGAGAACTTCCTACAACTGTTGTAACTAGTTTTGCTTCCATAAATAAGATGTTCGCACACATCAATCTATCGTGTGCTTTCCAACAATCTCTTCTTTCATTTTCTAACAGTGGTACTAGAGCCACCACTCAAGGAAACCGGGAAAGGTATAGGTGATACATTCGAGGAAACCCTGTTGTTAGGGTATGAACGGGAGGAGGAAGAGAAATCACGAGTTGAAGTTGCAGCAAGGTCGTGAAGGTTGGAATACATAGTCAGGATTGTGAAGCAACACAGTCCATTCATGGCAGAAATAAGGCACAGTCGTCGTCGAAGAAATTGTGCAAAGAAGACAGTAGGGTTTGTAGTTCCGTAGAAGGGCAACATGAGCACAAAAAGAGACAGGCAATCAACGGAAAACACGAAGTCGAGGGTTCATCGTTTGAGAAGGCATGCCAAAGGACAACGTGAGGGCACACGAAACAACAGTCACGAAAAAAGGACTATACCAAGGGCAAAACAAGACGTCACGAAGGACATCGTCGAAGGGAAAAACACAGCGTCGAAATAAATGCAGGGGTTGTGATGATTCCTAGTAGGGTCATGGAAAACAATTTGCAGTCACGGCTGAGGGTGAGGGCACGAAACTCCCACACAAGGAAGGACATTGAAGCATACGTAGTTTAAATGCCACACAGTCAGAAAGAAATTATGGTTCTGCAAAAAGATAAACGAAAGGCAGATCGAGGGTTTTCTAAACAATGGAAGGCAGATCGAAGGAAGCCAACAAACATCTTAGGAAGAAGTTCAACGAAGGGCACCTGCAACAGACGTGTGGAATAACATAGTCGAGGGCATCGTCGAGGGTTTAATACAGTCACCAAAAGAAGGTAAAAAATTTGCAGTTGAGGAAGGTAAAAAATTGGCAGTCACGAGGCAAAAAATTTTCGTGAGTTTTTTTATAAATTTTTCGGATTTAAAAAAAAATATTTTTCATAGTATTTTTTGAACATTGAATGGAATCAAGTAAATAAATAAATAAATTAAAAAAATCGAAATATTGCGAATTTTATTTTATTAGTTAAAAAATATTTTTTGGAGTGAAAAATGGCCAATATCCAAAACCTCGTTCTTCTTGAGGCCCAAAAATTGACTGGACAAAATTATAACGTGTGGAGTCATAAAATTTTAACGATTGCAGAATATCGCAATTGTGACAAAATTGTTCTTGGCACTGAGGCAACACTTGTTACGAATTTTGCGTATTATGACAAGCGTCATAAGGAGGCCTTGCTGTTGCTGAAGCTATTCGTGTCAGATGATATGATTTCTGAGGTTCGGAATGCTACTATGGCAAGTGTGCTATGGACTAGTTTGCAGAACAAGTATCAAACTTTGGAGAAAAGTCAAGGGTTGTACCTGAAAAATATGTTATTCTCTATCAAGATGAATGAGGGTGATTCTTTGTCAGATCACCTACTTCGGATGAAAGATCTCCGAGATTAGCTTTCAGCTATTAACAAGAAGGTTGATGATGATGACATGGTGGCACTGGTTCTGAACAACTTACCACCATCCTACGAATCTTTCATGGAGGCTCTTCATTTGATGGTGGAAAGCCAGACCCTAACATTTGATCAGGTGATTTCCTATCTGCTACAGAAGGAATGGAGACAGACACAAGTAGAGGAGTTCAGTGTTGGACAAGAAGAGAGTGCACTTGCTGCTCAGGCGAAGGGGAAAAGGAAGTGGAAACGTATTTCTACGGATCCATCTTCTAAGTATCAGGTAACGTGTTTTTACTTTCATAAGGTTGGGCATATGAAAAAGGATTGTCGAAAGCGATAGTTTGCAATTTCCCAACAAACCAATCAAGCAGCAAATGTGGCAGCAATTGAAGAAGGGGAATCTGAAAAAGAGTATGCCCTTGTGGCATCATATGTCATGTCCCCTTCCAGTTGACGTCTCTCAGAGTTGATGATTAGCCTATTATGCGACCCTTGTAGGCTGATAGGATGGATAGAGGGTCTTGATGGAGCTTGGCTTGGCTTTGACTATCAGAATTTTTCCAGTTGGCTTTCGTTCGGGCTCTTTCGGACATTGTTTGCCTGAGTTGCTATTTTTTAGGGATTTTTGGCACTCAGCGGAGCACTCCTATTATGGTCTGGTCATGTGCAGAATTACTCCCTTGTTCACCAGGTACAGACGGTTCGAGAATTGGATACTTTTTGAGGGAGATATTAATATTTAATTGATTTAATTAAATATTAATTATTTGGCGTAATTTTATGACTTAGGCGTTTTGACTCAAGGGGGCGCTCATTATGAAGGGGGCCGTTTTAATTATATTTTATAATTGAAAATGTGTCCTTAGACTATGGAAAAAAGAATTAAAAGAAAAAAAGTTTGAATTTTTAATTATGACACCCTAATTAGGGAAATCGCACTTTTTTGAAGAATATAAGGGTTTTTTCTTGGGAATCGAGCCATTCATGTTTTGAAGCCAATTTTTGCTAAGTATTTTTTTTGAAGACAGAGCCAAGGGTTCCAGTATTCGATTTGCATTGGAGAACGTGCAATCTTCATTGTGTGCAATTCAGAGGTTGTGAAATATCCGCTGATCTATTGCTAAACAGAGAGATAATTTCATACAGAGGTTATCACAGAGCTTCACAGAGGTTTATATCATCAGGGTTTTGTTTCGAAAATTATCCAGAAGGAGATCATCAATATTGGCAGTTATTTTTATCAAGATCTGGCACTCAAAAACCAGGGAGTATAGTATTTATTGCTATTGTACGGAATCCGTACGATTCTGTACCAGGCCGTACATCTCCAGCAGGGGTGTGTTTCTCTTCTAGGGCAAAACGCCTTCTTTTTGTCCAGTCTGCTGATACCCTTTAGGGCGCCTATACATCTAGCATCTTTTTGGATCATCAGAAGCAAGGAGAAAGGGTTATTAATTGCAGCCGTACTAGCCGTACCAGATCTAGGGTTTTTTCAGTCTTGCAGCAAAATTAGGTTTTGAAACAATATTTTTATATTATTTCGTATGTATGACAGAGATCTTCTATTGTAATCGTCTGGAATGAATAATAAGATCATAGATTAGCCAGTTAAGAGATTATATTGCTATTTATTTATTTATTTGAATTTATCTTACAAAATCACATTCTTCTTTATTTCATGCAAAAACACCAAAAAAAATCAAAAATACACAAAAACAATAAAAAAAACATACAGTTCTAGAATTCAGGGGAAACAGGGGTTTATACAGTGGTATCAGAGCTAAATCCTGCCATCCTGAGGGTTTAGCAATCATATGCAGTCACAAGAGTTAGGACCACACAGGTATTACACACACAGGAGAGCCTTGCTTGAAGGCGACTAGGGTTTAGAACAACAGCCGGTCATCATGAGTGACAAGTGTGAGGGTAGCCCACCCAGGGGCCACAAATAATGAGGATCAGGACACCAGAGACTTCTTTCGTGCTATGGTTACAAGACAACAACAGATGGCGCAGGGATTACAGGCACTTACTACTATGGTAGAGAGGATGAACCCACCTGTTAGACAGAATGGGGAACAAGGAGATAACATGAGTGCTACAGTTAATCAGAGACCACCACTGACCCAGTCCAGATCAGCTGATAGGCCTACACGTCCTACATTTGTTCAGGAGGAACCAAAAGAAGCTCCAACAGAGGAGGCGGCAGGAGACCCCCTATTTGCAAATACGCTCATGGCTGCAAATGAGGAGTGGGAATTATTAGCTCCTCAGGTTCGGGAGAGGATGTCCTTTGATCATTTTGTAAATCAGAGGAGAGAGCACTACAAGTCACTTAGACAGGACATGAGGCCTAGAGGTCAGATAGTGAGCTGAAGAAGGCTACAGGCAAGCCTTCTTTGACTACTTTTGACGGTAGTGGTAAGATGATAGCTCAAGCTTGGATACATAAGCTTGACACATTTTTGGCATTAAGGCCAATGACAGAGATAGAAGCTATCAAATACGCCGCTTTGCACTTGGAGGGAGTAGCACATGATTGGTGGTACCATGGTATGGTAACACTTCAGCATAACCAGGTGACAGAGTACCAGGACTTCGTGGATAGGTTGGTTGAGAGGTTTGACAAGAAAGATCCAGAGGTTTACTTTCGAGATTTGGCACAGTTGAAACAAACAGGTAACTTGGAGTCCTTCATTAGGGAGTTTTAGCGGTTGGCAGTCATGGTGCCAAACATTTTAGAGCATAGATTGATAGTTCCTTTCATTGAGGGCCTATCCAAACCCTTGAGAGGTTGGATCAAAGCCTTTGATCCTCCTTCGTTACAGGAAGCTATGAAGAAGGCGCGTAGTATGGAGATGGCAGCCCCATCCAGTAAATTCAACTCCAGAGGTACTTCTTCATTCAGGGACAATAAGGGCTTCAACAGAAATAGAGAGAAATCAGATTTTAACAAAGATAAATCAGATTTTAAGAATGATTTAAAGGGCAAACCAGCAACACCACCTTTGGATCGAGAGGCTCTTAACGATTTACGCAGGAAGAAGCTTTGCTTCTACTGCAAAGGTCCCTATGATGCCAATCACGATTGTCCTTTGAGGCCTAAGGGCAAGGCAAATCGAGTGATGTGGGCTTATTTTGAGGATTCGGAATCAGAAAATTCCGAACAGCAGGAGAGTTCTGAGGAGTCAGAGTCAGAGGCTTCAGAGCCTAAGGCAGAGGCAGATTCAGAGCTTCAGATTCAGGAGGCACGCCTATCTAGCATCCAACAGGAGGGTTCATTCAGACTCCGTGGAGTTTTGGCAGGATAGAGGGTCATAACCCTTCTTGACACAGGAGCCACACATAATTTTATTGATGCTAGATTTGTGGAGAAGCATGGATTGATTACCGAGGAGTTTGACAGCATTAGAGTTAAGGTGGCCGACGGTTACACTCTTAGGTGTGAGCGGATGATTAGAGATCTCCCATTGCGCTTGAACAACTATGAGTTCAAGGCTGATTATTACGTGGTGAACATGGGGGATATTGATTTGGTCTTGGGCATGAAGTGGCTTCATTCCCTTGAGGAAGTCACTCTTCGTCTCAAGGACATGGAGATTCGTTTTGATGTTGATGGGAAGACATACTCTGAAGGCAATACGGGACAGCAACATCAAAACTATTTCTTTTCATCGGATGGAGAGGCTCATACGACACGACATGGTAGAGTGGGCTGCCGAGTGCACATTGGCATCTATACAGGAGGGATAGCAGAAGATTGAGTATCATCGTGACATTCAGCAGTTGAGAGTCAAGCATGATAAGGTATTCAGTGATATTCCACCAGGGAGACCTCCAGACAGGGGCATTGAGCACATTATTGAGCTTGAGGAGGGCGCTAAGCCCGTTATGATTACTCCTTATCGGCATTCTAAGCGGTTGAAAGATGAGATCGAAAAAACAATTAAGGAGTTACTTGCTATGGGTCACATTCGACCTAGCAAATCACCATTCGCTTCTTCAGTTGTTTTGGTGAAGGATGGCACCCTGCGCATGTGCATAGACTACAGAGTCCTGAATAAGAGGACTATTAAAAACAGATATCCAATACCTCGTATCGATGAGCTCCATGGTGCATGCTACTTCACGAAGATAAATTTAAGGTCAGGATATCATCAGATCAGGGTTCGTGAGCAGGGCATTGAGAAGACTGCTTTTCGTTGTCATTGTGGACACTATGAGTTTGTGGTGATGCCATTTGGGCTCACTAATGCGCCAGCGACATTTCAGTCCACCATGAACAGAGTCTTCCATTCACTGCTGAAGAGATTTGTACTTGTTTTCTTCGATGACATTCTTATATACAACAGGACTTGGCAGGAGCATTTGGCTCATCTGGAGACCGTGCTCAGTATTTTGGAGAGGGAGTCCTTGTACGCCAAGGAGTCCAAATGTGATTTGGGGATGACCGAATTGTTATACTTGGGTCATATTATCAGTGCAGAGGGAGTGCGGATGGATCTTGAGAAGATCCGCGCTATCATAAACTGGCCTATTCCGACGAATCTTACACAGCTGCAGGGATTTCTAGGTTTGTGTGGATTTTATCGCAGATTCGTGAATGGTTATTCACGTCATGCAGCCCCTATGACAGATTTGTTGAAAAAAGGTGCATTTTTTTGGACACTTGAGGCACATGAGTGTTTCGTGAGGTTTAAGGAGTTGATGACTACGTGCCCAGTGTTGGCACTACCAGATTTTTCGAAGCCTTTTGAGCTTCAATGTGATGCTTTAGGTGAGGGCATTGGAGCGGTGCTTATGCAGGACAAGCACCCTATAATGTATGAGAGCCGTAAGCTCAGGGGGCCAGAGAGACTTTACAGCATTTACGATAAGGAGATGCTCGCTATAATGCATGCCTTAGCAAAATTTAGGCAATATCTTGTTGGCAGCAAATTTTGCATCAAAACTAACCACAACAGCTTGAGGCATTTCTTGGGGCAGCGAGATCTCAATGATCGTCAACAGAAGTGGGTGAGCAAATTACAGGCATATGATTTTGACATTTCTTTCATCAAGGGCACCCAGAATGTAGTGGCCGACGCTCTCTCACTCAGGCCTTATTTGAGTACTATGGTTCACATTACAGAGGATTGGAGACATATGATTGTGGCAGAGTATGCCAAGGATTCATGGGCATCCAACATTGTTGAGAGATCGACGATTGATACCAAATATACGCTTGTGAATGACTTGATCATTTACAAGAACAGGGTTTATTTGATCCTAGGATCAGAGGTGAAGAACATTGTCATGCGAGCCTTTCATGATGTACCTATTGTAGGACATCCCGGGTATTTCAAGACCTATAGACAGATTCGGGAGAGATTTACATGGAAAGGACTTAAGGCAGATGTTCTTCAGTATGTGCGTGAGTGCCCTGTTTGTTAGCAGAACAAACAGGAGAACACGTACTCGGCAGGATTATTGCAGCCACTTCCGATTCCTGACAGGAAGTGGGAATGCCTGTCGATGGATTTCATTACGGGCTTGCCTAAAGCCCAAGGACAAGATTGCATATATGTAGTCGTGGATCGGTTAACGAAGTATGCCCACTTCTTTCTGATTACCACCACTTACACAGCTACACAGGTAGCAGAGGTCTTCTTCCGAGAGGTTTTCAGACTGCATTGGTTGCCTCAGAGCATAGTGAGCGACAGGGATAGTCGGTTCTCGAGTCACTTCTGGCAGGAGGTGTTCAAACTCTGTGGGACCGAGCTTACGCCGAGCCCCAGTTACCACCCGCAGACCGATGGACAAACAAAGATAGTGAATAAATGGGTGGAAGGTTACCTCAGGAACTATATTGCAGGGCAGCAAAAGGCATGGGTCAAGTGGATTCATTTGTGTGAGTATTGCTATAACACGACCTTCCACATGACCATACAGATGTCCCCTTTTATGGCGTTGTATGGGTATGAGGCGCCGAGTTTTCTGGATTTACTACTGAGTGACAGTAGAGTGCCGAGTGCTGGAGACTTGTTGCAGGAGAGTCAGGATACTATGAGGGCTCTCAAAGAGAATATTGCCAAGGCATAGAATCAACAAAAGTAGTATGCAGATCAGAAGAGGACAGAGAGATCTTTTGATGTGGTTGACATGGTTTATCTTATGCTGCAGCCTTATCATCAGTCTACTCTTAGGAAGAGTGGGGCAGAGAAGCTTAAGCCACGTTATTACGGTCCTTTCAGGAGCCTGAGGCGTGTTGGAGAGGTGGCTTATGAGCTAGAGCTTCCAGTAGAGAGCAGGGTACACAATGTTTTTCATGTATCACGCCTCAAGAAGGTGTTGGGACACCGTGTGGTACCTTCTACAATTTTACCTCCCTTAGATGATGAGGGAAAGTTGATTTTAGTACCTGAGTCTATCCTGGAGTACAGAGAGAGATAGTTGCATAGGACTATCAGGGAATATTTGGTAAAATGGAGAGATTTGCCAGTGGAGGATGCTACATGGGAGAGCGAGGATAGTTTGCAGCATCCGGAGTTGAGATTGCTTGAGGACAAGCAATTTCAGGAGGGGCGGATTGTCATGTCCCCTTCCAGTTGACGTCTCTCAGAGTTGATGATTAGCCTATTATGCGACCCTCGTACGCTGATAGGATGGATAGAGGGTCTTGATGGAGCTTGGCTTGGCTTCGACTATCAGAATTTTTCTAGTCGGCTTTCGTTCGGGCTCTTTCGGACACCGTTTGCCTGAGTTGCTATTTTTTAGGGATTTTTGGCACTCAGCAGAGCACCCCTGTTATGGTCTGGTCATGTGCGGAATTACTCCCTTGTTCACCAGCTTCAGACGGTTCGAGAATTGGATACTTTTTGAGGGAGATATTAATATTTAATTGATTTAATTAAATATTAATTATTTGGCGTAATATTATGACTTAGGCGTTTTGACTCAAGGGGGCGCTCATTATGAAGGGGGCCATTTTAATTATATTTTATAATTAAAAATGTGTCCTTAGACTATGGAAAAAAGAATTAAAAGAAAAAAGTTCAAATTTTTAATTATGAAACCCTAACTAGGGAAATCGCACCTTTTTGAAGAATATAAGGGTTTCTTCTTGGGAATTGAGCCATTCATGTTTTGAAGCCAATTTTTGCTAAGTATTTTTCTTGAAAACAGAGCCAAGGGTTTCAGTATTCGATTTGCATTGGAGAACGTGCAATTTTCAGTGTGTGCAATTCAGAGGTTGTGAAATATCAGCTGATCTATTGCCAGGCAGAGAGATAATTTCATACAGAGGTTACCACAGAGCTTCACAGAGGTTTATATCATCAGGGTTTTGTTCCGAAAATTATCCAGAAGGAGATCATCAATATTGGCGGTTATTTTTATCAAGATCCGGCACTCAAAAACCAGGCCATACAGTATTTATTGCTGCTGTACGGAATCCGTATAGTTCTGTACCAGGACGTACATCTCTAGCAGGGGCGTGTTTCTCTTCTAGGGCAAAATGCCTACTTTTTGTCCAGTCTGCTGATACCCATTAGGGCGCCTATACATCTAGCATCTTTCTGGATCATCAAAAGCAAGGAGAAAGGGTTATTAATTGCAGCCGTACCAGCCGTATTAGATCTAGGGTTTTTTCAGTCTTGCAGCAAAATCAGGTTTTGAAACAATATTTTTATATTATTTCGTATGTATGACGGAGATCTTCTATTGTAATCGTCTGGAATGAATAATAAGATCATAGATTAGCCAGTTAAGAGATTATACTGCTATTTATTTATTTATTTGAATTTATCTTGCAAAATCGCATTCTTCTTTATTTCATGCAAAAACACCAAAAAAAATAAAAAATACACAAAAACAATTAAAAAAACATACAGTTCCAGAATTCAGGGGAAACAGGGGTTTCTACATCATACTCACACTTACATACCAATAGCTGGTTCATTGATTCTGGCGCATCCAGGCATTTTACATGTAAAGATTGGTATGTCAAATTTATTGCAAGTACAAACCATTTTGATTCAATTTTTTTAGTTGATGGCATGTCATATGCAGTACAGAGGATAGGAGGTGTTCGTATAAAATTGAATAATGCAAATACAATCATAGTCAGTAATGTTTGGTATGTTCCTAGCCGAAGGAAAAATCTCCTATCTATTATTCAATTAATGGAAAATCCCAGTATTGCTGTAAATTTCTCTGGAAAACAGTGTGTTGTGTTTGATATAAGACAGGATAAGGTAATTGCCCGGGGTATTGGGCGAGGTGGTCTGTATAGACTCGTAGACTCTACCATAGTCAATGTAGATACACGAGTGGAGGGTGAATCCACCATACAAGATGTGCGGAAGGATAGGCTTGTTGACCCTGATCTAGTCAACTTACATACATTAGTGGTGGAGGGAATATCCACTATACAGGATGTGCAGGAGGATGCAATTCCTCAATCTCAGTCAGATGCACTAGTAATTGTGCAGGAGGATGAAACACCTTGGTCAAATTCACTAGCTCAGAGAACCTAGAATAAGGTTGTTTGTTCAGTAGAGCATGGTCATTTTGCTCTAGATTCTAACCTTGGTATGGTATCTGAACAACCGATTCTACACTCCATTGGATACAAATGGGTGGATACGTTTTGTACTTTGCACAAGTACATGGCTCATCTTGTTGCGAAAGGTTTTTCCCAACAAGGGGGAATAGATGGGGATTCTTATATTGCGAAGATGGTCACAAGTCAGTTGCTTCTCTCCAGATATTTGGACGAGGTCTATATGGTGAAACCTAATGGTTTTTGGGTTCCCCATAGTGATATTTTCTTTTGTAGGATGATTGAGTCCTTGTATGGACTTAGGCAGGTTGTACAAGCCTGAGATGTTTTATTTGATCATCTCTAGGGTTCTGGATTCAGAGTTTTGAAGATTGGGCTGAAATCATTAGCCATTGATGATTCATTACTGGTCAATGAATCACTCATCAGAGACTTGGTGGACAACTTTCTACATCTTATGTCCACATGGCCGGATCTTTGTTTTGTCGTTGGCTATCATGTTCGGTTGTTGTCTACACCGAAGTTCCCACATTGGACAACAACAAAATGTCAGAGGATTGCGAATTTCATGTTGATATCTATTGATCAGTCTGTATATGTAATGACTAAACTTTTTGGTCCTATTTTGTTTGTAAAATTTCGGGACAAACCTGGGGTTGTTTTCGGTTTAGTCATTAAGAGAGGGTGTTAAATATTGTAATAGACTTAACTAATTTATTAGTTAAGGTCTAACTGATAACTTCCTACAACTGCTGTAACTAGTTTTGCTTCCATAAATAAGATGCTCACACACATCAGTCTATCGTGTGCTTTCCAACAATCTCTTCTTTCATTTACTAACAGGTCTGAAGGTATAGTGAAGGCTAAGCCTGCTTCTGATGACTTAGAAGTTGATTGGCGGAGTGTAGATGTGTTCCCAACTGATGATCTCTGTTTGGGAGACGGAAGGACAGCAAAGGGCAAGGTATTGTTGGATGTTGCAACAGTGATTAATTCACCATATCTTGGGGACAAGCAATCTTTGGACTTCAGGTCTGAATTTTCAACTACAATCACAACCACAAATGTTTTATGAGTTGTTAAGGAAGACAAAACTAATGCTTTCGTAACAAGAGGGGAGGAAGCAATGGTAAAAGGTGCAGTCAATGAAAGGGCAGTCGGTTTATCAGCTAATACAAAGTCTGATTCTGAAAAGAAAAAATTAAAATCAGTCAACATAGAGACTGATTGTGGAGAGACAGCCGTGAAATCAGTCAACGCAAGGTCCGATTTTGAGGAGACAGTGGTAGAGTAGTCAACACAAGGTCTGAAGTTGAAAAGGCAGCTCAAGTTATATCAACCCAGCATGAAGGACACTCAGTAGAAGTCAATAAAGGTGGAGGTACAGCTAAGTTAGATGTTGAAGAGAAGTTTATGATGGATAGTGAGCAGAAATTGCTTTAGGACTTGAAAATGGATGCAATAGCTTGCAACACAATAATCTAGATTTTTGAGAAGGCGAAATTGGAGGGACCAACCCACCATAACATTATGGGACCCAGTGGAGCTCAAGGCTATGTTCCCGAAGCAAGTGTTTGGAATTGTGCGTCCCCAAGAATGAAGTGGGATTCAGGTATTGCAATGATGGCCATTTGGGTGGGCTTGCTTTTGTTTGAGGGCAAACAAATTTCGGAAGGACGGACTGTAATGTCCCCTTTTTCGAGATTAAAATAATATTATTATTAAAATAAAAAGTATTTTTAAATACTTAAATTAAAATAATAATAAGTCTTAATTGCCAAAAAGTGATTTATGTCGGCAACTTGATTCTATTTTGTTTTTGACTTAAAGAGGGGACCTTTTGGTCATGGGCAAGTCAGGCCTTAAGTGAAATTATAATGGAAGTTACTTTTTAATTTAAAATTCCCTCCCCAAGTGGAGCATCCCTTTTTAGAAATGATTTGGAAGGGAAAAGGTTATAAAAGGAGATGATGCTCATTTGTGATTTTATGTCATTTTATCAATAAAAAATTATGAGTTTGAGCAGCTTGCTTGACTTTCACTTGTAGAAGACGAAAACCTTCTTTGGTAAACTGAAGTTGAGGACGAAAACCTTCAACCTTCAGCTGGGTGACTCTATTTCAAGGGTTACAGTGGGAAAATTTGATCAGTTTGGGGTGTCAAACCACCATTTTAGGTACAATGCAGCAAGAAGGGCATGTAGGAGTGGTGTAGCAGTTTTGAGGTAGTGACTTGTGTTGGAAGCCCTAGAAGGGTGGCAAACAGCTTTGGGAGGGCAGCAAACCCCCCTTGGGGTTTGGAAGTACCTTTTTCTAGGCTAATTCAAGTCTAAATTTATGTTTGAAGGCATAAACACCTAAATAGTATTGTGTTATATTTTCCAGCTATTGATTTGATTAATATACCAGATTTGAAGGTTCTATATTTGGCTGTAATATTTCTAATTTTTGACAAGTATTTTTGAGAATAAAATATTGCATTTGTGCCTTAAAATTGGTATCTACAAAATTCTGAATTTTTATTTGCTTAGGGTTTGAGAGGAAAAATCAGAAAATTATAATTTCTAGTTATGGTTTGTTGGAAAACCTAAGTTTTTTAAATTTGCCCAAAAGGAGACATTATAGTGCTTGTGGATCTATCTCTCTAAATCATTCGCCGGGAGTTGAGGTATGAAGCCTGTCAACAGTTCGTGTCGAAGGAACTTGCCACAACGAGTTGAACGCCATGACGGATTTTTCCAGCTGCAAGCTTGGAGGTAGTTAATGCAACCAAGGCTCCTTCCATCACAATACTAGGTCAAATTGATGTTGCCAAGTGCAAAGATAATGCTATTGAGTTGACATCGAAATCCAATTCCAAATGCGTAGCATGCGAAATGCCCAATGGCCTTCCACACATGAGGGGAGTTGGTTGAACAAGCATCTATCACATTGTCTTCTTGCAGTATGTATCTCCAAGCTGCTTCTGAATATTTCCGAGCAGAGGCATAGCAATATGTACAAGCTTGAAGATGTGCCAGCCACAATGGCTTGGTCGATGGAAATGAAGGATATATGTGCAAATCAACTGCACCATGGTCCAATCTGATTCTGTTATTTTTTAAAATTGAAAAACCTCTACACCAAACACTACAAACACAAAAATATATGTAACAATTTTATATGTTGGTTTGACTTTTAATGTCGTAGGTTGCGAGATGGCGGTCCTTGTAAATCCGTTGGATCTATAGAAGAAATATGCTATAAGAAATATAACAATGAAAAAGATGAAGAATTTCGACATGGTGGCAACACAAATTGATCCCTTGATGCTTCAAAGAAAACAAAGAGTTTTCAAACCCTCATATAAATGATGTATGACCTGATACATAATTTTTGTACGACAATGCCCAAAAAAATGCGATAGACTAAAAAACAAAAAATACAAATATATTTTTTATTTTTTATTTTAGATATGCAATGGACAAAATGAAGTGAAAACTATAGATAGAGTGGACAACATGGAAGTTTGAGGAGAGAATGTAGGGGGATAACGTAAGTCAGCAAATGTGCACTTGGTCTACACTGCAAATTATTGACAGTGTGCAAACAGGGTGGATGGACAAAAATGGCATTTGCATGCGGGCTGCACTGCACAGCCACTAAACCATTTTGATGTGTAAACAAATGAATGGAGGGAAAATAAAGAGGTCCACAGGGAATTTGCTCTGATACCAGATGTAGAAATTACGCCATTTTGGATAATTTATTCATTGTGAAGGTGCCAAAGGTTCGGATGTGCACACACAAAATAGGGGTCAATCAACTTCAATTAATTTAATCATGAGAGAATGTACAATATATAGAGAAGTGATCTCCTAGGTTAAGGGAGTCAAATCTCATCGTCTTATCTTCGACAAACTCTCATTCTATCCCCTAAATCTCTTACAAACCTATCTTCTACATTCTCTCTCCTATCCTCTCAATAATCCTACAAACTCTTATATTAATGTGATTATTACTCGTGATAGTCACATTATTTGCTCCACTTATTATTTTCCACACACACAATAATTATAATGTGAAGCACCTAAGTTGTAAGCACCCATGTGAGAACGAATCCTAACAACACTAACTCTTCTACTTCTGCAGAAAAGAACTAGACTATGCTGTGACTATAGTGAATGCTCCGATGCTCCATAAGATACCATAGGCCTTAATAAATGCCTCACAAATTTCCACGTTGATATGCTTGATCAAAAGACCTAACAAACCCTCTTGTGCAAAGCTTCACAAGCTTATTCAAACTAAGACAACAATTGCGCGCATCAACATACTTGCACAAAACTTACAAACCCTTATAAGCAATCAAAAACTTGCGCAAAACTAGACTTTGCTAATTTTTATAATGTAACATATTTTTTGTTGATGTAGGATTACAAGTTTACTTGAATGCTCCTGCATCATACACACTGGGTAAATAAAAGTAACATGAGCTCTTACTCATGTGCCTTCTGTTAATGATATTCCATGCTTTGCAACTTTTGATGCACTAATCCATGTTGCATCTTCAATTTCTCGATCCTTCCACTTGACTAGATATTCTTTGTACTCTCTGTTGCATGTTTACTTGCTAATTCTTTTGTCAATCAGTTGTTCCACCTCATTGTGCTTCTTTTCTGGCATTTGCACTTTCCAATCTCTCTTTAGAATCAAAATCAAAATCTGAATATGTGCTTCCACTATTATGCCCTTCATGATAAGGATACAAATTTGCTACATTGAAATAGGTGAAATGTTGATTCCTTCAGGTATCTCAATCTTGTGCATTCTTCGTAGACTTCCACAACACTCTGCACAGTCTAATCTTCGTCCACTTTATAACTTATTATATGTTCCTTTCGAAAATCTCTCTTTCTTCAAGTGTGCTAAGATCTTGTCTCCAACCTAATATTCCACTTCCATTTTCTTCTTGTTTGTGTGTTGCTTATTCTGTGTTGTACTCTCAATCCAAATTTTCCTGCACTTGCTTACATACATCTCTGAAATATCCCAAAATAGGTTATATTACTGAAATCTGGAATTTATGCAAAACCATAGCCAAGACATGTTTTCAAAATTTTCAAGCCAAACCCTTGTAATGTCCCCAAAATAGGGATATTTTTTGAAATCTGATTTTTATGTGAAACCCTAACAAAAGAAGAAATTTATGATTTTTACAACAAACCCTAGCTGCAAATATACTCCAAAATTAGCATAAAAATATGCGAAACCCTTAAAATCAAATATGAACCCTTTTAACAAAAATTAATCTTTCTAAAATCCAAATTAGCCCTTCAAACCCTAGGCACCTAGGTTCAGAACTTTAGTATGAATTATGGCAGCCCTCTTGATAACAATTTCTATGGTATTTCACTTTCAATAGGTCTTCAAAAATATTAGAAAAATACAGCTGCAAGCAAATACCTTTTTATGTTGCTTTTCCTTCACAAACACGCTGAATTTATCATATCAAATATTTATAAAATATGAGAAATTTTCAGAATATTTTAGAAACACTTTTTGACCATAAAACTCTCAATTAGGTCCTCTTACCAAATCGCCCAAGGCTGAAAATATTACATAAAAATCACACAATAATACTAGGACAAAAAATGACCCTCAAACACTAGCAAAACCCCTCCAAAACAAGTCGCCAACCTCCACAAGCAAGTTGCCAGCCACCTAGAACAATTTACCAACCTTCCAAGCTATTCGCCCCACTTGGAAACCCTTTTTTTTTGCCTTTTCTAAATTTTGATGATCAATGGCAGCTCCAAGATAAAGTTGCCCCACGGAAGAACGAGGGTTTTCGTCCTCAATCTCTTTGCTTGAAGGTTCTCGTTTTCAACCTCCACAAGCAAGTCGCCAACCTCCACAAGCAAGTTGCCACCCTCCTGGAACAATTTACCAACCTTCCAAGCTATTCGCCCCACTTGGAAACCCTTTTTTTTTGCCTTTTCTAAATTTTGATGATCAATGGCAGCTCCAAGATGAAGTTGCCCCATGGAAGAACGAGGGTTTTTGTCCTAATCTCTTTGATTGAAGGTTCTCGTTTTCACGTCCAAAGCTCAAGCTTTTTCATGCTTAAACCTTGTAAATTTAAATTATGATCCAAGATGCCCTTCAACAAGAACTTCAAATGTTTTTATACTACTCCCCAAGCGAAGCGTCCACTTTGGAGGGAAATACCTTTGTTGAACTTTTTTCAAAATATAAAAAGGATACTTCTTATAATTCACTTAAGTGGATTAATACTCATGACCCTTAAAAAGGCCCCAACTTAAGTGAAATTATAACAATAAAGTGCTTTTACAAGTATTCTTTACAAAACCAAATGTTTCCCTTTTTTTTTTCTTTTTTCCTTAACCTTTGGAAAACTAGGCAAGGCTAAAGGTCTTCAATAGTGTCATGTCTAAAAGGGGGACATGACAATCCTGCCTACCCAAAATTGCTTGTCCTCAAGCAACATAAACAACCAATGGGCTGTCCTAACCATGGGCTTGAAGCCCTCCTTGATTCTTTACTCCTACCATGGGAGTAAGATCTCTTTTTGAAACTCTTTACTGCTGTATGTGAAGGTTCTTGGCTATTTATACAACCTGAAAATGAAATAATGGTAGCTTCACATCTTCCTTTTTCTTTCCACGGAAGTCCCATAACTCAAATGTGCTAAAAAGATGCAAAAGCGAAACAACTCCTTTGAAATGACAACATGGAGATGGTTGGAAAAGTGTATTTCAACAAAGAAATCTTCAAATTTTTGGGCCTTGATTGTCCTTATATCAGCATCTACATAAGACACAAACATATCAGTCAAAACATGAATGCGTTGCTTCTCTTCAATGCTTGCACACTTGATAGTGCCCTCCATGTGTGAAAGTGTTGGAGACATAAATGTGGCTGACCTTGAGAACATAAAATGGGTGTTCATGCTGCCCACACACACAAGAGTGATCTCAAGGCTCATAAATCTACCTTCTAGAGGAGCTTAAATTCCTCTCACCTTGTTGGAAATCCAATTTTTGTCAAAAGACCATTGACACATGTTCTCATATTCCAAAAGAAGGGCAGAACCAGCCACTTCCCCTTTGATATGTTGGCTGTGTATGCACATTTCAAACTTCTTATGACTCCAAAGCATGAATTTATTCCTCCACAATTCATTCTTATGAGGTAATTTTATGCAATCAACCTTCCCCAACCTTATAAAATTCTTCAAACTCACCATCTCATGCCTCAAGCTCACATATTCCTTTACCTTAGAGGGGATCACTTCAAAAGGAAATTTGTACCTTGTGTTTTGTGGGCTGTATTTATTCATTACAGCCTTGCAAGCATCCCTAAAAATCAACCTTTTTACTCCCAACTTGCACCATGATGAATCTACCACATTTACCATCCCAAAAGGGGTCAAAATGAAGCTATGTACCCTTTTTGAAGAGCTAGATTGTCACAATAAATATGACAAGAAGATGTATTGCAACTGCCTTTTATGAAAAAGTGTATTTGAGCCTTAATCATTGAGTACATATTACTTTAGCAAGCATTCATTTACTTCGTAGTGCTTCCCATGTGTCATAATAAACCTTTTCCAATTTGCAACAAGAGAGTAACATTGAAACAAATTGAAAGCATACCTTGAACAGATGTATCATGGCGATGTAAGCAATTTTGTATTGCTATCCTTATGTGTGCCTTATGTTTTTCTCTTTGCTCCACCTGGACAACCCCATTAATTATATAGGAAATACATTTTGTGCATAATAAAGATCTAAACTTACAAATTAGAGAGGGCTGTACCATACTTGCACCATCCAACCTCTTGTCATGAAAGAAGTGCCCAAATTCATATGCATTTCCAGAACTTGTCATGGGCTGTAGCATACCACAAAAATCAAAATTTGTGTCCTTAGTAGGCAGCGGATTTGGCCTTACAAACTCAGAATTATTTGAGTGTGAATAATGTTGATTATTCACATAATTTTCTGATTTATTGGAGCAACAAAATTCTGATTTTTCTAATGTAAAAATTTGAAGGAGATACACAGGATCAATCTTGATGAAAGAGCCTACACCAATAACCTGCACAATCAATTCCAATGAATAAAATATATTTATTCACACACACAATAATAGTCGAGACTCAATTATCTGACAATCTATTATGCAACATACATTGTTTACAATATATAGGGCAAATAGTTTGTTAAATGACAACAAACTATTTGTCATAATGCACAGGGATGTGAAACTAAATATTTTCAATTTTCAACCAACATGCAAGAGGTTGAGAAAATATCAACTGACAACTAACTGAGGTAAGTAAGAATTTACCCTCGGTAAAACAACTTACTAAACTCACTACACTAAACTTAGGTAAAATATACTTATCTTAGGTTTTATAAAGTAACCCATGTGAGCTTAAAATGCTCATTATTCCAACACCCTCCCTTAAGCGAAACATAGGGAGCATGAAAAGAAGAAAAAATATGAGTCCCAGCTATTAGCTTGATAAAGTACTCATGTACAAACATAATGCTGAAGAAGGTGCATTGGATGAACCAAGGATTCATCAAATACAAGTGCACTCAAAAAACCACAAGATATCTGGTGAGGTCTGAGGCTGTAGATGCTGGGAATGCCAAAAGAACCACTGCTGCCAAAGAATGGAGTCCAAAAATCAACCAAAATAAGTACAACACCTAAAGCAGTATATGCACACACTCCCCCATAATGCTGAAACGGGTGGAGTGATGTCAAAGAATCTGTATGAGTAGACCAATCACACTACTTGAACAAGGATAAGATGACACTGGGCTTCACTAGAATAGCTACACTTCAGAAGGAAGGCAAGCTCAAAACATGCTGAAGGAGACTATCAACTGCCAAAATAAATCCGAGGATACAGATACAAAATCACTCAAGTAGATGGTCTTGGTGGTGATGGAGTAATCTAGCAATTGAAATAGTGAAATAGTGCCCAAAGAATTGGAGCACAAACATATGAATGTAAACAAGGCTAAATAGCAAAACCCCTTATGGCACTTTATAACTCAGTGCGATTACAAAATAATCCCATAAAAAAACACACCAAATGATGCATAAAACAAGAATGCTATCAAACTGTCGAAGATGCCATCTAAAAAAATGAGATTCACTCCTAAAAAAACACTGCCAAAAACCAAAGCTCAAACACAAGAGAGCTAGAAAAGGGGTAGGAGGAGCTATGTTGTGGAACTTTCAAAGAGGAGTTCTAGAACCAAAATCCAATTCATTATCAGATCCAAAAGTGACCCAAGCTGAAAGTGCCTTGCCTTTCCTATGGAAGGAGTGGAAGAGGATGGAATAGTGATTTGATGTTGCTTCAATGCTGCCTCTAAAGCTTCCATTTTCTTAAAGCATCTATTCTCATCATGATTTGGACCACCACAAAAATTACATGGGCCATATGTTTTCTTCTTTTTAGTGATTTGATATGACTGTTCATGAGGATCCTTTAAAGTTGGTGGAGACTTTCCTTTGAAGCTATTAGCAACTAAAGCATGGTTTGGGCTAGGAAGAGCATCAAGAGCCATTAGTTTTGACTGTTCTCTGGTTAGCCTTTCACAAAAAACTTCAAATGAAGGCCATTTGAATTCGTCACCTAATGTATCCATCATGGTATAGAAGGCAGATGAAAATACACTATATGGCCCTTTCAATTTAGACAAAATCATGAATATGCACTCTTGATCAGTTTTATCCTTCTTATCAGCTTTCAATTTTGACCTAATAAACTTGAATTTTGCCAATAATTCATTTATAGAAGTGAAATCTGATGGATATAAGGTACTAAATTTTGCATCTAATTGCAACATTTGAAACTCATTTATTTTGCTAAATAGGGTTTCAAACTTATCCCATACCTCTTTTGGTGTTTTGGCATCTGCAATGTGGAATTAAAGACTATTTGAAACATTTAGGCAAATCAAGCCAAGAGCCTCATCGTGCTTGCAACCATATGCATACTTGTCCTTTTCAGTGGTGAATACCGCACGGGTGTTATCATCAAAAATCCTCCACAAACCTTTTGACTGAAGAAGTTGTTGCATTTTTGGCTTCCAAACATGATAATTTGTGGAGTTGACAGGTTCAAATAATCGAAAATCCATTCCTGAAGAGGAAGATGACATTGACAAAAAAAACGTAGACATTCTACGTACAATTTTTTTAAAAATGGACTCCTCCCATTACAATTTAACGTCTCCCGACGATATTTACCCTTAAATCCTTAAAAAAAATAATATTAAGGTTTGTGGACGCAAAAAATGAATTTGAGTAATGGGATTTGAACCCAAGACCCCTTACGACATCAAAGTCTTATAAAACCTTTAATTGCCACCTTAGCAAAGTCAAATTTGAAAACATAAACAAAAGACTTGAATTTAAAGGTGTGCAAAAAGGTCAAAATATACCTCACACGTGTGAGAGGGAGCTTTAAATTGTTAGATTTGTCAAATTAATTTCCTCTCCAACTGGATTTGGTAATTAGGAAAAAACCTTTCGGAAATTTAAAAAAATTCTCGCTCTTCACAAAATCTGCAAACCCCTTTGACTAGGTTCTGCAAAAAACTCTCCAAATAGCTGTACGGCCTGCATAAATTCAAAAAATTCCAATTGGAGATGAAATTTATGAATTTATAGTTTATCATCCAATTTTCAGAATCAGAAAAATCATTGTGTACGGCCGCCAAACTGAAGAAAACCGTATGACTATATGACAAAGTGCAGGCAGACTATATTTTCCCTGTTGAAGGGGCTCAAAACGTTGTATGGCCTCTTTTTTGGGTGTTCTTCCTTTTTCCACGTGAAAACTGGTTGAGTCAGCTTTCTAGAACAGGTTTCACTTTTTCTGAAAACTGAGCAGAAGGTCAAAAATCGTACGAAAACCGTACAGGTACTTGTTTTGCTGCAGAAAAATAGACTAGCGGTTTTTGCCCAAATGGGCTGTACGGCTTGGTCAAAATGTAAAAATTCAAACGTTTTTGAAATCCTCACGAAATTTCCTTTCCAGAAGTATAATTTTTTTAAATTTTTGGAAATATTGATGCCCTAAAACAATCATAAAGTGACACAATTTGAAGAAAAATGCTTGAGAACAAAGCCAAATTGTGAGAGAAACAATTTTTTTGAACACAGCAATAAACTAATATTTTGGCCTGTGTTAAAATTGAAATTGATCAAAAAATGAAGGGATGAGGATCTTCAACCGGAACTCCAAGCTTAGGTACCATGTAAAAATTTGAAGGAGATACATAGGATCAATCTAGATGAAAGAGCGTACACCAATAACCTACACAATCAATTCCAGTGAATAAAATACATGTATTCGCACACAATAATAGTCGAGAATCCTTAATTATCTAACAATATATTATGCAACATACATTGTTTACAATATATAGGGCAAATAGTTTGTTAAATGACAACAAACTATGTCATAATGCACAGGCATGTGAATTGAATATTTTCAATTTTCAACCAACATACAGGAGGTTAAGAAAATATCAACCTACAACTAACTGAGGTAAGTAAGAATTTACCCTCGGTAAAACAACTTACTAAACTCACCACACTAACCTTAGGTAAAATATACTTACCTTAGTTTTTACAAAGTAACCCATGTGAGCTTAAAATGCTCATTTTTCCAACATCTAAGTCTACCCAAGGTCTTTTTACATTGCAAAATTCAGACCTACCTTCATTTCTTGCAAATTGAAAATTTCCCCCTTCACACTCTTGCCGAGTAATTTCATTTTCAGAATTCATTAAGCTTAAGGGATAGAGAATTAATTGATTTTTAACATACCTTGATGGCTGCCCCTTGGTCATGTGGTCGATCCCTTTCGAAGGATAATATCTCCCTACCTTTGTCTCACTCACCAAACCAAGTGTGTGGCCAAATTCCTCAATAAGAGGTGGCTGTCCCAAAATAGAATGCACACAATGTAGAGCACTCACCATGTGTGCAAGAAGGCAAAGTATTTTTCCTTGGAAGAGCTGATCCCAAGTTTCCAAGTTCCCCTTTATTTTGCATACAAAGGGTCCATCTTCCCCTTCACCGAATTCGCAAGACGCTGAAATGAACCAACTTTTCCAAAATTTCTTGAGCATGAGATATTCTGATTTTTCATGGAAAACTCAGAATTTTCTCAGTATAACCTAGACTCATTTCTCATGAAAGTTTCAGACTTTCTTCTATTATCCACAAACTAATTTTCTACCCTTTCATAAACTTGCCTTGAACTTTCATTTTCAGAATTTGCAAAGTTTATGAAACATGAAATCAAGTAACCTTCTATGTACCTTAGTGGCTACCCATACTCAATTTTGGCCACTTTATTGATCCCTTGTGAAGAACAACACCTTCCAACCTTTGAGTTGTCCTCAACTTGTCCTTCCTTCCTTACAAAGTGGAGAGGGTTTGTGACCTCTTCATCATCTTCTACCTCAGAATTTAGAAATTTCTTCTTCAAAGCATACCTCTTCAAAATGGATTGAACATAGCTTTCTACGTACTGTTGCCCCAACACAAGATTTGCAAGCTTTAGGGCACTTACCAAGCTAAAGATAAGCTTAGTTCCCCTCCTTGCAAGTGGCTGCCCTATTATGGAATTTTCATATTTTCTTGCACTTGTAGTGGGCTGATTCCACTCAAAATTTTTAGAATTTCTTACACATGAAGTGTGCTGGAAGTCAACAAAAAAGTCAAAACCTTTTCCCATTGGGGTGGGCTGAGTTTTTATCAAAAACTCAGAATTTTCTGTTAGAAAATGGAGTTGGTCTTCCACCAACATTTCAAACTTTCTTGCACATGTATGTGGTTGAGTTTTCACAAAAAATTCAGACTTTCCTATATAAATAGTGAGTTGATCTTTTTCATGAATGGTTGCTCCAATTGGTTCTTCCTCTGCACACCTTGGAATCACTTCTCTAGGTTCTACCTCACCTTTGCCTTCTATTTGCACTCTTAGCTACCCGTAAACTTGCTGGAAACCTTCATCTTGCTGCCCTAAAAGTTCTAATCTTTGCAACTCAAAATTTTTAGCGATTGGCTATGAAATAGTTGGGCTCCTCCCAACTCTAGGGTCCATTTTTATTGTAGATGGAAAAATATGAAGATCTTCCTCATGTGTGTAATTTTTGGCCTTCTTTTTCATTGGACTCTTAGGGTAATCAACCCATAACACTTCCTCTTGAGCTGAAACATTTCTCCTACTATCCTCTTGCATGGTGGATGCCACCATGATTTGCTCACTAGCTTTTTTCAAATCAGAATTATTTTGTTCCCCGATTCCTTCTTTGGGATGCAAGTGGGAGTTTGGCTTTTTCAAAGCATGTTGGAGATTTTCTTGGCTGCCTTTTGGTTTGTGACCAACCCTAGAAGTCTTCATGCCTCCCTTCCATGCTACAAACTCAGTAAGACTCATTTCCTATTTGAATGGAGGTGGATAGGTCATATATTCCTCATAATCAGCCATCAAATTACCTTGAAAAGAAGATTGCACCTCCCTTTTTGGAATTATTTCCTCTCTTTGAAGGAAAGTAGGTCAGTTAAGTCTTTGTGTAGATCAGATCTTTACACTTGAAGCATTGCCTTCCCGACCCTCTGGTGTGTTTCTCCTTATGTTTTTCATTGTTTGGAGGAATTCACCCATCAATCTTGTCATCTGCTCTTGGGCTTGTAAAAACCTCTCAACCCTAGCTCCATCCATGTCACCTTTTGACATGAAATCCTTACTTATCCCATAGCTGGGCAAGATATTGGCTCTGATACCACTGTAATGCTCGCAAATTAGGGATATTTTTTGAAATTTGATTTTTATGTGAAACCCTAGCAAAAGAAGAAATTATGATTTTCACAACAACAAACCCTAGATGCAAATATGCTTCAAAATTAGCTTAAAAATATGCTAAACCCTTCAAATCAAATATGAACTCTTTTAGAAAATATTAATCATTTTGAAATCCAAATTAGCCCTTCAAACCCTGGGCAGCTTGGTTCAAAACTTTAGTATGAATTATGGCAGCCCTTTTGATAACAATTTCTATGGTATTTCACCTTCAATAGGTCTTCAAAAATATTAGAAAAATACAACCGCAAACAAATACCTTTCCTTCACAAACAAGCTAAATTTATCATATCAAATATTTATAAAATATGAAAAAATTCTAGAATATTTTAGAAACACTTTTTGATGATAAAACCCTCAATTAGGTCTCTTTTTCAAATCACCCAAGGCTGGAAATATTATTTAAAAATCATGGAATAATACTAGGGCAAGAAATGGCTCTCAAACACTAGCAAAACCCCTCCAAAACAAGTCACCAACCTCTACAAGCAAGTCGCCACCCTCCTGGAACAATTTGCCAACCTTCCAAGCTATTCGCCCCACTTGAAAATCCTTTTTTGTTGTTTTTTTTGAATTTTGATGATCAATGGCAGCTCCAAGATGAAGTTGTCCCACAAAAGAATGAAGGTTTTCGTTCTCAATCTCTTTGCTTGAAGGTTTTCGTCTTCAAGTCTAAAGCTCAAGCTTTTTTGTGCTCAAAACCTGTAAATTAAAATTATGATCCAAGATGCCTTTCAACAAGAACCCTCAAATGTTTTTATACTTCTCTCCAAGTGAAGTGCTCACTTTGGAGGGAAATACTTTTTTTGATATTTTTTCAAAATATAAAAATAATACTTCTTATAATTCATTTAAGTGGATTAATACTCATGACCTTTAAAAAGGCCCCAACTTAAGTAAAATTATAACAATAAAGTGCTTTTACAAGTATTCTTTACAAAACTAATTGTTTCCCTTTTTTCTTTTTTTCTCTTAGCCCTTGGGAAACTAGACAAGGCTAAAAGTCTTCAATAATATCATGTCCAAAAGGGGGACATGACAACCCTAGATGCCAAAAACTCGTAAATTGCTAGATATAACTTGTGAAACCTTAATATAAAATTTACTGAATGCTGTAAAGATTTTTAAGGCATCAAATCACTCAATAAACTCAGTCACATTGATGCCAAATATGCAAAAAATTACAGTGAACTAAATGTTGGTTTTTGATATTTTTCTAAAGTAAAAATGCTGAAAATTATCTTTAAAAATAGGGATAAATTCAAAAATAAATATAGGAAAATTCAGAATATTGAATAGGCTTGAAATAGCCTATCAAACCCTCTCAAACAATTCCCCAATCAAGTCATCGTAGTTGGAATTAATTCTTTCCAACCTTAAATCGAATGCAACCCTAAAATTAGGGGTCTTCAAATCTGAAAATCAGACTTTGGGTTTCCAAACCCTAGTCGCCACGCTCATAGAGCCATTTGCCAACCTCCCAAGCAATTCGTTCAACTTGAAAACTCTTTTTTTGTTTTTTTTTGAATTTGATGATCTATGGCAGCTTCAAGGTGAAGCTGCCCCACGGAAGAATGAGGGTTTGCGTCCTTAATCTCTTTGCTTGGAGGTTTTCATCTTCAAGTCAAAAGCTCAAGTTTTTTTGTGCTCAAAATTGTAAATTCAAAATGTAATCCAAGATGCCTTTCAAATGAACTCTCAAATACTTTTATACTTCTCTCCAAGTGAAGCGCCTATTTTGGAGGGAAATACTTTTTTGATCTTTTTTCAATTTATAAAAAGAACACCTCTTATAATTCACTTAAGTGGATTAGTACCCCTAACCTTCAAAAAGACCCCAACTTAAGTGGTTATAACAATAAAGTGCTTTTACAAGTATTCTTTACAAAACTAATTGTTTCCCTTCTTTTTCTCTTTTTCCCTTAGCCTATGGGAAACTAGGCAAGGCTAAAAGTCTTCAATAGTATCATGTCCAAAAGGGGGACATGACAACCCTAGATGCCAAAAACTCATAAATTGCTGGAAATAACTTGTGAAACCCGAGCATAAAATTTACTAAATGCTATAATGATTTTTAGGACATCAAATCACTCAATAAATTTAGACACATTGGTGCCAAACATGCAAGAAATTACAATGAATTAAATGTTGATTTTTGATATTTTTCTACAGTAAAAATGCTGAAAATTATCTTTAAAAATAGGTATAAATATAGAAATAAAATATAAGAAAATTGAGAATATTAAATAGGCTTGAAATAGCCTATCAAACTCTCTCAAACAATTCTTGAATAAAGTCGCCCTAGCTGGAATTAATTGTTTCCAACCCTAAATCCAACACAACCCTAAAATTAGGGGTCTTCAAACCTGAAAATAAGAGTTTGGGTCTCCAAACCTTAGTTGCCACCCTCATAGAGCAATTCGCCAACCTCCCAAGCAATTCACTCAACTTAGAAACCCTTCTTTTTGTTTTTTTCTGAATTTGATGATCTATGGCAGTTCCAAGGTGAAGTTGCCCCACAGAAGAATGAGGGTTTGCATCCTTAATCTCTTTGCTTGAAGGTTTTCATCTTCAGCTCAAGCTTTTTCATGCTCAAAACTGTAAATTCAAAATATAATCCAAGATGCCTTTCGAATGAACTTTCAAATGTTTTTATACTTCTCCCCAAGTGGAGCACCCAATTTGGAGGGAAATATTTTTTTGATTTTTTTTTCAATTTATAAAAACAACCTCTTATAATCCACTTAAGTGGATTAACACCCATAACTTTAAAAAATGCCCCAACTTAAGTGAAATTATAACAATAAAGTGCTTTTACAAGTATTATTTACAAAACTAAATGTTTCCATTCTTTTTCTTTTTTTCCCTTAGCCCTTGGGAAACTAACCCAGGCTAAAGGTCTTCAATAGTATCATGTCCAAAAGGAGGACATGACAACCCTAGATGCCAAAAACTCATAAATTGTTGGAAATAACTTGTGAAACCCTAGCATAAAATTTACTGAATGCTGTAATGATTTTTAGGGCATCAAATCACTCAATAAACTCAGCGACATTGGTGCCAAACGTGCAAGAAATTACAAGGAATTAAATGCTGATTTTTGATAAAGTAAAAACGCTGAAAATTATAGTTAAAAATTGGGATAAATACATAAATAAATATAGAAAAAATCAAAATATTAAATAGGCTTGAAATAGTCTATCAAACTCTCTCAAACAATTCTCCAATGAAGTCATCGTAGTTGGAATTAATTGTTTCCAACCCTAAATCCAACGTAGACCTACAATTAAGGGTTTACAAACTTGAAAATCAGACTTTGGGTCTCCAAACCCTAGTCGCCACCCTCAGAGAGCAATTCGCCAACCTTCCAAGCAATTCGCTCAACTTGGAAACCCTTCTTTTTATCTTTTTCTAAATTTGATGATCTATGGCAGCTCCAAGGTGAAGTTGCCGCACAAAAGAATGAGGGTTTGCGTCCTTAATCTCTTTGCTTGAAGGTTTTCGTCTTCAAGTCAAAAAATCAAGCTTTTTCGTAATCAAAACTGTAAATTCAAAGTATAATTCAAAATGCCTTTCAAATGAAACCTTAAATGCTTTTATACTTCTCCCCAAGTGAGAACCCAATTGGGAGGGAAATACTTTTTTGATCTTTTTTTTCAATTTATAAAAAGAACACCTCTTATAATCCACTCAAGTGGATTAGTACCCATAACCTTCAAAAAGACCCCAACTTACGTGAAGTTATAAAAATAAAATGCTTTTACGAGTATTCTTTACAAAACTAAATGTTTCCCTTCTTTTTCTCTTTTCCCCTTTTTCCCTTAGCCCTTGGGAAACTAGGCAAGGCAAAAGGTCTTCAATAGTATCATGTCCAAAAGGAGGACATGACAACCCTAGATGGCAAAAACTTGTAAATTGCTAGAAATAACTTGTGAAACCCTAGCATAAAATTTACTGAATATTGTAATGATTTTTAGGACATCAAATCACTCAATAAACTCAGCCACATTGGTGTCAAACATGCAGGAAATTATAGCGAGTTAAATGTTTTTGATATTTAAAAAAAGTAAAAATGTTGAAAATTATCCTTCAAAATAGGGATAAATATAGAAAAATTCAAAATATTAAATAGGCTTGAAATAGACTATCAAACTCTCTCAAACAATTCTCCAATCAAGTCACCCCAGCTGGAATTAATTGTTTCCAACCCTAAATCCAACACAACCCTAAAATTAGGGGTCTTCAAACCTGAAAATCAGACTTTGGGTCTCCAAACCCTAGTCGCCACCCTCATAGAGCAATTAGCCAACCTCCCAAGCAATTTTTTCAACTTGGATACCTTTTTTTTGTCTTTTTTGAATTTGATGATCTATGGCAGCTTCAATGTGAAGTTGTCCCATGGAAGGTTTGCGTCCTTAATCTCTTTGCTTGAAGGTTTTCGTCTTCAAGTCAAAAGCTCAAGCTTTTTCGTGCTCAAAACTATAATCCAAGATGCCTTTCAAATAAACCCTCAAATGCTTTTATACTTCTCCCCAAGTGAAACACTCAATTTGAAGGGAAATATTTTTTTGATATTTTTTTTAATTTATTAAAAAAACACTTCTTATAATCCACTTAAATGGATTAGAACCCATAACTTTGAAAAAGGCCTCAACTTAAGTGAAATTATAACAATAAAGTGCTTTTACAAGTGTTCTTAATAAAACCAAATGTTTCCCTTCTTTTCTTTTTTTTTTCTTTAGCCCTTGAGAAACTAGGCAAGGCTAAAGGTCTTCAATAGTGTTATGTCCAAAAGGGGGCCATGACAATCCTCCCTCCCCAAAATTGCTTGTCCTTGAGCAATTGAAACAACCAATGGGCTGTCCTAACTATGGGCCTTAAGCAATTTTTGATCCTTGAATCTTCTCATGGGAAGAAGACCTCTTGATGAAGCACTTTGTTGCTGTTTATGAAGATTCCTGGCTGCTTATATAATCTGAAAATAAAATAACAATAGCTTCCAACCTTCCTTTCCCATCTCATGGAGGTCCCATACCTCAAATGTGCCAAAAAGATGTTAAAAGGGAACTTCTTCTTTTAAATAATAACATTGTGGTGGCTGGAAAAGTATATTCCCGCAAGGAAATCTTCAGATTTTTGCGTCTTGATTGCCCCTATATCAGCACTTACACAAGACACAAACACATTAGTCAAAACAAGAGCTCTCCGCTTCTCTTCAACATTTGCATATTTGATAATGTTCTCACGTGTGAAGGTGTTGGAAACATGTGTGTGGCTGCCCTTGGGAACATAGAAGAGATATTCATGCTGCCCACACACCCAAAAGTGACCTCAAGACTCAGAAATCTTCCTACTAGAGGAGCTGAAAGTCTTTTTACTGTGCTTGAAATCCACCATTTGTCAAAAGACCACCAAACATGTCTATATACTTCAAAAGAAAGGTAGAACTAACCACTTCCCTCTTGATTAGTTGGCTATATGTGTAAATTTCAGACTTCTTATGACTCCAAAACATGAATTTATTCCTCCACAACTCATCCTTGGAAGGTAACATTATGCAATCAATCTTCCCAAAACTTCTGAAAATCTTTAAACTCGCCATTTCATGCCTCAAACTCACATGTTCCCTTACCTTAGAGGGAATTACATCAAAAAGAAACTTGCACCTTATGTTTTGAGGGCTGTGTTTGTACATTACAGCCTTGCAAGTGCCCTAAAAAATCAATTTTTTGACTACCAACTTGCTCCTTGATGAACCTACCACATTTACAATTCCAAGAGGGATCAAAGTGAAGCTATGTACCACCTTAGAAGAGCTGGAACTGTCATAAGTAAGGCTGCCCCTTATGATCTTTCTTCCTTGCATGTGTACCTTAGAACGCGGCCCCCCTTGGAATGCAATCCAATACTCTTTAGGGTCCTCGACGTGCCTTGACACTTCCTCATCAAATCAAAAGTATGGCTTACTAGTTTGATTTAAGAAAACAACTTGGAACAACATTGGACACATACCTTTTGTGTCACATTTCTGAAATCTTTCTTCTGTTGTAGGCTCTTGGAAGGGCTGCCCTTCTTTTGCAAACTTCAATTCCCTATCACAAGAAAAAGGTCAACTCTCCTTTGCATTTCCAGAATTTATTAGGGGCTGTAACATACCTTCTTTCCTTAAATTTTCTGATTGCGCCATATTCAAATTTGGCATGAAAAACTTAGAATTTTCAGAGTATAAACAATGCTGATTATTCGCACAAATTTCTGATTTTTCTGAGCACCAACAATTCTGATTTTTAGAGCAATTTTCTAACTTTTCTGAGCACAAACGAATATAATTTTTCTCATGAAATTCTGATTTTTTTGAGCAAAAAAGTTTTGATATTTCTAAGTGTACCTTAGGTCTTTTCTCAATGCAAAATTCAGACGTACTTCTCTTTCTTGCAAACTGAAAATTTTCCTCTCCATGGGCTTGCTTAGCATCATTATTTCTAAAATTTACTAAGCCCAAAAAATAAGGAAATAAATATTCTTTTGCATACCTTATCAGCTGTTCCAAATTAGAAGAAACATTCTTTCTTGCTGCCCCTACCGAATTCTTCTTAGGGAAGACTCCTATGGCCTTTGAGGTCACCTCCAATGGTACCTTATCCCTCAAACCATGCAAGATCACCTTTTTTTCCATCCATTTTGAATTTAAGCTCCATAGTTTGGTAATTCTATGTGTACTCTCCAAGTGAGTGCAGCCATTGGATGCCTAGAACAAGGTTGGTCTCTCCAATGCCAACCACATAAAAGTCAATCCGCAATGGAGTGTCTCCAACACGATGCTAAGCTTGGGAACCTTGGTGGTGCAAGGGATGGTGAAGTCATCCGCCACAGTCACACGGAAACCCTTGAATTCAATAGGTTGAAGCCCACATGGAACAATCAAGTTCTTATCAATGAAATTGTGGGTGCCCCCCCTATCAATGAGAATAGTAACATCTTTACTTTTCAATTTTCCCTTCACACGAAAGTGGTAGTATCTAGGAGTCTCTGATAATTAAGCAAAGGTGCTACTCATATCCTCTCCTCCAGGGATATCCAAATGCTCTTCCTCATAGGTGGTTGCCCTTTCCTCTTCTTCTCCATCTGAATGCACCTCAATGTAGTGCACTTACCCCTTCCTATGGCAATGATGACTTGGTGTCCAAGGGTCTCTACAATCAAAACAAAGTTTTTTCCTCTTTAGCTCATTCCTTCTCTCATTGTTCCATCTTGGCAGCTCCCTTTGCTGCCCCAAACCTTGCTGGTTTGGCTTACCAAACTGCCCCAAACCTTGCTGATTTGGCCTACTAAGCTGCCCCAAAGGAGTTGGTTTTTGTGGCCCAAATGAGCTGCCACTTGGCTGCCCCCATTTATTGTCTCTTTGCTGTCCAAAAGGTCAAAAAGAGTTAGTTTTTTGTTGCACAAAAGGTAGGATTTTACCTTGGGGTGTTGAAGACTCAAGATCAAAAGCCTTTTGAATAACTCACCGAAGAGAAGGTGGATCAAAAGCCTTAACCAAACCCTGAATGGAATCAACCAATTCTTCCATGAACAAAACTACCAATATCCTCTCCGAAACATATGCTACCATGACCGAAAGCCTTTGAAATTCTATCACATACTCCTCCACTGTGCCCTTTTGCCTCAATTGAGCCAACTCTCTTAAGTGTAATTTCGGATCAACCCTATCACACCTCTCAATGATCATTTTACTGAATTCATCATAAGATCGAATGAGTTGATGTCCTTGGGTGATTAACCCATGATACTACCATTCATGGGCAGCCCCTTCTAAATGCAAGGTGACAAACTGAATAGCCTCCTTTTTCATCATAGGTCTAAATGAAAAGTAGGTTTCTACCCTCTGAATCCAAGCCCTAGCCGAGCTCTTTGAAAAACCATCAAAATTGGAAAGTGAAAGCTTCTCCAATGCATGATGGAGTTCTCCTTGGCTGCCCCTATGCCTTTGGTCAGCCCTATTGCCACCATGTTGCCCATGCTTCTAAGATGTGAATGTGAAAAAAATCATTTGATCCCTGAAAGGAGCAGGATAAGTCATGTACTCATCATAATCCTTCAATAAGCTCTCTCTCAAGGTGGGTTGCTCCTCCCTTTTTGGAATGACAACTTCTTGCAAAAAAGTAGGTTGGTTAGGCCTACATGTGGCTCCTCCATTCCCCTTTGGGGGTTGATCTGTGAGGTTGTGACTTCTAGAAGCACCACCATCTCCATTGTATGGTTTGTCACCCCTCATTTCCTTCATAGTGCAGACAAACTCCGTCATCATAACTGTCATATGTTCTTGAACTTGTATTTACGTATCAAACCTTTGCTTCTTTCTATTTTCAACATCATCCCTTTACTGATTCAAGTGATCCATTGGTTCGTGCTGATTTTCTTCAACCTTCTTCTTGCTTCTAAGGTAATACCTTAGTTCTTTGTCACCCTTGTGCATGAATTACTTCGAAAATCCATGGCTAGCCAAGATATGGCTTTGATACCACTGAAATATCCCAAAATAGGTTATATTACTGAAATCTAGAATTTATGCAAAACCCCAGCGAAGACAAATATTTTCTTATTTTTCCAACCAAACTCTAGATGCCAAAAAATCGTAAATTGCTAAAAATAACTTGTGAAACCTTAGCATAAAATTTACTGAATATTGTAATGATTTTTAGGGCATCAAATCACTCAATAAACTTAGCCACATTGGCACCAATCATGCATAAAATTACAACGAATTAAATACTGATATTTGATGTTTTTTCCAAAGTAAAAATGCTAGAAATTATCCTTAAATATATAGATAAATGCAGAAATAAGTATAAGAAAATCCATAATATTAAATAGGTTTGAAATAGCCCATCAAACCCTCTCAAACAATTCCCCAATCAAGTCGCTCTAGTTGGACTTAATTGTTTCCATCCTCAAATCCAACACAACCCTAAAATTAGGGGTCTTTAAACTTGAAAACCCTAAAATTAGGGGTCTGCAAACCTTAAAATTAGACTCTGAGTCTCCAAACCCTAGTTGCCACCCTTCTAGAGCAATTCACCAACCTTCCAAGCAATTCACCCAACTTGGAAACCCTTCTTTTTATTTTTTTTTGAATTTGATGATCTATGGCATCTCCAAGGTGAAGTTCCCCCACAAAAGAATGAGGGTTTGCGTCCTCAATCTCTTTACTTGAAAGTTTTCATCTTCAAATTAAAAACTCAAGCTTTTTCGTGATCCAAATTGTGTTTCAAAATATGATCCAAGATGCCTTTCAAATGAACCCTCAAATGCTTTTATACTCCTCCCCAAGTGAAATGTCCAATTTGAAGGGAAATACCTTTTTAATCTTTTTTTTCAATTTATAAAAAGAATACCTCTTATGATCCACATAAGTGGATTAGTAGCCACGACCTTCAAAACGGCCCTAACTCAAGTGAAATTATAACAATAAAGTGCTTTTACAAGTGTTCTTAATAAAACCAAATGTTTCCCTTCTTTTCTCTCTTTTTCCCATAGCCCTTGGGAAACTAGGCAAGGCTAAAGGTCTTCAATAGTGTCATGTCCAAAAGGGGGACATAACAATCTCGCATATGCTTTGCAAAATTCTCTGCATCTGCACTTTTCTTTTGCTCACTTCTAATGTCACTTAACTTTGCAACTCCTCTTGGACTTGACCTACACATAATCTGAAATGGTGTCTTTCCTGTACTCTTAATTGTATTGTTATATGTGAACTCAGCGTGTGCTAGAATATTATCCCATATTTGTGGGTTACCTTCAATTAAACATTGACGAAGATTACCCAAAATCCTATTGACTACCTCCGTCTATCCATCCATTTGGGGATGACATGCTTAACTAAACTGCAACTTGTTCAACTGATTCCACAATGTCCTCCAAAAATGTCCTACAAATTTCACATCTCTGTCTTATATTATGCTCTGTGACAAACCATGTAATCTCACAATCTCCCTAAAAAACAAGTTAGCATTGTTTGCCACATCACTAGTCTTCTTACAAGCCACAAAATGTGCCATCTTTAAAAATCTATCAATTACCACAAATACTGAGTCATTTTCTCTTTGCATTCTAGGCAATCCTAAAACAAAATCCACACTTATATCCTCCCATAGTTACTTTGAAATAGGCAATGGTTGATATAAGTTGTGTTTTGACTTCTCCCTTTTGCTAGCCGACAAACTCTACACTCTTGAGCAATTTTATGCACATTTGTGCTCATTCGCAGTCAAAAATAGTTTTCTGCTACTTATGCTAATGTCTTATTCTAACCAAAGTGACCCACCAAACCTCCACTATGCTTCTCCTTAATCAAATTATCTCGCATTGAACCTGTAGGTATAAACAATTGCCTTCCTTTGTAAAACAAACCCTCTTGAACAAAATAATCTAACCAAGGTGTCCTATTGCCACTCATTGCTTCTACATATGCCTTCCATGCTTCTTGAAAATCTTCATCATTTACATGCTATTCTCTTCATTATATTAAATCCTATGACTTCCACTCTCATTTCATTCATTAATAGGACTCTGCGGCTTAATGCATCTGCAACTTTGTTTGACTTTTCACTCCTATGTTTCAACATAATAGCTCTATAGGATATCAACCCACTTCGTATGCTACTGTTCAACTTTCCTTGATTATTTATGAATTGTAATGTCTGACGATCTATATACATAACAAACTTCTTTGGAAACAAATAATTTCTCCACTTCTTGAGTGTTTACACAACTACATAGAACTCCTGATCATATATCGAATACTTGCGTTTCACATCAGTTAACTTCTCGTTGAAATATGCGATAGGTTTTCCTTCTTGACTTAATACTGCACCTATTGCTACGCCACTAACATCGCAATCTACTTGAAATACTTTACCAAAATTTAGAATGCTAACATTGGCTAGTCAGTTACTTTTCCCTTCAACTGCTGGAAACTATGTTCTCATCCTCTGTCTAGACAAAATCCTCTCTATCTTTCCGCATTACCTTTGTAATCGCTGCGCACATCCCATTAAAATTCCTAATGAACTTCGTATAAAAACTTGTCAATCCATGAAAAATATGTGTCTAAAATGTATTTTGGGGTGACAACCAATCCGATATAGCTCACACCTTGTCTAGATCCATCTTGAAACCTTCTTGGGAAATCACAAAGCCCAAGCATACCAATTCCTTCATAAAATTGCATTTCTTCAAATTCATGAGCAAGTTTTCATTTGGCAACTTCTGTAGCACTCAGTGCAAATGTCACAAAAGTGTTCTTTCCTTCATCCTACTGAAAATAAATATGTCATCAAGATACGCAATGACAAACTTACCCAAAAATGACTTAATAACTTCATTCATCAGTTTCATGAATGCACTTGGTGCATTAGTTAGCCCAAATGGCATAACCAACCACTCATATAATCCTTCTTGTGTTTTGAACGTAGTCTTCTACTCATCATCTTCCCTTACACGAATTTGGTTGTATCTACTCCTCAAGTCATTCTTGTGAAGTATCTTGTTCCACTCAAACAATCCATTAGATCATCCATGCACAACAATGCAAACATGTACTTTCTGGAATCGGTGCACATTCTCCACTCCCCATTCTTTTTAGGCACTAATACTACTGGTATTGCACACCGGCTCAAACTTTCTTTGATCATCCCTTTATTCAATAGCTCCTGTACTTGCCATTGTACCTTTGTATTCTCTTTGGGTGTCAACCTATGCCGCTTTGTTTGGTAAACTAGATCCTAGAATTAGATCCATGCGGTGACTAATACTCCTCATCTATGGCAATCCATTTGGTAGATTGTTTGAAACAATCTCTTCAAATTCACCTATCATCTCCTCACCTCAGGCGGAAGTGCTTCTTCCTTTCCTTCCACTGTGCTCATAATTTGTGTGGGCTTAGGGATTACCGCCAAGCATATTTCTTCCTTCACCTTTTTTAGAAATTGCTTTCTTGAAATCATCAAAACCCTTGGAGTACTTTCCACTTTTTCACGTTTATCCTTCAAAGGATTCAAAGTATTCTTCTCTCCATCTTTCACCAATGTGTATGTATTTGCACGACCATCATGTTGTGCCTTGTGATCAAAATGCCAAGGCCTTCCAAGCAAAATATTATAAACATTCATGGGCATTATATCACACACGACTTTATCCTTATATGTACCGATTTGAAAACTTACAATACATTTCTTGTTCACCAAAACCTGATGTCCCTTCAGCAACCACAAAACCTTATACCGCTTCGGATGCACAATTCTCTTCAGACCAATCTTATGTACCATCTCTTGCAAAACAATATTATTTGTACTGCCACATCAACGATCAACTTGCAACACTTACCTCCAGACTTACAAATAGTTTTGAACAAATTCTTTCCCTATGCAGGACTATTCTCCTCCTTTGCAGGCCTCAAGAACATCCTCTTCATCATGAGAGTTTCTCCATTTTCTGGCTCATCTATACCATGAATAGATGCAACACTTTCCTCATCATCTTGTGCAATTTGAACACTTGCATCAATTCTATCACCACCTTCATTATGCATATGTGGATGCTCAAATGACCGATGTCCAGTCTCACCACATCTAAAACATGGACCTTAGAATCCGTGACCTCTACCTCATTCATAGGATTCTCTACCTTTGAAATTTCCTCTACTTCTTTGAGCATTAGCATCATTGTGCTGCGAAGTACTTGCCTCGCCTTCTTGCACAGAATAACCTTTATACCTTCCACCTCCTTGTCTACGTCCATGCATGAATTTCCCATTTCCTAGCATTGCTCATTGTTTGCACGTTAACTTTTTTTTCACCTTCAACACACACTGATAGGCTTCTTCAACAAATTGCAATATGATTATACCAAACTTATCTTGAATTGCAATGCGCAAACCATTTACATACTTCGGGAACTTTTCAACATCATCTTCAACATGACCAACTCTTCAGTGTAATCATTTACATTCATCTCCCTTTGTCGCAAGTTTTGAAGTTTCTTGAACAAACTTGTTATAATCCGTAGGAATGAATTTAACCTTCAACTTTGCAATGAATCTATTCCACATCTTAATCTTATCCTTGCCTTTGCACAATCTTTCAACTTGAACATGCTCCCACCATAAGGATGCGTGAACTTTCAACTTTGCACGAACAAACTTAACTCGCTTGGGATCCTCTATACTCTCATACTAGAAATACTTTTCCAACTTAATGATCCAGGCAATTAGATCTTCAGGACTCACACTTACAGAATGACTTCCAGGGTCCAACTTTGTTTTACTAGTCATTCTTACAACAAATCGCAAGCATCAATCTTTAAGTTGATCAACCACTAACCACTTTGTTTGTGCCCTGGTTCTCAGGGGCCTCTTCTGCAACTTCAACATTGCTTTCATCATCCATTACCACAACACCTCAACATTGCGTTGTCTCCATAGCCTTTAATTAGGTTTGCATATCTCTCATCAATCCTGCCAGATCTGGAAGTCTTGGCGCTCTAGCGACTCGTGGCCTTCTTACATTCAAGCCACCTAAACCTCCTCTTTGTGCCATTTCTTTAGAAATCAAAGTAGAACCTTGCACTGATACCAAATGATGTAGTCACAGTTAGCGGTCTCAATTAAGAGATGCCTTATACCATGCACCCCTCAAAATACACAACAAAATATGCAAATAAATGCAAACAAACTCAAAAATTTATTGACTTAAATTTCAGGAATTACAATGCATATACAAACAAAACAATCTCACAAATGAGATGCCACACAACACTAAATTTGTAGACATTTGCTTGCTAACTTGCGGTCTTTGAAAGCATAGATTCCTAGTCACCCAGTACTATGATCTATGATCATATACTTCCACTGACCTCTCCCTCTTTAGCATGAGCGTAGGGGCATGCTTATATAGGCGCAAGATCCACCTACTTACGTTAAGTGCTCAACAATCCACAAACAACATTGAATGTTTAACATAGTCCCGATAATAATACAGAGCAATAGAGCATATTACATAGTAACACAACTTGATGCACTATAACACATCATAGGTAACTTGTTATCCCCTATAGCTATTCCCAATGCTACCTACCCAACAAGAAATGGTTTAGATAGTTGAGAAGTTGGCCCTTTTGCCATCTGTTAGATCACTGTGACCATTAAATGGATCCATAAGTGATGTGGTTCAACTGATAGTTATAATAACCTCCAATGAACGTGTTGTCTTACTACAAACCTTATATCTGTCATGAATCTTATCGCATGTTACCACAAGGTTCCCAAATGGCTCTAGATTGTGTAGTAATGTTATACCAAATTTGAAAGCTTTGAATTAAGTGTACAGATGCTAGACTAACACTTGAAGTCAATCCCATGCTCCAAACTATGGCTGGAGACTATCTTTAGGCTTACTTTCTACGTCCGCAGACTCAGATTCTTGGGGGACTCAGCTTCTTGTCATGAGATATATCCTTACTTAGCACTTTGCTCGTTAGAGAGGGTTGCTTCACTAGTCCACACTAGACGTCAACACTATTGATACTTTGAGACTAGGTGGCTCCTCCTTTCTATTGGCGTCTCTATTGACAGGGTACTCCCTTTCATGTATTCCTTGGACGCCCCTCTCAGGCTCATTTCCACTCAGGATGTCATCACTAGCAATGCCAAAGAGGACATCTATAGATAATATTTCTAGACCACCTGGATCTCCCCCCATGAGCCGCTCAGTCCCAAGCTTGCTTTCTATGTTGATCATTTCTTATAGGGGGTGGATGAGACTCATTATCTCCAATGCCATTGGTCTCATGGCTTGAGGTTTCCCTTGGTCAGATGAGAGCTTGTTCCCACCAGGTACAGGTTGAAACAAACCATAACATTCATCATCAGGATAACATTTGTTGTCTTTGCTCCCTCCAGGAGGTGGACACCGAGGACCACTTCATTTTCAGATGCTCCATTTATTATTAGATCTGGGGAAGATATCACTGCCTCTACAAAGACTCGGACAACACTCTAGCTACTTTCTTCAGATATACATGCCAACGGTGCTTGGTTCTTTATCTTTGTGAGGCTATCACTTTTCGGCACAATGTTAAACACGGGATATACTGAGAGGGGGGGTGAGTCAGTATTCATATATCTTATAAACTTTCAGTTAATCAAATTTTACTTAACCATACATTCAAGATATGCAATAAAATTGAAACAATAATATACACCACACAAGAGAGAGAGAGACGCCAGATTTTTACGTGGAAACCCAAAGTGGAAAAAATCACAGAAAACAATCTCAAGTATATGAATGAGCACCAACTCAAATTACAAAGTTCGCAAGCACCAACTTGTAGGAGCACCAACCCCTTTGCTGAGCACCAACCCACAGGAGCACCAACCCCTCTTATATAAAACACAACTATCTCTCAATGTTGCTTTCTCAACAAATGATAGAACTCTACTATTTTTTTTTAATTTTCTCATCTTTTTTTAAAATAAAACAATTACAAACCATGCACTCTTGCATATTACAAAAAGCTTCTCAAGCCTCTTTTTATAGCTTTCCAAATGACCTTTGGCATTCACCCTTTGTGACCCTTCACTCATGGAAAATGGTGCCACATTTGCATGAGCCTTTGAATCCTTTCATTTGCAAAATCACATGGTGACCTTTCATGAGAAAATGCGTCATTTTCCTTTTTTGTCTTTATCTTGGTGACTTTTCAAATTCCTCAAGGTGATCCTTCATGAAAAAATGCGCCATTTCTTTTTTGTTTTCACTTGGTGACTCTTTGAATTCCTCAAGATGACCCTTCATGGAGAAATGCATCTTTTCTTTCTTTTGTCTTTACCTCGTGACTCTTTGACTTCTTCATGGGCCCTCTTTTGACTTTATGCAACCAAAAATATATTCGTTAATATTAAATAAATATCAACACACTTTAGCCAAAATATGAACATTAAAAACACCTTTAGACAATAAATGCCATGGAGCCTTTGTCATCAATAATGTTAGACCTTTGACATCAATGACAATATTTTCAACAATCTCCCTCGTTGTCATTGATGACAACTTCAAACTGAAACTATGACATCTTGAAACCCATACTGCACATGTTAATCTGCATATACTGTCAATTGAAAAATATATAGTAACTCCCCCTTACGGTAACATCTTGTACCTATTCTTGTACTTGTTTCTGTACTTCTCCCCCTTTGACATCAATGGCAAAGGGTCTATTTTGGAGCTAACATTTAGCTCCCCCTCAACTGATGCTGATCTTCAATGGCAGGAAGTAAAAAAAATTACTCCCAACTTCTCTCACAGATACTCGAATTGTCCTTTGATAGTGCCTTTGTGAAAATATTTGTAATCTATTCTGTAGTATTGATATATTCCAACTTAACTTGCTGATTTGCAATGTGCTCTCTTAAGAAGTGATATCTGATAGGAATATGCTTTGTTCTTGAATGCATCATTGGATTCTTAAAAATATTAATAACACTTATGTTGTCACAAAAAATATAAATAGGTTCATCATATTTTACCTTGATGTCTTCTAAAGTTTGCTTCATTCAAAGTACTTGAGTACAACACAACACCGCTACAATATATTTTGCTTCCACTGGAGAAAGTGATACTGAGTTTTGCTTTTTGCTTAGCCAAGATACTAAGCTATCACCGAGGAAGAAAACTCCTCCACTTGTACTCTTTTTGTCATCCAAACAACCTACCCAATTTGAATCTGTATAAGCAATTAAAGTGAAATCACTGTCTGTGGGATACCATAATCCATAATCCAATGTCCCCCTGACATATCTGAATATTCTCTTCACCAATTGAACATGATTCTCCTTCGAGGCTGCCTAATATCTCGTAACCATGCCTACCGCATGCATGATGTCTGGCCTCGATGCTGTCAAATATAAAAGACTACCAATCATAGATCTATACAAAGATTGATCTATAATAGGTGAATCTTCATCTTTACTCACCTTGTTCCCTGTACCCATTGGTGTGCCAATCGGTGCACAATCCTCAAAACCAAATTTTTTAAACATTTTCTTGGCATATTTACTTTGAGATATGAAAATTCTTTTTTTTGATTGAAATATTTGCAACCCTAAGAAAAATGACAACTCTCCAAGCATAGACATCTCAAATTCTTTTTGCATATTATCAAAAAATTCTTTTATCATCTTTTCAATGTTTCCTCCAAATATTATATCAACATATAACACAACAATCAACTGATGTTCACTTTCTGTTTTGATGTAGAGATTACTGTCAGCAAAATCTCTTTTGAAACCTTGATCCTACAAGTACTTATCAAGCCTTGCATACCAAGGTCTGGGAGCTTGTTTCAATCCAGATAGTGCTTTCTTCAATCTGCATACATAGCTACTATCATTTGAGAGAAGAAATCCCTCAGGCTGCTCAATGTAGAGTTCCTCTTCTAGCTTCTCGTTAAAAAAAAGAGACTTGACATCCATCTGAAACACTTTGAAATTCTTAAACACTGCATATGCAAGAAACATTTTAATAGCCTCTAGCCTTACCACTGGTGCAATTTTTTTTTCAAAATCTCTACCCTCAATATGAGCATATCCTTTACATACTAACCTTGCTTTATTCCTGGTAACTTCACCATCTTCATTTAACTTATTTTTGTAAACCCATTTTGTTTCTATCATATTTTGATCTTTTGGTCTAGGCACTAATTCCCAAGTATCATTTGTTTCTATTTGATTTAATTCTGCATCCATTGTCTTAACCCAATGCTCATCATGTCTAGCTTTTGAAAAAGTTCTAGGCTGAATTTTGGATAACAAAAAAAAATTAAGTTGCTCAGATTCACTTACTATCATTCTTTTGGTGCGAACTCCTTCATTTATGTTCTCGATGATGTCACTCATGATTTTTTTGAACATATTTGGATGGGGTCTTGGTGTCTTTTTGCTCTTCATCCTCATCTGATTCTTCAAAATCTTCTTTTTCAATGATTTTAGGGGTGTTTACCAGATCACTAGCTCTTTGTGCTACATCTTCATCTATTCTGACACTTGCACTTTCAAAAATCTTCTTGATTCTTTTGTTATAACATTTATAAACTTTGCTTTTATAAGAATATCCAAGAAATATACCTTCATCTGTTCTAGATTCAAATTTACCTAATTTTTGATCAGCTCTCTTTATGAAGCATCTGCTGTCGAAAACTCTGAAATAATCAACTGTAGTTGGTTTGTCTTCCCATAGCTCATAGGGAGTCTTGTCACTGTTGACTCTCAACAATGCTCTGTTCTAGATATGCACGGTTGTACCTACCAGCTCTCTTCAATATTTATCTAGTATCTTGGATTCATTTAACATTGTCCTCACCATCTCCTGAACTGTTTTGTCTTTCCGCTCAACTACTCCATTCTGCCATGAAGTTCTGACTGCTAAATAATGTCTCTTTATCCCATGGTCTTCACAATACTCAATAAACTGATTTGACATGAATTCTCCTTCCCGATCTGATCTCAGACATTTAATCTTTAAATCAGTTTCATTCTCAACCAAAGCTTTGAATGCTTTGAAGTGTTTGAAAGCCTGTGATTTTTTTTTCAAAAACATCACCCAAGTCATACGTGTAAAATCATCAATAAGCAACATGAAGTATTTCTCACCTTGAGTACTTTGAGTTTTGGTAGGTCCATAGAGATCAGTGTAAACAAGCTCTAACATCTGAGTGGTTGAGTATTCTTTTGTCTTGAATCATTTTTTGACCTGCTTTTCATGCTGACATGGTTTACAAAACATGTTGGAGGGCTTTGTAATCTTTGAAAGATCTCTAACTGCTTGCTTCTTGCTGATGTTGACAAGATTGTCAAAATTTGTGTCCCATTCTCTTGTGTCACAACCAATTTTTCTCAATCTAACTCAAACATCTTTGACCTTTGATATTTGATAACATTGTTGCTTGTCCTCTGAGCATTTGCAATCAACACATCTAATTTTTTCTCTTAATATCACAACCTTCTGCATAAAATTTTAGTGTGTCCATGATCACACATTTGATTTACACTCAACAGATTATGCTTAAGACCTACATACAGAATATTTTGTCTTAGTTCTACCATTATTCAAACTTAATGTACTTTTTTCAGCTATTCTGAGAGTGGTATTGTCTTTGAATTTCACTGTGCCACCATTGATCTTTTTTAGAGTTATAAACTTGCTCTTGTCTCCTGTCATGTGCCTCGAACATCTGCTATCAATGAACCATGGCTTTTTTCATTTTTTGCATGTAAAGCTGTCTGGACTAACATAGACTTTTTAGGTTGTTTCTTTTGCCATGAACCTGTTTGAGCTTTCTTTTTGATGAATGGAGCCATGGAACTTTGGTCTTTCTTGACTGACTCGAACACGCTTCTACAATGCCGGGCTATGTGTTCGAAAATATTGCACTTATAACATACTATGGTCTCTTCATCAAACCCTGATAGAGGAGCAAAAGGGTTGCTTGTGCTTGACTCTGCATGAGTTTCCTTCTTGTTTCTGAAATTGTTAGCTCTTTTTTGACAGTCTATTTTCTTATGATCGTAACCATTACAATAAAAACAATAACCATGAAAATAAAACCTGTTCTGATTTGTGTATCTTTGACCTGATTGTCTTTTGTAGCTTTGTTCCTTCCAGCCTTCTTTGTTTGAGCTGTCTTCTGCATTCCTAATTTCTTCCTTTTTTATTTTCTCTTTTGTAAGAGCTTAAGCATAACTCTTTTTCTTTTCAAATCTGATACCTGTCTTATCTGATATTGATTTTCTAATATCTTATTCAACATGTTAGTGCTATTCTCAAATTTTGAATCATTGACTGCTCTATTTGTTTTCTTAATATCTTCTTTTAAAGAGGCAATTTCAACAACATACCTTTCACATTCTTCACTTACTTTTTGCAACTGAGCTGTTAGATCTTCAGTGTTTTTGGCTTTTTCAATGTGTGCTTGTAGATCTTCAATTATTTTCTGACTCTTTTTCATTTTTCTCAATCTGGAGCTTCAATTTTCGATTCTTCTTCTCAAGAGTTTTTAATTCTTCTAAGGCACAAATGACTTTTTCTAGATTCACCTCAGCTTCATCATGTTTTTCTTCTTCATCATCTATATTTTTGCTTGCAGAGGCATCCTCATGTATGGTCATGAATAGAATCTCTTCTTCATTTGAGTCACTGACTCCACTGTCTTTCGCTGAGTTAGGATCTTTAAAATATAAACTCTTCTTTTTGAATCCCATTTTGAATTTGCCTTTGAAGTTCTTGTATGTAGACTTTCTTTCTTCATTGTCACTATTATTCTTATCTGGTCACTTAGCTGCAAAATGTCCAATTTTACCACATTTAAAACATTTAAATGACAATTTTTCTTGATATTTACCTATGCCATTTTTCGGCTTGCGGATGAATAGAGCTCCGTTGTCATCTTCTTCATCGCTAGAGCTGTCACTTATTCTTGAATCTTAACCTTCTATTTCTTTGATGTCTTGAAAGCAACTTCCCTCTTTGAGGGTTTCTTTTGTTCGGTCTGCATCTCATATGTCGTAAGAATACCATGTAGTTCATCCATCTTTAACTTGGTTAGATCTTTCATCTTCTCGATTGCTGAAACCTTTGTATCATATCTCAATGGTAGAGATTTCAAAACCTTTTGTACTACTGCTGATTCTTCTAACTTTTCTTCAAAGCCTTGAATCTGATTAACTATTTGATCAACCCGCTTAAGATAATTTGCTATATTTTCTTCCTCTTCCATCTTCAAACTCTTAAATTGTCTTCTGAAAGTCTAGAGCTCAGTTTGCTGAACTTTTTCATCACCTTTGTAAATATTCTCAAGCTTTACCCAAGTCTCATAAGCAAATTTGCATTGCATAATTTTAATAAATTCTGATTTACATACACCATATACAATAGCATTTAAAATTTTAGTGAAGCTTTCTTTTCTGTAGGAGTAGTTACAAGTGTCTGTGGCTTTTCGTATTCCTCCATCACTACTTGTCAAATATCGAATCCAAGGGCCATCAAGTAAGTCCTCATCCTTATGCTCCAAAAGGCATAATTTGTCCCATCAAACAAAAGTGCCTTATTTGTAGAAAAACCTTCATGTGATCCAGCCGTCATGCTTTCTCCGATCTATCTTCAAGCTGTTAAACTCTTTCCAAAAGAACCTGCTCTGATACCAATTGTTAAGCATGAGATATACTGAGAGGGGGGTGAATCAATATATCATATATCTTATAAACTTTCACTTAATCAAATTCCACTTAACCATACATTCAAGATATGCAATAAAATTGAAACAATAATAGACACCACACAAGAGAGACACCAGATTTTTACGTGGAAACCCAAAGTGGAAAAAACCACAGAGAACAATCTCAAGTATATGAATAAGCACCAACTCAAATTACAAAGTTTGCAACTTTGCCGAGCACCAACACAACTATTTGTAAGCACCAACTTGCAGGAGCACCAACCCCTTTGCCGAGCACCAACACAACTATTTGTGAGCACCAACCCACAGAAGCACCAACCCCTATTATATAAAACACAATCTCTCAATGTTGCTTTCTCAACAAATGATATAACTCTATTATATCTCTTTCTATTCTCTTCTCTTTTCTTAAAATAAAACAACTACAAACCATGCACTCTTGCATATTACAAATGGCTTTCCAAGCTTTTTTTTATAGCTTTCCAAATGACCTTTGGCATTCACCCCTTGTGACCCTTCACTCTTCATGAAAAATGATGTCACATTTGCATGACCTTTCGAATCCTTTCATTTGAAAAGTCACATGGTGACTCTTCATGAGAAAATGCATCATTTCCCTTTTTTGTCTTTATCTTGGTGACTTTTCGTATTCCTCAAGGTGACTCTTCATGAGAAAATGTGCCATTCCTCGTTTGTCTTCACTTGGTGACTCTTTGAATTCTTCAAGATGACCCTTCATGAGAAAATGCATCCTTTCCCTCTTTTGTTTTTACCTCGTGACTCTTTGACTTCTTTATGGGCCCTCTTTTGACTTTATGCAACTAAAAATATATTCGTTAATATTAAATAAATATCAACACACTTTAGCTAAAATACGAACATTAAAAACATCTTTAGACAATAAATGCTATGGGGCTTTTGTCACCAATAATGTTAGACCTTTGACATCAATGACAATATTTCCAACACACAAATCGCTTCAGGAGGAGCCTAGAGGCTTTAGAGCTCCCATATTGATCACCTCTTTCTTTCAGCCCATTTAGGTGTTTGGCAACACTAAGTGTTCTTTGGACACCGGTACATCACACATTAGAGTTGATAGATCAGAAGACATGTCTCACTTGGATCAATCAAGGGAAGAGACAGAAAATAGAGAGGAACAAAGGCTTGATAGGTACACACAAGCCCAAGAACAAATGATGGCCATGGTGCTAGAATTTGTGCAAACTATGAAGGAGATGAAGGGTGACAAACCATCCAATGGGGATGGTAGTGCTTTGGGAAGTCACAACTTCATGGATCAACTTTCTAAGGGTATTGGAGGAGCTTCAAGTAGGCCTAAGCAACGTATTTTCTTGTAGGATGAGGCAGCCATTTCCGAAGGAGAAGCACAACCCTCATTAAGGGACATTTTGTTGAAAGATTATGATGAATACATGACATATACAACCCCTTTAAGGGAACAAATAGATTTTTCAGCTTTCACTTCTTGAAAGCATGGTCAAATGGGAGGCAATAGGGCTGGCCAAAAGCACAAGGGCAGTCAAGGAGGACTCCACCACATTTTGGGTAAGCTTTCACTTTCAAATTTTGATTGTTCCCCCAAAATTCAACTAGGGCTTGGATCCAAAAGGTGGATACATATTTTTCTCTAAGGCTTATGTTAGAAAAAAAGGCCATTCAGTTCGCTACCTTACACTTGGAAGGGGCTGCCCATGAATGGTAGTATCACGGTTTGATTACTTAAGGCCCTAACTCATTTCATTATATGAGGAATTCAGTAAGAGAATATTGAGCGATTTGATAGGGCTGATCCAGAATTGCATTTTAGGGAGTTGGCACAACTAAAACATAAAGACACAGTGGAAGACTATGTGATTGAATTTCAGAGGCTTTCAATCATGGTAACAGATGTTTCAGAGAGAAGGTTAGTAGTTCTTTTTATGGAAGGCATGACTGATTCTATTAGGGGTTTGGCCAAGGCTTTTTGATCCTTCTACTCTCCAAGGATCCATTCAAAAGGCTCTTGATCTTGAGCCCTCAGCGCCACAAGGTAAAATTCTGCCCTTTAATTTTCAAAAAATTAATTCTTGTAAGTCCTATGGACAGCCAAAAGACAACAAATGGGGGCAGCCAAGGGGCAGCACTTTTGGGCCACCTAGATCAGCTCCTTGGGGCAATTGGATAAGCCTAATCAACATGGTATAGGGCAGTTTGGAAGGCCAAATCAATAGGGTTTGGGGCAGCAAAGAGAGCTGCCAGGAGGGAGTTTCGAGACAAGAAATGAATTGAGATGGAAGAAGTTGTGTTTTGATTGCAAAGACCCTTGGTCACCGGGTCACCATTGCTGTAGAGAAGGTCAAGTGCACTACATTGAAGTGCATTCAGATGGAGAAGATGAGGATGTAGAGGAAGGGGCAGCCACCTATGATGAGGAACATTTGGAAAATTTTTGAGGGCACTTTTGCTTCCCTATTAGGAACCCCTAAGTACCACCCCTTTGTGTGAAGGGTAGTTTGAAAGGTATGGATGTCACTATTCTTATCGATAGTGGAGCCACTCATAATTTCATTGATAAAAAATTAGTGGCTTTATGTGGATTACAATCTATAGAATTTAGTGGGTTTCGTGTGACTGTGGCAGATGGCTTCACCATCCCTTGTACCACTAAAATTCTCAAGCTGAACATAATGATGGGAACACATCTCATTGAAGATGATTTTTATGTGGTTGGTATTGGGAAAACTAACCTTGTGCTTGGTATACAATGGTTGCACTGTCTTGGAGAGTACACCCAAAATTACCGAACAATGGAGCTCAAATTTGATGCCAATGGGAAGTGATATGACATGGTTTGCAAGATAGGGCATCCAAGGGGGCAATGTCCAAAAGAATGGAGATTATGATGCATGAAGGAATTCATGTAGGGGCAGCTAGGCAAGTGGATTTTTCTGCGTTGGAACAACCAACTCTCATGAAGGGAAAGAGTCACATACATGGCATGTGGGGTGAAGAAAAAGTGGGAAAAGGTTTCCCATACGAAAAACTCAATATTGGGGGCATAGGACAACCTTTAAAGTATAAAAAGGACTTTCAAATTCTTTTTTTGCATAAGCTGGTTTCTAAGGTATGCTAAAATGTGGGTTTTAAGGCATGCTAAAGTGAATGGTTTGTTGAGAGGAGTCAATGCTAGTTGGTTCCCAAGGTATGGAAAGAATTACTTAATTCTTTTTTCTCTTTGCCAATTCTGAAAATTTGTGCTTAAAATGGTATTGTGGGGAAGTAAAATTCCATATTTGAGGAGAATTAAGAAATCTGAAAATGGCATGGGAAGAAATTTGCAAATACACTCAGAAAATTCCGAGTCTTTTTTGTCATTCCAGCCTAGCATACAGTTTGGAAACATGCCCAATAAGGTGTTAATTCAGCTGGTTAAAAACACCCCAAGGTTTGAAACCAAGAGGAGACTTGGTGATGGTAGTAATGAGGGGATAGATGGGCCACTTCAGCTGAAAATGTGTGCTTGGAACAAGGTGAAAAAGGGCAATGAACAACACTTTACAAATGCTGATTTTGCAAGGAAATGTAAGTTTTCTTTTGAGGATAAGTCTCCAATTATTGCTTCACTCCAAGATAAGCAACTTCCACACTTGGGGAATCCAACATATACTTTAAAATCCCTCAACGTACGCATAGAGGGCAGCTCTCTGATATATTCCAATTCTGATTTCTTTTTTATGTCCATGATGTCTCTTTTATGTGGCATAGACACTAAGGAGTTGTGGGACAATAATTTGATGGTGTATGGTTTGACTTCAATAAAGAATTGCAGGATTATGGAAAATTAGAATAAATGGCTGATAAAGGAGTTGGTTCACTCCAATACAAGGATACAAATTAATTTATGGGTCAAGGGTGGAACTAACATTTCCACACATGAGTTTCCAGTCCTTTGGAAATTTAATTGGAGGAATTTGAAAGATAAAATCAAGAGTATATGTAATTGTTATGAGTTGCATAAAGTGGGATACACTTGGGGCAGTAAGGTAGTAAATGGAAAAATCATTGGATGGATGGATAAGGGGGATGCTTGGGGATGCACTATTCGTAACAATCATGAGTTTGCAACCATACTCCCTAAGCAAATATGGTCAAAAACACAAAAGAGAAGGGGAAGATGATTCTTTTGACTAATATGTTTGATTCATGTGCAGGTATTGACATAGGAGCGATAAAAGCCTTAACACTTGACGACTACCTAGCCGGAATACCATTTTCCAGCCACCCTTGTGATGCCACATTTGAACATTTTCTTGTTTTTAGCGTTTTATGGGCATTTTTTGAACACATGGGCTCAAGAGTAAGAAGTAACAACATGAGGTGCTGCTGGTCTTTCATTTTCAGCTTGCTTAAGCAACAAGAGAACTTCATCTACAGCTGTAGAAGGCATCACTAAGAGAGGTCTTTCCATTGGGAAGGGCCTAGGTTCAAATTTGACACAAGAGCCACGGTGGAGATAGCACCTTGGCTATTTCTATTACTTGAGGACAAACAATTTTGGATAGGGAGGATTATCATATCCCTTTATTGATAGGGACATATTGGAAGACCCTTAGCCTCAACTTATTCTCGAGGACTAAGGGACAAATATAAAGGGAAGAGAGTATTGAAAAAATTGAATATTTGCAAAAGTACTTTTTTGAAAAGTACTTTATGTTTCTTATTTCACTTAAAAAGGGAACCATTAAGGGTCATGAAGGCTTAAGTGATTTTAAGAAAAGATCATAAGGAAAGGTCTTTTAAAAAACATTTTAAGTTACCCTCCCTTCCTCTTTTTGGGCGCCACACTTGGAGGGCGACAAAAGTGAAGAGGAATCATATGGTGAGGGCATCTTATGTTTGATATTCAAATTTGCTTATTAAGCATGAAACACTTGAGCCATTGCCTTGAAGACGAAAACCTTCAAGCAAGGAAAGAGTGGGGATGCCAACCCTCATTTCTTAATTAGGACAACTTCACCTAGAGGTTGTACTTGCACCTAATATTTAGAAAACACTAAAAAATACTGCATTGAAAGTGGGGCGACTAGGGTTTGGAACCTTGAGAGCTGTTTGAAAGTGATGAAGATCCCTTATTGGAATGTTGTGTGGATTGAGGTGCTGGAATTGATCATTTCCAGTTGGGGTGATTTGACTTGAGAGTTGGATTAGGCATTTTGAGAGGGTTTTGAGACCTATTTTTGGTCTAAACATATTCTGATTTTTATTCCAATATTTCTGCAGTGTGGCGACTTGTTTTGTGAGGTCTCTCAGTATATTTTGAGGGACATCTTGCCCTAAAAATATTTAGTAATTATTATATCTATTTTTCAGCTTGGGTGAATTGTTTTGAGGGGCTTGTGGCTCCAAAATACTTTCATATTTTTGTCATAAATTCTACTTATTAAATCTATAATTTTTTTGCAAATTTATCAGGGTTTCAGTGGAATAATTCAACTGCAAATTGTCAATTAAATTCTAGCATGGGGGCGTTTAGGGTTTTTGAATTATTTCATGAATTTGGAAGGATAAACTTGCTTGTTTGGATCAGCCAATTGTTGCTAGGGTTTAGCATAATTTATGCTAATTTTTTGAAGTTATTTGGCTGCTAGGGTTTGTTGAAGTTAAATTAAAAATTTCCTATTTTTGAGGTAGGGTTTCCAATTATTTCTAGTTTTCAGCTAATCGTCCCTTTTGGGGACATTACATAGAAGATCCCACATAACTTTATAAATGCCTCACAAATTCCACACTTCTACGCTCGATCAAAAGGTGTAACAAACCTTCTTGTGCAAAGCTTCACAAGCTTATTCAAACTAAGACAACAATTGTGCACATCAATAGACTTGCACAAAACTTACAAACAAAGACTTATACGCAATTAGAAACTTGCATAAACTAGGCTTAGCTAATTTTTCTAATCTAACATATTTTTGTTTGATTGAGGATTACAAGTGTACTTGGATGTTCTTGCATTAGTACATTATAAAAAGATACCAAGACCAATAAAATAGAGGAAACCCCAAAAACTGAGTGTATTAATTCCAAGGGGACATACTTAGACGGTTCCACAACCCACGCATTTCTGTTACTGCAAAGACAATAGGTTGCAAGAGTTGTAGGTGGGGTCCATGAAATCTGCTTCAACAACATAGTACTGTTAGCAAGAGAGATCTACCACTGATAAGATCCAATCTCTACTTTTTCTAACAAGTGATGGAGCACTTGCTAAATATTTGAGGTCGTAAGTATTCCAACCCCTATTATTTCAAAACTAGCCATAATCTCGATGCCTGAAAAGAAAGAACGAAAAAACTTATATTAATGTCCATGAATGACTGAAAAAGGTCAATAGGATTTTAAAGTTCTACTAGCTTAGAATTGACTATAGGAGCATTCAACGTCTCTCAGCTATAGATAAAAAAGTATAGTACAAAACATTCACCCTCAACATGGGAGAATGTGCCGAAACGACCAGCTAAAAGAATACAATCCACTGTTGATAATCTTGCAAGAGCCTAGGGGCCCATTCCGTTCATCATGCCCCCATCAACAGCAATGAAGAGGAACTACACCTTGGCCAAAGACCAAAAGTGTTGTTATATAATAAAATTGATGATCATTTACCAATAACAATAATATTGTGACTTTTTTATAGCCTTGAAATTCCATTTGTATATGATTATATCTTTAACCAGGATTCATTAGTGATTTACTATCACAAAATTATTCTGCGATGCAAACAGTTTTTGACATATTTTTGTCTGTTTTCATGATCGAGTTCATGTTAATTTTCCACAATCTATAAATTTTATTTAATGTTGTGTATTCTTTGCATCATTTACGCGAATTAGCATATATACGTAACTGCTTTTTGCATTACCTTTATGTCTTGGATGCTACTTTGTGTACATATACATACTTGCCAGTATTTGAATCTGAGGGAATGGTTTCTTATCATTGTTTTTGCTATTGCAACATGAACTTTGGCAGGAATATACAAGTATTGGCTGAAAGATACACTGTATTTGCTATTGATTTACTAGGTTTTGGTGGATCAGATAAACCAGCAAAGTTTAACTTTACAATGGAAGTTTGGGCCGAGGTAATAATTTTGTAAGAGCTTTGTTCCATTACACTTCTTCAGTTGCCTGTGCAGATCTACAATATGACAGTGATGAATAAATGACCTCTGATAAATACCCCTCATCACTTTTGAGCAGCTACTTTCAGACTTCGCAAAGGATGTGATACAGGTACCAACAGTATTGATTGGAAACTCTGTTGGGAGCTTGGCTTGTCTTATTGCCAGTTCAGGTGTTTACAGACCTTCTATTTGTGTAACATTTTCATACAGCCAGCAATTCTTTATATGCAAGTTTCAAGGGACAATAAGATGTAAGAGTCACTTTGCAAATATTTTTTGAAATTATAGATGACGCGTTCAACCTATTGGTAGAGAATATGTGCATAATTTTTTGTTGATCTTGCACTGGGCATCAGAGGCTCCAGAAAACTTGGTACGCGGCCTTGTATTGCTCAACTGTGCAGGTGGCATGAACAACAAGGCTATTGTTGATGATTGGAGGATTAAACTTGTCACTCCTTTACTTTGGATTATAGATCTTTTACTCAAGCAGAGAAGAATTGCATCAGCACTGTTTGAACGCGCCAAAACAAGGTATGTCTCTAAATATATTGGTCTGCCATGCATTGCAAAGAGAAACTAACTATTGATTTTAATAAAAAGCAGAGAAAACTTGAAGACTATATTGCAGGCAGTATACAGTGACAAAATGTCTGTTGATGATGAATTGGTAGAGGTATGCTAACCTGTTACAACATGTTTTACTTTTGATAAGGCTTCATTGGGAAAATAGTTAATGATCTGATTTAGCGAATGCAGGTAATTAAGAGGCCTGCAGAAGATCCAGGGGCTTTAGATGTCTTTATTTCTGTTGTGACAGGGCCACCTGGGCCAAATCCAATTTCCTTGATGCCCAGCATCTCAATTCCTGTTCTAGTCTTATGGGGTGATGAAGATCCATTTACTCCACTTGACGGTCCTGTTGGAAAATATTTCTCTTCTCTGCCATCAGTGTTTCCAAATGTGAAGTTTTTGGTCCTCCAAGGGGTGGGGCACTGTCCTCATGATGATAGACCTGATTTGGTTCATGAAAAACTTCTTAGTTGGCTAGCCAACCTCCCTGCTCAGACCCTACCAGTAGCATCTACAAAATAGACTGTTTGAATTTGCGTTTTGACATACAAAGGTGTTCAAACGCATATATTGTTGCTACTTTTATTCCTCCCATTCATTTGGCTACAAATGCACATACGCAAAGATGTCTCTAAGCTCAAGGTTGAGCCAACAATAGATGCAAGATGTCCATGCCAATTATAGTATCTATAGATGTTTTTTCATGTGAGAATCCTAATAAGAATAATACCACAATCTATTTCTTAATAAAAAATTGAGACAAGAGACCTTGCCACTCTCTATCTATGGAACTCTTGTGATTTTTTGTTAAAACGTGTGTTGCCGTACATGCAGATTTCTTGTTTAATGTTTCAAATCTTGTGTTTCATGGATCAAATTGAAAGCAAAACGTGCAAATGTTTTGAAGTCAGAAATATAGTTCCCGCTATAATTATTTGGGTTGTTCAACTTCTTGTAAAGCACTTTCCTTCAGCATCTGCAAACCTAGTGGCCAGTTTTCATGCGGGTATTCTTTTTAAGAAATGTCTTGGGCTAGGGATAAATATGTGTGTTTTAGTCACTCTCATTGAATCTTTCCCAGATAAAATGCTATAAATATCTACAACTGTGGAAAAGTACCTTCATCTCAAAATAATTTTGAGATCCTAAATGAAAATATGGTATCTAAGCTAGTAATACAAACCTTTATGTTGACGTGGTGGATGTACTAGATATAATGGTTTATGAATGTATTCATTTTCCCATGGAGTCACTGGTACCCATTTAGATTCGTAGGTATAATTTGCCTCCCATTCTGAGAGCTCATGTCTTGCTTCAGCAGTTGATTTCTAAGATGGGTCAGTTTGTCAAAATTGATAATGAACCGCTACTTGCCCAAGAAAACATCGTCAAAATTTGTGTCATGGTAGAGTTATCCAAGCCTATCTCTCACTCTATCAAGGTGGTTTATTCGAAAGGAAATTGGATACAGTTTTTGAACATCGAAGGTCTCCCATTCCAATGCTTCAGGTGGAATCAGGCAGGGCATCTTATTGCGAGCTATTCATCCAAGCCTTCCACTGGGTTCAAGCCATTTCAATTCGTGAGTTTGAAATAGTTGGCTGAGCCTAGTTCCAATTCCTGGGAAGGTCACTCAAAGTTGCCTCAGTGTTAAGCCTTATCCTATCTTTGTGGATGATAGTAAGTCATTTCCTGTACTCGTTGGTATCCCCTGTTCCATTTCTCCTCCCAGCGTGCCAGAAATTGTGGGATCAGTTCAAAATCAGTCTTCAAATGATGATTTGGAGCTCAGGTCGAATGGTTTGAACAACTGTGTGAGGGAATCTAGAGAGAGTCAAAATTCAGACATTTGACTGGCCAATGATTGACAAAGTCATGTTCAAGAAGACAACCGATCATACTCACCAATGCAAGGAAATAATTTCGAAGGAACTGGTTTTAGGATTGGTCAAAGGGCACCAGACATCTTCGAAAGAAGTTAGACCGTCTCATTCAGAGTTAACTGAGCTTGCCTCTCATTCTGAGGAGTTGAAGAGTAAGATTAAGTCTTTGGGGAGGTGGCTACTGAGGTTCAACACAGAGACAAAAGACAAGTTGTGGTTAGATTGGGTCCCAGTTCTACAAGATAGTTGGCTCCACCTAGGGGCAGAGTTAGGTTTGGAGGAGATTGAATCTCATTCGTAAGAAGTCATTTCCTCCCTTGAACTTCTAGGCATGCATCAAACAAAGGTTATTTTATCCAAACTGAGCTATGGTGCTCCTAAACACAGAGGGAGTAAATCAGAGGCTAGAAAATTGTAAATAGAAGCCTCAGAGGCCATTGATGGTGGCTCGTAGGAGACTTTGGTTTCCATTTTTTTTGAAGGGGAATGGGGTCGCCTTCCTTTCGCTAATGGGGCAGGCCTTGCTGATGAGCCGGTAATTGGTTAAGGGACTGTTGAGGGGTTCAAGAATTACAGTTTCTAGGGTGCTTTGTCTACTAGTTTTGACCTTCTTAGTCCAGTTGAAAACTAGACCTTTGTTTTTGCATCTCTTTAGGGTAGCCTCTCAGTTTGAGCATTGCTCTTTGATCTAAGCTTCTGCCTGTTATAATCATTTTTTAATTTATTATTTGTCTTCTTTTACTGGAAAAGGGACCTATTCAACCCTTGTTCATCTATATATTTAAAAAATATATTTTAGCTTGCCCCATTTTTTGTTGAGTACTTTCCTATGTCACTACATGGTGTCTCACCTTTATATACTACTTGGCCATACTTTTACCACCAGATCCAGAGACCATTATTTAGATTGTTGGAAGATTTTTGAGTGAGGATAGATCACTATAAATGTAGCGCTTATGTCAATTTTGTTGATGCATTATTTCTTCCTCACATTATTCACATGCTATATAAATATGTGCAATTTTTTCTATTTTTTGCTTAAACTTGCTCTCTCAATTTACAAAATATCTTTTAATACTTTGTGTTTTGTTCTCTTCTCTATATGATTTTCAAAACATTTCTAATCACTCTATTTTATTCAAAAATGAAGATATAAATTTTTAAATGGGCCTACATCAAGTTGTTATAAAAATACATTTTCTTCTATTTGGGTTGCATGCTTATTTTATTGGTTGCTAATGATTGCATTTTCCTTCAATCTTGGACCCCCTCAATGGTTTTCTAGTGTTAGAATTCATTATGCTTCAAAGCCTCTAACATCTTTTTACCATGCCTTCCTTACATAGTTTTATTTTACTCCTTAGTATTAGGAACCCAAATTTGTAAGACAACATAGTGCTTCCAATTGTAGCATCCCAATATTGATCTTGTGGTGGTTGCATAAACCCTGCAATCAACTCACCCTTAATTTTTTTTACACAAAATACCAAATTGAAATTTGAACCAAGTGATTAGATGTAAAGAGTTCGCTTAGATTTGTTTCTTAGATACTATACACACAATCATCCCCAAAAAAAAAAAGCTTTTAATCACATTGAAGCCTCATGTCCCTCAATATGAATATTACATGTAAATTGATTTTCTTAAATCAACAAATGATGAACACAATTTTCTTGTACCAGACAATTTTCTTGTACTAGGATAAACTTAATATTAACATCATCAACTATATATACACGTTTGATATCCTACATTTTAAGATATGCTACCTATCTACCCATTATCTCTTAACCATTCACCTATTTATGAGTGTTCTCACAACCACCTTTAAACTCTTAACGACTCTTAACAAATAGAATTAAATACTAAATATTTAATCCAATCCTATTAACTAATATGACAAATAATACAAACTTAGATTAATATAATTATGTTCTACTAACTAAATAAATATTCAACAATGGATTTATAGATTTAAGTATACATCTAATGGGTCTATTAATAAATATAGTGCACAAACATTTTGAAACAATAATGTATATATTTAAATACTAAATATTTAATCCAATCCTACTAACTAACTAATATGACAAGTAATACAAACTTAGATAATACAATTATGTTGTACTAACCAAATAAATATTCAACAATGGATTTATAGAGTTAAGTATAAATCTGATGGTTAACTAACTAATATGACAAATAATAAAAACTTAGATTAATACAATTATGTTGTACTAACAAAATAAATATTCAACAATGGATTTATAGAGTTAAGTATAAATCTGATGGTTCTATTAATAAACATAGTGCACAAACATTTTGAAACAATAACGTATAGATTATGAGGAGACATTTGCACCTAATTCTAAGTAACACACAATGTGCATGGTTCTTACATTGGCAGTGCACATATGGTTTTTGTGCGTTGTAAATCAGATGATGCATTATATTTAAGTTGTTGATTCTTATCCTCTATGTTGAAGATTTGTTTATTATAGGGAACCCTGATAAACACAACAGAGGCATGAAGAGTTAACCAAAAAAGGGTTTGAGATGACAAATCTTGGTCTTCTTCACTAAAATTTAGGCGTAAATGTAACTTAAAAATATAAAAGTATTTTCATTGCACAGACTAAATATATGTTTGAGTTATAAAATTTTGGTATGAATGAGTGCAAAATTGTAGTAACACTTATGAAAAGGCACTTGAAATTTTTTAAGGATGATGAAGGTGAACATTATGATGATACAAGATGTAGACAACCAAGGGGTGGCTTGATATGCTTGATGATAACAGGATCATATAATTTTTTTTGTGGTGAGTATTTTATCTAAGTTTATGCATGATCTCAACAAAACTCATTGGAAAATAGCTAAACAAGTATTTTTTACTTATAGGGAACAAAGACATATGACCTTATGTACTATATGCACCCAAATACTATATGGTGTAGCATTAATTTTTTTAATGATGATGCAAGGCCCTCTGAACAAAAATAATATACTCAATCCTATTTCACTCCCTATTTTTCCATTTTTATTTTTTCCATATCATCCTTAACTGTCAAATTTGTAAAAGACGAGAATTGACATTCATAAATTCGGAGTTTGAAGGTGCACGAAAAAAACCAGGGATTTTTTTAGTGGCGAATCTTTGTTAATTCAAGAATATTCCATTTTTTGAAGTTGACATTTGGTGATTTTGTGGGGTAGCCGAAAAAGTGAGATCGCCTAAATTTTAGGGTAGAATTTAAATTTAAGAGTTGGCTTGTCTGCTTTTTAAAATAAATTCTCTTATAAATGGAGTCGTCAGTACCAAGAAAGCTAATATGGGGGTATTCACCACTATATATAATATATTAAACCTTTTGCCTTGATGGTATTCGCTCCTCGAGAACATTAAACTATCTCAAGCACCGGTATCTACTATCAAGCTTCTGTAATTAGTAGTCGGGCAACTGCAACCAAGTGTCAGAGGACAACAATTAGGTATCAGAGGACAACACCCTAGTATTCGGAGACAACAAGGTGCTAGACGATAGCGACCAGGTGTCAGATGATAGAAAGGTGTTGGATGACAACAACCAGGTGTCAGAGTACAACAAATAGGTGTTGGATGACAAGTAGGTGTTAGATGACAACAATCAGGGAGTGGATGACAACAAACATGTGTCAAATTGGCTTGAGTGTTTGAATGGTTTTTGTTTGTCTTTTGGTAAATGTGTTAGGGATTAGTTTTTAGTTTTTTCTTTCATTTATATGCATGCATAGAATCCTTTGCAGTTTTCTCTAAAGCAACATATTTATTTTAAAGTGTAGGTTCATTGCTTTCACAGATGGTTTCTTTACCTAGATTTGAGCTCCCTTAGGATTTTTTTATGTTGATCTTGAGGTTAATCATTCATTTTGTATTTAGATTAAATGTTTAAGCATGCAAACGGTGATTAGATGATTTTTTTGCATTATTTGAATTTTTTTATTGTATCTCCAGGGACCAGGGGTGGGCGTCTGCACTCAGTTGTTGGACAACAACAACTAGGTGTCAGATGATAGCAACTAGGTGTTAGACGACAAGTAGGTGTCAAACAATAATAAGTAGGTGTTAGACGACAACAAATAGGCATCGGGCATGTTAGTAGGCTGCAAGGAGCTATTGGGTGATTGCAACTAGTTGTCGGATGACGAAAACTAGATGTCATTTGTCTACAATGTTGATTCAATGGCTTATGCTGAGAGTGTTAAGGTGTCAGAAAAATTTAAAAAATAGAACACCTTGTTATCTTATTTCAACTAGAGGGCAAACACATGTATAAATATTAAATTATGTATTTTTATTATTTATTTATTCCTATTAGGTTTCAATAATATTTAATGTCTACAACTATTTTGCTTGCAAAACCCATTGATAACAAAAATGAAGATATGCCTCCACTCGAAGACGTACCTGGGTATGAAATGCTAAGCAAAAGTACCAACTATTAAATGATTGTATTATTATTTATTTGAACTTTCATATTAAGGTTCAATAATAATAAGTCTACAACCATTTTGCATGCAAAATCCAATGATAACATGATCAAAGATATGCCTCCATTGGAAGACATACTTGGGTATGAAATGCTAGATATAAGTACTAAATATTATTTGATTTATTGTTTTGTTATTTTTTTGCATTTTTGTTACAACGTTTATTAATAATTAGTTTACAACCATTTTGCATGCAAAACCCAATGATAATAGTATCAACGATATGTCTCCACTAGAAGATGTCCATAGATATCAAATACCAAACAAAGGTACTAAATATTATATGATATACTATATTATTAATTGTTTACACTTTCATATTAAGGACCAATTTTTAATAATAATTAGAAAGTCTACACCCATTTTACAAGTAGAACCCATTGATAACTCTTTTGAATATATGCCTCCACTGAAAGACGTCCCTAGGTATGAAATGCTCTCACTGAATTCAAAGAAAAAGAGATTGGAGGATATCATCATTGATGTCGATGATGAGTACCTAATACTAGATGAGATTTCTACTTAGCCAATATAATTTTTAGTTGAAAAAACATTAAAAAATCTGTGTAAAAGAAAAGTACATGGACAATTGGAAGGTCATTTAAGTTTGACTTGGCAGCTAAATATCCATTCATTGAACTTGTATGATAAAAAATAGTACTAAAACACCAACAAAATGCAAATGTATAATATGCAGTTGGAAACTTGGAAAGGACCACAAAATGCAACTCAAGTTGGACATAATTGAAAAATATTGTGGCAAAATATGAGTCGGTAAAAGACAAAGATGGACAAATCAAAAGAACAGTGAGATGAAAAGATGCAAAAGAATGCATGCATCAATGTTATGTAGTAGAGTATGAAAATCATCAAAAACATCAACACCTCATTTAGAAAGGAGGAACAATCACAACTCAGTTTAGTAAAGTTGTTCAGATCAATCTACTTGCTAAAAAATATACAATTTTTTACTTTATATCACATTTTGAAAAGAGGTAGACCAATCTCTGATTTTTCAGACTACAATATTTTATTTTAGCATATTTAATTACATAACATTCTTCAATCACATTGGCTAGATAGCAGTGTTTGAGAGATGACAAAATATCTGCAATGATTGAAAAGGAGGATTTGAAAGATAAAGTTGAAAAAACACAATTTATCTCATTGTCAATTGATAAGATTACAACAATTGACGACACATCATTAGTTTGCATGCATGTTTATATATTTGAGAACCACTCAAGACAACCTCCCCTGTTATCTTTAAATAAAATTACGAAAAATTGCAATCCTAAGAACCTTTACAAATTAGTTATTTCTAACTTGATGGATATTACTGGGATGGATTATTATGATATAAATACCAAGTTAGTGTGTGTTGGTGTAGATGGTGCATTAATAATATACATAAATACTAGTCTCTGTATTCGACTACAAACAATGGTTGCCCCATATATGACTCCAATCCATGACATGACACGTAAAATGGATCTTGCTTACAAAATTGTAGACACCTTTCAAAATGTAGCAAAAGTGGAGGAGCTTATCTATGACTTGCACGTGTACATGTCAAGCAGTCCAAAATGGTTTCTAGAGTTTTATAAATTTATAATTAGAATAACTTATGGGATTCTTTTAAAAAAATATGTTGATACTAGATGAATTTCTTTGTATGAATCTGCGTGTAGAATATTTGAAGAATATCCATCATTAATAGGTTTTATGTTTAAATACCAGATGAAAGTTGACAAGGCAAGAGTTTTATTGTACCATTTGATAGATTTCAAAATTCTGCTAACATTGTATAGTATTTTGCCCATGTTGAAATAAATGCATTGCTTGACCAAACACGTGGAAGAGATATCTATATATGTTGTTGACTTTATACACTTGAAGAAATGGGTTTGCCAATCTCTTGATATATTATGCTGCTCAAAAGATAGTTTTAAATGACCAATATTTCACAGTTGGGAAACTTTAACAAATATTAAAGACCCTCAAAACTTTAAAATTCAATATTAACGATCATCTTTGTATTCTCATTAATGGAAAAGAGATTGCACTTCACACTTTTTGAAGACGAACTAATGTGGTTGGAGCAGAAATTGAAGAAATCCCTGGAACATGGGTTCTATATTCAGAAAATTTATCTGCTAAAATTTAAAATCGTTGTCAAAGGGATGAGTTCCTTGAAGCTATGGGAGTGGTGAATCCTATAACTTGAAACATTGTAGAAGGTGAATAAATAACAAGTCATTTATTTATCAAATACATGGGTACACTCATCAATCATTTCAATAAGCCTGCAAGAATTAATGAAGTTGAAATTAAGGGTATTTTGTAAAGGATTCACTGACAAAACAGTTAACTCATTTTGGAATTACAATGATTGAACAATATCCATCATTAAATGAACCAACACAAATTAGTGCTATTATAACGTTGTGGAATAAACTGTATCCCAATAGTGTTCTACAAGAAACTACTAGTGAATATTTTTGACTTTATAAATTGTGCCAAACAATAATTTTGGGGTCTGTGGAAGAAGAAAGGGTATTTAGTACATTATCTTTTTTAAAATCAAAACTTAGGAATAGATTGGATAAAAATCTTGACATATATTTGAGGTTGTATGTTTCACGTTATGTAGTGTATGCATTTCTATATGAAAGAGTGATTTCAATTTAGAGTTCTCTCTCTGAAAGAAGATAAGTCACTAATACAACTACTAAAAAAGTCCTTGAAAATGATTCTAAAATAATATATACAAATGCTTGCAGTGAAACACGGGTTGCAATAGGATTGTTTTAGCTACTTGAATTTTAGTTCATATGTATTTGAAATCTATTTAAGTTAAATGCAGTCATGCGATAAATTTCTGTTGTTTATTGAACAATATACTTTGTTTATAATTCATAAATCTATTACATACTTTATTTGTTCAATTATGTTTTTTATGAATTGCTTAATTGATTTATTTATCAATCTTATTATGATTTTTTTAAATTTCGCATCTACTTTTACATTGTAATCTTCAGCGTTCTAAAATAGAGTTTTCTAAAAATAGTATATTTTTTGTATTATGTTCTTTTTGATTTTTACACTTTTAAACAAAATTTACATTGTTAAATCAAAAGAAATAATATTGAACATTGCAAGCAATCAATTGAACATTGCATTGATTTATTAGATATTATTTCATAATCACCCACCATAATTCCAAAGTCTTAAAACATTTTATTGATTCAAACAAAAAAACCATGTACATTCATAGAAATAAACACTGAGAGTATAGAAGCCAAACTTATAGAATATATTGTTTAGGATCAATTCTCAAGCTGAATCTTTTGTAATATTTACAAAATAAAAGTACAATGCCAAATAGAAATCTCATTGTTTTTTAGATGCTTATGTCACTGTTTGCATTCTCTGACTAGTCTGAGCATCCACTTGATTAGAAGTAATGGCGTCTGAAAGGATCTTTGATTTTGTAAGAGTTTTTGCTATGATATTGATATTTGCAAGACTTGCCCTTTTATCTGCAACATCTCTAGGTGAAAGTAAGGATGAGTCTTTTTCAAATTTCTCTTTAAACAAGATTTCAATGTCCAAGCTATGTTCTCTAATGATTTTCTTCAATGTATTATTATGCTTGTTCATTAAAACAAGTGTTTTCTTGAAAGAAATGACCACAAAATACTTTTGCGTGCACTCTTCAAATCCATGTCAAGGGCAAAAAATTAATTATTTAAATTATATTTTTTGACTGCAAATGAGTAAACAATATTAATTAGTTAAAGATTATAAAATATATTTAATTGAAAAAAATAATAAGCAGAAAGTTACCACGACTTATTTGTTTTATGCATTAGCAATATCCAAAAGGATTTTTTTTTTTGTCTTTTTTTGAAGTATGCTTGGCATTCTATGTTTAAATTCTCAAGCCTATTTAAAATTATATCAAGAACATTGTCATTAAAGCTGCTACTCACTGCAATACTACTAGAAATTGTCTGATTGAAGAAAATATTAGTTTTTGCACGCTGATGTTCAACCATTGCATATAACTGATCATGTTGGTTGTGGTTGTGAAAATATGTATTTATTTATTTTATAATTTTTTTTGCCCTATACTCCCATGTTCTTAATACATCAAGGGTAGTAATAACACAATCATTAACAAAAGGCCTTAGTACTATGTGCCAATAAATTAGAAATTGGAAAAAATGTGTTGGTCATCATTTTGTGGAATCTCCTTAGGGGTGTTTGTGCTAAGTGGATTGTCAGGGGTAGACCATGGTTACAAATGCTCTGTTGGTTGGGATTCTTATATTATATCAAGAGGATTGAAAAATGGCATGGAGGTGTCACTATCAATCCCTAAGAACTCCTCGCAAAGGTCATTATTTATAAGACATGCAGTTCCCATTAAACTAGGGAGACCGTTGAGTGAAAGTTTAAAAATCATGCTGCTGCAAATTGCACAGTGCCCCCAATCTCTGCTAGAAACATTAGACATTTTCCTCTTCCTATATTTACATGGCAGTTTGGTGGTGGTAGTGGTTAGAATTAGAAATTTCTCCATTGAGAAGGAGAGGAAGGACCTATAAATTGAATTAAAAATTAAAAAAATGATAAATCTTTTATTAGCACTATTGATTTCATATATTCTAATCTCATTCTATTTCTTGTCCAAAAATAAAAACTTTGTATTATTTTACGCACCTTGCTGTAGCGGTTGAAACTAAACTCTGGAAGTTACAGCGAATGGTGGTTGCACTATAGATTGTACTATTGTAAAAATAAAAGAGATTTAAAGAATTACAATGATAAACTTATTTTTATTAATGAAATCAACGTTGAGATTATGTATGAAGTTAAACTGACAACATGAGGGGAATGTTGACTAATAACTGGTGGAGTCATAATCAAACTCTACATGCATTTTTTTTTGTAATGACTGCACCTACGAAGATGATTCTATGTCGCCTTCCATGTCTGTATCTATAGTTCCCTTAGGTGGTTGATGGCCCTTTATTGCTGCATTTTTTCTTGAAATCATTTGAAATAATATTTTTAAAAAGAAATAACGACAATATTTTTATCCTTAAAAAAATATTAGTTATATAATTATTTGAAAATATTTATAGTGTAATGCAACCTAACCTCCTCGTCTTCAAGGGAGAGTGAGCCGACAAACATTTGGTGATGAATAGCTGTTGGAATAGGTGTGGCTCACAAGTTGTAAAATACTCATTATATAACGCAATAAGAGAATTGGTAGATGAACATGTATAATTTTCATTTCAAATCGCAGAAATCACATCACCCCTAATTTTGTTTGATAGGAATGAACACCAATCGAATTGCTGACCGTTGAGAGTACGTAGAATATAAATAATTGTCTAGTATAGAATGTTTGAAAGCATTCCCTGTAAAACAAATCTGGTCTAGAATAGTTTAATCATACTAAGTAAAAAAAGTTTTTTCATCGTTTCAAGTTTAAGCCCCCTTCCACTGTGACTTTGGGGAGCTATAATTAAAAATACATTAACATGTTAAGAAATAATGACTAACATATGTAAAATAAGTTTAAAAAATTGATGAATTATAAAATGAAAAACATAATACAATTTGGATGTAGTGCATAAATGAACTCCAATTATTTTTTGTCCTCATCAGTTAATGTGGCCTTTGTTGTGACCTCCTTCATGTTCTTGTATGTCAAAACTATTAATCTATAGATGTCCTCTGAAGTGATTCCAAATGAAATTGAATGTGAGCTCAAGTGAAGAATAAATTTGGATGTAGAACTGTTTAAGTTTAACAACATAGAATTTATAAGATGAGTCTCTTTTTTGTATTGTTGCATGTAGATAATCCCTTTAAAGTTACACTAGTCGATTCAACCCTGTATGTATCATTGTGCTGGAGAAGTCTTAGGATCATAGTACACATGAGATTTTTGAATCATTGTTTAGAGGAGTCAATGTTGAGACCTGCACCAAAAGAGTTTTGGGAATCCATGGATGTTGATGTTTAGATGTAATACATTGATTTGGAAAATAGGGTAAGGATGGAGAACAAGGATGACTGGAGCCTAGAAGTTAGAGCAAAAAATTAAAAAGTGGAAATTGAGGTGCATGGATGCTTTATATAGGTGATTGGAGGGGGATAACTAAAATAGGTGACCATCTACAACGTGTAAACAGATGACTAGATGATGCAATCAGATGACTATATCCTAAATTTGGATGTCTGCATGATGTAATCAGATGATTACATGATATAGTTAGATGACTGTATCATGTTGGATGCATCTGGCATCATGCAGTCAGGCAACCACATCATGCAGTTGGGTGGCCACATTATGCAATCAGACGACTACATCATGAAGTTGGGGGTTGCATCATGTAGTGAGGTGGCTGCTTAGTGTCATTCCTATTAGAGCCTGGGATAATGTTCTTGCTTAAATTGCATTCACCATATAACACCTCATAATTTGCCTACATTATTATACACTTTTCAACCATATTTACCACCATTGTGAAAACAATTCACCTAGTGACCTCCATGTTTTTAATATAAACCACTAAATTTTTTCTTGAAAAAACTACTGCAGAGGTTTGTGCAACTACCCCCGATGATGCACAAACCATTTTGATAGTTTTGTTAAGTGTCACAATGGTTTCGTAACGACCACCTTGCTTAAAGTGATAATTTTGTCATGTTTATCAGAACTATCAATTTAACCCTTGGGACATGTTTTTAACCATTTTGTATGTTCATCACTCCACTTTTGATTGTACCTCTACCACTTAACCATACATTATCTTAGTCAACTCTCAATCAATTATAACTAACTCCAAATAAATTATAGTTGTTAGAGAATACTATTTATTTAGGTTAGTTTATGTTAATCCTAAGTCTTTTTCAGTTGTGCATTTAATATTAAAAAAAAATTACTTATCCCAAATTTATGAGATGTCATACCTCTTTTGTCCTTTTGTAAAAAATCTTGAAGTTACATTTACATGTAATTGCCTCCACATTTGACAAATCTTATCTCTTGTATTCTCTTGTAACTTGATATTGAGATAATATTATTTTATTTACGCATTCATTATTTCATGATTTTAACAAAATTTTAATGATCTTTGTATAATTCTTAACATGGTATCAAAGCATAAGTTTTTTAATGTTGATCTTTGGATATGTGTAAGGACTTAGGTGGAGAAATAAAATTTTCAAGGGTTCACACCCTTGCAAACATTTTTTTGTGTCTTCCATTATTTCTCCTACACCTTTACTTTTTTTGATATATATTTTTTGTATTAAAATCAACCATATATTTTGTATTGAATCCAAGTTTCACTCTTTCAATCACGTGCTATCTCTTTTAAGCATGACATTTTAAATTTATTTTTTATTTTTAAAAATTTGACTATTAAAATAGATATAATTTTTAATTTATATTCTGGGTTTTTTCTAAAATTTAATGTTTTTTTAAAATTTTAAGTTGAGAACAATCTTTTAACATTTTATGTAAAACCATATCATATTTTGAAAGATATTATAAACCGAACCGTTGCATTTTTTTTTTTTTAAATTTTATTGTATAAAATAAAAAATAGTAATAATTTGACTTGATTTACACTTTATATGGTAAAATATTGAAGTTCTAAATTATTTAAATTTTGAAACGCTTAACATTTGACATTTTAATTCTTAAATACTTTATTAAAAAGTTTCAAATCCATAATAACGAGATATTGTGTTATTTTTATTCTTTTAATACAACATTTAATATTAAAATTAGTTTTTAATGTTTTGATAGTTCATTTTTGCATTAAATCTTTTCAAATCCAATCTTTTTTAACTAAGCACTTTTAAACTGATCTTATTTTTAACATTTAAAAATTTTACATAAAAAATTACTTTTCAAACTAATGAGATCCATACACTAATGTCAAATTGTATGTCAAAATATGAATTTTAATGGTATAAGATTTTTATTTAATGAAAAATTTACAAATATGCAAACATATTTTAATGCAAATATATAGAATATGCATAATATTTTTGACAAATTCAATGTAAATATTATCTTTTGACATTAATAATGTCTCTAAAGTAAATCATGCTTCTAGTGAAACTTGTACTTCTTTAAGCACTCATTATTATAACCCTGGTTTAAAAATCAGGTACTCAATGGGTTATAATGAAGGATGTCTTGGAAAAAAAAGTGACATTATTAACCTCCTTTCGATTGTCTCTAACACAAATTTTGTAAGGATTGGTTTTAATGCTTCACTAAAAGACATTGCATGATAACGATTCTTAATTTCATAATTTTTTTTGATGATAATGCTTTTTATGCTTATCATTTGGTTTAAAATTATAAAATTTGTGAGCATTGTGAGAAACACAATCATCATATTCTAAATGTTAGAAATCGTATCCTTGTAAATTTCATGGTAAATCAACTCATGATATTTTACATTGTTGAAAAACTACCAAAACACTTAATTTAAAGGTTAAGCCAATTTAGATCCCAAAAACTATGGTATCTTCTCAAGAATTTGATGTGTCTTATTTTGATAATTTCTCAATTGCTTCAAGATTGATATTTTTCGTGAAAAATGACATATTTTTTTATTATTGGTAAAATAGAACATTTTTTGAATTAGGGAACCAACCCTGTATGTGAAACCATTATAGGAAGAGGACCTAGAACCCTAGATAAACCAAGATAAACATACACAAATTCCACAAACTACAAAAGACTGAACAACTAAAAAACAACAGAAAAACAACATAAAAACTACTCTTTTTGATCACCAAAAACATCATTCCATTCTTTAGTCATGATCTTTAGATCATTGTCAAGGTTCAAGTGCTATTGAGGGACTTATCCTTTCTATTTTTTTGCACCCACTGCATTTATACTTCTTACTATACGACATCTCGGCCTTGTCCACCTTATCACCTAATAATCCTTTAAGAGATTCAATCCCTGTAATGTTGTTTTTCATTGCAGCTTTACTAACTACAACTAAAAGTTTTATGTTCTCTCTTTGTTTGATATTCTCCTATTCCAGTGTATCCACCTTGTCCTTGAAAGTTTTCAGTTGAGAGTTCAAGACCAATAGTTCATCTTTGCTTTTAAGAATGTTGACTTCCTCTTGTAATTTTTTAACTTAATCTCTTAGAGCAGAGTGGTCTCTAAATAATCACCTAATGAATGTCTTTTATAGGTTAAGATCCTCACCCAATTTTTCCTCCTTACTTTGATTTATAGGAAAATACCTAAGTATGTCAAAGTCAACATTCAGATTCATTGGATCAGACACTTTTGGTGTGGAATCCACTTTCCCCTTTTTCTTTGCTTTTTCATGATAAAATTTTTGTCTTATTTCCTTTTCTTTTGAGGAGAAGATGATAGGTTTTATTTTAAGTAGTTAAAGGCCCTCCACTATTTCTTTTATCACTTCCTCTTGAATTTTTATGTTGCTATCATGAGTGGTGACTTCACCTTCAAGAGGTTCCTCTTCTCCTAAGCCAGTTTTCAAAGGTTTAGAATTACTCCTTAACTTGCATTTAATCTACCTACCTTCTTGGATGGATTGGTCCTTTCATGGTTGTGTTTCCCTTTTGTCATATTTTTTAAGAATTTCAACCTCCTTTTCTTCCTTAGAGACAGGGTTTAATGACATATCTTATTGTCTCCCTATTAATAAGTTTAAAACTTCAACTTTTAATGCATTCCTTGATTATGTTTACTCATTTTTGTATGTTTTAAAGGAAATATGCTTTGTTTGGAGATATTTATTTTGGACTAGTTTTTTTTTTCTATGCAAGTTCCACACTGTGTAATGGGAATTTTCTTTTACTCCATATACCTTGTATTAAATCTACTTTTACTACATTAATTGTGTAGTGTAGGTTTTTATTTTATTTAATAATTTTTTCCTACACATATTTAGTTAGCTTACTTAGGTGTCTTTTTAGATCATTGTAAAAGATAATCCCATATTCATGAAGAAGTCAAGGTATATTTATCTTTCACCTATATAATTTATCTTCTTAAAATTTTTATGGCTAATGATGCTAATGTTAATATTGTAATCTTTTAATTGTTGAACAATTACTTCTTTCTGATTCATGTTTGATTTCATTACTATATACAAGTAATTTCTTCATACATTCAACTCTATTTAATAGATCTTCGATTGTAGCCCACTTTGACATGGTATTAGAGCTTTTCTGATGGATGAATGTTATTATTCTTATTGTGAAACATTGAATTTCAACTTGCATGTTACAAATCTATCATTCATTGACCTAGCATATTATAGATTCACCATCTCTCATATTTTGCTCTTCTAAGATTCTTAGTAGATTCATATTTAAAAAAAGAATGAGGTATCTTTTACTGGTCATTTTTCATCTAGTATGTTTTCATGTAAAACAACTTGTGCCATTAGATTTAGAAGGCATCAAAACCTTAATATCAATGAAATACATAACCTAGTTTTGTGACAGTAGATGTTTACTATTTTTAGAGAGTTTCAGGTTTTTTTGGTGTGTTTAAATAAAAATGTACAATATGCAGTCTTCAATAAAAAAATATTTATAGGTTTTTTAATTTTTTGGATATACTTAGTGGGTCTTTGGTGAATTTTTAAGAGGCATATCACATCTGGTGTTTTTATGAAAGTTAGGTTTTTTGTACCTATGTGCATTATGGAAAACTCCAACATTCCTGACACTCCAAGAACCGTCGACATCTCTAGCACCTAAAAGGATTCTTCCTACCTCTAACACTTCAAACTTAGATGGTTACATAGGCATGCTACATCACTGATGAAAAACCCTGACATTGAGACTTTTGACTATGGGACCAGTCATCATCTCTGACATCAGGAATTTTGACTGTAGGAGTAGTCCACAATCTTGACATTGGGATTATCAACTATTGGAGTAGTTTAAAAATCTAACATCAGGATTTTTGAATGTTAGAGCAATCTTTGCCTCCCACATCAAGATTCTAGATTGCGAGAGCAATCAAAAACCTTGACACTTTCAAGCACTGTAACCTTGACATATTTATCCGTTATGGAAAAGGGCAAAGATCCCACTATCAATACTTTCATGTGTACGTGTAATCTCAAACCCCATTATAAGAGGGCCCTACATCACCAATGCCAAACCTCTACGTCACACATTTTGACTGCGGGAGTAGTCTAAAACCCTGACAAGTGTAGAGGATCCTCTAAACTTCAATGACGACTATGGGAATGTAAAAATTTAAGCTCATGAAGTATGCCACTATTTTAAAAAATGAGTCATTTTTGGGATGATGTTACTTGTAAATCAATCAAATTGAGGGAGGAGAGTACTCAAATTCAGTCTTAATCCTTGGTCATATGGGAGTTAAGCCCTTGGTCGCATCTAACCCAAAATTACTTCAATTTTATTCTAAGGGTGCATAATTTTTTTGTGGGGAAGTTACCACCATTTTTTTCAAACTATCTACACACCCAATTTTTTTATGCAAAGTGGAGAACATTATTTTTGGCTAGCAAAAAACATTCAAACACATTTAAATTTTAGCCTGCTACTTCTTTTGAGGTGCCTTTCATTTTAAAAATGTGAGTTTTTTTAAGCTCTATACATTGGTGATATTCTCATTCCTTATAAATTTGCACCTACATATTCAGAGGATATCATATTCCTAGTCTACATCACATATAGTTTAACACATAATTCCTTCTATATGTGATGTAGACTAGGAATATGATACCCTTTGAATATGTAGGTGCAAATTTATAAGGAATGAGAATATCACCAATGTATAGAGCTTAAAAAAACTCACACTTTTAAAATAAATGGCACCTCAAAAGGAGTAGCAAGCTAAAATTTAAATGTGTTTCAATGTTTTTTGCTAGCAAAAAACATTGAAACACATTTAAATTTTAGCTTGCTACTCCTTTTGAGGTGCCATTTATTTTAAAAGTGTGAGTTTTTTTAAGCTCTATACATTGGTGATATTCTCATTCCTTATAAATTTGCACCTACATATTCAAAGGGTATCATATTCCTAGTCTACATCACATATAGTTTAACACATAATTCATTTTTGCACCATAGATTTAAGTTCTCTTATGATTCTTACACCATCCAACTATTACAAGTGGAAAGTTAAAGTGTAGATCCTCTTGAGGAGAAACATTTTACACCAAATCACGATGGGTACAAAAATAGAGTTGACACCTGAATTAGAGAAGGTGAAGTGGTGTAACATAAGTGGCAAAGCCCATGGTCTTCCTATGCTTGTCTATGTCTCTTGAGTTGATCTTTCATATCAAATATATAACAACTCCAAATCAAGTGTGGACCTTATTAGAAAAACTCTTTGGAAAGTAGGATGTCATAAGGAGTCATGAGTTGGAGAATGAACTCATAAGTTTGAGCCTAGACAACTTTGATACGATTAAAGACTTCATCAAGTTTAAATCACTTAGGTTAAATTAGAAAAAGTATGACAATGACAAAAAGGATGATCAATTGATTCTTTCCATCCTTATCAAATTGGGTTCTGACTATTCTATCTTTGTTTCTACCTTCCACGCAACCAAGCATGTTTTTGTAGCTATATGAACCATGTTGTCTTTGAATGATTTTTCTCTTGACTTGACTTAGGGGCAAGATAAGTTTATTCAAATGGGTACATTTAAGTCATCCAAATTTCAAGCCTTAATTGTGAGTCATGACAAACATATGGATTCTAGTAGTAAGGAGAAGAAACATAACAAAAAAGACCTAGAGCAAAGAAAGGGTTATAAATCTAATGCTAAGATAAAAGTATCAGAAGAATCATCCTTTTTAGATGAGAAATCCAAGAAAAAGTGACTCACATGTAACTACTGCAAAAAATTTGGACATGATGAATCTAAATGCATGAAGAAGTAGATTCCCCAATTGACAAAAATACTCGAGAAGCACAATATCAATGTCCCTGATTCTTTCAATTAGAGTTCATCAGCACAAGAGTCTTCTAAGGCCAAATATAATAATAAGGGAAAAGATAAGGGAAAAAAACTTATTGCAATTGCATTCTAGCCTTCCACATGGGTTATTTATTTTGGTGCTTCGCACCACATGGTTTCATCACATGACATGTTCTCATCCTTGGAGTCTTGTTCTATGCCTTCTATTTTATTGGGTGATGATACTTCTATAGAAATTAATGGGAGTGGATATGTTGAAGTGAATGATGAGACATTTCATGATGTTCTATGTGTTTCCTCTTTATCCACCAGTCTCCTACGTATTTATCAAATCACTCACATTGGTTTGGGTAAGAGATTTGAGTTCATACCCAATTTAATGGTTATTAGGGAAACAAATAGTGGCTCCATTATTGCACTTGAGAAAATAGATGATTGGTCATAATTATATAATTTATCATATTTTACACCTAATTAACCTTTTACTGCACTGCTCACTCATTCAAATGGAGTGAGTAAATTATGACATGAGCGATTTGGCCATCTCAACTATTATTATCTAGAGAAACTCAGATGTCATGACATGGTTTCAGGGTTGCCACGAGTCAAGTTTTATAATGGAGTTTGAAGGTTACATACTTGGTAAGCATCCTGAGAAGTATGACAAGGAAAAATCATAGAGAGCTGAATAGATATTGGAGATTGTCCACAGTGACATTATTAACCCATTTCTAAAACCTTCATTCAATAGAACAAAATACATGCTTACTTTCATCGATGACTATTCAGGGTATTTTTGGGTGTATTTTTTAAAGTAGAAATTTGAGGTCTTTGACCATTTTCAAGACTTCAAAGTGCTTGTAGAGAAATAATCAAGTAAATCCATTAAGATTTTATGCATCGATAATGGTCATGAGTATGCCAGTAATCATTTTAAGCAATTATACACATTAGAGGGGATTGAACTATAATGTATAATCTCATATAGTCCTCAATATAATGGTGTTATAGAGTGAAAAAACATGTCCTTGAAGGAAATGGTTAATTATATGCTACACTCCAAGTCTCTTGCACCTCAATATTGGGTCGATTCCATCAACTATGCTTGTTATATCCAAAACTAGGTTTTTGATAAAACATTGAAGGGAGTCTTTTTTTTTAAATCGTGAAGTGGTTAGAAACCCATAATGAATCACTTTTGAGTGTTTGGATTTATTTCTATGGCCTTCATTCCCAAGAAGAAACATAAGGCAGTGGAACCTTAAAGTCAGCCTTACATCTTCGTTGGGTATTCTAGGGGTGTTAAGGGACATATGCTTCTCCATCCCACCATTAATGAGTTGTTCATTGAGAGGACTATTCATTTTTCATAGGGTCCTTCAGACTCCACACTTGACACCTATTCCCCTTCCTTAGACACACTAAGATTTGATGACATTTTTGCTGAATTAAAGCTGCCTAATCAATGACTTGATGATCTACATTTTTATTCTGGTTTTGATGATGTGAGTAGTGATAAGGATTCCCCTCCTCATAGAATATATTTAGAGGATGATGAATCCAATCCTAACTCTTCGAGTACTAGTCCTCTTTGGGATAGAAAAACATTGCAAATTATTGGTCAATGGGTTAGAAATCCATCAAATAATAGGTGAACTCATTAAAAATTCCATGATGTTCCACATGCTTTCATTATATTTGATTCAAATCCACAATTGTTTCACGAGGTATTAAGCACTCCTGAGTGGGATACTGCTATAAAAGAGGAGTATAGTTCCTTGTATAATAACAACAATTGGGATTTAGTCTCACTTCCTAAGGGAAGAAAACTTGTTTAATGTAAATAGATCTATCAAGCAAAATTCATAGCAAATGGGTTAGTAGACAAGTTCAAAGAACTTTTGGTATCAAAGAGTTTTTTTAGGTATCTGGCATTGATTATACTGATATGTTTGGCCCAATTGCCAAAATAAACTTAATTTGACTCACTCCCATAATTAACACAACCCAACATTGGGATGTTCATCAGATGGATGTGAAGAGTGCCTTTATTCATGGTGACCTCAAAGAGGAAATATATATAAATTAACCATAAGTATTTGTGGAAGATTCTTTTTCAAACTTCAGAAATCTATTTATGACCTCAAACAAGCTCCTTGAGTTTTATATGCCAAGATGAAATATTTTTTATTTCGATTGGGTTCACTAGATGCTATTCTAATTCAAATGTCTAAATTTGTGGTAGGATGATTCCCTGTTGATTATGGTTCTCTACATGGATGACCTATTGATCATAGGGAGTTCTTCATCCACAATCACAATAGTGAAAACTACTTTGTCTGATAGGTTATCAATGATTGACTTGGGCTTATTGCATTACTTTCTCGAGATTAAATTTTTTTAGTCTAAGTCTAGGATCACTATTGAAAAATCTAAGTATGCTATTGATTTACTTGCATGATTTAACATAGATAATTGTAAGATAGCTCTGAATATTTTTCTATCTAGTGTTAATCTTGAGGTTGATTGTCTATTTTCTTTGGTTGATGTTATCTTGTATCAAAAACTTGTTGGAAATCTCATCTACTTTATGCACACTAGACCTGATATTTCATATGTATTGGGTATGGTATCTAGATTTATGTAAGAACCACATGAGATACACTAAAAATTACTTAAGAAAATTCTCCACTATATTCAGGGTACTCATAGTTTCAAAATTCACTATGGAGCGAACATTGATGTTGACTTAATTTATTATATAGATTTAGATTGGGCTAATGATATTCAAAATCATAAGTATACTTTAATGTATAATTTATCTCTTGGTTCAAGTCTGATTAGTTGGTCAAACAAGAAGAAAAATAATATTATTTTATCTTCTATAGAGGTAGAATACATAGGAGTTATTAATATTGTCACTGAGGTTATTTAGCTTCAGGGGATTTTCACTAAGTTTGGCATCCAATTTTGATGACCAACAATCATTTTTTACGATAACCAAAGCACAATCCAGATTTGTAAGAATCCTATCCTTCATCAACAGATCAAGCATGTCGAGATTCATAGGTATTTCATTTGGGAGCTCATCCATGAACAAGTCATTAATCTTTGCTACATCTAGATAATAAAATAAATTATTGATATATTCACCAAACCTTTCACTAAAAGTATTTTATTTTGTGGGCTCTTCTTAGGGTTTAGGTAACTTTGACATCCTCATCTATGGGGAATTTTATTGTACTTGGGTATTTCATTAGGCCTTTTTTTCAGGACCTAATTCTACTACCCATCTAAGCTACGTTTAAGGGGGGTGTTAGTGTAATTTTTTATTCTATTTAATGGGTTTTTCCTACACATATTTAGTTAGCTTGCTTAGGTGTCTTTTAGGTCATTGTGAAATATAATTCCGCATTCACGAGGAAGTGAGGACATGTTTATATTTAACCTATATAATTGATTCGAGCAATATTTCAGACGACAATTTGGGTGACGGTTCTACCCCAATTGGTGGTAGAACTTCTGGGAGTCATAGCTTTTGCACCATAGCTCTGTTTGACTCCCCGTTTGAACCGTTAGAAAGCTAATGAGGGAAAAGTCATGAGATGACACAAAGATATATTAGATAGGTTTTCAACCTTGAAAATTAAACATAAGTGCCCCAAATTTCAATTTTAGTGGTGCAGTCTAAAAATAGTAAGTTTTTAAAAATAGTAATTCTTAGAATTTTGTATTGTTGTGAATCGTGGAAGTCAAACCACTTAATCTGCCTTGATATTGGTGACCTTACACATCCTCCTCCTACTTTAAAAATGTGTATAAATGAAGATGTAACCTAAAAATAAAAGGAGACATCTCTTCTCAGAGATAGACATATGTTTGGATCTATAAATTTGATCAATAAGACATCTCCTCTCAGAGATAACATTATTACAATTATGTTGTTCTTGTTTCTTGAATTATATTTCAACCAAAGCTTCTAAGTTTTGGATCAATAATGTACCTTTCTAAAGTTTTTATGGATAATGATGCTAATTCTAATTGTTGTCATTAAATCTTGTACCCTAGAAGAGGGTGTTCAATCCTCTTCCAAATTTGGGCAACATGGGAACACTTTTAGGTATGTGGGTGTATCTATATTGGATGTGAGCCTCTATATTTAAGGGTTAGCTTCATGAATTTATCTTGAAATGATCACACCTACTTAACCAATTAATTATGGGGAAAGGAGTTAGAATTTGCATGAAATAAACTTAATCTAATGGGGGTGATGCTCCAGTATGTCATCCATATGACCACATACTTTTCTGCATTAAGAAATAAGGTGCACAAACTAACTTCCAAGTCTCATGGATTATAACATGAGTATTTCAATAAGAAGGTGAGATGCATGAGAGATCTCCAAGGTAAGTGAACCATAGGCTAGTTGTAGACACTAAGGCTCATTATACACTTAAAATATAGGCTTATACACTTGACAACCCTTCATATGCCTTGCTAGAGTAGGAACTCTTCCATAAACATGAAAGGATAGAGAATAATCACTTTACATCACCATACATCACTTGCACACTTAGATAATTATTTAAGAACTCATAATCAAATTTGCATTAATGTTCAAAGGCAGAATATGATGTCATTCTAACAGGGCTCTATCATACATGGAGTGGAATTCCTACAAAGGCCAAAATGGTAGCTACTTATAACATTTGAGAGAGAATCAAGAAAATAAAAGTCCAAAGGGGAATCAAATGAGCTCAACTTCATTTGAACTATAGTTACAATTGCTTATGCGATTATGCTCACTCAAGCTTCCTGATTGATCCAGGTCATTTTAGTCCATTACACAGTCACATCATTCCTTCATTGATGCTCCCTAATGGTTACAATGATGAGATAAATTTTTGTTGAGCTAAGTTCTGGCATCAATGTATTATAACCATCAAATCAATCTGTTAAAGCCTTGTCTTAGTGTTAACTACTCCTAACTAGTTTATCATGGCATGCAAGAGTGAAAAGAAGGGTCCTTTTCATGCAGTTGGTCCTAGAGATGAAACCATTGGGGTCTATGTGTATGACTTCATGGCATCCTTTAAAATGTTAGCTCTTGTTCCAAATGGATCATGCTTGAACTTACCCCCATGCCCATAGGTCCACTATAGACAGAAAACCAATCTCAAACTATTGGTTTCCCTATAGTCATTATATCGATGGGTACTTATATAATATATAGCATCCTTTCTTTATTATAATAGGTCCAAATAGACCCATTATGTTACTTCAAGAATTAGGGATTCATATATGCATGGACCCTTATTTAAAGAAAGCAAACACTATCATAAAATGACATTGCAACCCTCAAATATTTTAACCAAAGGTCCATGTTAAACTTTGATGGTGGTCCTTTATGTTTTTTATACTTGAATGCATCATTCTGTCTACTTTATGGTGTTTAATTGAGCTTCAATGGAAATATGTGCCATTTGAAAAGCTTGCCTTGGTTCGACCTTGCTCATGTGTTCGATCTCCATGAAGTCCCTTAGCTTCTTGACCTTTAATTTCATTGGTCATTGATATTTGACCTAGATCATTTACTCATTGACCCATATTACACCATTGATCCTGCTTGGTAGGAATGACTATGCATTATTGATCTGCCTTTAACTTGTCAATTTCTATTTGAGCTAGTGCCACTTGGCATCCCCACATTTGTACTTAAGATTTGCTATCAATCTATCAACTTCATGTGCTTATGCTACATGTCAATCATGCATTGATTTTAGGATCTTATTGTTAGTCTATAGTCTCACATGCTTATGCCATGTAGTGGCCTCTCGAGCTCCTTGACCTTTTGACTCATCTCACACTATCAGATCAAGATGTATGATGTAACATGGGCTATCAGATTTGCTATGACTCACTATTTGAAATCTAATTACTACTTCATGAGATAAAATTTGACGTCCACACTCCCATAATTTGATGTCTGTACAACCATATTTTATGTTTACACAACCATCAAATTTAAGATAAAAAGGGTTGGTTTTGCTTGAGCTTTATTTTGAATTTTGAACGAACATCTTACTTTGTTGGTTCAACGTTGAAGCTTCATAACTTGAGCCAAAAAGCTTGCATAGACTTCAAAATTTTAGAGCATGTTCTTAGCATGAAGAAATACATGGCACTAAAATCATTTACCTTACAGGGGCTTCCTGAGTTAAGATAAAAAATTCACAAATGAGATGATTCATTCATTCTTGTGTGACATATAGGATGGCCTGGCCCTTTAGACTTAGTAAGCTAAACTTAGAAGGATTAGATATTGAGATAAAAGACTCATCGAGATATGAAACTTATAGAACATGATATTGGAATTAAGAACATTTATCACTTATGGTTTGATGGTCATGCAAGGCTTTTTGAGCATATTTATAAATTGCATAAGCAGGTTATTCCATTTTGGTTTCCATGTGACATCCTGATGATGGTCTAGCTTCACAAAGCTTGTTCTTGAGCCACTACTTGATCTGAATGAACTCCTTGAGGCCTGTGCAGACCCTTTCCATGATCCTAACTATTTTGACACTATAAAAACCTACCACTTGCATATATGACTCTAAAATGAACCCTAAGACATCAAAAGACATAATGACTAAACTAGACCATGACCAAAACTAGGATGACATATGAAATGACATCAAATGAACCAAAATCATACCCATGACATTATAAAAATCTCTTATATAAGATTTTGACTATAGGGGGTTGACCCATTTTGGCTTGAGGTAAAAGTGGTCAAAACTAATATTGCAATCTTTGGATTTTTAAGAAATTGCTTCTTTCTAGCTTCTGTTTGATTTCACTACTACATACATGCAATTTATTCATGTATTGGACCCTATTCAATAGATCCTTGATTGTGGCCCACTCCAAAAATTATATGTAAATTATATTTTTATGGCATCTTTATTTACTTAATGTGAAGATTTGGTGTAAGTGTTTGTGCCTTGAAGGTTTTAGTGGATCATTTATCCTTCTTGTTGTTCTTTATTCCATTGTGTATTGACCATCTTTCTTGAAGATGATTATAAGAGATTGTTGATAATCACACATTTGTCTTTACAAGCTTCTTGGTAATACCTCTTCTTTATTCTCTCATACCATTATAATTCCCCTCAAATGAATTTTCTATTACGGGGTAGAATTATATAATGTCAACTCCCTTATTTGTCTAAGGGTTTATTTTATTTTTAGCCTCAAAATAAATATTAAGGAGTGTGTTGGAGATTAAGATTAGTTTAAGTTAATCTTAAATTTATTTTAGTTGTTTATTTCTTATTACAATAAATTCACTTAACCCAGATTTATGAGATGTCACACATTTTTTGGCATTTTATAGGGAATATTGGAGTTACATTTACATAGAACTCCATCTACACTTGAAAAATTAAATGTAACTCCATCAACACTTGACAAATATTATCTCATACATTCTCTTGTGACTTTTTATTGAGGTAATATTATTTCATTTACATATTCATTATTTCATGATTTAAATGTTATGTTAATGATCTTGGCATAATTCCTAACAATAGTGAACTCTCAATTATTCCAATTACCCCATTATTTACAAATAAACACATTTACATCAAAATTTAGTGCAATTTTTTTAAGAAAGAATAGTCTGCACTCTGTTATTTTATATAGGCTTAGCAACATTCATGATACAATTTCCCTTCAACCTTCTTGTAACTTATAAAAAAAGTTCATGAATGAATAACATACACTTTATCAGTTGTGAGAGCCAGCTACTATACACCTATATTTTCCCTTCATTCTTTGTTGACAGTTTCGTTTCCCCACACTCTTTTTACTAAGAAAAACAACCTTGGGTTAGATTGAGTAATTCAAAAGAGGTAGTAATTTGAGGGTTCAAATAGTTTCATTAAATAAATCACTTTCAATCTACCATAAACATTTGATGGGTTAGAGGGTTTATTTATTTATTTTTCTATATTTTTGTTAGATTAAATTTCCTTTGTTAAAAACTTGTTAACAAATCAAAATCAAACAAAAATATTTTATTTGCATCATAACAATACTTAAAACTTTTAAATTAGATTTATCCTCTACAAAAATTAAAATATTGTAAAAGTCTCAAGGAATATTATCGGTAATAGTCACCCTTGCTTATTCATCCTAAATAAACTTCTATATTGATTTGTTTATTTTTATTTTTTATTTATTTCAAATTTCCACAACCTTTGTGTGCTTGCAAGCAATGCTCATTTATTCATCTTTATTCATATATTGTGTTTACATGTGTGGTAATTATTTGTATATCCCCTTTAAGACATATTCTTGGAATTATTTTATTTATTTCTTCACACTTGTATATCCCCTTGATGAAGCTGTCTTAGAACAAATAGCCTATGCGAAATCCTCATAAGAGCCATTTTTTTAATCTATTTGTTGTTTCTTTGTTTTAGCTTTCCACATATATAAGAATTAGATATTTGCCATTTCCCACATACAACAAACTTAATTTCAACAACTCATTTCTTGTATTATAATTCTCCCTAATAAATTTATTTTGATCTATTCACCCATGTCTTGCTTATTTATTTCATTTACGACAGTGCATTGGAATTGTAATGTGAAAAAAATGATCTAATTTTTCACTAAATAAATTGTGACCAATTTTGACCCTTAGATCAAAATGGTGAAAACTTTCTCATAAGGCCTCCAAGCTTGTAAATGGTTATCTAGATCTTGTCATGGTCTTCAAAATGATCAATTAATCCTAGTTTAGTAGAGTTTAAGGTTTCATGATGTGTACTAATGTGACTTAAAATTTATTCATACAAGACCATGCTTTGGTTCATCAGATGGTGTCTTAGTCCTTCAGTAAAGCATGTGTGGGTGAAAGAGAGAGCTTTAGAAGTCCCTATAGGTATAGAGAAACATATATCATGCCTTGGATATATTAAGGTAAGTTATCAGAGTTTAAGGTCTTTTGACAATATTAAGGTTTTAGTTTCGCACCTTTTCTTGCTTGTCCTAGCTAATTTTTGCATAGGTCAATATTTTCAAGGTGTGAGGGATGTCTAAGTCACATTTTGAGTCTTGGTATGAAGTCTAGTGGTATATCCAAGGTCATCTTATGTAGCCTATTTGTCAAATGTTTTAAAATGAAATGAGTCTCTAAGGTCATCAAATGCCTTACAAACATGTCATATAAGTTAACTTTCATACTAGAAGCCTTTGAGGAAGGTGTATTTTGTATGCCACATTAAAATAAAAGTTTTCAATGGCATTTTTTAAAGCTAACATATTTTTGAGCTTGTGAGATATTTAAATGAACTGAGCTCTAACATACACTTGTCCAAATGGGTAGTTTTCCTACATATAGTCTTAAAATGAAAAATAAGGAGAGTAGAAGCTCTTTTTACATTAAAAATCCATCTATAGAGTCAGTGAGAGCTCCATCATCTTTTGGTTCAAAGGTTTGGTAGGATAACTTTGTAGTAGAAAGCAACTTCTTCATGAAAATTGAACTATGTACAAAGCAATCCAAGGAAGAAACATAAGGAACAGGTGTAAGGTGGTCATAAAATATCTTAAATAACTCATATAAAATCCCTCAATCCTATCATGGTCATTTTTAGGTTTATAATGGAGATACAGTGCTCAAAAAGGTTCTTGGCAGACGTGAGAGGCTCTATTTGTGGATGATCATTCATAAAGAAGGAAACACTCCGAGATCTATGTTTGTGGGAGTTGAAGGCCCTCATTTTTCTCTCTAAGTTTATGGTATTTATTTTCTAAAAAATCCATCATGCTCTATGAATCATTGCTATCAAGACAAGCACCTTCAAACACCTATTAATGTTTGCAAGTTCATTTTCTTCTATTTGAGCACACTTTGAATCTTGATGAGGGTAGAAAAAGGATTGACAGACTCTGTCATGGAGCCAAAGTGATGTAGGAGCATATTAATTGCATAATAATGTTTTCATTTTATTTAGTGAGGTCTAGGTTGTTTAGACATGTCTAGTTAAATTTCCCTCATGTTTAAATTTACAAATATGCTCTTTTGGTTTGCAATAAGGCCTAAGTTTTGTATAAAGGCCAAGTTTGTATGGTTTGGTATCAAAATTTATTTTATAAGCCATATAATATTTTGTACTAAGTTTTTTGAACATGATATAGGCTGGGATAATCTCTTTTAGTTAGAAAAAGTTGTTAACTCCAAACTTGGAGTCTGTTTGCATGAGGCTAGAATAGGAGGTTTGTTGGCTAAGTATGGAATAGTTGTTTTTAGAGTGATCATTTCAAACCAAGAAGGATATTAAAATGTATTTGGACATGAGAAAGAAGCGGGGAATAAAAATATATCCTTTTAGTGTGTTTTATGATGACTTTATTGTACACTATGCATGTTATTCTGACAAGACAACAAGCTCTATTATGACAATCAACTTTAAAGGATTATTTCACCTAATATGAGTATTCAAGACTCTAAAAGAGAGTAAAACAAGGTAAATTCAATTTTTTTGAAGTCTTGAAAGTCCATGGTTTGTCTTGTAGAGTAAATTGTTTGCAAACTGGTCCAAATTAGGGCTTCTTGGTATAAGGAATTTGTATGGTGAAGAATTTTGATTCTTTGAAATTTGTGAGTCCTCCAAACATTATTTCTCTATCTCAAATTTTAGAGCCTAGTTCATGGGTTAAGATCACTTTCTAAACCTTGACCTTGATTTAACCTTATATACCTATCAAGACTGAAACATTGGTATTTGTATATGGTTTAAGGTAATGAATGATCAAATTATTGTGATGAATGGTCTTAATATGTTATTTTAGACACCCCATATAAATATTAACTCTCAGATCCACCTAATTATCCATAAAAACACTCAAATAGGGCTTTTAGAGGCCTAATTAGACTTGACATAGAGTTCAGAGCACCTATTCTGTATAAATGAACTTAGGGAGATATGTAAATATGTTTTGTAAGTCCATAGTGGGTATCCAAATCACCATTAAGTTGGATGTAATGATTGGTCTAAGGAAAGTTATGTCACAAAAATAGGGCAAATAGGGCTACAAGCCCTTAAGCCTAGGTGAAAGAAAAGGAAGGTCTTATGACCTATTTTACTTATTTTGATCAACCAAAGGGGCTTGTATAGATATAAATACTATAGATAGGTGGAGTAAAAGGTGTCTAGGTTTGTGTTAGAGTGTGTAAGTATTTCTTCATAGTTTCATGTGTTGAACCCATATCCAAATGTCTATACCTTGTGTAAAGAACACCTTAATGGGACATTGTAAAGTATCTAAGTGAATCTATTGATGGTAAGAGTAGTCTTTAGGTGTTATTAGGGTGAAATCACAAAAGAACTTCCTAATATCACAATTGGTGCACATGATCATGGTATAGGTATGATCATGACATAAATGGTGTTTGTTTTGTTAGGAGTCACAAGTCTTGAGAATTTTATTACAAAGTGTGAGATAATTTCACACAAGGACAATAAGAAACTAATGAGGTATGTGATAATCTAAATGACTAATTACTTCATCCATACCATTCCTACTCTAAAAACTTAGACATGTAGAGTATTATACCTATACATAGTGGAAGTCTTGATTCATTGCTAGCACTTCAAAGCCCTAATGTTGATGAAGTTTGGTGTAAAAGGTGGTCTTTAATGCATACCCAAAGTGTTAGCATGAATCCTTGGGTCTAATATGAGCTCAAAAACCCTACTTGATCATGGATGATCAAGATAACTTGAGAGAGAGCTCTGGGCTAGAAATAAACTCCTACAACCATATACTAAGCAAACATGAGAAAGAGAAGGGGTATCTTGTGAAGATATGAAGTATATGGGAAGTTTAGAAGGTTAAAAAAAATGATACTAAGATATAAACACCATAGAAAAAATTCATTTGAAATTATTAGAGAATTTCATTTAAACCATAGACTCCAAAGTGCAATTAAAACCCCAAATGGCTACTTATAAGTCTGCTCAGGCAGTTCAAGCTGATTTCAATATTGAAAGGAAGACACAATGCATAGTAGAGGGGTTGGAGCTTAGAGATATGAATAGGGTGAAAGAGGTAAATTAAGTTAAAAGAGCCAAGGAAGGTCAAAACAAAAAATTACTACTTATAGGACCCATTTTGACCCTACATATACATAATCAAATTGACTCATACAGGCTTGCCTACCTACATGAGAGGTGCTTATCTAGTTTGAAGAGAAAAGGTCACTAAAATAAATTAAGTCACACTATAATGATGTTATAATGTTATTATGACCTCATAAGCTCATCACAGGGAAGTGATAAGAGTGGAAATGTTGATAGGTCATGTTTAGGCCTATAGAGCCTAAGAGACCATACACAAGACTATATACATAGTGGAAGAAAAGTGGTTTATTAAGAATGGAATGAAGAATTGAAGGATTTTGGAGTTTAATAATTTTATCACAGATCATAGAAGGACATTTATAAGAATATAAAGACAAAAAGTGGTCATTTTGGCTAATGAGACCTCCTCAAGCTCTCTAGGTGCAAGACTACTTTTCAAGACTAGGTTCCTATTGCTCATTGATACCTTAACCTTGTGCATGGGGTATATTATATTATAGATATGGTGAACGGGTACCTACACTCTAACCTTATAACATTATTTTTTGTAATGGGTCCTTAACTAGTATGAACTATTACTAAGAAGACTAAACACTCAGAAAACCTCTTTTCACATTATGGAGATCTTGAGAGGGTCAAAATTTTGATTGGATAATGGAGGAGAATTTTCATGGGACTAAGTGGTGTTTAGGGATTATGGATATGTCCCCACACTGACACCTTGTGGTATTAGGAATGAGAAAGAGGATATGTTCTCTATTAACAATCCTTAAGAGATGAAGACACTTAAAACCCTTGCTAAACCTTGGTAGGAAACTCAAGGTACAGAGGTGAGAGAGAAAGTAAAATATATTATGAAAATTTAATTGGGTTTTAATTTACCCTATAAATCCATAAAATACACTTGATTTACCCTAGAAGTGCTCTTGCAAGCCTAGACTAGAAAGGCAATCTAGAGGTGCTAGTAGAGAGATGATCTAGTCACCTAGATGAGAAAGAATGATAGGTGTACACTTTATTAAAGGAATAAATCATGGTATAAGATGATTATTTGGTCCTAAATCATGCTCATAAACCTATTTTTAAGGTTTTATGCAAGTTTCATATCCATCTAAGTGGATAGTACCAAACGATTAGGTCTAGTTGCCTAGTAGGCCTATTTGGCTAGTTAAAGAGGATGTCTCTTGGCATGAAGAGAAGTATGGAGGTGTCAAGAAGATATGTTAGAGATAAATAAAGGTTTCAAGAGGTTCATAATATTTATAATAAAGTTTTTAATATTATAATTCTATTGTGCAATGAGTGCCCTCTCATCATACCTTTGCCAACCTTATGGATTTACTTGAAAAGAGAGTTGACACATGTTCTCAAGGGATTTTATTATTATTGTATTCTTGTTTCTTAAAGATGGTAATTTATTCCATGATTACTTTGAGCTCATCATTACTCTCTCATACGTTCACTTCTCACCTTATCTATATGTATGGCCTAGTTTGGATTTGAAAGGGGCCTGAATTGAGTGATGGAAAATCCCTACTAAGAGAAAAACTTATATTTTGAATTTAAAATTGATTAAAACTAAGTTTTCCCTTCTCATGTCTTGTGTCTAGTAGATGTGCTTAGTTGGTAGATGAATGACTAGTGATAGCAAATGCTTCCTTTCATTTTTCCTTTCTTAGTTATCTCTATGCAATTAGTATTCATATTTTTAGGTCACATAGTGTGAATAAAAACTTGTGTGCTTGAAAAGTGAATAAATTATTCTTACTTGCTTTAGAGACCTATTGATCAGCTTCCTAGTCTATGAACAATGCACTAGCCTTTATGTGAAACACTCATACCTAGAGACCTTCTTATTTGAGTAGTGCAATTGAATTCATGTTGTAGTTCATGTATTTAGTGTATGATATATAGGTAGAGGAACACATATTTGGTGTATCACCCCCATTATAATAGGTTTCTCTCCCTTTTCCTAGAAAGTGGTAGATTAGTGTTTGAGCCTAAGTGATTAATCAAGGGAAGCTAGCCATATAACCTAGAGATTCACCTCTCTAATAGGTCACCCAAAACCTTGAGGTGATTCCATGTTACCCCAAATTTGGAAGGCTTGAACTAACTTCCAAGGGTGAAAATTTGGTTGATAACAATTTTGGCATGCCCAGTGGGACGAAGGTCCAAATCAGTGGAAGGATTGTTGGTGTTATCATTCTACTTATCAACCTTTTAAGGCATTAAATAAATATTAATGGCATCTCCAAATAAACTACAACTGGCATAAGTAGTCCAAGTGCCTCAAAAATAAAAAAATGGTATGTATTCTCAATCTCCATTTAGTGAAAATAGATATCTCATACCTGCATATTATTCATATTAGACTAATTACGTTCATGGTCTATCCTCAAATATCCCTCCAACATCATATCAGTCTTGTCATAGAACTTATTCCCCTCCTCCTCCTATGCATACTTTCAATCATCCTTGGCAAGATCATTGTCTTCCTAGTCAACCTAAACAAGGTGTTGTAAATTTGATTCTTGATTTTGAGAAGAAAATGGAAGATAATCATAGAATGAGGGAATACCATAAGAAAAAATAAGAGCTTCAATATCTTAAATTTATTTATCAGTAAGATTTGAAGTTCGAGGAAGAATTTAGAGATAGGAAAATTCAAGCTAGGAAAAAGCAAGACACTTAGTTGTTTATGAAAATGCAAAAGAATGAAATAGTAATGAGGAAGATGGATCAAAGAATTGAGCTTAGCCATATTATTTCAATAAACCTATTTCAAAAGCTAAGATATTCATCATATTTTTCAAATGGGGAGTGGACATTGTTTGAAAAAGAAAACCAACATGTTTTGATAAGAGAAAGGCTACAAATAAGAGACATAATTCAATTCATGGAGAGTAGATTAGTGAGATGGGAAAATTCAAAGATCTAATCTAAGAAACCTTAGATATCATATCCTACCCATATTAAACCTCCTTTGATTCCAAACCTTCTTCAATCTATACCCACCCTTCCTCGAGAACCCAATATCACTTCATCTTAGAAGCCTTCTTAGACTATGACTCATGGTTACACCATGCTAGCCCTTGTGAATGAATCTTCTCTTATGCCCACCAAAGACTAAGAAAGAGAGAAGGTTTTATAACTCAAGCTAGTGAATTTTTTTCCTTCCTCAATAACCTCTCCAATAATCTTCCAATAAGACTAAACCCAAAATCTTAACTTGGAAAGATACTTTGTTAAGTTTCAAGCAACCTAAGTATATCTCTTACCCTCCCACCCTCTCCTTTTGTCAACAAGAATCCATGGTTTTAAAGGTATAAGATGAGGTTGTAGATAAAAAAGAGCCTAAAAAAGGAGTAGAAGAAGAGGTAAATATTTTCTTTAAATTGCCTTTATTCATTGAAGATGATGATCTCATCTCTTGTAACAAAAGGGAGTTAGAAGAGTTGAGTGTAGTGGAACTCTCAAAGAGAAACCTTCAAGAAGACATACATAATGAATTTTCAGTTCTAAGTAAGCACGAAGAAGTAGTGACAACCCTTGACAAGCAAGATGAAGAGAACTCATGGAAACAACTATAGCATGACTTCATGGGAGAGCTTGAAGTGTTACTAGTAGTGGATCTCTTAAAGAGCAAGATGAGAAAACTAATAAGATAGAGCATGAAGTACATTTTGAAGCAACTGATGATGACATGGTGGTCTTGAATGAATTTGTATCTAAGTATGAGGTATGCTTTCATGAGGACACTTTGGTTACTATCCCTATTGAACATCATGAGCAAGTGGTAGAGGTTAAAGAATTTAAAACCCAACTAGGCCATGGTTCAATTAAAGCATTTGATGAGCCTGATATCCCTAAAGAGAATGACATGAATAAAGTTGAAATTGATATTGTTTCAAATGACCAAGAGGAGGATGCCTTTTGGGAAGAGATTGAAAGTTTTTATTTGAGTTTGGATGACAAACCTATAATCTCAAGTAAACATCCTCAAGAAGAAGCTGATCAAAGTACAGACATTAAGAATCATGATCCTAATGAGTCATCAAAGGTTGAAGTTATAAATATAGTCACATTAGAGAGCTATCCTAATATGAAACATCAACATGAGGTAAAATTTGAGAATCAAGATGAATTTTTATTCATTGGAAATATATTTGATGCTAATGATTCATTTGAAGGTCTACCAAGAAGATTGACAATCAAGAAATAACTAAGCTAAACAAAGCAAAAGTATAATAGGAAAATGTTTTCATATCCTTTCTCATCACATGAAAAAGATGATCTCAAAATATTATCTTTTGATCCAGGAGGATCAATCTTGGCAGGTTAGTCTATACATAAATAGTTTGTTTATGTTTATTGTGTTCCCTAAGTGCTTTATGGCACCAGTGTGTTGTGTGTCTTATTTTGGTCTTGTTGTGCGTGTCATTTTTATTTGGTGTGTGTTGGGGTAAATCAGTTGTCTTTAATTGTTTAGGAGTCTTGTAACCAAGGTCAAGGTTAAATCAGGTTTGTAGTAGAGTGCAAATAACTCCATTGCCCAAAAGATAGACTAGGTAACCAGTCTAATAAGCACAACAAGCATGATACCCTTTTAAATCACTAATATGTTGACCAATTTTGACCCCTAGGTCAAAATAGTCAACCCCTATAGTTTGAGACTTTCTCATATGGCCCTCCAAGATTGTATATGGCTATATAAATCTTGTCATGGTCTTAAAAATGGTCAATTAATCCTCTTTTAGCAGAGTTTAAGGTTTCATGATGTGTACTAATGTGACTTGAAAGTTATTCATGTAAGACCATGCCTTGGTTCATCCAATGGTGTCTTAGTCCTTTAGGAAAACATGTGTGGGTCAAAGAGATATATTTAAAATTCCCTATAGGTCTAGAGTAACATATATCATGCCTTGGATATATTAAGGTAAGTTAATAGAGTTTAAGGTCTTTTGACAATACTAAGGTTTTAGTTTCTTACCTTTTCTTAATTATCCTATTTGATTTTTGCATAGGCCAATGTCAGAAAGGTTTGAGGGATGTCTAAGTCACATTTTGAGTCTTGATATGAGGTCTAGTGGTATATATAAGGTCATCTTTTGTATCCTATTTGTCCAATATTTCAATAGGAAATGAGTCTTTAAGGTCATAAAATGCCTTAAAAACATGTCATATAAGTTAACCTTCATAATATAAGCCTTTGAGGATAGAGTATTTTGTATATCACATTGAAATAAAAGTTTTCAATGGCATTTTGAAAAGCTATTATATTTTAAAGCTTGTGAAGCTAAGATGTAAGTCAAATAGATGGTGAATACGTTGAGGTACACTTACCCAAATGGGCAATTTTCTTGCATACAATATTAGAAGGAAAAAGAAGGAGAATATAAGATTTTTTTATGTTAAAAATCCATCTTTGGAGTCAGTGAGAGATCCATCATCTTTTGGTTTGAAAGTTTGGCAGGATAACTTTGTAGTAAAAGGCAAGTTCTTCATGAAAATTAAACTATTTACAAAGTAATCCAAGGAAGAAACATAAAGAATAGGTGTAAGCTGGTCATAAATGATCTTACATAACTCATAAAACTTCATTAAATCCTCTCATAGTAAGTTTTAGGTTTATAATGGAGATAAAATTCTCAAAAAGGTTAAAACCCATACATATCCTCTATCGGGTTCTTAGCAGGCCTGAGAGGATCTATTTGTGGATGATCATTCATAAAGAAGGAAGCACCATAAGATATATGTTTGTGAGAGTTGAATTTCCTCCTTTTTCTCTCTAAGTTCATGGTATTTGTTTTCTAAAAATCCATCATGCTATATGAATCATCGCTAGCAAGACAAATACCTCCAAGCACCTATCAATGCCTGCAAGTTTGTTTTCTTCCTTTTGAGCACACTTTGAAGCTAGATCAGTGTAGAGAAAGGATTGAAAGACTCTATCATGGATACAAGGGACCTTCCCAATATCAAAATTGGTGCATATGATCATGGTGTAGGTATGATCATGACAAAGACAATGTATGTTTTTATTAGGAGTCACAAGTCTTGAGATTTTTTCTTACAAAGTGTGATATAGTTACACACAAGTAAGGCCAAGAAGACATCAATGAGGTATGGGATACTCTAAAGGACCAATTAATTCATCCATACCATTCTCAAGCTAAAAACTCAGACATGTGGAGTACTATACCTATACACAATGGAAGTTTTGATTCATTGCTAGCCCCTAAAAACCCTAACATTGATGAAGTTTGGTGTAAAAGGTGGTATTTAATGGATACCCAAAGTTTTATCATGAATCATTTGGTCTAATATAACCTCCAAAACCCTACTTGATCATGGATGATCAAGATAACTTGATAGAGAGCTCTGGGCTAGAAATAAACACCTACAACCATATACTAAGTAGGCATGACAAAGAGAAGGGGTATTTTATGAAGATATGAAGTATTTGGGAAGTTGATAAGGTTAAATAAAAAGATACTAAGATCTGAACACTATAATAAAAATTCATTTGAAATTCTCAGAGAATTGGATTGAAACCTTAGACTTCAAACTATAATTAAAACCCTAAAAGGCTACTTACAGGTCTGCTTAGATAGTTCAAGCTGATTTCAAGATTAAAAGGAAGACACAATTTATAGCAGAGGGTTTGGGTCTCAAAGAGATGAATAGGGTGAAAGAGTTCAGTTAAGGTAAATATCCAAATAAGGTTAGAAGAAAAAATGACTACCTACATGACCCATTTGACCTTACATATACATAGTCAAAATGACTCATATAGGCTTGCCTACCTACATGATAGGTGTGTCTAGTTTGAAGAAAAAAGGTAATTGAAATAAATTAATTAAAATTATAATGATGTTATAATGTTATTATTATCTCATAATATCATCATAGTCAAGTGAGAAGAGTGGCAATGTTGAGAAGCCCTGTTTAGGCCTATAGAGCATAAGAGACCATACACAGGCCTATATACACAGTGGAATAAAATTGGTTAATTAAAAATGAAATGAAGAATTTATGGATTTTTATGCTGAATAATATTGGTATAGACCATATAAGGACATCCAAAATAATATAAATGCAAGAAAGTGGTCATTTTGGTTGATGAGACCTCCTCGAGTTCTTTATGTGCAAGACTACTTTTCAAGACTAGGTTCCTCTTGATATTTGATACCTTGACCTTGTGCATGGGGTCTAGTATCTTTAATATATGGTGAAGGGGTCCCTATACTCAAACCTTATAGCATTTTTTTTGGATTGGGTCCTTAATTAATATGAACTATTGCTAAGAAGACTAAACACTCAAAAAGCCTCTTTTCACATTGTGGAGAGATTGAGAGGGTCAAAATTTTGATTGTATCTTGGAGAAGAGTTTGCATGGGATTTATTAGTGTTTAGGGATGATGGATAGGTACTCAAAATACCACCTTGTGGTATTAGGAAGGAGAGAGAATATCTATTCTCTATGAACAATCTGTAAGAGATGAAGATATCTAAAACCCTTTCTAAACCCTGGTAAGAACTTGATGGAAAAAAAATTGAGAGAAATGAATAAAAATGCATTAAAATATTATTATAGGAAATTTAATAGCATTATAAATTTTGATAAGGCTCTAATCATGTAACTGGTCTGTTGGGACACTTATATGAATGCATTAAATACCCCACTTTTGCATAGTTTTAAAGTAAACTCAAGGTAAAAAGGTGAGAGAGCAAGTAAAATATATCGGTGAGGTTTCCATAGGATGTATTATACCATATCAAGCCATAAAATATACTCAATTTCCCCTCAAAGTGCTCTTGTAGGCCTGGACTAGAAAGGTAGTCTAGAGGTGCTCATAGAGAGATGGCCTAGTCACCTAGATGATAAAGAATGACAGGTGTACACTACCTTAAAGGAATAAATCATGGTATAATATGATTATTTGGTCCTAAATAATTCTCATAAACCTATTTTTAGGTTTCTATACAAGTTTCATATCCATCTAAGTGGCTAATACCAAACGACTAGGTGTAGTTGCCTAGTAGGCCTATTTGGCCAGCTAAAGAGGATGTCTTTTGACATGAAAAGAAGTATGGAGGTGTCAAGAAGAGATGTTAGAGATAGATAAAGGTGTCAAGAGTTTCATAATAGTTAGAATAAAGGTTTCAATATTATAACTCCATTATGATGAGGTGGTAGTTCCCCAAATATCAAGATGTTTAATGAGTGCCCTCTCCTCTTACCTTCACCAACCTTATGGCATTACTTACAAAGAGAGTTAAAACATGTTCTCAAGGGAGTTTATTATGAATATATTATTTTTTATTGAATATGGTAAATAGTTTCATGATTTATTTGAACTCATCATTACTCTCTCATACATCCACTTCTCTCTCTCTTCTCACCTTCTCTATATGTATGACCTAGTTTGGCTTTGAAAAGGGCCTGACCTGAGTGATGGTGAAGCCTTACTCATAAAAAGACTTGTATTTTGCCTTTGGAATTGAATAAAACTAAGTTTTTCCTTATCATGTATTATGTCTAATAGATGTGCTTAGTTTTTTGATGAATGACTGGTGATAGCAAATGTTTACTTTCATTTGTCCTTTCTTAGTTATCTCTATACAAAGTATTAGTCATATTTGCAGGTCACATAGTGTGAATAACAACCTGTATGATTGACAAGTGAAAAAATCCTTCTTAGTGTCTTTAGAGACCTATTGATTAGCTTCCTAGTCTATGCACCATGCACTATCCTCTATGTGAAACACTTATACCTAGAGACATTCCTAATTATTAACAAAGGTTCTTGAAGCATTATAACATGCTAAGGATGAGGATATCTAAGATATACTTTAGTACATAGATATTTCATCATATTCATATAAAATGTTGTAAAATAGAAACATATCAAGTATGAATTATCATGCGTTAAGTAAGAAGTAAGAACAACCAATGATTCATTAACATAAACATAGTATTTGGATTAAATTAGATAGAAAATAAACATACATTATACATGAGAATGCATTCAAGGAACAAAGTAAGAAACCACATAGGTAACCATAACTAGATAAGTCTCTATTTATCTCTTCAAAGGTGGAACTCTATCCTTCTTACAAACACAAGTATATGTAGACATTTCTAGTCTATGACTATTCATATTCTTCTCATACTTGGCATTAAAATTAAAGTCTATTCATATTCTAACCTATTGCAAGTTGTGGAGATAGGACTATAAACACCTAAAATTGGCCACCAATGGCCTTCGACCAGAATTCAAACCAATTCCTACCAAGCATTACAAATTAAGCCTATGAATCACTAAATATCCCAATTTTTCTTGTACATCATTTGTCAAAGTTTAGAATCTTGTTGAGACATCCCTAATTGAGGTATCATACTGTGATCAACAAAAACCTCTCATGAATTCATCTCTAATCAACCTGTGGCATCACAACATGCAATTTGGCTTATAGACCTGTTAAGTGGGGCAAGTGCACATATAAAATCAAATCTTGAAAGGGGTAAAATCTTAATCAAAATTAATTAACAAGATAAATCAAATTAAGTGCCTAGATGAATTATCCATTTGAAATTAATGAATTACTAAAAAAGGAAATTTAAAAATATGAAATATCCTAGCTTTTCATGATTACTTTTGTGAGTTATCAAGTCTTTGGAAATATCTCAAAATATTTTACCCATGCCTATTCATTAAAAATCATTAATTATTGACACCTTTTAACTTTAATGTGGTTAATTAACTCACTTAGGTTAGGTTTGAACCCATTCCATTTTAAACTACACTTTAACTCACCTTGAGTTGGGGTTAGTTACTAAGCCTATAAATACAAACCTTTGCCTCTTCATTTGAGAGCTTGGAAAATTGTAGAGTTATTATGCAAGTTTTATAGCATGGTTTATATCAATAGTGTTATAATGCCAAAATATTGATCCAAGCCCCATCAAGCAAGCACAATCCATATCAAGCCACAATCTAATGGTGCTAAGGAGAGAAGGAATAAATAAAACTCCATTTCCGAAGACTCTTTGAGCATAAATCGAGCAAGCCACACAACAAATCATTTGGATCATTTAATGAAGGTAAGAGATTATTGTTCTTTTGGAATTATAGTTGGGTTATTAATTAGTTTTGTTCATTAAGATCCTCTTATGATCTAGGCTTAGGATGTTAGCATGTTAGTGTGTTGATTTCATTATTTTATGAACTAACACAAAACTAATCTCCTCTTTATAGTCAAATTCCTATGATCACAAATGGCATGCCCAGTGGGATCTAGAAGCATCTGACATACCAAGGATAGCAAGATGCAACTCCAAACTTTTCAAATGAATGCTTGAATAGCTTAAAAATTGGATTTTTAGCTTTGTTTTTATCGTATTCTATTTTTTGTGATCACTCAGATTTACACAAAAACCAACATCGGTTTGGCATAATTAGCATCAGTTCTACCTAACCGACATTGATTATATGTAATAGTCATCTGTTGGGTTGCAAGGTAGGACACAACTTAAAAACTTGGATTTTGAATCTTCTTAACACTCCTAGTTGTTAGTTATGCTTTCATTGATTTGCAAAATCTCTATTTAATCAACTTATTATAGGTTTTATGGAATTTTTATCATATTTTGAGCTAACAAACATTTTTCACAACATTTTGGTTTTGCCTTTGGGTTCATAGATAACCTATATTGGTCTTTATTGACCAACATCGATTTGTTTACAATTGGCATTGGTCGCCTTATAACTAACATCGATCACAGGTGATTGATATCAGTTTCTATGTAAAAAATATAGAGAAACCCAAGAGCTATCTTTTCAAAACTTGTTTGTTAATATATAAATGTGATTAAAAGCAAAATAAAAGCTCTAATTTTTGAAGGGCCAAGGTGGGATTATAACAATTTTTTTTAGGTTTAGACTCTTGCACACTTCATTTTGGTGCCTAAAAAGAATGGTTAAGTCTTGAACATTTGGTTTTAAGTGCTTAAAAGGAACCTAGGTGATTTGTGTTATGTTGTTTTGTGAAATAATTTCAAGCTTTAAAAATATAATCCAAGGGGCCAAAAATTTAATCAAACATTTTATTTGGTTCATAAAATTAACACTTAGATTGTAAATTCTTAGAAGTATTTGTTTTATACTTGTTTGTTTGTTTGTGTAAAATAAAGAGTGTGTGTATGCTCTCCCCCATCTCCTATAGGGAACTTGGGTGACTAAAATCACCTTTTCTTGTAAAATTATGCCTTTGTCCAAGGCATGGAAATAATATTGTCTAGGCTCCCCCAAAAACCCATATGGTTTGGGTGATCTAAAAATAATCTCTAAAGTCTTTTCACTTAGTTTTATTGTTATTCAACTTGATTTGTGGAGGGGAGTTCATAGATTATTCATGAGTTCTTTAGGGAAGATTTGACCTGGGGTTTCATATCCTAACATTATTTCAACCTTGCTCTATAGTGGGATATATAAATCAGAGTATGCATACTATAAGAACTAAGGGGTTGAGTGGCTAACCTTTTCTTTCATAATGAAAATCTGAGTTAGGTATGGTTAACTAGGGGATTCCAATAAGTAGTACATGGATGAGAAAATAATATACCCTTGCATAATAAGTTAATCGGTATGAACCCAATTGACATGAGACATCTCTAGAATCAGCCATGCTTAGAACCATCTAAATGGTCAAAAATTTAAGTTTTAGATAAACCCCACTTGCTACAGACATATTATTGATGCAAGGCGAGTAGCATGAAGGTGCATGTCACCTTATAATCTCCTAGGAGAAGGGTGTGTAAAGACCATACTACTTCATGCACTTTTATTTTTGGATTAACACTTAAAATCCTCCTAAGAGCATGTATATAGATGGATTTTAACAATACAAAATAACCTTGTCAATTTAGGGCTTAGAATGATTTATTTGGTTGTATTTGGTATTTTTCCTTTACTTGCTTGGTATTTGAGTCTAAAACATTTGTGTGTGTATTATGCCATATAAAAATAAATTTTGTGTCCAAATTAATCCATTATTTGATGAGGTGTTATTCCATCCATTTGACACCTTCATTTGCCTTGGAATTTATGTCAAAAATGTTGTGTATGTCACTTGATTGAAATGGGTAACATTACGCTACCAAAATCATTTCAAGTTTTGTGCCTTGGAGTCTTAAAAAATACCATTATTACATGTTTAGAGGGAAATAATGCCATTACACTACTCAAATAGTTTCATAGACTCATCTTGTCTTGTGTCAAATTTGTCATTTTTAAAATCACTCCATGTGTGCTTTTTGGATCCTTGTCTAGTGTCGTTATGCCATTCAATTTTGTCTAGCTTGTTTGTTCAAAGAACCTAGTTTTCCTAAGTTGAATTTTTAATTAATATTTATAAGTTCAAATCCAAAAATTGATTGATTTATATTTATGCCTTATGTAATTTGGGATTAAACACTAATCTTTCTCTTTTGGGTTGTATAACTTATGTTAATTCTTTAACCCAATTCAAAAACTATTGTTTGTGCCCTTATTTGGGAGAAAATATTTTATTTATAAAGTGACTTTTGTTGTATGCCTCATGCTAATTTGACCAAGTTCATGTCTAAAATCAAGTGCCTAGTCTACGCCAAAGTGTTTCAAAGTTTGTTAAGTTAAATCATCCTTTTGTTTAAAGTCTAGATTTTGACTCTACATTTGGCCAAAAGTCCTAGTACATGCGTTGAGCCTAGATTTTAATGTGGCATTTAGTAAAAATACCTAACAACCTTTATTTTCCTAGATTAGACCTGTTTGGAACACCTTAGACCTAGAGTTTGGCATTTTGATTTTAGTTCATCCACTTGACCTTTTTGTGTGAGACATTTAGTGTAAGACATTTGACATTAGATTATTTTATACTAGGTTTTATCACAAACCCTTTTGGAGATATAACTCCATCCTTTTGACAAAGTTAGATCAATTTTTAAACTTTTTATCTTTTAAGACATTATTTTTTAGAGTTTATAGTGTTTCACTAAAATTTATCTATTTCAAGTCTAAAAAAAAATAGAGAAGAATGATAGGGAGAAGTGATTAGAATGAACCTAGATTGGTTTGCTTAGACATTGTAAGCACTCCTCTTTGGCTGGGGAGGACTACCTATAAGTAAGAAATCACTACCATAAAATGTTTGTTAGTAGATAAATGAGTTGACTGTCAAGCTACGTGCTTATTTTAAGAAGTGTAAAACTTCCTTAGAGATGACAGTCCATTTTTGAGAGACATCAGAGTAATAGATAACTAAAATAGAGGTAAAGAGAGAGTGAAAGAGAAATAATGTTATCATTATTTGTAATTTGAGTGTAACAAAGAGTAACAGAGTGTAGATGGTATATTTTGTTTGTATTTTAGAAATTGTTTGGGTAGGTTTTGGAAAGGTTAGAGAATCCATTATCACCAACGTCGATGGAGAAGTGACTGATATCGGTTATGATGTCAAGGTTAGTGGTGAAGGTGATGGATGTTGGTTAGGCTGTCGAGGTTGGTAGGGGAAATAATTATCTAAGAGCTTGCATAAGGCTTTTCTAGGTCTGGGAAATGATTTTGATCAGAGCTGGGAGGTTGGAGAGAGTTATGAGAGAGAGAGAGTATGATTTGGATAGATATGGTTATAGGTTTGGTGTGTTTGGTCAAGGGGAAACAAGCAGGGAAGCTTTGTAACTCTCTTATGGGGGTTCAGTTAGGAATGTGTAAAGCAATGAATCGTAGATATAAAGTGATAGCAAAGTAAATGCTTAAAATACCTATATAATAAGTGATATACTTAGTTATAGTGCTAACTAAATGATAAGTGCCAAATTGATGGCTCTTATCAGGTAGTATGAAATAACTTGAAAATAAAGAATAAGTGGGTGTTGTTAGTCCTCAAGAGTTTGGTTCCTGATCGTGATTAACTTATACAAGATAACAGTAAGCTAAGATGTCAAAAGTTGAATGCCTATAGCTTGAATGCAAGTAAGAATATTTTTTTGATTTCTACTGACCTAAATATTAGGTTAAAGTTTGGCTTATATCACCGACATCGGCGATCCCACTAACATTGACCATGGGTTGTTTGACGTCAGTGGCCTTAAAATAGGTAAAACTACTATTTTTGGCTAGTTTTTTGTTGTTCCTTGTGTCAAATATGGCACCCATTACAAAACGGTAAAAATAAGAGGCTAAAAAGGATGTAGTTGATTAAGAATTTAGTTTTTAGGTGAGAATAAGTCTTGGGTAGTTAGGGTAAGGGCACTAAGTCTTGAGGTGACTCATTATGTAAGAATCAATCTTAGGATGAGGTGGCTAGATAAGGTGGCATAAGAGGTTTTTAATTAACTTAGTTGAGTATTTTAAATTAATTAAATATGTGAGGAGTAAAAGCATGGGTTAGGGAGGCTAATTATTATTATTGAAATGGGTTTCAAGGGGGGTTTTTACACAAGTAGTTATGCATGTGTGTGTGACATCATTTTGGTGTCTACATTTTCCCCTTTTTGTCTTGTAATATACACTGTCAAGTTGCAAGACAAAAATAGGAGTTAGATGCTCCAAGTGTTGGATGAGGTATCCTCCCTCAAAATGGGAAATGATGGAGGAGAAACCAAAATTAGGTGTTGGTTTGATAAGAAGTGAATTGGGTAAGTAGAGGAGATGTGGTATTGTTGCTGGTGCGTATACTATTATAAGATATAATTGAAAAAGTCAAGAGGAAGACTCAGATAGAAATAACCAAATCATAGCTTGTAAGTGATAGCTAAGAAGGTCAAAACAATTAAATTTATAGCACTAATAGCCTGTGTGCCAGATATCTAAGGTAGGAAGTGCCCCTGGAAAACACAAAAGGGTTACAAGTTTTAAGATGAGCTTGGTTACCATCTAAAACACCTAATATACATGTGTGTGTACAATAGCCAACTATAGTGGAATAACATAAGTGGTCAAGACAAGTAATACAAGGTTGGTGTAAAAAATGTTAATGAGCAAGGAGATATTCATGATCTCTAAGCAAAGTCATCATGGGTGGAGATTTGAGTGATCTCCAAGAGTAGTTGTCATGGTTAAGGAAATATATGTGGTCTCCAGGTTGGTGGTTGTGGTTAAGGAGATATGCATAATCTCCAAATTGCCCTAGAGTATGGATAAAATCTAAAAAATTGGGGTTGTTGGTGGAAACATTAATGCAATGGTGCCAATGTTAGCGATGTCATTGATATCAATAGTAAATAGTACCAACATCAGCATATTAGGGAGACATTGCTGATGTCAGTAGGTATAAGTGCCAACATTAGTGAATTAGGTCAAGTATGCTGATGTCAGTGACTGATCAAACCTAACAAAAGGGGGTTTGGTGGCCAACCAAACTCATTTGCAACTTGTGATTAGAGAAAAATAGAGCTTTAACTATGAATGAGATGGGTCAGCTAGGAGGGGACCCAATGGGAGGTACGCTACCACAAGATCCAACTATGCTAACTTAGAGGAGATGGAGAGATGAGGTAAGAGTCTCTATGAGTTGTTTTGAAACTTGATTTGGTTATTTTGAATTTTAAGCTAATTTAAAGGTGGGGGATAGAAAATGCTAGTAGAGGGGTAGGAAATGGGGTAGGGTAGTTTTAGGATAAGTTGGGGGGAATTTGGGGTAGTTTTTAAAGGTTAAAATTATAGTTTTGGGGATGGGTCATTTAATCCTAGGGTTGAACCAGTCATTGATGTTGGTAGGGTCCATTGACATCAACCAACACACCACTGAGGTCGGTAGGTGTCTATTGATGTTGACTGACACCTATGCCTACAAATCACTGATGTCAGCATTAAAGTTGATGTCAGTGCTTGTGAAGAACCAACAAAGTAGGTGAAAGGGTTATTTTGGATCCTTAATAGAAGTAGTCAACTAGCCTATTGGCTGAGCTAGCCTTAAAAGACCCTATGTCGATTGAGTGCTACCTACATAGCCTAGTTTAGGGCCTCAGGTCAATGTAGTTCTCCCAAAACCTAGAAAAAATATCTAAGGCATGGTTAAAAGTGTGTTTTTAAAAAAAGAGGTTGAGATAGCTTAGAAGACCTAGGGCTTAAAATAGAGGGCATAGTGTTGAGGGGTAGGGATATAAGCCATGAGGCCTAGAGTTGTGATAGGCAGTTTGGCCTAGGGTTGAGAAAGAGAGGCAGTGAAGCCTAGGGTAGAGAGGGGAGAGTAGGGTAGATAGTTAGGTGGGTATATGACTGAGCTATCCTCAAAAGACCCCATGTTTACTATGTACTACCTACATAGTCTAGTTTAGGGCCTCAGACCAATGTAGTTCTTCTAAAGAGAAGATAAAAAAGATAGTGATAGATTATATTAAAAAGTATGTGACTTGAGATGTGTGTTTATAGATGCAAGTGAGGCTGGAGTTGACATTATGGGATCACCTATCGATGCTACTAATATGGATGGGGAGGGATGTCACCCTAGATGAGTGAGAGCATATGTTAGTTATGGGGCTAGGGGGAGTGTGGTGATATTACAGAGTCACATGAGATGTGAGTCTTATGATAACATTAATTGTGAGGTGGGATTACACCACCAACACCTTCCATTTACCAATCAGAGAGTCGATAATGACCAAAAAATATGTGTATAGGATATTATGGTTGCCACTCCATGGTGAGGAGCTCTTCTCATGATCAAGAGAGGAGCATGATATACACATGTGGCCTTATATGGTGAGCATGTTAGTGAGGTGACATATCATTCAATCAGTTTCATCTACGAGCCATTGTATATGGTTGATGAGGAGCAACATCACTTGAGCATCTTGATGATGATAAGGATCATAGTGTATGCAGTACCAGATGTAGATGGTGGTATATTTTTGATTGCATTGATAGGTGTGCTGGCATAGATGATTAACAAACTATTTTTGCATGGGAACCAATGTTTTTGGCTCAATTATACAAAAAGCTATGGGGTTTGAGACTATGATGGTGGTATAATTTGTGTGTTGACCATTTACTACACTAATGGGCATATGAACACATCATGGTTACATGACCATTAGGGCTACCTACCATAATTCTAGCTAGCATCAGGGTTGAGTTCAGATGGTGGAGGGATGGTATGGCACAAACCCTAGTAGATGATGTAGTGCATGACATTGCTTATTATAGGTGCATGATTGAGATTTTGATCTTGGTAGATATTTTGTGGAGACTCTACCTAATATACCCCATATTTAGAAGATATGCACATTAGCTTATTAGCTTGTAGAGCTCACTATGGGTTAGGGGGAGATGAGCTGATGAGCTAGAAATGGTACTCATGGAATGGGTTAGGAGGTAGTTTGGCATATTATAGGATGTACCACCTTCCTTCCATTAATATAGGAGGGATGATATAGAGGCACACCTACCCTTGCCATAGGAAATAGATGGGATTGATTTTGAGGAGCTACCAATAGGGCTAGGCATAGTTGATCCAGGATGTACAACAACATCTATGACTTGGTGGGTAGGTTTTCATCCCATGATTAAGGTCAAGAGGCCACCACCATATTTGCAAAGTGTCATGAGGGAGAGAGATGTAGCTGTAGAGGCATAGGATGCAATAGTGTAGGCTAGAGATACAATGTAGGCACATGTAGTAGCCTTACAAGGATAGGTAGAGACATTATAAGGACAAGTGGGGGAACTATAGGGATAAATTGGGGTACTATAGGGCCAGGTCAGTGTGCTATAGGGTTAAGTTACTGCACTAATAGCAGAGAGGGATAGTTTGAGAGAAATAGGTCAGGCTACTCCTCCTCCACTATAGGGACTAGTACAGGCCAGGCCATCAGTAGTTGTGATGGGATGACCATAGATTATATCTTTGGCTAGATATATTACTACCCTAGATGAGATTACCTATTATGAGAGGGCCATCAGGGAGTTTCCATAGATTCAATAATATTCTAAGTTTAGGGAACATGAGAGATCTGTGTCATGTGCCATAGCTTCTAGCTCAATAGACATAGATGGGATGAGAGTGGTGATGACATTGATTCATCATGACCATGTGGAGAGCGTTGAGGACCTTGAGTGCTAGATTTTATCATTTTTGATTATATTTGTTATATGTACACTGGCTTGCGAGTTGAAAATGCAAGATGTATATTTTAATAGAGAGATGATATTACGATGATGTATTGATGGACATGTATTTTAAGTGTGTGTGTGTGTGTGTATATATATATATATGTATACATATATGTATATATATATATATATATATATATATATATATGTATATATATATATGTATATGTATATATATATGTATATATATATGTATATATATATATATATATGTGTATATATATATATATATGTGTATATATATATATATATATATATATATATATATATATACACATATATATATATATATATATATATATATATATATATATATATATGAGATGTTTATTTATTGTGATTCTGAGATGCATTTATTGTGTTGATGATATTTATGTAGATGATTATGTTAATGTTATATTAATTTTAATGTTAATAATGATCATGTTAGTTGAGTTAGACTAGAATTTCTCATATATGTGATGGTATAAGCATAGTTGGTTTGGTAGCTTCGTCTTAGCATTTTTTCATATTTGTGATGGTGTATTTTTAAAATGAATAGGTTGATTATGTTATGAATGATGTTGTTAATCTCAATAGAGAGATTGACATGTGATTTGGATGGGAAAATAAAGAGGCAGAAAGATCATATATTGGCAAAGACCATAATCATAACATAATCATGCTTTACATTTTTGGATCATTTTGTTTGTTAGAGAAGTGTTGTGTTCACCTTATGTTAAGTGAGCTCAAAGTCCCTTAAAAGAGTATGAGGGAAAATGTTTGGGTAGCATAACCTTTGAAGTGGGAATGATATGCCCCTGCTGTGGGTGAGCCAAGAGATACTATAGGCAAGTCCATGACTTAAAGATTCTTTTTTTTGTGTGTAAGCTGATCAATGTGAGAAGCCTACAATGGGATTGTGTATGTGTAGAGGTCATATAAAGCTGATCGATATGAGAAGCTTTTCATTTATATTCTTCTTGGAGAATAAAGCTTGGACTAGCCATCCTTAAAGGGAGTGGTCTAAGCATTTGTTTTTAATTTTTAAATAGATGTCCTTCAAGGGGGTAGTCTATTGATAGTAGTAAAGAGAAGTTACATAGCTATCCTTCAAGGGAGTAGTACGTTGAGAATCATAACCTGAGAGATTATAACTTGTCTACATATGCCATTTTTTTTTTCATTTTTTTTTTTAAAATTTTAGTCATGGACAAGACTATAGAGGCTTAGGAGTTCTCCACTTTGAGGGCAAAACCATAACACCTCATAAGTTAACTAAGTAGGAGTAGAGGTGAAGATAAAGTGATATGAATGTAATAGGAGTGCTCAAGGGATGAGCTCAAGTTAAACATGAAGTGAAGTGACACTTGGTTAACAAAATAATGGTCATAGGTGTAAGGAATTTAAAGGCTCAAGTTCTAGCCTTCCTTCAAGAGAAGATAAGTGATAAGTTATTGAGCCATACTTGTGAGTTATGATATAAGGTCCAAGCCAATTAGGATCAAACTTACCTCATTTTCTTTTCTCCATATTCATCACATATTTATTTTATTTTAAGATGAGATCTCTAATATTAAAATCTTGCTCTTTGAAGTTTTTGTTATAAGCATGTTTGATACACTCTTGATAGATTTAGAGTTGGTTGAGGGCTATGAGACGATGTTCATAAAGAAATTTAAGTTGAGCTAAATGTTCTTGGTGAAATTCATCATTAGTATGTATTTTAGAGAAATGCAAAGAGAAGGAATCTAGACTTCAAGGGGCAAAACAACCTCCATCCCATATAACAAGGAAAAAGGGGTAGCACCTGTAGGGGTTTAAATGCTAGTGCGGTAAGCCCATAAAGCAAAAGGAATGTGTGTGTGACAATCTTTGCCTATATCATTGACTACCTTCATGAGAATTTTGGTTAATGTTTTTTTAGAAGCTTCCCCCTATCCATTTTCTTGTGGATAGTATAGTGATGAGAAGCTCAATCTAATTATGAATGTATCACAAAGACTTTAGACAGTCTTGTTTTTGAAAGATTTGCCGTTATCTATTATAATTTTATGAGGGACACCAAACTGATAGATGATGTGATGGTTTATAAATTTGACAATTTTATCAACCTTAGTGGAGATGAGAGGAATGGCCTTGACCCACTTGGTGAAGTATTTAGTGGCAGTAATGATATAATGATGATAGAGGGAGGAATGAGGGTTAATCTCTCTGATTAGATCTAAGCCCCATTAGGATAAGGGCCAAAAGTCTTTAGTGACTTATAATGCATGATTCAAAATGTGAAGGAGGTTAGTGTGTTATTGACACTTGATGCAACATTGAATGTAATAAACACAGTCTTGATGGAGTGTGGGCTAATAATAGCCAAGTCAAAGGATATGCTTGGCAACTGTGTGACCATTAAAATGCCCACCATAAATCCCATTATGGACTTCCTTAATAATGAAGGGAGTCTTAGTATTAGTGAGGATTCTAAGAAGAAGACCATCAAAATCTCACTTGTAGAGAAGTCCCCCTAGCATAGTTGTCATGTCCCCTTTTTAGTTGACATCTTTAGAGTTGATGATTAGCCTATTATGTGACCCTCGTAGGTGGATGGGATGGATAGAGGGTCTTGATGGAGCTTGGCTTGGCTTCGACTAGCATAATTTTTCCAGTTGGATTTCGTTTGGGCTCTTTCAGACATGTATTGAGGGAGATATTAATATTTGATTGATTTAATTAAATATTAATTATTTAGCATATTTTAATTATGAAACCCTAATTCTTAGTTATGAAACCTTAATTAGGGCAAGCACACTTTTTTTGAGGATATAAGGGTTTCTCATTGGAGGGAGGCCATATGATTATGATTATAGATTGTTGAAAACAAATTTTGCTAAGTATTTTTTTGAGAAGACGGAGCCAAGGGTTTCCAATATTCCAATTGCATTGGAGAACGTACACTCTTTAGTGTGTGTAATTCAAAGGTTGTGAGATATTAGCTGATCTATTGCCAGTTTGAGAGATAACTTCATACAAAAGTTATCACAGAGGTCTATAGGTATTTATTTCATTAGGGTTTGATTAAGAGTTTATCCAGATAGAGATCTTTAGTATTAACATCATATTTCTTGAGATCAGGCGTCTAGCATACATGCTATGCTATATTGTATTTGCTATTATATGAAATATGTACAGATCTGTACCAAGTTGTTCCAGCCAAATCATAGATTGAAGAAGTCCACCGTCAGCAGTCACAGGCCACAGGGAGCCAAGAGACCGACATCGGCCAACTACATACCGACATCGGTAGAGTAGACCGACCGATAGAGACCGACGTTGGTAGTATATCAACTGATGATGGCAGAATAATCAACATTGGTGACTATGTTTTTTTGACACAACAACCCAAACCATTCCAGATCTAGGGTTAATTTTAGATTTGTAGAAAGATCAAGTTTTTTTAAGACAATATTTTATATTAATTTTTTTGCATGACATATATTCTTTGTTGTAATCATTTGAAATGAACAATAAGGTCTTAGATTAGCTAGTTATAAGCTTTACTACTTTAATATTTATTTATTTGAATTATATACGAATTTATCTTGCAAATTTTGCATTCTTTATTTCATGCCAAAAACACAAAACAATTAGAATACTCAAAAACAATCAAAAAAAAATATAGTACTAGAATAGAGGGGAAACAGGGGTTTCTACAGTGGTATCAGAGCTTTGTCCTACCATCCTATTGGGTAGATTAGACATTGAATCAGCAGGTTAATCATGGTTACTTCATGTATTCAGAAGTAGTGGGACAATAATATGGAGAAGCTTAAACAAAGTTTGAATAAGTTGGTTGAAAACCAGAGGAGGATGAATGAATGGCTTTCACACCCTACAACTGAAGACAAATTAGCACGGTATATGCCATCCATTTTTAAAGGGTCCACATCACAAAACAAAAAGGAGGAGAAATAAGAGGATATGAGGGCAGCCATGGGGAATGAGTTGTCTATATCATCTTTGCAAGAAGTTTCACTTGAGACTTCTACATTGGAGGCCAGCATAGAGCATGCTAATGATATGAATAATAAGGGTATGGATTCTTTGGATGATCATATTGCTACTTCACCTTCACATCATGAACATCAGACTTGGAAGGATGTGGAAAGGACACAAAATTTATGTGATATGTGGTCAAAAAGGGCTAAGGAAGCTAGATTAGTGGTTGTCAAGGTGAGACAACATCTTCAAAACATAAAAGGGAAGGTCAATCTCTCCAACATGGAGAGACAAAAAAGAGTTACAATAGGTTCTTCTTGTGACGACTTACAACAAATCAAGGAGGGCATGGAGGCAATGAAGTTGGCTCACCAAGATTCTGAGAGACATGTGGATGAGCTTTGTCTTGAGGTAGGTTCAGTTCAGGAGTTAGCGCATGTGGCAGGGACTCAACTTTGTTTTACAGTCAGGTCACATGTTGATGAGGATATGAGTATGTCTAGCATTCACACTCTGGATTCAGACATTGTAGTGGGTACAAGAGATAGGTGCATGAAGTCAGTTGGTATTGTTCACATTACTCAGGTGAGGAGTTTACTTGAGTTGCCAGTTGATTTCCATTCATGGATTGGATGTTGGGATCCTTATCTTGATACTTGGGGATGATTTGACGCCATGGGATGGGAGTTGTGATTTTGGAGTTTGGGTGAGTTATATTTGCTAGTTTGATTATGGATTCCTCTTGGTTATATTTTAGAGGATATTACAGGAGCTTGCAGTGATTGATAGCAGTATAGATCATGACTACATTTGGGATCCAGGTAGATTGAGTGGTTTATTGTTCAACAATTGCTTGAGGACAAGCAATTTTAGGAGGGGTGGATTATCATATCCCCTTTTCAGTTGACATCTTCAGAGTTGATGATTAGCCTATTATGCAACCCTCGTAGGTTGATGGGATGGATAGAGGGTCTTGATGGAGCTTGGCTTGGCTTCGACTAGCAAAATTTTTCCAGTTGGCTTTCGTTCGGGCTCTTTCAGACATGTATTGAGGGAGATATTAATATTTGATTGATTTAATTAAATATTAATTATTTAGCATATTTTAATTATGAAACCCTAATTCTTAGTTATGAAACCCTAATTAGGGCAAGCACACTTTTTTTGAGGATATAAGGGTTTCTCATTGGAGGGAGGCCATGTGATTATGATTATTGATTGTTGAAAACAAATTTTGTTAAGTATTTTTCTGAGAAGATGAAGCCAAGGGTTTCCAGTATTCTAGTTGCATTGGAGAACATACACTCTTCAGTGTGTGCAATTCAGAGGTTGTGAGATATCAGCTGATCTATTGCCAATTTGAGAGATAACTTCATACAGAAGTTATCATAGAGGTCTACAGGTATTTATTTCATTAGGGTTTGATTCAGAGTTTATCCAGATAGAGATATTCAGTATTAGCATCATATTTCTTGAGATCAGGTGTCTAGCATATAGGCTGTGTTATATTGTATTTGTTTATGTATGAAATCCATACAAATCCATACTAGGCCGTACTAGCGAAATCATAGATTAAAGAAGTCCACTGTCAACAGTCACAGGCTGCAGGGAGCCAAGAGACCGACATTGACCGAGTACATATCGACGTCGGTAGAGTAGACCGACCGATAGAGACCAACGTTAGTAGTATATCGATTGATGATGACAAAATAACTGATGTCGATGATTGTGTTTTTTTGACATAGCAACCTGAGCCGTTCCAGATCTAGGGTTAATTTTAGATTTGCAAAAAGATCAAGTTTTTTAAGACAATATTTTATATTAATTTTGTTGCATGACAAATATTATTTATTGTAATCATTTGAAATGAATGATAAGGTCTTAGATTAGCCAATTATAAGCTTTACTGCTTCAATATTTATTTATTTGAATTGTATACGAAATTAGCTTGCAAATTTTGCATTCTTTATTTCATGCCAAAAACACAAAAAAATTAGAATACTCAAAAACAGTCAAAAAAATATACAGTACTCGAATAGAGGGGAAACAGGGGTTTCTACAATAGTGTAACGAGTGGCACATTTTATGAAGGTGCATTTCTCATTATTAGAGAGATTAGAAGGGGTAATAGAGAAGGAAAGGTAATCCATGAGTTGCTTGTACCATAAGTCATGTGGGTTGGATGTTAATTTTTTGATAAAGAGGATATTAGTTGATACATAGGAGGGTAATGTTAAGCGATGCACATTGACATAGATTTTTGAGGAAGAGGACGAAGAAGGTATGTGTGAGGCAAGTGAAGTCATTATGTCAACAAACTTATTTTTAGATCAAGGAATAATTTTTAAGAGATAAGATTCGAATGATCCCAAGAGAGTATCTACATGATGTTTATATCACTATAGAATCTCATTTTTGCATAGGTAAGAACCATTAACCTGGTTAACTACTAGCTACAAGTCACCAAAAATAGTTATGGATTTGATACCTAAGAAGAGAGCTATTTGAAGTCCTAAGATCAAAGCCTCATATTCAACCATATTATTAGTGCATTCAAAATCTAGTTTAAATGACAAAGGCATAAGCTTTCCATCTAGAGGAATAAGAATGATTCCCACACCCCCATCATATTGATATTTAGACCCATCGAATAACATCATCATTTGATAGGAGATGTCATCAGTGTAGAGCGTTAAGATGGATTCATTAGAGAATTCAAGGTTTGAAAGTTGGTTGTCAAGAAAAGAGGTGGCAGCTAACTGGTCAGCAATTGTTTGCCCCTTAATAGACTTTTGTTGAATGAATTCTAAGTTGAATTCAACAAGAAGCATGAGCCACTGATCTACACATTGGTTATGATATGGCTTGGAATACATGCATTTGAGGGGATCAATATGGGTGACTACATAGGTTTTATGATTTAGGAGATAATGGCAAAGCTTAGAGGCAAAAAAACCAATGTGAGGCAAAGTTTTTTAGTAAGGGTATATCAAGTTCATAATCAATATGTGTGCGGCTTATGTAATAAAATACCTATTTTCAATGTTGGTCATCTCGATGTGCAATCATAACACCTAGATAATGGTCTGTTGCGAAGATGTATAGGTAGAAAGGCTAATTTTACTTAGGTGGAATAAGAACTGGTGGGGAAAGGAGATATTGTTTGAGTACATCAAAAGATTCTTGGAAATCTATATTCCAATAGAAGGAAACATCCTTTTTGAGGAGACGATGAAAGGGTTGGCAATGATCTGACAATTGGGAGATGAAATAATGAATTGACTAAAGTTTGCCTTATAGGCTATGGATTTATTTGATATTAGTAGGTGGAGGCATCTCTAGTATTGATCTAACCTTAGCAGGGTTGACCTCAATACCATGGAGAGAAATGATCAAACCTAAGAGCTTGCTGAAAAGAACACAAAAGACATATTTCCTTGGGTTTAGTCAAATGTTATATTGGAGGAGATGAGAAAATATGGTTTTGAGAATCATTAAGTGGTCTTGGTGAAGTTTAGACTTGCTGAGTAAGTCATCCACGTAATCTTCCATAATATTGTATAGGAGATCATGGAAGATGTAAGTCATAGCCCATTAATAGGTGGCACTAACATTCTTCATGCCAAAAGGCATGACCTGATAACAAAAAGTCCCCCATGGAGTAATGAAGATTTTCTTATGTTGATCCTCAGGAGTGATCAAGATTTGATTATATCTAAAGAATCTATCTATAAGTGATATCATCTCATGGCCAACTTTTAGATCAATAATTTGGTAGATACTTGGTAATGGGAAGTCATCTTTTGGACAAGTGAGGTTTAGGTCACGATAATCAGTACAAATACATATTCCCCCATCATTTTTGTGATAATAACAATATTATAAATCTATTGTGGGTAGTCGATGGGTTGGATAAAGTTAACAAAAATGAGGTGTTAGAGATCTTCTTTGAAAAGGAGAGCAATACGAGGATGCATCTTGTGAAGCTTCTGCTTAACAGGTTTAACATCTCGATTGGTGTCAATGTTATAGATGATGATAGAGGGGTCAATACCAAGCATGTCATTATAATACCAAGTGAAGGCTTTGCTATGGTTATTAAGAAATGTGGCATATTTATCTTGCTTAGAGGAATCTAAAGATTGGCCACTCTTGAGGATGCGAGGGTTATCGTGAGAGGGCAAACTGATGTCAATGGTTGATTCATTTAATATATCTTGTGTTTTGGATGGGAGTGACTATTGGATATAGGAATCATCTACACCAATGTATGTGAGATTTATGTCATCATCTTGACATTAGATAGTATTAATAGTGGGAGAGTATTCATCAATTATTTCATGATAAACGAGAGGAAGGGACCTTGTTTCCTTACCTTGACTATAGGTGAGAGGCCCTAAATGGATGGAATTTATTGAAAAAAAATCAGGAGGTATAGATACCTCTAATTCAGTAGGTGATGGTAGAGAAGAAGGTGAAGAATGAGAGACTGGTTCTTCAATAATTGGTACATGGGAAGTTTTAGTCAGTTTAGTTGGTTCATCATATCCCACTCCATGCCTCTTTTTGGAATTTTCAATGGTTTGGCTAGTGGGATATTCAATAGGTGTATGGTTACCTTGTTCGTAATGACCCAAAACAAATCCTTTCTAGGCACACCTATAGAGATAGGTGTGAGTGAATCTAAGGTTGCTCATAAAAGAGAAGTCATAGGTAAATGGTTGTGATGAAGAAGATGGATTGCTAATAATGAGAGCTTGATCAATTCCTCCATATGTGAAATTAGTTTGAAGGTTTGGGGGCCCATAAGGGATGACCATCCTAATGTAGAGATCATAATTTGGGTGCATGTGAAGATTTCCATACTCTTTCAGAGTATAGAACATGTTGAGCATCAATAAATTATATTCATTGAGTGACAAACATTGAAAAGTCTCCTCCATGGGATCCTTCTCAGGAATTTGTGTTACCGGTATCAGTGTAACCAAGGGAGTGGAGCTTGTGGAAGCTTTAGAAGTATCATGTGGGGAAAATGATGTCTTCAATGGAATGAGAACATCATTCGGACTATAAGTCATGTTTCATTTTTTAAACAAAGGTGGGTCAGTGGGTATAATATACACTTGTCTATCATGATCAAACTTGACATAGAAGTACAAATTTGAGGGTATACATGCCATAACATGTATCTAAGGTCATCCAAGTAGTATTTTATATTATAACTATCCTTAGACAACATAGAAGAGCTCAAGAATTTTATGGGGACCTACACAAATATGTAAGACAATATTGCCCATCGTAGTAGCTGTGGTATTGTTGAAGGAGTGAAGTACCACGTCGGTTTGAGACATGTAATTATCAAGAAGAGCTAGCTATTTATAGGCATGGGTGGAGTAATATTAATACTAGACCCCCCATCGATCATGACTCTCTTGACATGATTTTGATCAATATATGTGGTAATAAAAAGGGTAGAATCTTGATATTCAGGGTGTTGAAGTGGAATTTTTGAATTACTAAAAGAAATTAGGGAGTTGGAATTAAGGGAGTTGACCAAGGATGTAAGAGGTTGGGGATCATTAGGTTTTACCTCAATCATTTGTAAGGCACTAATCAAATCTTGAAAGTGTTGGGATGAATTTTGTATTAATTTATACAAGGACATTTTCATAAGAGTTTGGTGAAGCTGTTTCACCATCAAGCTTTGAATAACATCTGAAGATGTTGGTTTAGGGATACCCAAGATGGAAATTTTAGGATTAGGAGGAGTGTCTTTGGTGAAGGGATGAGCCCAAGGAGAAATGACCTTTTCCTTACCTTTATCCTTTTGGTTTAGTGACCATGTGGCCACATTAATTATGTTGATCTAAATTGTAGGTGAAGGAAGTGGCAAAGGGGGTATGACCACATCTTTAGGTTTGAATTTAGGTGGAATAGTAGGAGGCATTATGGATGACAGAGGTGGAATAATGGGAAGGTTAACTAGAGTATCATCAAAGAGAGTGTTCACATCAAAGTGTTGTCAAATGACTGTTGTGAGGGATTTATAACTCTCAATATCATGTCCAAATGAATGATGATATAAACACAATTGTGTATCATTAAACCAAGATGGTTTCTTCCTAAGAGAACTATAAGGCTTAATGAGAGGAAGGGTTATTATGGAAGATTGTAATAATTTATGTAGGAAAAATCTTTGAGAGCCTAAAAGTGGGCTCGTACTTGTTGTTTTAATAAGAGTGGACACCTTCCTTTGTTTAGGAGTCATGAGAGTAATTTTGTGTGGTGCCTTGTTTGGTGGTGGTGGAGTTATGTGTTTTACTGACACTTTCTTGGTGTTAGATATCTTGGTGTCAGATGTGAAAGTCCTACCAGGTGGCAAAGGCAATAGTGGAGGTAACTTAACCTTTTGTTTTGCTTGGGTCAGTAATACTCCAACTAAAGTAGAGGGGTGTGGTCCCAAAATAGATGATAAAGTTAAGGGTTGAAGAGAGGATTGGTGAGATCTAAGAAGCTTAATATTTTCCTATAGTTTAGGTTGTGAAACTCCAACTTGTGGTTGAGGAGTTAAATCTAATTTCACCTGTGGATGAATTAAATTAGAAATAGGGCATATGCTTAAAGGCTTGATCTACTTTAATGTGGTAGATGTCTATGAGGGTGAGGGTTTTGACATGGATGGCTAAAATTTAGGTGCTTTTGGTGAACAAGCTCTAACTTTGTCAAAGACCTTGGGGTAAAGGGTAGTGAGAAGGTTGGTAGTAAAGGTTGATATTCATTGTATTGGATAAGGAGTTTTAAGCCAGTCCCAAATTGCTGCATGATCTAACTTCATGGAGTCAATAAATTCTATACTTTTCACCAACCACATGAAGGGTTTAGATGAAGTTGATGTAGGCCTTACAATTTCATCCTTAGAAAGTTGAGGTGTTTGGGAATGAGGGAAATTATTGGTTTTTGCTACTTTGGGTTAAAGGCAAGAAAGAGCCACAACAAGGTCTTCTTCGATAGAGACAAGTGAAGAGGAATGCTATTATGTGGGTGGAGGAGAGGCAAACGAAGATGGTTCCTCAAGGGGGTAAAGTATAGGTATTATTTCTCCCTCAACATGTGGGTGAGGAATAGGTAAGGTATGATCCTCCATAGGTAAATTAAGGGGTAAGAGTGGTACAATTGGAGTAGGCATAATAAGTCTCTCATCCAATGTAAGAGTGGATAAAATTGACTATTCAAGGTGAAAAACTATAGTGGATGGGGTACTACTCTCTATCGATGGAGGAGAGGTAGGTGAAGAAGGTTCATTAAGAAGGTATAATATAAGAATGATGCTCCCTTCAACATGTGGTTATGGAATAGGTAAGGTGTGGTCTTCCATAGGAAAAAGAATAGGTAATATTGGTATAGACTGACAATACTAGCTCCTCTGGTGGTAGAAGAAGTGGTAATAGAAGTTCTTCCTCACGTGGGAGTGGAATGGGTGAAATAGGAACTTATACCTAGGGAGGAAGAATGAGAAAAATAAATGCCATTGACTGTGGGGGAAGAGTCGATAAAATAGGTGCTTCCTCTTAAGGGGAAGGTTGAACTAGAGGTAAAGGAAAGACCATATTAATCGTATGTATATTATGATCACCTGAGTTAGTCATGGTCTGAACAATATTTTAATTGGGTGAATGTTTAAGAGAAGGATCTTTGAACACATACATACTTTGATTAGGTGATGTGTTATGATTAACCAAGACAAGATCACCCCTATCAAGCATATCTTGAACAATGTTCTTGAATGTCTTACAGTTATTATAATTGTTGCCTTTAACTCGATGGTAGCCGCAAAACTCATCTTCCTTGTACCAAGTTGGAATAGGATGGGAGGGGTCAAACTGTATAGGAGGTTTGATTTGAGGAAGGATTATGACACCTTGTTTTAATAGTTTCTCCAAAATGGATGTATATGACTCCCTAATGGGAGTGTATTGTCTTGTTCATATCATTGTTGGAATTGCTTGGTCATATTTTTGGAAGTAAAGGAATTTAATTGGTTTTTGGTTATGGAAGAAGCTGATTTAATGGCCACCGCATTGGTAGAGCCTTTAGATTTTTGGTTAGAAGGAGAAGTTTTAGAAGAGGAGGATTCATTCAATTTAGAATTGGGGTTCTTACTATGTAACTTGACTCTAACTTCATCTATAGCATAAATCTCGAGTTTATTTGCCATTGTAGAGGCCTCATAAAACATGCAAAAAGTTTGTACCTAGAGTGTGGACGAGATGTGCTTAGCACATGTCCTTGAGAAGAGCTCAATAAGTTCAAGTTGGGGTAAGGAGAAGGATATATTGATTGATTAGGCCTCTCCAACGAGTGATAAAATCTATGATAGAATCGTCATCAAATTGTCTAATAGAATAAAGGTTTGTACTAGAAACCTTTTTAAAGATGTTAATAGAGAAATGGTCTAAGAATATTTATGCAAGTTGGGTAAATGAAAAAATGGAGTGCTAAGGTATAGAGCTATACCAATCCAAGGTAGCACCTGAAAGAGACATAGGGAAAGTGCGAAGTAGTAATGCATCATCGTGCCTTATTAAATAACAAGCATGTTTAAATGCTCACAAATGCTATTGTGGGTCCTCTTTGCTCTGAAAATGAGTAAATTTAAGTAGTTCCCATTGGCTTGGATAAGGGAGAATAAGCATAGAAGGATGGATGGATTCCTTACATATTTGATCATAAGATAAAACATTTTTTGAACTAGAAACATATGTCTCTATATTAGACATCTTGTCCATCCACATCTTAATGAGGTCTAGAGGGGGATTAGTCTAGGGGATACCTCCTAAGTTATAAGGAACCTGATAGGAATTAAAGGGGACATATGACATAGCTTGCTGAGGTTATGTTGGGGAAATATAAGGATAATGAGTCATAGGTTGAGGGGTAGAAAGAAAAGGGGATTTTCCCATTGGGTTAGAGACTATGCTTTGGTTGGATGTTGTTATTATAATTTGGGTTATTTGAATGGTTAGACTAGATGAAGGGTGAGTTGTAACTTGAGTAATTATAGGCATGAAGGTAGATGGAACAAGTACCACTAAATTTTTAAATGAGGTAAGAATTGACTGAACTAGTTGTGGTTGTGAAAGAAGGGAAGTCACACCAGGGTTTAGGTGGGATTGGACTGTTGGCGATGCTAAACTTTGGATATTATTTATGGTTAGGTTACTTGTAAAAGTGGTGGTTTTAGTAACCATGGGGAAAATAGTGGAGGCAATTGAAATTGAAGTTGTCTCCATTAAAAAGGTTGGCATACCATAGATTGGGTCACCAAAAGAATTATAGGTTCGGCTCATAGCAAGGTAATGCTAAAGGGTTGCCACATTGTGATCAAAAAATTTAGCAAAATCTTGATCTCCCTCAGGCATAATGAGAATTTGGTTAGGTCTGGGAGTATGCTTTATATCTGATCTATGCTCCATGACAGACTCAACAACAAGAGGAGAAGGTGGAAGTGGTTTCTAGCTTATGTAATCAATAAGAATTTTGGCTCGAGCTCATGTCAATACCATGCAAGAGTAAGTATGAATAGTCTTACTACTATGTATTAGTGACAAAATAAGGAAAAAATAGGTTTGGGTGAAAGCAAGTGGTTTTTTTAAGCTTGCTATTTTGAGCAAATGAAAATTACATAGTTACCGACATCGGTTGTGTTAATTGATGTTAGTAGTAAAAGTTTATCAACTTTGGTGGGATTAACCGATGTTGGTAGCTAAAGTCTACCGACATTAGTATAATTAACTAGTGTTGGTCACTATGATAACCTAAGAGATGGAAAATATAATGTTTTAGAAACTTAGAAGCTGAAACTAGGGTAAATAGTGGATGTAAGAGGTTTGTGTGAGAAGAAAGAACACTCAAAAAACCTGATATAATAGGTTATAAAAATTAAGTATTAGAAAGAGTGTTGATCTTGTGAATGTAATAGAAAAACATCCTTACCAACTCTAAAATATAGATGGCAATAGAAAAGTATAAAAAAAACATACAACCAATAACTATTAAGTCCTAGAGATTAATTTTTAGTCTCATGTTGGCTTATACCTCAATTAGATAATGAAAAAAAATTTGGTTATCAAAGGTACTAGAAAGCAATTTAGAGCTAGTTTCAAGTTAGTTTTAGTGCTCAAGAGGAAATATGTGTTAGACCAAATATGTGGCTTGTTATATGAGCTTGATCTCTGCACTTCATGGACCTGGATCCAAGCTAGGCCACTTAGCTAAAATATACCTTTTGTCTAGAGTTTATACACCACTAGAGAACGAAGTGGGTTTTCCCCTTGATGGTGAAATCTAAGTATGATAGTCAGGTAGGGTAAGGTGATATAATAGGTGATGAAATATTGATGGGATTTTTTTTAGGTGAGTTTAGATGTTTGTTTGTGTGACTGTGATTTGGTTGTGTAACATAGGTGCACTACCATTTAGTCATAATGCTTGTAATTAACTAGGTGAGCTAATATGCAACAAGCAAACAATGAAATGCAGTAAGTTTTAAACCCAAATTTGAAATGTTTAAATTCAAATGAAAACAAAGATGAAATATGAGTAGAGAATGAAATTAACTATCCTAATGTGCATGTAAGAAGTAAAGAAGAGATTCTTTTTAACTTGGAGGAAAAAATGATAAATTAGTTTTAGAGGCAAAGAGAAGAAATAAAATTTTAGTTTATTATTTTTAAATAGAAAATAAAATATTAAATTTTTTATTTTAAGAAAAGAGAAGGAGAAAGTGCAAGAAATGAAGTTTTAACTATAATGCACCTATATGAGTGCTTAAAACAAGCAATGAACCCAAGGAAAACTCCAAGGTCCCACTGGGCCTGCCAAAAATGTTTTGCTAAAATTTGTTTATTTTCAAGTCTAAGGAAAAAAAAGAGAAGAATGATAGGGATAAGTGATTATAATGAACTTGGATTGGTTTCCATGTTGTATTCAGACATTGTGGGCACTCCTCTTTGACTGGGGAGGACTACTTGCAAGTAAAAAAGCACCACCATAAAATGTTTGTTAATAGATAAACAAGTGGGTTGCCAAGCTACGCATTTGTTCTAGGAAGTGTGAAACTTCCTTAGAGATGAAAATCTACTTTTGAAAGACAAAAGAATAATAAATAACTAAAAAATAGGTAAAGAGAGAGTGAAATAGAAATAATGTTACCATTATTTGCAACTTGAGTGTAGTAAAGAGTAACAAAGTGTAGGTAGTATATTCTGCTTATATTTTATAAGTTGTTTGGGTAGGTTTTGAAAAGGTTAGGGAATCCACAGTTGTCAACATCAGTGGGGAAGTGACCAATATTAGTTATGCTATTAAGGTCAGTGGGTGAAGGCGACTGATGTCAATTAGGTTGCCGAGGTCAGTAGGGGCAATAATTGCTTGAGAGCTTGCAGAAGGCTTTTTTAGGTCTAAGAAATGGTTTTGATCAGGTTTGGGAGTTGGGGAGAGTTATGAGAGAGAGAGAGTATGATTTGGATAGATATGGTCAGAGGTTTGGTGTGTCAAGTGAAGGAGAAATAAGAAGGTAAGCTTTTTAAATCCCTCACGAGGGTTCGATCAAAAATGTGTAAAGCAATGAATAATAGATATAAAGTGATATCAAAGTAAATGCTTAAAAGACCTATAAAATAAATGATGTACTTATCTATAGTGGTGACTAAATGATAAGTGCTAGATTGATGGCTCTTATCAGGTAGTCTAAACTGATGCCCTGAATAGAGAGAACAAGTGGGTGCTACTGGTCCTCAAGAGCTTGGTCCCTGATCATGATTGACTTATATAAGATAACAGTAAGTTAGGATGTCAAAATTTGAATGCCTAGAGCTTGGATGCAAGTAAGAATGAATTTTATTGATTTTTTATGACTTGAACATCAGGTTGGAGTTTAGCTTATATCATCAACATCGATAATCCTACCGACATCAGCCATGGGTTAATCGACGTTGCTGGCCTTAGAATAGGTAAAACTACTATTTTTGGCTAGTTTTTTTGTTGCTCCTCATTCCAAATGTGGTACCCATTATAAAACAATAAAAATAGGAGGCTAAGAAGGATGTAGTTGATTAGGAATTTAGTTTTGAGGTGAGAATAAGTCTTGGGTAGTTAGGATAAGGGGACTAAGTCTTGAGGTGACTTATTAGGTGAGAATAAATCTTAGGATGAGGTGGCCAGGTAAGGTGGCATAAGGAAAATTTAATTAAATTAATTAAGTAGTTTAAATTAATTAAATGTGTGAGGGGTAAAATCATAAGTTAGGGAGGCTAATTGTTATTATTGAAATGGGGCTCAAGGGGGGTTTTGACATAGGTAGTTATGCACATGTGTGTGACATAATTTTGGTGTCTACACATATAATTCTATCCCTTTTGTCATAAAACATTCACTATTGATTTGACCATGTCTCACTATACACATAGTGGCATCATGTATAATCCAAGGTATAGTAATGTAATAAAAAAAGGACATTATTCAAGACCGCTATGGAGACGATGTTGTTTGTGAGATGGATCATTATCTACATTAAAATGTTCAAATGGGGGAAAAAATCCAAGACCCTTTGGCCAATTATTTTCTCAACATGCCTCCATACTTAGAGTGAGACCGAGAACAATTGGCACAATACCTAGCTAGCATACCTTCGATTGCAGAATAAGTCCAATAACAACCTTACTATGTTACAATGCCATCAGCCTATGACCCCTATTTTTTTTATCGTCACTTGCTTGCAAACAAGGATGAAGTCTTAATTAGATCCATAGAGGTATGGGTTAAGTTTTTGACAAAATTTCCCCATAAAAACTTGCCAAGTTTAGTAAGAGGGCCTTATAGTCAAAACATCAAATATACCTCTTCTAACAATCCTCATGCTATAGTGTCGATACCATATCAAGACCCTCATATGCTTATCATAGGAAAAGGCCTCATAAAATATCATTTCAATAGATATAGACAATATATCAGACATACCTAAACCTAGTGCATAACTTCAATAATATGACCATGTCAAGTGCTCCTTGTAGACACCAAAAATCCACACATCACAATTTTGAATATCAAAATCCCCTTGGACCACCTTAGGACCCCCTTGTGACCAATTACACCCTTTGAACCCTAACCAAGCCTAACCATGGTCAGTTTGGCCAACTAACTTAACCTAGCTCTTTACCCACTTTGACCCTTCACCCTTGATCATCAATGATTAGGATGACTGTCGATGATCACCTTGATCATCGACGGTCAGGGTGCACATCCTTAACCACTAACATGCAAGCCACCCATCTTTATTTTCTAAAAATAGATCATCTAAATTTACGTGTGAGCCATTACATAAGCAAGTTAAAATTAGGAATCCCAATTAACATCTTGTTATAACAATCTTGCCTTATCTATAAGAAGAGAGGAGCAAGGAGGTAAAAATCATCTGTAATTATTATCAATAGCTTGTGCATCTCAAGTTATTTTATTTTACAATTCAATCATCATCAGTAATCTAAGAATCTAGCCATACTATCAAAGAGTCAACTTACCATCCCCACTCTACCTAAGTGTCAAGCACTTTTACTTTATCAAAATCATGTCAGACTCCACTAATGAGTCAACCACCTCAAGCACCCACCTAATCATCCTTCTATAAGATAAGTATTTATCTTACAATATTCATTTATCTTATTTTCCTTTTACACTGAGCTCAACACCAAACCATCTCTAAGAATTAAACTTTGTGATGTCATTAACCAGCTATTTACCAACCCAAAACTACACACAACAACCATCGATGGTTATCTCAACTACTGATGGTCTACCTAACTACTAACAATTAGCTTGACCGTTGATGGTCACCTTAATCACTGAATGTCACCTCAATTATTGATGGTCACTGTGATAGAAAATGACAAGTTATTTTTGCCCTCTTATCTCCAACTAAATCTAGTTTTCTATGTCCCTACTTATTCATAGATACCTATCTAATATTTTGAAATAGACTCAAGCTATTTAGCACTAGTATTGACTTGTTTATCGATGTATTAGTCATTTCTAGTCCATTTATTTAGCAAAAGTTTATTATGTTTAATTTTATTAGCTTTTTATTATTGATGCAAGTACCTTATATTCTATTTTTAAACTTAATTATTTAAAATATATGGATTAAAAACCCCTAAGGAATCTCTTGCTTCTGATATCTAGCTAGCGCTAGGCAATCCACTCAACTATCTATCTAACCAACCATTTACTTTAGTGCTATCTTATTTACAGGTCATCCTCTCAAGCCAAAGAGAAGTCCTTTACAATATTTTTATTTAAACATGCATACAATCAAATAATTTTTTCAATCATATCTATATTTAGTTTCTTCTTCTTCCCTTCTCAAAATATAAGTTGAAATTCACTGAAACATTTTGGCATGCTCGATGGGACCTCGAGTCTTTACTTTAGGTTTTTTTTCTTTATATATGTATAATTTTCTCTCTATCTGTGCTCATTAAAAAATTAAAATTTATTTTGGGTTTAAAATCAAGTACATCCATTACTTGCTTCTAAATTCTATCTCACTTTCAGTTTAAAGCACAATAATTTTATCATAGCATCACTTTTGTTGCACACACTAAACCAAACTACCTTCATCAATTAAACATAAAACTTGAGACAAGGCATACCTAGGAATTCATCACCTAGTGGTCACCTTATCCTTTCCCAAAAATCCTACTTAGAGGTCATTACCAAGGGTAGAACCAACTTAACTCTCTAGTTGAGTATAAAATTTAGAAATCAGTATATATTGGCTAAGCACCCGTTACCCTTATCACTGTGATGTGTGAAGTGAGGGGGCATGCCCCAATATCAAGACATGTATTGATTCCCAAAAAAGATTTTTTTGAGCACCTAAACAACCCAAAACCAACCATAAAGTGATTCTATAGTACTAGATATACAAGCCAACTTCTATCACACATTCTCATAACTTAAGGCATAAGCCAAAAGTGAGATTAAAATTAACCACATGATTTTAACATACTCTAGCATGTGTTGGGTTTTCTTGATCATTTTCTTGCTTTTTCTCTATTTGAGTTGTAAGATTCTTTCTATTTTCCTCTCATCGTACTTGCATGGTTCTTACTCATCAATAATGAAGAGACTTAGCAAGTCAGGACCCATCTATAGATTATCTAGTCTCCTTTACCTCTTCATCTATGGAGTATATCTCAGATGTTGAGAATTCTCCTCATCATTTTAATACTTATAGTGTGCCTTAGATAGTCTCCCAAGGTGATCCAAACTTTTCTACCTATTTAGATAATAACCTGATAGCCTTACAACATTATCTTAGCATAGTAGCTCACCATACACCCATTTTGGTACCACCTACTGATCCAACCAATAACATGGCATTGGGATTTTTAGGTAACTCTTCTATTACCACTATCACCACCCAACTATTAGCTACTCAAGAATCTACCTTAGCTGGTAACCCATCTGACACAACTATGCAGAACCAACTAGTTTAACCTTCTAACACTCAAACACCTCCTAGCCTGACTAACAGTTCTTCCAACATAGCCACCACCCAACCTTTACCTACCCATACCCCAATTAATTTTGGAATACCTACTAACACCATTACTGCCATTCTTCTAGCTACCCCCATTTTACTTCAAAATGTAGTAACACTAATACCTTCTACCTTACCACCTATCGCTACTAGGGTTACCACTTATCATTTACCTCTGACTCAACCATCCATGCCCACTCAATATTACATACCATCTACCTAACCATTAGTGACCACATATTCATATGTGGATTTAACCCAACCACCTATGACCACTTACCCATATATGGTAGCTTCTCAACCTCTAGAAAATTATCAATATGTCACTCAACCCCAATCATAACATGCACCTTATAACCCTTTAGGTGCACTCAAAATAGATTTAATGAATATGCTCATGGATAAGATGAATACCTTAGAGTCATCCATCTTTGGAGATCATAAAATTCTATCATATGATTAGATCTATAACGAGCCCATCCACCCATCTATGCCTAACATACCATATCCTCCTCAATGGGAACTTCCCAAGTTATCCAATTTTTAGAGCAAGGAGGATCCCTAATAGCACGTTAGGGAGTTTAGGCACTCATGTTATTTGATTTATTATGATTATGCCCTCCTTCTCTATACTTTTCCTATGTCTTTGTTAGGACTAGCATTGAATTGGTATAGTCCCTTAACCAAGCATTCCATTTTCTCCTTCACCCGACTGGCTCAAACTTTTTGGATAATTTCTTGATAAATATCTCCAAGAAGGTTTCCATCACTAACCTCTACTCTATTTGACATTTTGATGATGAATCTATTATCAGTTTTGTATCCCATTGGAGGAACCTAATCAATCAACTTTTTTCTTCCTTACCCCAACCTGAATTGATCAAACTCTTTGTTTGGGCATGTGCCAAACACATCTCTTCCACATTGCATGTTCAGGACTTCCAAAATTTTGATGAAGCTTTCACCAGAATGCATAAATTAGAGAACATAGCCATTGATGAAGGAAAGCTAAAATTGAAAAATAAGAACTCTACTTAAAAAACCAATGAGGATTCCTCCTCCAAACTGAGCAACCAAACCAACATAGGCACTAAAATAAAGGGAATTGTGAACATGGTTATCCTTAAATATGATTCTTCATCATCTACCAACCAACCAAATTCCTCTAGTTCCTCAAAGCAAAATATGAGGAACCAAAATTAGAACACCCAGAATAAATTTAATCCACTTGGAGAGTCTTATGCTTTGATCCTAGAGAAGTTATTGAAAGCTAACATCATACAACTTCCTCCTATCAAACCACCTCAACAATTTTATTCTTCTCATCCTACACCTAGTTGTTACAATGATAATGATCTATGTGCATTGCATTGAGTAGTAGGGCATGATGTTAGTAGGTGTAACACCTCTAAGATCATTACCCAATCTCTCATTAACAAGGGATAGCTTATGTTGGATAACTCCAATGCACCTCAAAAATAATCCCTTGAAATATTTAGGTAACCTTTCCACAACCATCTACCTACCAAAAATGAGAGAACCATAGTTGAGTATTCTCACAATGCCCATACTATTAACATGGTTCTTGGCATGCTCATCACTAAAAAACCTACTAGACAACCTATCTATTCCTCTCCTCCTCCACTTATTGAGGTAGTGGAGTTACCTTCTCTTTTGGAGACCCAAATTGAGAAAGCACCCCTATTTCCTCTTCCACTTGTTGAGGTAGTGGAACCATCAATCCCTCATTCGATTGACATACCAGAATAAGCACCTATTTTACCTTCTCTCTTAACCATCGAGCAACTTAATGAACCCTGAAAGATCATTCCCAAAGAGGAAGTCCCCATGTCTTCTCCCATAAAGGAGTCACCCATTCAAACCTTACATCATTTGATTGAGGAAAAGGATGAGGTGATCATCCCTTTATCCCAAACTATGGGATTACATTTTAGGTCCACTATCTAAGGGATAAAACTAACCTATAAACCATCTATAGGTTAGTTCAAAAATTGGAATTTATCTCCAACCCTGACATAGATCAAGCTACCTTCTAGTAGCAATTAGGGCTACCTTATATCACTAAGAAAGAACTTCCAACCACACCTTTAGTAGACCAACCTACCCCTTCCATTATCTAAACCCCTATCTTACCAACCAAACTGATGAAGCCATCTACCAACCCAAAAATTCCTCAGCCATCTAAGGCACCTAAACCCCAAGTAACCAAATCACCTTCTCCAACCAAACTGGCTAAGCCCACTAAGAACCTTGATACCCTCCTGACACATAGTCTTAATCACCCATCTATGAAGGTAGAGATTACCTCACCAAACCCAAAAACCAAGTACCAAACCAAATCAACCAAGGGAGTAGACACACCAAAATGACAGAGGGCAAAACTCCTACCTCCCTCCATCCTACCCTCTACCCTGATTAGGAAGCTATTTATATCAACTAAGACCCAACTGCTATTATTGGTTATACCAACACACTTACTTTAAGACACACCTATTTTCATTAAACTGTCAATGACCAAGATACCTATCTTAAAGCCTTATACCTCTACTTTCTCAACCACTACCTTACCAAAATCAAAACCACCAACTAAACATACTACCTTACCTAAACCTTCCATCACCAAACCTGCTCCCAAAAGGACCTCCACCTTACCAACCAAGACCAAAACCCCTAAAGCCTTTCCACCTTTAAATGAATCCTCCTCCACCATTTCCCACTAGTTAATGAAAACTTCTTTCTTGACCTTCACCCCCATCAGGGCATTTGATCCTCTTAATTTGAAACCCTTATGGTAAATGACCACTAAGTGTGTTACTATCATAGGACACTAGGCCATGACATGGAGAACTACAAAGCTCTCCAAACCATTACACATCAACTCTATGATGAGGATGATATATTAAAAAAATAAGCTCCCATAGGCCCATTACCAATCTAACAACCAACAACCACTAGACAAAACCTACCTATTCCTCCACTCTCACCTTAGAGTGATGAAAAACCAAAAAAATCTCCAACCCCAATTCCTCCCTCTATCCATAACAATCATGTGGTCACAAGAGTGCAATAGAGGGATAAGGGGAAGGCCAAGGGATAAGGGGAAGGCTAAAGTGTCCATCCCATGGACATACCCATATTTTACCTCCTAACCAAACCCTACCGAAACATCTTCACCTTCACCCAAAGCCAAGGTATCTATCTTATGTGCTTCCCAATCTAACCCCTTTGAGTCCATTAGGCGAGTGGTGATCAAATAAATTCACTAGACCCTAGTGAAGATGATATTATATGTGTTGATTACTACTTCACTTCATCATCACCAAAAAATGATAGAGGCATTAAAATAGGTAGAGGTATAACTTGAAGACCCTCAACCTCTGATAGCCTTTGTCAATGCTCTCCAAATTTCTAACCTTGTTACCTTCAAGGATTTGAAAATACCTTCTATCCATCTAGATTACCTAGATTCCCTCTCTTTATTACTGATTACATCAACCAAACCCACATCAAATAGTTCATGATTGATAGGGGAGCTAGTATTAATATCATCTCCTCCCATGACTATAACCAACTCAACCCTCTATATTGTCATGTCTAAAACCTTGGCTGTTCTCTAATCTTTTAATGATACCATGACCACTACCTTGGGAATTGTTGTCCTTCATATTTGTGTAGGGCCTCACATGCTTTGCAAAATTTTTTATGTAGTGGAAGGTGAATTCTAATATAATGTTTTACTGGGATGACCTTAGATCCACTCCATGGGTTGAATCCCCTCTACCCTTCATCATTTCATTAAATTTGAGCATAAAGACTAGGTCATCACCATTCAAGCTAACCTAAGTCCATTCTCTACATAAAACATGACCTCTCGACCCAACAAAATCCTTTTACCCTTGTCTAACACACACTCCTTAAACAAGGACAAGATCTCCACCATGAAAGAGGAAGCCCTACCCCCCTCTACCAATAAGGCATCCACTAGCTCATCTATCTCCTCTGATCAAATCCCCACCTTAGAACCTTTGGATTTAACATTCCACCACCTTTCATTGGGGGAATATTTAATTTTAGCTCTTGGTACCTTCCCTACTCCTCATGAGTATGGGCAACTTACTAATCACCTAAGATATGACCCCAATGTCAAAATTATTGTTCCTTTTGGACCTCCCCATTGTCAAACCTATTTTGTCTATGGGGGACTTGACAAACCCATTGGCACCTCTACCACCTCTCTTTCACCTCGACCATTTACCATCAATTTTTTCTACTTAGATAAACCAAACTTTGCCAAGAGATACCTCTATATGTCTGCTTGAAAAGGATTTGGTCTTGGATGATATGGGCATGGACCATATGAGTTGATTTACATTGAAACCAACAAGCCTTATGATAAATATGGCCTTGGTTTCATCTTACCCAAAAAGAAGAAAACCAAACCACCTACCATCATCATTGTTGAAGAAAACATCCCTTCCTTACCAACCTCTCCCCCACCTATGTGTGAGGATGATGAAATCATCCTACCTAACTTTTTTTTCATCAACATGATCAACCTTGGACCCCTAGCTTATCAAAAGGAAGGGGCAACCATAACCATCCCTTTGATCCATCCTAAGATGATAGGAGATGACTCTCCTACTAATAACACTATTTAGTGTCAAGATGATAATTCTATTCTCACCTACCTTGGTGTCCCAAATTATTCCATCCACAAATCCCTTCCTCTTGAGACTTTAACCATGTTGAACGAATCCACCATGGATATCAACTTGGGTACTTTGAAAAACCCCCATATTGTCAAAATTGGTCAATCACTAAATTCTAAAAAACTTTGAGACTTTCCCTCTTTCCTTCAAAATTTTAGCATTGCATTTACTTGGTCTTATAGTGACATGCCTAGAATTGACCCCACCATTACCACCCATAACATAGTCACCAACTGTGATGCCAAGCCCATCAAGTAAAAACTTTTATGTATGCACCCTCGTATATCCCTTCTCATCAAAGAAGATCTTCAACATATTCTATCTATAAATTTCATTCAACCCATTGACTATCCCCAATGGGTATCGAATGCCATACCTATCACCAAAGGCATAGGAGGAATGTGTATTTATGTGGAATTTTATGACCTCAACCTCACCTACCCTAAAGATGACTTTCCTATATTGAGCATCAACCAACTAATTGATCTTACAACTAGCCATGAGATGTTATTTCTCATGGATGGATTCTTAGGTTACAATCAGATCCTAATTTCCCCTAAAGATCAACATAAGACCAACTTTACTACCCCATGAGGAAATTTTTTCTATAGGTTCATGATTTTTGGATTAAAGAACACTAGTGAAACCTACCAATGTGTCATGACTTACATCTTCCATGGCATTATCCACAAGATTTTATAGGACTATATGGATGAACTTTTCATAAAATCAAAACTTTGAAAGGATCATGTAGACATTCTCAAGATCATCTTTCAATGACTTATCCATTACCATGTCTGTCTTAACCCAAAAAAGTGAATTTTTTGGGTCTTATCAAGAAATCTCTTTGGGTTTATTATCTCCCTCAAGGGAATCAAAGTTGATCCAACTAATATCATATCAATCCTCGACATGATTCTTACTGTCAACCTCAAATAACTCTATAGTTTACAGGGGAAGTTCCAATCCATTCATTATTTTGTCTCCTAGCTTTCAGACTGATGCCAATCCTTCTACCACCTTCTAAAGAAAGATGTCTCTTTTAAGTGGAATAATGACTACCAAAAGGCATTTGATTCACTCAAAAAGTACCTTTTGTCTCCACTTGTCCTCACCCCTCCCAAGGATAACCAACCTTTCTACCTTTATATCTCTACCATTGACCACTCCCTAGGGGCAATGCTTTCTCATCAAGATGAACAACACATAAAATAGGCTATCTACTACATTAGAAACACAATTTTAGAGTATGAGACTCAATATACCCATATTGAGAAGCTTTACTTGGATTTAGTCTTCATGGCCACCAAAATTTACCACTACCTTCTTAATGTTAAAACCTATGTCATAACCAATATTTACCCACTCAATTATATACACTCCAAACCATACCAAAACTAACATATGGCTAAGTGGCTCATGCTTTTAACAAAGTTTGACCTTGAGTTCCTTTAATAAAATTTAATTAAAGGGAAAGTCATTATTGAGCAATTGGTTGAAGCACCATTAGTAGATAACTAACCTCCTCCTCTTGAGTTCCCTGATGAGTCCTTCACAACCCTCTCTTAGGCAAACTTCACCTATCAAATCATCATGTTCTTTGATGGGTCAAAATGCTACCATGGTGGGTGAGATGAAATCTTCCTTATTCTCTTTGATGATGAACCTCTTCCTTTGTCCTTCAAGCTTGATTTTGGATGTACCAATAATATGGTCGAGTACGAAGCCCTAGTCATAGGCCTTTAAATTGTGTTAGCCTTAGGAGTCAAAATAATCAATATCTTTGGTGACTCACAACTTTTATTCAATAAAATCAATGGCTCTTACCAATGTAATAATGATGTTTTACAATAGTATATATAACTAGTTGATGAACTCTTAACGTCATTTGAACACTACCACATCTAGTCAACCCCGTAATCTACTAATAAGTTTGTTGATACCATGGATTCTCTTGCCTCTTAGATTCCATATACACCCTCTAACTCTAAGATATCCATTGTTATCCATAAACTTACCTAATCTTCTTATGTCAAACCAAATTCTCCCATGATTTTCAATGTGGAGGAGACCCAATCTGACCTTTGGTATCAATATACCTTTGACTACCTAAACCTTACCATCATTCCTTTTGGCCTTTCTAATAATGATTGAAGAGAATTTATCTAGATTACTTTATATTATACCATTAAGGGAAAATTATTTATAAGCATGGATTCGATGGTCTCCTCTTCTATTGCTTACATAGTCATGAAGCCTTTCATGCTATCAAGAAAATGCATGATGGTATATGTGGGGGACACTTTAGTGGCCTCACTATAGCTAAACACATCATTCACCTCAACCACTACTAACCTAACCTTAACCAATATTGCTATGATTATGTGAAAAAGTGTGTTAAATGTCAACAACACACCAATCTACATCATGCACCTAGCCATAGTCTTCACATTTCCACCAATTTCTATCCCTTCTCATAATGGGGTCTAGACCTTATTTGTGAAATCAATCCCCATTCCTCATAGTGACACCATTTTATCATCACTGCTATCAAATAGTTTACCAAATGGGTAGAGGTTATTCCTCTATTCTTGACCAAAGTGGAGACGATTGTCGATTTTATCAACCATCACATCATCTGCTGCTTTGATGTTCCTCACAATATTATCATCGATAATGGTAAGTATTTGAAGAACAAGAAAGTTTAGAGTCTTTGTGACACATTCAATATTAATTTGAGCTTCTCCTCACCCTATTACCCTCAAGTGAAGGATAAGTGGAAGCCTCTAACAAAACTCTTAACAACATACTAACTAAAATGGTTAATGTATCTAGTCAAGATTGGCATGTGCGCATCTCCTTCATCTTATGGGTATATATTAGTAGTATTATAACCCCTACGAGTGCTACCCCTTTTTATATTGTGTTTGGAATGGAGGTAGTTTTGCCTCTTGAGGTCCATATCCCATCTCTTTGCATATCTTTATAGGATCTCATTTCTCAGGATGATTATCATCAACACCATTTATCTTAGCTTGAGATACTTGACAAGCATTGCTTAGTAACCCTTACCCATCTCCATGTCTACTAAGAGTGCATCAAGTGTGCCTATAAAAAACACCTTAGAGTGTAAGAATTCAACATCAGAGACCTCATTCTAAAGGCAAATCAACATGCCACTAATATGGAGAAAAATAAGCAGGGAAAGCTTGATTTCATTCGGAGTGGACCCTATATCATAACACATAAGTATGTATTAGGAGCTTACCGGTTGTCTTCTCTCAAAGTTAACCCATAACTTGAGTTGCTCAATACTTTACATCTATGTCCATTCTTTTGTTAAGAAGGATTAGGTTCACCTTTTGTTTTATCTTAAGTTCATCCCTTGATTTAACCACATTCATATCCCTATTTTAGGGCAATTTATTAAAACTAAATCATGTGACTATCTATCATAGTCATAGACTAATCTTGAACAATGGGTACCACAACTCTACCCATGACATGATTCTCATGGTACTTTCTACTCCTCTCCTAGAATAGATTTCTTTGATTATTGTCCCCTAAACCTATTTATACTTAATCAACCTTTTTATGATTTTAGTTTTGTCTTCATAAAGGTAAACCCTTAAGCCCACCTAATCAAGTCTATATAAAACAAAATAAAACAAAGAAATAAAACAAAAAAATCCAAAACCACTTCCCATCATGGGTCATTCCTAGCATTCACAGACTGCTCCCTTGAAGGAAAGCTATTGAAAACATATTTGAAATTACAAAAATATAAGGTATATTTCTCCCTTGAAGGACAATTATCAATTTTTTTTTAACAAAGCAAATAAACTTAGACCACTCTATTGAAGGATGGCTCAGTAAAACATTTATCGAAAGCATAGTAATTTTTTGGAAGCTTCTTGCATCGATCAACTTCCCCAACCCCAAGAAAGAAAGTGAAAAGCCCATTATCAAAGTCACAACAAAAGCATACTAATGTTGAAAGCTGCAATTGGCTCTCAAAATAGCAAAATGAGGTGAAAGCCACAATCAACTTCATAAGTAGACTTCCCACATCGATTAGTCTACATAATTTAACATAGACTTGTTTATACTATCTCTTTGGTAACCTAAAGAGGAGGCATGGTAGTATCACAAAAAGGTTCCATTTTCATCCATCTCCCTTTTATGTACTATAAACAAGCAATTTTGAGATTACTTAACATTATGTGGTCAAGACACCTTTTTAACTAATTAATGAACACTATTGTGAAGTATTCAAAGGGCTTGTGTTCATCAAGACAATCCAACTTTGATTTTATTTTAGTCCTTGTCAAAGAAGAAACATCATGCCCTCTTCCTATCCTATCATGAATAGTGGATATTTTCATAATGACATTTGTCTCTTGGTTATATTCTTTGTTTTCCAATCTAGTGCTGCTAATAAAATTACCTCATGTGTTTCATCTTAAAACAAATTAACAACAAAGCATATGCACATGTGCCATAAGCAACAACATAATCATACTCAGAACCATGACAAGCATAATAAAACCATAGCATCCATGAGCAATACAATAACCAACCATTTTCCACCAAATTTCTAAATCTAAATACTGAAGCATATACTCATTAAAATTTATCATGACATAAAGAAAATAAGAAATATAGATAGGAATAAGAGCCATCTCATGCCTAGCTAACTAAGTCTACATCAGTGTCTAACATCCATAACACTAGCATAATCCATAAGCAATATAAAAATCACATCATAAGCATTAAACATCAATGCAAATCATAGACCATGAGCATAAGTAATAAGTAAAGATCATATATATAACTCATAAGTCAAACAACATCATAAATATATACATATATCTGTCTCTCAAAATATACATCTCCTTGCATCAGCTCATAGGTCAAAATCAAAATGATATACAATAATATATAAAATGTATGAGCCATGTCATGCCCTTGGGGTAATACTATCTCCTAGATCACCGCTAGATCTTAGTGCTTACCCCCTACAATACCTGCATATCCCCCAGATGTATCTATCTATCTAGTTACAGATGCAACCCACTAACCTAGTGTCACCACACTGGCACCACCTACCAAACTAGCTCTGTACTCACCCCATTGAGGCTCTACTAGGTAATGGGTGAAGATTATCACTTCATAGTAACATAACTCCTATACAGTGGCTATGTACCTCTACATATCAATGGTCCTTATTGGACCTAATCGTATTGTTATTGCCCCTCTACCCTATCTCAAAGCATCTCACTCTTGGGTGACGTATACTAGTGTAGCCTAAGCCTGGTCTCTCTCACTAATTATGGTGGCTAGCTAACCCTGTAACATAAAAATCTAACCCTAAAAGGTATCCATTTTCCCTTATATTATGGTGACTTTTGCCTATGTAGTGGTTAATATCGATCTTACCCATCCATTAGGGCTAACCCCTTGTACCTATGACCTCTGGCTTCTTCCCCTAGATGGGTCCATAACCATCAACCCCTTACCACCATCACCATCACCAAAATCTATAGCTTTATACAAAGATTGGTACCATGCCATGTACCCATCTATGAAGTTGATGTCATTTATATATGACCTAGATAGGATCTCCTCATGATCTAGCAATGATGGTACTAGATGTGGCTCAGGTAATAAAATCTCTGAGTCCTCATTTTTGTATCTAAGGAATGCATTTAGAATACCCTGAACCAAGCTAAACTATTTGTGCAACCTATCAAAAGGGATAAGATCCACCTCTCCATCTTGCTTTCCAAATATCCATCTATAAATTTGTAGAGATAAGGTATGCCCCTTTATCCAGGCCATACTAAAAATTGAACATAGGGTCTCCAGGTAATGTTTCTAATCATTAGTGCACCCTTGAACCAATAAACACCATGGGATCCTCCTCCTACACATGAAATAGTGAAGTCACCTCTCCATCACATATGTCTAATTAGGAACTCTATTTGAGTGTATCCCATCCATGACATCCCCACTAGCCTTAGCACCTAGATGTGCTCATAGGCCTAGCAGTGTAGATTAAGACCAACACTAATGTCATATCTCTTATGGGATTTGAATCCCCACAGCTACATATATATCTACACTAGGAGTATAGGTACTTAACCAAATGTAGTCTACCCCAACAAAAACTCAACCAATACCCCTAGTAGTAAGTATGGGAACCTCCCATTGATTGAGTCAAGAAGAGCAAAATTTGAGATGACCATCATAAGAATCATCATGAGTCTCCTCTTGCTTGGATCCCTATAGTATAGTGTGTTATAGATAAACCCACAAGCATGCCATTTGAGCTGGTCATTTTCATCTTGATACAATATCTCAATGTGATTTTCTCACTCCACTCGCTCAATGTGATAGATCAGATCACCCTAGAGAGGCAGTCATGTGATCCTATGCACATCCTCTAGTAAAATAATCATCTTGTCAGTCTATATTAAGAAGGTGTTCATAGATAGATCCCATCTATCAATGAGTGCTATGATCATAGATTCATCTTAAGGCACTTGTTGATAATGCCTCATCATCCCCAACCTAACCTCCTTCATATAGGCCTAGTCAACTAGGGTTATCCCCTAGTGGATCTTTGTGAAAATGAGAAACACTTGATTGTGAATATTTCTATACTCTTTATCATACAACAATTTATTTAGAAACATAACTTAGTCACCTATACCTCTATTGCCTACCAACACCTACCCTACCTTACCCTTCAACTTTACATAGTGACCTATTTCTCTACCCATCCTACCTATCTTAACCCTCTAACCTACAAGGTCAACCTATACCTAGAAACTAAAATCTAGTTTGATTTAGATTTTTAAACACTTTCCAAAACCTATCTCTTTCATCAGGTGACTGATGATGGTCATGGTGACTGTCGATAGTTAGACATCTATTTTTTTAAAGGATGTCAACCATCAATGGTCGACCCTGACTACTAATGGTCACTATAGGTGTTCTACGAGTGAAACACCCAAACCCTACCCAACCCAAAACCAACCCAAACAATATCCAAAACCTCCTTCTTTTCCACCATTAGTTACCTACCCAGCCTTACCTATCTACCCACCTTTTAATTTTACCATTCACCTACAAATTTACCCAAATTTACAAAAACCCTAATTAGGGCATACCCATTCAAACCCAAACATTTAATCCACTACCCTCAAACACCAATGCAATTAATAAATCAAGATAAGTTACCAATTTTAAAACATCCCCTACCTCATTTTGTGACCACCATCACGAAGTCAGCCATAGACTGGCTCATCCTCATTTATGTCCATGTGTTCTCTGCATCCTCACTGTCCTTAGGTCCTCTCAATCTCAACTACTTAGTAGGTCCACCTTAGTAGTCATCATTGGTAATATTTTCACCAAAAAACATCAAATTCTATAGATCCATAGTGAAAAGTGAAATTGAGTAAAAATAAAACTCACTTTTCACTTTTGACCCTTGACCTTTTATGGTTTGCACTCTAACCATCGATGGTTAGGAAAAACACCTTTTTGCTCTCCCCTAAGTGGACCCTTTTTTATCAACATAACCAAATCCTTTACCCACCCATGGAGACTACCTTCTCTACCCAACCCAACCACCTCATCACCTTGTCATTGGTCCATTTTGGCTCAACTAGCACGCATTTTATGATGACTTTTGCTTTGTCCTTTGACCATAGAGAAAACATTGTCACATTGACCACGTTTTAAACTTTCACTACCTCATGCTTACCTAACCTACTTATGTCTTTTTTGGACTACTTCCTACCTTAAATACCCACAACACTTGACCCATTTGTGTTTTTATAGGGAGAATTTCCTGCCTTCGATACCCACAAAAATATAGACATCACTTAAGAGACTTAAATTTATGAGTGTACCTAGCCACCATGCCTAAATACAATCATATAATCCACTTGTCACTTTTCCTTCTCAGCATTGACCTTTATTTTTACCAACTATGTCAACCTCATCAATTTTGTAATCTTAGATATCATAGTTTTTTATCACACTTTGTGTATTTGTTTGTGCTTCAGTACACAACTTATCATCCACCTTCATCCACCTTATCAAACCCACACTCGATTCTATTTTACCTCATCAACTCCTAATTTAAGGGGGAACACCTCCTCTCATACTTGACGTAACCATGACCTTTGACTGGTAATTTGTTTTTATTTTGTAGCTTGTTAATTTAAAGCCGCATAATAAAAAGGGAAAAATGTAAACACTAAGAATCCACACACCATGATTTTGAATGTCAAAATCCCCCTAGACCACCTTAGGATCCCTTTGGGACAAATTTAACCCTTTAAACCCTAACCAAGCCTAACCATGGCCAGTTTGGCCAAATGACTTAACCTAACTCTTTACCCACACTAACCCTTCACCTTTTACCACTGATGGTTAGGATGATTGCTGATGGTCACCTTGACCATCAATGATTAGGGTACACCTCCTTAACCACTAACATGCAAGCACCTATGTTGATTTTCTAAAAATATCTCATATAAATCTATGTGCAAGCCATTACATAAGTAAGTTAAAATTAGGAAGCTTAGTTAACATCTTGTTGCAACTCTTTTGATGTGATTATAAGAAGAGAGGAGCAAGGGGTGAAAATCATTTGTAATTATTATCAAGAGCTTGTGCATCTAGAGTTCATTTATTTTGTAGGTCAATTATCATCATCAATCCAACCATCCAACCTTCATTTAAGAGAGTCAACTTGTCATCACCACTTCACCAAAGTTTCAAACACCATTACTCTACTAAAATCATGTCAAAATCCACTAATGAATCAACCACCTTAAGCATCCACCCATTCAACCTTCTATAAGATAAGTATTTGTCTTCTAGTATTCATTTACTTTATTTGGTTTTCACACTTAGCCCAACACCAAACCATTTCTTAAAATCCAAATTTGTGATCTCATTAACCAATTATTTACCAAACTAAAACTACGCATGGTAACCATTGATGGTTGTCTCAACCACCAATGGTCAGCTTAATCATCGATGATCACCTTAACTGCTGACGGTCACCTCAACCATTGATGGTCACTATGGCAGAATATAAAAACAAGTTATTTTTAGCCTCTTACCCCCAACCAAATCCATTTTTTTGTGTCTCCTCTTGTTCATAAACCCCTACCTAATTTTTTTAAATAGACCCAAGCTGTTTAGCACTAGTATTGACTTGCTTATCACTATATTAGTTATTTCTAGTCAAAATTTTTAGCAAGAATTTCTTGTGTTCAATTTTAGTAGCTTTTGATTATTGATGCAAGTACCTTCTATTTTATTTATAAACTTAATTTTTAAAAATATGTGGATTGACAACCCTAAATAAGATCTTGCTTCTAGGATCTAGTTAGCGCTAGGCAATCCACTCAGCTATCTATCTAACCAACCATTTGCTTTAGTGTTGTCTTATTTGTAGGTCATCCTCCCAAGACAAAGAGGAGTCATTCAGAATCTTCTAATTCAAAAGCATTCATAATCAAATAGGTTTTCAACTATATCTATATTTAGTTTCTTCTTCTTCCCTTCCAAAAATATAAGTTAAAATTCACTGAAACACTCCTCTTATTTATATAACTACTTCAACAAGAGTTTTAATCAAATTGATAGGCTAAAAAAATTAGAGTATAGACCCATTCATGTAAATTAATTTAGTTAGATACATGTTGAATGCCCATGATATTGAATAAGTGTATTCTACCTCTATGTAGAATAATGAGCCAAACCTAGTGGAAAACATGTAAGTGATGTCTAATCTAGACCAAAGTGATGTAAACTCATAAACAACCATCCCATAATAAAACATGTCTTTAATTAACACCATGAGTGGTTCATAAATGCAAGGGTAGGAACTTATACCTCCCAACCTCAAACAAATACCTCTAATCCTCAACCAGTTGCTTCTTCAAGCATGCAACCTTAAGGATTAAGTAGTTAAGCATTGACCAGTACCATGCCTCAAAAAAATGTGACAAATATTACTCCACAAAAATAGGTGATGACTAATATTCCAAAACAACAATCATAATCCAATGTACCCACACAATAGAGGCAAAACATTTTACCACCTCAATAGGGGACAACCAATGTTCTACCATGCCAGGCAGTGGCAAACATACCTCTCCAATCACATACCAACATACCAATACAATCACAAATGATGTCTAATAAACAACATAAAGTATTGGCCAATGATAAATGTCAAACCTTCAACATACATCTACTTCCCAATAAGGATTTGTGCAACCAAGAGGTTCTAATGTTCCACAAGTACTGATTAGGCAATGATTTCCTTTCATGCTAAACATGCTACAAACTCAATGATAGGGCCTTATTTCAAAAAAATTCCTCAATCATCAAAGTATGACTAGTCAGTAGCAAGTCCCTATTCAATCTCAATAGACACAATATAGTCATATCTTTTCATCTTAGCCATAATATCCCCAAAGCCATGACCATATACCAAATCCCAACTAGAATATTACATAATAACATATACAAAGATAATAATTGCACCCCAATCCACGTATGCATATTCCTAGTCAATTCATGAACCAAACCATCATTCCACAATAAATCATGCCTCCACTATACCTCAATCAAAGTAATCCACTTGTGACTGCTCAGCTTCTACCTTAGGCCGATGTTCCCTTTCGTTTCCTATCACAAGAATTATAACAAATGAAGGATGTGATTCTCACCATCCAAGCCAAAAAATATACCAAAAAGTTTAAGTTGGATGACATGTGTTACTACCCATTTAACATGGAGTATTTTCAAATACCATTTCCTCTAGGGTACGTGACATCAAAAATTTGATAAATATAAGGGGAAAGGAGATCCAAAGGCACATTTAATAGAATTCTTTGTTTCTTATTAGCCAGTGGCCTACAAAAACATATACCTCATACTATTATTTCCAAGGAGTCTAGTAGGACAAGCCTTAGAGTAGTTTTTGAAATTTCTCAAGAATTCAAGTTTTGATTTCGACAATCTTTTAGATAAGTTTATGTAACAATTCTCTTATAATGTCAAACATGAGATTTATTTGATAGATTTGATACAAACTAAACATAAGGTTGGTGAAAGTTATTTTCAATGATGAAGATCACTTGCCAACTGATTCACCCACAATTTACTAGACAAGAAATAAGCCACTATGTTTACCAAAAATTTACACAGTGAGATATCTTACCACTTGGAGCCATGGTATGTGCACACTTTTAAAGAAATCATTAACAAAGGTTTGTTGATTGAAATATCCCTTATTAAAAAGGGATCATTAAACTTAACCCATAAAATTAGAGCCAAAATAAAAACCAAAACAATAGCCAAAATTAGAACCAAGTCTAAGCACAAGCATCACAACCAGCACAAGCCAACAATTATAACAAATCCAAGAAGTTCAATTACAACAAGAATGTTGTTTGGAATGGAGTAACTAAGTCATGACATGTTGAAATGCTGAAAATACCATTTCTTATCCTACACCACATGTGCAAATTAATCCTAACCAATAACCTCTTTAGCAAATGCAAAAAGTGTAGTAGATTAGACCAACACAACAAATGCAATAACCTTTGCCTTTGTAAACCCATCCTCTAGGGAAAATTGTGCCTACTCATCAAATATTTAGTGACTTTAGAGAATCCATTCAATCTAGGTTTCATGATCTCACCTTAGATAATTTGGTTAACTTTCCTATTCCAAAACACTATCCTAAGGGCATTGACTATCCAGACTAGGATAGGCAAAATGAATTTTATGAGTATCATCAGGTTAATAGGCATTCACATCATTGTGTGGAAATTAAACATTTGATTGAGATTATGTTATAAAATAAAGAGATCACATTAGATCATGGATATTGTACATCCAATCAAAACCTTGACATCTATAATAATCCCTTTCCACAACATAATAACCAACAACAATAGCAACAATAGCCAATGCAACATAAATAGTAGTATCAATATTTGAGATAGAACCAAAAAACTAGTAATATAATCAAGAACATCAAATGAATGAATAGAATCAAGTCCAAAATTATGCCAACAACCAATAGACTTACCATGTAGTTGAAAATGACTACAACAAAGTTGTGCCATATTGTGGGAGGTCACATTTCTACCATTTCTATTAATCTAAGACCAAGTACCAATTAAACAAGATGATTGTTAATGAATTCCAAGCAACCAACCCATGTTGGTGATCCTTCTTTGACCTAGGACCATATAAAGGTGTACTAGTAAGTAGGGATCCCCACTTTTAAACCCTATATCGATAACTCATCATTAGCTTGTGACCATGCACAAGTGCACCAACAACCAAGACCTATCCTATCTAGTCTCCCACCACCATCATTTATTAGTAATAATGGTCTTATATTTAATCCTAATTATGTAATCATAACTTTGTGATCAAAGATTACCATACCAAGCCCAAAACCATTTGCCACTTCACCCATCCAACTAACCATTTTGGCAAGGAATAAGACATTTATCACTATGCAAGAAAATATGTTCAATATTATGGAATAATTATAGAAAATGCCCATACAAATTTCTATTTTAGATTTATTGCATATGTCTATAATTCATAATAACATCTTAACAAAGTTCCTTGGCCAATACTAAGTTCCTAATGACATATCTCTAGACAAATTCTAGGCTTTGGTTCGACACCTAGCTCTAGGCCAATAATTAACCTTTGAACAAAGTGATATGTCATCCCTTATCCCTCTGTGTAACAATCCATTATACATCAAAGTTATCATAAAGAGGCATAAAGTGAAATGTTTCCTCATAGACAATGGATTGGGTCTAAATATATGTCTTTAAAGATCATCAAGCTTCTTGGTACACCATAACCAATCTCCAACTAGAAATAGTCACTATCAAGGCCTATGACAATGGAAATGAAGAATCATAATGCACCATCAACATGCTAGTTATCATTGAGACCTTGACCCATGATACTTTATACCATGTGTTAGACCTCAATTGTCATATAATATGCTTTTGGACAGACCTTGGATACATGAGATTCATGCAATCCCTTTGACATTACACTAGTATATCAAGTTCTCCCATTCAGGTATGAAAGTTACTATCCATGGAGATTTGTAGCCATATAAACATTACAAGCATTTAGAGGTCAAGTACCAAAGATATAACTACCATTTTTTCTTGAAATGATTCTTAAGAAGGATAAAGAGAAATAAATACTTATTGGTTCACTAGAGGCCAATTACATTGACCCAGATACCCTTGATTCACTTTTCCACATGCTACCTCTTAAAATATCTAATCATTATACCATCTTGACTAATGGCCCAAGAGAATAGTTGACCCATGATACATTCCATATTGCCGATCTTCCAGAGAACTCCAAGTCCTTTAGAAGACCTAAATACAAACCACCTTGCATGGAATGGAAAAGAAAGGGAAAAGGTAAAATACATAGTACAACACCTATCATTTTCATATCGACCACTGGCCAAGAACATGACCTACTTGTAAATGATGAATCTTGGTTATATAATGATAAAATGGCTAACTATTACCTCAATACCAAGTATCATATTTCAAATATAATCATGGAAAGACACACCTATGAGGGAAGAGGGCTTGGCCTAAATTAACAAGGTCTACTTACACTGATTTTTACCACTCAATATAAAGGAGCATATGGTCTTGGATTTAAATCACCTGGGGGTGACCCTATTGACCTTATTCATGTTCTAATGCCAATGACTAGTGATGATGATGTTGAGAATGAAGTAGAGTCCAATCATAACCCGTTTGATGACCTATCCAATATTAATTTATTTGATACCAGTGCCATTTGTACCCTTCAACCAATTATTTACCACAATCCACTCCCTTTATATTATCCTCAACTGAATGACTGAGACCAACAAGAATCAATAGTGCTAGTCGATGAGTTTTATAATGATGAGGCCTTATGTGATTTTATAGGCCTTATGGACAATATTCCATTGGGAGACCACAAATAAGGCTTTTCAATCAAGTTGTATCTTGAAGCCTATTTTAGAGAATAGGTGAACACCCTTAGCCAAAAATAATTAAATAAAACATTGAGGTTTGAAATTGAAAATGTCTTTGAGGCACTTTTAGACCAGGGAAATAGTAAAGAGAATAGCCAATCTAGTGGTGAAAACTTATTTTAGGTGCCATTAGATGGTGGTGTTCAACCTTCCTCAAACATAGCTTAGAAGACCACCAATGATGAACTTGCTTATGGGTCTGAGTTTAGTTTTAAAGAATAAAAAGATTTTGATCTAATTATCTAAGAGTTCTTAATAGTATTTTTTACATGGCCATCCCTCTCGCTAAGATATTTTGATTCCTCATGCCTTGGAAAGCTTGAAGAGTCAGTCGTAATAGAGGACTCTGCCATTACAAACCAATTTAAATCTTTGCCAACCATTATGGAAGATGGTTCAACTCTTCTAATGGAGGACACAACAAAAGTTAACATTGAGACTCTAGACAACACGAAATAGATCAAATTAGTCATGTCCCTCATTGAAGATGAACATGAACTCTTTTCAACTCTTTTGAGGGAATTTGTGGATATATTTTCATGGGTCTATTTTGACATGCTAGGTTTAGACCTCACCTTGGGTATACATAACCTTGTGATATATCCTGATGCTAAACCTATGAAACAAAAATTACACAAGATGTGTCCTTGCATTGATGTATTATTAAAGAAAGAGTTGGAAAAAATCTTGGAAACAAGATGTATTTAACCAATCAACTACTCAAAGTAGATATCAAATGTTGTATTAGTCAATAAAAAGCTAGAAAGAATCAGAGTATACACTAATTTTATATACATAAATAAGGCATGCCTAAAGAATGACTTTCCTCTGCCAAACATTGACATGATAGTTGACTCCATAGAAGTTTATGAAATGATTTCATTAATAAATGGCTTTTCAAGGTATAATCAAGTCCAAATTGTACTAGAAGACCAACATAAAACATCATTCACCACTATGTGGGGAACATTCTATTATTAGGTTATGCCATTTGGTTTCAAAAATATTGGGGCCACCTACCAAAGAGCCATGACCATCATATTTCATGATATGATGCATGACATTGTTAAAGACTACATTGATGATATATTAGGAAAATCAAAGACCAAGGTTGATTATCTAATAACGCTACAAAGTATATTTGAGAGATTATGTGAATACAAAGTTAAGATCAATCCTAAGAAGTGTGTTTTTGGAGTTACTTTATGCAAATTTCTTGGCTTCATTATATTTGATAGAGGCATTGAAGTCAATCCAACCAAAGTAGAAACCATAACTCAAATGTTACCACCATACACTTTGAAGTAACTCTGTAGTTTGTAGGGAAAGATATAATCTATTAGACATTTCATATCTTAGTTAGACAATAAATGCCACCCATTCACACCCTTGCTAAAGAAAGGGGTAGAATTTTATTAGGATGATAAATACCAAAAAGCTTTCAATAACTGAAGGACTATCTAGCAAATCTACCTATTTTATTACCTCCTATGCTAGGAAATTCATTCTTATTATACCTTCTAGCTATGGATAAAACCCTGGGAGAATTTATAGCTCAACATGAGGATAATGGACAAGAGCATGCTGTATACTATCTAAGTCATAAACTAGTTATGTATGAGCAAAATTATACACCCATTGAAAAACCACGTTTAGCTATTATTTTCATAGCTTAGAAACTATGCCATTACATGTTAAACAACAAAACCATGGTTATCTCAAATTTAGATCCACTCACGTATCTACTATACAAAATATCTTTACAAGGTCACATGGCCAAATAGATCATGGTCCTTAGTGATTTTGAGATAAAATATATCAATTAGAAATCCATCAAGGGATAAATTCTTGTAGATCAGCTTGCTAAAGCACCCCTTATAGATACAAAACCATTAACATTCCAATTCCTAAGTGAATACATTATGAAAATCATTGAAACACCTCTTAAGGATAATAAATGAAAGATGTATTTTGATGGATAATTCACCACATATGGATCAAGGGTAGGACTTTTGTTTATTACATCATAGAAGGATCTAATTCCTAAGTCATTCAGGATCAATTTTCCTTATACTAACAACATGGATGAGTATGAAACACTCATTCTAGGGATTTTATAGGAAGTACAATGAAACATACAATATGTAAGGGTTTATGGTGATTCTTAATTAATCATCAATTAGGTTACATACCATTTTAAGATCAAGGATGATAAATTGGTACCATATAAGGCAATAGTAAACACTTTCAAACAATAGATTATCAATGTATAATTTGAACATATACCAAGGCTAAGTAATCAAATAGAATATGACATGGCCACCAATGGATCATTGATTCATCAAATAGATACAACCAAAGAATACTAGTTCTTCATTGAAAATATACTAGTGCTAGCTTATGAACCTTCAACTATCGCAATGATATGTGATATTATTGGTCCTAACTCTATTTGGTATTCTGACCTTTATACCTATCTTCATGATCAAATAATGCCACTAGACCTATCCCGTAAACAATCCAAAGTCTTTGTCCATCATGATGTATGTTATTATTTACTCGAATCAACCCTATACCACCATAATTTTGATAAAAATCTATTTCATTGTTTAACTTTGGCAGATTCTACCTCAACATTATGGGAAGTCCATGAAGGAGTATGTAGAGCCCACATCAATAGGGCCATCCTATCCAAAAATTTCATGTATACTGGGTATTATTGGCCAATTATGGATGTAGATGCAATTTCATATGTAAAAAACTGTGATAAATGTTAACAACATGCCAATCTAACTCATGCTCCAGCCAAGATTTTGAAACCAATGCTTACACCATGGCTATTTTCTACATGGGGCCTCAATATCATTAGTAAGATAAACCCTACCTCATTTGATGACCATAAATATATCCTTACAACCATCAAATATTTCATAAAGTGGGTTGAAGCTATACCCTCACTTACATGATTGAAAAGCAAATTTCCAAATTTATTTTTAACCATCTCATTTGCCACTATAGTATCCCCTCTAACATTATATCTGATACTAGTAGATTGTTCAAAAATAAGGATGTCAAATCACTATGTGCCAAGTATATATTACTCAACATTTTTCCATGGCATATTACCCATAAGGTAATGGCCAAGTTGAAGCATATAATAAAACCATTATCAACATCCTTAAGGAGATTATCAATGATGTTGACCATGATTGGCACCTTTAAATTTCCATGCCTTCTAAGAATATCGTACCAATCACCATAATCCAATAAGAGCCACTCCATATTCACTTGTTTATGGCGTTAAGACCATTCTTCCCATTGAGGTTGAGTTACCTTCTTTTTACATCTCTTTAAAGCATGTCCTAGATGACGCAGACTATGATGTAGCTCGCCTATAAGAACTAGAGTTACTTGATGAGAAATGCAAGGATGTAGTTAATAATATTCAAGCATACCAAAACCAACTTTGTGGACACTACAATTAACACATTACACAAAAAAAATTTGAGCTTGGTGATCTTATCCTTAAAGAAAACTAGTAGAATACCAGAACTGAGAAGAAATATAAAGACATGTTCAAACCTAACTGGATCAACCATTTCATCATTATTGTAAGCTATGGTGTTGGATCATATAGGATTGTCACACTAGATGGGGACAAACTTCATGAGCTAATGAACACTATACACCTCAAGTGTTACTTCACTTGAAATACCTGGTGTATTGTCTATGTGGCCCATTTCAGTTGTATCATAATATTAACTTTCTTATTTATACCATACCATTCTACCATACCTTTTTTATCAACCAAGTTGTTTTCACCATACCTACCTTGCCCGTTGACCTTGGTTACATTCCATTGGTTCCATAGGCTGCTTTTAACACAAATATTTAGATCAAGTTTTAGTATCAAGACATAGACTATATTTTGGATTAGTATGATGGTGGTTTGGCAGTTAGATCCTTCATTTCTTGTTTTGTTCTATACTAAGTGTGCCTAATTATAATCACCTTTGGGTAAATTAATGTTTCACCATTATGCTACTAATTATAAGTACCTATGGGAAAATTATTATCATTAACCTATGCTTTTGTTTCTTAATTATAACTGCTTATGAGTGAATTAAGGGCAATAATTATTTCTCATGCCTTGAAGTACCACCTTGCCATTCCTATGCCATACTATGTCATTTTACCACTTTGCCCATTTTGTTTAAATTTGTTGATACTTAGTTAGATTCCTCTATTATAGGGTAGAACTAAAGTGACTTTAGATCCCATCCTAGGACTATGTAGGTAGCACTCGATTTATGTTGAGGTCAACTCAGTCACCCCTAAACCATGCTCTCACTATTTTATAAGCAATTTTAGTTTGAATGCTCTCACTATTTTGTAAGCTTAGAATGTTTAGTCTCTTGGAATCCTCCATCAATTTGAGATACCTAGAAAATTCCAAAAACATTTGAAACATTTAAAAAAATAAAAAACATTGACCACTTCTTTGCCTTAAAGATTCTGGGAAGCCTCACTAAATCACAAGAAACTACTTGTCATTTAGTTTCCCCATCCTTTTTAGCTTCTTATCCTATGCTCTCTCTATTTTATGAGCCCATTACCATGCTCTCACCATTTTTTGAGCCCATTCTCATGCTCTCATTATTTTTTGAGATCATTCCCATATTCTTCTATAACATTCGTCACAATTTTCTTCTATCCAATTTTCTAAGAGAACTACATCTGGCCTAAATTTTTATTGGATATTACATCTATAAAACTATGTATGTAGCATTCACTTACCTAATGCATCTAGAGATAACGCAACCATCCTCTTCCTTATCTTATATTCCCCCATTCTGCTTGTTTATCTCATTGTCTTCTATCATCTAGGGGCAATGGTCATTGTCTTGATTATGTAGTGTTGTTTGTACTCATATTGTGACTGACCATTGTTTGTGTTTTACATTCTTTTGCTTGTTTATTTTTTGTCTATTATTTTGTCTTTCTATTATTTGTTTATTTGTCTATTTTTTTGCTTTCTTATTGTACATTGATTTAGTCTATGTGTGTTCATTAGGTGATTCCTTACACATTATTCTTAAATCCATCCATATTCATGCATCGACATTATCTTCATGGTTTTTATCATTGGTGCATTGTTTTCCATTAAGTATTAGACTGCGTGTTAGTCCATATGCATATTTTGGCCAAGTTATCATGGTGTTCTATCATGATGCCTACCATCATGCACTACAATAAAAATAAACTCCAACAATCTACATGACAAAGAAGCAATGATATATCTCTTTGGCACTAGAAACATTCTTGATCTAATCCAAATCATATCCTACATAAAGTAATTAAATAATTTTTTTTTCTTCCTTGTTAGTTCAAATGAGCATCTCTCTACTCGTAGGTTTCCCAAATTCATCTTTCTCCTCTATACCCATTTGCCATCATATTCCATATCATGTTTTTCATAATTGAGGTACACTAATTCTAACCACCTTTGGGAAATTCATTGTATACCATCTCACTTGAATTATCAATGATTCTAATCACCTTTGGAAAAATCATTACGTTTGCATCTATTTGAAGGTTAGTGATTATGACTAACTTTGAGAAAATAATTATCTTTCTTCTATCCAACTAGGGCATATTTTTATCCTACCAATGATTATAACCACCTTTGGGAAAATCATTCTCTTATTACCCTAAGCCTTTTTTAATGGTTATAACTGCATTTAGGCAAATCATTATATATTTTTTATTCCACCTATGTTGATAATTATAACCACATGTGGGAAAATCATCTTATTTATCTTCCTTAGCTGGTGTAGTTCCATATGCCACTGATTATAACCGCTTATGGGAAAATTAGTCTTTTCCACCCCATTTAATCTTTTTGGTCCAATCATTTTCCTCCTCTCGAGGAACTGATTGTTGACCCCTTTGCCAACCACTCCCTTGAGGTGGCACATATAGTTCATCCATTGATGTTGAAGTTGTAAGCATACATGATATTTTTATTTTTTGAGAATATTTTACTATGCTTACAACTTACAATGCCTTCTCAAACATGGGAAAAATATAGACACCTAAAACTGACCACCAATGGCCTTCAATCAAAATTCATATCGATTCCTACCAACTATTGTAAATTAGGCTTAGGAATTTCTAAACATCCCAAATTTACTTGTACATAATCTGTCAAAGATCAAAATCTTGTTAAGACATCTCTAATTGGGGTGTTCTACTGTATGCAATAAAAACCTCTCATGGATTCATCTCTAATCAACTTGTGGTATCACAACATGAAATTCAACCTATATACCTATTAAGTTGGGCAAATGCACACATCAAATCAAATATTGAAAGAGCTAAAATCCTAATCAAAATTAATTAACAAGATAAACCAAATTAAATGCCTAGTTGAATTATCCATTTGTAATTAATGAATTACTAAAAAAGAAAATTAAAAAATATGAAATATTCTAGCTTTTCATGATTACTTTTGTGAATTGTCAAGTCTTTGAAAATATTTCAAAATATCTCACCCATGCCTATTCATTAAAAATCATTAATTCTTGACACATTTTAACTCTATTGGGTTTAATTGACTCACTTAGGTTAGGTTTAAATCCATTCCATATTTTAGCTACACTTTAACTCACCTTGAGTTGGGGTTAGTTCCTAAGCCTATAGATACGAGCCTTTGCCTCTTCATTTGAGAGCTTAGAAAATTATAGAGTTATAGTGTAGATTTTGTAGCATGATTTATATCAGTAGTTTTATAATTTCAAAATATTGAGCCAAACCCCATCAAGCAAGCACAATCCATATCAAGCCATAAGCCAATGGTGCCAAGGAGAGGAGCATAGAAAGATCCATTGCCAAAGACTCTTTTAGCACAAATTGAGAAAGCCACATAATGAATCATTTAGAGAATTTAATGAAGGTAAGAGATTGTTATTCTTTTGGCATTTTAGTTGATTTTTCATTTGGTTTTATTCATTAAGCTCCCTCTATGATCTAATATGAGAGATGTTAGCATGTTAGTGTGTTGATTTCATTATTTTATAGACTAACACAAGACTAACATCCTCTCTATTATCAAATTCCTATGATCACAAGGACAAAATAGAATTATACATTAAAAAAATGAGTAAATAACTCATGAATATTAAACAAATATCTTGCATAAATTTATAATTCAATTTCTTCTCCCAACACTTTTTTGGACTTAAAATATTATCTCATCCTGAGACAACATGTAGGATCTCCAAACTTGCACAAGTGAGTAGTGGATAAAGAAGTAGTTAGAATTGTAAGAGTTATAGTAATCACTCAAAGTGCCATTTTTAGTTTTCACCTATTGTGCACTACTTAGATTATCTTTTGGGTTTTCAATTAAGTAGCATACCAACCTATCATCCTTTCAGGTTTTCAATAGGCTAGTGTAACTAGGTGGCCACCCTTTATAGGTTTTTAACCATCCTTATCTTGATTATCTTACTAAGTCATTCCAAATACAAAATTCTATACAAAATTTTATAAAATTAATACTCTACACAATACTTAACTTGATGGAGGTGGTATAGTCGTAGATGATGACTAACTAGAAGAGTCCTTCAACTTAGACTATGAAACCTTACATTGAGTGATGATATGTTGAAGTTCCAATGGTGGTTGATACATAGGTGTGTTAAAAATCTAGGCAACCTCACTAGAAAATGGAGTTAGATTAGTCTTTTAAACATTCCAATCTAACATGACTTCTTGAATCATCTATAGTAGGGTGCACAATAGAGCATGATAACCAATGTGCTAATTGAGATTTGTGTCATCAATTATGATCATATATGCCTTAGTATTGTTGACCATAGTAAATATATCACCACTCAAATACTTCATCTTGTCTATGTGATGTTGAGTTTGAAAATTGGCAAAAGAATTGCACAGAACATGACTCTTCTAATTGAGGAGGTTGTCATGCACATTGTCCTTGGTGTTGAGCAAATCTTGGAGTGATCCATCATTATATTCCCTAGTGGTAGTATGGATAATCATGGTTATGTTATTAATTTTTCATTTCAATGGTAAATTACTACCCTTATTATTTGAAACTTTCTTAAAAATGGTCAATTTCCCTTTGTAGCTGGTTAAACTGATCAATTATGACCTAAAAATGCAAATTTTGGTCAAAAAATACCAAAAATAGAGTTAAAAATCATAAAAATGGTTCAAAAAGAGAATATATTATTCAAAAATATCTTTATTCATGTTTAAAAAAGTGAATTTATCACAAGTCTAAAATTTCAAGTCATGAAAATGTGTTTTGAAAGGTTAAATAACCCAAAAAGGTCCTAAATAGCCTCTCACATGCCAAATTTGACAAATAAAAGTTAAAAATATTAAAATATGAATGGATGGCATGAAATTGTTCACAAATATTGTATTTCAAGTGGTGGAGAATAAGAATTGGCTTTTAAAAGGCCAAAGCAAGCTTGTTTTCACCTATTTTTTAAGAAATTATATAGAATCCATATGGAATACATACATCCAAGGTATGGGAAGCCATTTATAGGACATTAAAAATATTCCATAGGAGATTAATTACATTTCATGGCCATATAGGCCCTTAAACAACTTCCTTTTGGTTTCTTGCTTGTTGGCACAAAGAGACCCACCTGTAGGTTTTCTATTGGTACGGTCTATTGGAAGAGGGTAACACTCTCAAATTTAGGGTGAAGAAATTAAAATCAAAAGTATTCTTGATAGTCTAAATGATTTCTAAATTAGATTATCTAAAATTATGAAACATTTATTTGAATTTAGGGCAAATTCTGCTACTTAGCATCCAAAAAGATAATTATTTTTCTTTAATTTATCTTCACTTGGGCAGAGTTTTGAGAAAATTCAAATTGTTTCATTATATTAATGAATTTATATACCATTACATGTCATTTTAAATGTGGTATTAATCCAAATAAATGTCAAATAGAGGTTTCAAAGTGAGTCAGTCAATCAACAGTGTTGGTAAGCTTGCAAGGGTGAATTGTATGGTCCACGGAGAAGAAATTAGCTTTAAATTTTCAAGAATTTGTTTTTTTCAACGTTTTCATCAAGATTTCATGATTTAAAAGTAAAAATATTAGATATTATTTAGGTTTCATGGCTAAGGAATCCATCTCCATGCTTTAGGGTGTCTCAATGGGCTAGTTTTGCATAAATTAAGGTTTCTTAGCTAATTTTAAGGTATTTTGAGAAAACTAACTTTTAATTCTAACCTCTTTCCCTCCTCTAATGATCTCCAATTTAATGTGATGATAGGATGATGAGATCAAGTTTGCATATGTTTTATCATTCATGTCTTTGTCACCCCCTTCATCCTCCTTTCCCACCTTCACCTCACTCATCCCATCTCACTTCCATTCTCAACCTTTTCACTGTGTTTTCACTTCATTTCCACCCTTATTTCATGTTTTCCCTCATCTTTCCACCATATTTTCACCCTCATCCCCATCTCTATTCCATGAAACTTGTCAAGAGATCCAAGGTTGATAAAAAATCATCAAAGGCATGATCAAGAGGTATATAGGCAAGCAAATCATCATAGTAAATTCATGAAAAGATCATCTACAACTCATAACTCAGCCCATGTATGATCATGATGGTTCTAAGATGAGTTAGGAGGTTTTGATCATCAATTAAGCCTTCATCAAGGTTTAGGAGAATAAATTCAATGGTTATCAAGAGAGATAAGGACTAAATATGCCTTTAGACCTTCTTAAATTCATAAACAGTTCTCTGTCCGTACAAATAACCATCATACAGTCTTTTACAAGGGCATAGATATGGTCTCTTTTGAGAATGTTATTTCAAGGTGGAAAAACATGGTATAAGGTGGAAAATCATCTCATTATGTTTTAAAAGGGAGAGGGAATTTCAAGGTTTATTGAGGGTTTCAATAAGGTTAGATCATTCAACCATACTAAGCTACAACCATGCCATATAGGCCTACAATCATGCAATGATTTTGGGACCTTACAAACATCACCAAGATCATGGACTATACAAACTTAATAATGAGTTTTAGGAACATTGAGACTAAAGATCAAGCACATGAGGAGGAAGAATAAGGATTGAATATGGTTGTGGGCCTTAAAGACATATACAATCCTTAGTCCGTACAAAGGAGAATGCAACATGAAGGGTTTAAGAGGCTAGGATCACCTACCACCACTAAAAGACACAGTCACCTTTTTAATTTGACTAAGATGATTGGATATAATGGGTTTTGAAGAGGTTTTTAGATACATGAAAAGGTTTCTTAAGAAATATTTGAATGAGTATAAAATATCATGAAGGCAGGGATAAAAGAGTCTTAACACACACAGTCCTAAAAACATCCTACATGCCTGTATCTTTCCAAACAAGGCTAAAGTGGTAGTAGGATGAAATTTATTAAGGCTCAAAGAGGTTTTTTTGGTCATTAAGAGTCTTGAATATTATTGAGTACTCCAATATCTTGAAGGTTGAAATGGGTTAGAGGTATGGTTTTCATTAAAACCTAAAATCAAAGAAGTAACATCCTATAACCATCAACATATAACCTATAGTAAGAGGTAGGGTTTCATGATAATTGTAGGGTTTAAGACCTAAAAGAAGATGTTATGGATATGGTACTAACATATTTGGACAAGGGACCTTCAAAATCATGCCCCTAGCTTTCTATCTCTTTCAAATCCTAAAATCAAGATCACAGTCTGTATAAGACAATTACTTATCATTCAAGGATAGTGAAGGAGTTATTTGTCAAATGGTGGAGTGTTTAATTGGTATCTTTATTCATTATAGGTGATGCACCTAAATTGGATAATTGACATAAATTGTAATCAAGGTCAATTGCTAAAATAACCTATATAATATTTGAGGGAAACAACCTACAGTCATGTATACCTATAGCCCATTTCATCTTCAACCATTTTCAAAAGGCAAGGATGTAATCGCTCTTAGAATGGTATTATAAGGTTCCAAGAGTGGCCCTTTGAGGTAAATAGTTATTTTTTGTGTTAAAATAAGATGGGTTTTGAAGCATCATGAGGGTTTTAGGAATTATGAAATATATCTACAACCAACCCCTAGAAATGCACCTACAACCTTTATCATAGTCAAAAGGAACTATTACTAGGTAAGGTGAATCTTTGAGAGCAAATAGATTTTTATTGGTCATGATGAAGGTTTGGGGATATTAGTAATTGAGGAAATAGGAATAATAGGTCACTTTTGAGTTTTAAGGTAGGTCTTAAGGATAAAAATTCACCTACAACCATCTTAACAAGTAACTTACAGTCATCTAAGGAATCATCCACAACCTAGTAATGGTTTGGATAGTGAAAGAGGTTTATAGAGGAGTTTTTGACCTCATTTGGATGTATTAAATATTCCAAGGAATAATCATGGTATAAAATCCTTCTATAGCTCCTTTTTACCTATCACTAAAGTCTCAAACATGTTCTCAGTTTGTATAAATAGCCATAATACAACCAACAGCTAGGGCAGGGATATTATCACTTCCAAGGATGGTTTTTCAAGGTTGTAAATAATTGAATAGGGCATATAAAAATTTTAATGATATTTTATTCAAATATGATAGCCTAAAATCAAGGTTGTATTTAATACTGTAATCATCTAATGTAATATTTTCCAATGCAATGGCCTAGTGAGGGGTTTCTTCTCTCAAGATAACATGTTAAATGGATAACTGTTTATTATGACCATTAAGAGAGGATGAGGAGATTATATTAAGAATGAATAAAATGAGTTTTTGAATACCTAATACTTTAGTGCCACCAAAGGTATGTGCTTATAGTTAATATGAGGAAACACAGTCTTCACATTCTTGAAGAGTTTCCTGAAGGCTAATAGGTTTCTTGAAGTTGTAAAAGGTTATATGGTTATCTAAAAATAAATAAGGTTAAAAGGTCATGAAAAATAAGGTTAAAAGGTCATGAAATAGACATTACATACAAGTATATACAGTATTTTCATTCTTGAACACCAATCTACAACTATAATAAGGACATAAGTTTTCTCCTTAAGCTTGTATCATGGTGATAATCATGGTTAAAGAGGTTGGTATGTTTGAGAGGTTGTTTCAATAAGCAAGGAGTTAGTTCACCATAAAGGATCATAATGGTAATAAAAATTAAATAAGCTTAGCCAAGTTGAATCACCTTTCATACCTTCAACCAAAAATATACAATCACCCTTCAAGGGCTATTTCATGTAGCTTAAATGTTGATGGTCTTGGTCTCTTTAATGGATTTTCAATGCAATGATGGCATCATGTCAGTGATACGTGATCATAATCATGAATTTAATTAATGTATAGGATAATTTAAAACCTCAATTTAGTCCATTACTCAGGCTATTGTACAGAATATGCCAGTAGTGAGGCCTAATTACCTTATGGGAGGTCAAAGTATGCTTGAAAATAGGGGTAGAGGCTATTTAAAAAATATTTAAAGGAATAATGAGAAAAATTAAGTTTTTTTAAACCTTTAATCCTATTCAATTCATGAATTTTACTTCTAAAATATCAAAACTTAGTAAAAAATGTAGACAATGCATGCATAGAGGTCAAAATTGAGAGAAAATTGAAAATTATAGAAGCTACAAGTGGAGTTAGGAATTAAAATTTTATGCACAAGGTCCTCATGCATTTGGGAAACATATACAAAATTTTCATGGCCATTGGAAAAGTGCATATATTTTCTGTTTTGTATTAGATCTTAGCCTGTTTGTTTAAGGTCACCATTGGAGCATGCTTCATCTTGGAGTGCTATAGAAGTTTATAATTCCAAGTAAAAGATTTATAAGTGTGAAATGATATTTTTACATAATAATAAGACCTATATAGCATATAAAAATTCCAAATTTTATGTAAACCATGCTCACACAATGTTTTGCAAGTAAATAGGCACTTAGGCCAAAAAGGCATTTTTTGAATTTTCATGGAAAAATGGATTTCAGAGTATTTTGATAGAATGGTATAGGTAAAATAATTATTTTTATAGAAATTTTTAAGCTTGAAAGGAACTATTTTCATTTTAGTGAAGTTTTTCACTTTTTGTAGTTTTAGACACCCTTCCAAGCCACCTATTCAGATCCTCATTTTGTTCACCATGTTTAGAGTTTGGCCAAAATATCTTAGTATGTTTTTAGGACTCTTATATAATTATAATTCAAAAATAATTGAGATTATTTTAGGGTTTTTGATTTATGAATAATCATTAAGAGCGTAAATAGCTCAGAATGTAGTCAATTCTCTATAGGCAAATTTCATTCACATGGTAACTTTTCATATTTTCACATGGAAGACAAATATTTGTAAGAATATCATAGGGTAAATTTTTTATGCATAAATGAAAGTGGTTATGGATTTGGAGGTCTGTACCTCATGAACCATCAGTTTGAAGATTTAGCTTTAAAACCCTCTGAAATGCCTAAAAACTAGTTTTGAGAAAAGTGGATTTTATTCCCATAAAATAATCATAGATCAATCTATTTTTTTTTCAAAAATTATGTACACTCTGAGAGGATTCTATAAATGAAAATTTTATGCATGGATCTATACAAATGAGGTCTAAAATCATATTTTTGTGGGAAAAAGCATGTAAAATGAGGTATAGGGAAATTTAACAAAATCTATTCAATGGAGATAGAAGCTTAGGACTTGATATTCATCTTAAAATATTTATTTGATCATAATAATCCTAGAATTTCCTCTACCAGCTCAAGCAAAATGGCCAATCTACTAAAAAATGGTGCAAAATGGGCCTAGTCAACCCTATTGGCTAAATGGCAAAGATTTTCTCATGAAAATCATAAATTTTGGTGATGAAAAATTATTTTTCAGGTGTAATTTATTGTTTTTATAGGTTTCATGGCTTATTTTATAGGTTTTATGGTGTCCAAGTGCATAAATTAGCCTTTAGGCTTAACTAATCTAGTTGGCCTAATTGTTTAAAGGACTAAGTTAGAGTTTGGTATTGAAAGGATATTCAAAGAGTTCTATTTTGAGTTCAACACCAATTTTATTCTATTCCATGTATCTTTCATGTAATTTTATCTCATAAAGGTCCTTTTTCATGAAAGTGAAGGCTAAATTGGGGTTGACTTATCTTGTACTTTGGTTGATTATATGACAAGCCATGCATCCATTCTTCGTTAACTTGTCATCCAAACCTTTCAAACACTCCAACTCAGCCTCAAGTGGAGTTAAAGCATCCAAGATGTGGTATATCATTCCATGCAAGAGAATTTGACTTGTCAAACTTGGGCCCACCACCTTATTCCTATGCCAAAGTTTGAATTTCCATGCATGCTTTGTGGATTTTAAGGATTTTTGAATTGTTTGAATATTATAAAGGGATTTAGATCTTAAGTTAATAAACCAAGACCAATCCTTATCTCGTTGAAACACCACATAGATTTCAATTAGGGTTTAAGACATATATATTGGCTTAATCAAGCCATTATTTCATAATTCCTAGAGTAGAAAAGGAAATTGTAATCTAGACCATATATCAATAAAGAAGATTTTGTTTTGTATATGATTTTTTGATAGATAATAGTGTGTATTTGATTGTGTATCAGCATATAAGTTATATTATATCTCTTTTTGGTAGGTCCCTTCCTCACCTATGCTTTTTATCTCACCTTCTGCAGGTCATTTGAAGAGGTTAAAGAAATTTTATAATCCAAAATCTCTTGAATCCTAACTCCTTAAATCCAGTAACTCCTATATAACATATTTCATATATTGATAATATTTGTTTAGTACATCATGTGACATAGGAAAATGTAGTAGTGAGGTTGTTGGAAACTTCTTTCAAAGGGAAAACACTTCAGTGGTACAAAGGTTTAGCTCTTGCATCAATCAACAATTGGGAAGAATTTGGAGAACTTATTTGAAAATATTTTGAAGAAAAAATTGATCATATTTCACTTGTGGAGTAGCTTACAGCAATTCAAATATTCAATCATGAATTCATGGTGGATTTTAACTATAGATTCCAAAAGACTTGGGACATAATTCCTACAGTGATCAAGCCTACACCCAATTATGCTTTTTTATACTATCTAAAGGCTCTTAATTCAGATGTGGCTGTCATGATCCAATCCATGGGAGGTAATGTTTTACTTAAAGATTTTTAAGTATCAATTATGGCTAAAAATTACTTTATACAAGCAAACATGTTATCTCTAAAGCCTCCAATGCCTTTTTTTCTAGATATCCATCCTCCTACTCCAATTATTGCTCTAATTCTAGTGTCATCAAAGTCACATCAAATAGAAGATGATCAAAATGACATATTAGGGAAGATAGAGAGTCTTATTAAGGCTCAAACCAATATGTTAGTTACAATGGAGAGACAACAAGCTCCACCATACAGGCCATATCAGAATACTAATCAAAATTATCTGCCCAATAAGCTATCCTATCAATCTAATCAGAAAGGTCAAGGGCATAATTCTCAATCAAGGTAGTATAATCCTAATAATCCAAGTAATTCAAGAGCTATAGTTTCATCTTAGAGTAATTATGTTCAAGAAGGACAATGAAACAATCAATGAGATCAAACAAATAACATGGTAATGGCTCCAACTAGTGAGAGTTTTCATCAATATTTCATGCAACAAAATTCAATTATTCCTTCATTTAAAAACCAACCATATTTTTAGAATAAGGAAGATTCTATTTATTATGGAGAAATTCCTTCATTTACTAAAGTAAAAGTGCCAATTCAACAAGGAGAAGGTAGTAGTAAGGCACCAACTGAAACTACATTTGTGAACTTCCAAGAAGGTGAGAATTCTTTTGAACACTTGGCTACAAATCAAAGTCAAGATTTACCTAATATTGATAATTCAGTTGCATCCCATACTAGATCCAAGAAAAGATAAATTGGTGAAGGTGTAGGTCCTGAAAGGGCAACCCCTTCTTCTCAGCCACAACTAAAGACAACTACACATGAGATACCTTAGAAAGGTTTAAATCAACAATCTCAAGATCCAAAAGATAAGAATGTGAAAGGGCCTTATATTCCTCAATTCACATAATATTTGTGAGATTATTTTTCTCTTAAATTATAGTCAAAGGTAGCCACCTCTTGATTCAGTATCATGGATCATATGAAAAAGATTTTAGTATCAATTTCAATGTGGGATACTCTGCTAATCCTAAGACAAAAGGAGTACTTGCAAGAGGAACTTTCAAAGCTCAATATCTTTGAGAAAAAACCTAAAAAAGAAAGAGTAAATGCTATCTTAACTAATTCTAATCTAGTTGTTGAGTCTCAACCTATTAAAGTGACTAAGCCTCCTCTATTCTACCTTTCTATTATTATTGAAGATTGTCTAGTTTATAACTGTATGATTAATAGTGGGGCTAGTACTTCTATCATGCCCAAATCAATAACTAACAAGTTAGGACTGTAGTATGAACCCCATGAGAAAGGTGTTTTTAAATTAGATGGGTATCCTACTAAGACTATAGGTGTGTTGAAAGATCAAAAATCATACTTGTTGCATTTCCAAATTTCACTATTTTATAGGATGTTGTTGATCTACCTCAATATTTTCACTTTGCATGTCCAAATATTTTATTAAAAAAATAGGAGGTTACCTTTCTTTAGATTGATCATACATTATTTTCAGAACCAAGTATGGAACCAAAGTAATTATTATATTAGAGCCTATTTTTAGATTTCATCTTGAGCCATATATACCAAATATGTCAAATGTGAATTACAGTATTTCAAAAGAAGATGATAACACCATTGAGCAAGAACCTTCTATGTCTCTTAAAGGCATACTAGATCTTCTTCTAGATGAGTGGGATATTGATAATCATATACATGATCTATATAAAAGTATTGAAGATGCTGATTTTAGAGTCTACTATATGCATGAAGAAGGTGACTTATTGCCTAGTCTCATTAGCTTAGTGCAGGATCAAGGAGTTTGGAATCTATTCTTTGATAGATATAGAACAAAGAGTGAAAGTGGGGATGGTGTAATGTTTGTTTCACCACAAAATCAAATGTATTATTCTTCTATTAAATTTTAGTTTGGTTGTACTTCTAATACTATAGAGTATGAAGCTCTTATTTATGGTCTTTAATGGGCTAGAGAAAAGGATATTAAGCTCTTGCAGGTGAAAGGTGAAAATGAGTTGGTAGTCTAACAAGTTAGAGGTTTAAGTGTAGTAAATAATAATCTTTTTAAGTCATACAAACATAGAGTTTGAGATCTCATAGAAGATTTATTTGCATTTGACATTTGCTCCATTCCTAGAGAAGTAAATTAGTATACTAATAGACTTGCTACCATAGGAGCACAATATGATATTCTAGATTAGATTCAGGACAATAAAAATTAGAATAAAATCAAGGTTGTATGTAGGCCTTTAGTTTCAAATAATTATATAAGTTGGAATTTTTTTGATTTTTTTAAGCAAATAACATATTTTCTATAGAATGAGATAAAATTTTGCCAAAGAAATCATGATAAATTGTAGGATGAATATGAAAATCAGATTATGAAATTTAAAATAAAATAAGATGCATAAAGGTTTGGTGAATTTAGAAAGCATATACAATGAATATGATCAGATAAAGAAAGACAAGGTGAACATTCATTCTAAGAAAGAGCAATATGAGCCAATTAGCATAGTTGAAGGTAAGCAACTCAAGTTGAGTAAAGTGAACACTGATTCTAAGAGAATAGCTTTCATTTCATTATGTCAAAAATTCATGGATGTATTTGATTGGGAATACCATGATTTGAAAGGTTTTGATCCTAGATTGGCACAACATACTATTAAACTGGATCAGGATGCAAAACTAGTAAGACAAAATTAAAGGCTTATCAACCCCAAGGTTGAGATTTTCATGAGAAAAGAACTTACAAAGTTGATTGAATCAGGTATTATTTTTCATATTAAGAATTCAACATGGGTATAAAATCTTTTTCTAGTAAGAAAGAAGAATGGAGAGATAAGGTTATGTGTAGATTTCAGAGATTTAAATAGAGTATCATTGAAAGATCATTATCCACTTCCTTCTATGGATCAAATTTTGCATAGAGTTTTAGCTTCATAAAAGTTTTTTTTTATTGGATGGGTATTCAAGATACAACCAAATATTAGTGAAATAACAATATTATTATAAAACAACTTTCACCATCAAATGAGGTACTTTTTCATATAAGAAGATGCCTTTTAGACTCTCCAATGCTAGAGCTACTTTCTAAAGGAAAATGGATGTTTATTTTCATGGTCTATTGATTGAAATGGTTTTAGTATATCTTGATGATATTAAAATATTTTTAAAGAATCTTGATGATCATATAACACATTTGAAGATTGTTTTTGATAGATGTAAAGAATTTGGAGTCTCTTTGAATCCAAAGAAATGCATTTTTTTAGTGCACGAGGGGAGACTTCTTGGACATGTGGTGTCTAAAGCTAGTATTTACATTGACCTTGAAATAATAGAGGAAATAATTTCTCTATAATTACCTAAACACAAGAAAATATTGCAGAGCTTCTTAGGTAAGATTAACTTTATTAGAAGATTCATTCTTTGTTTTGCAAAACTAGTAAAGCCAGTTACTCAAATGCTAAAGAAACATCAAGAGTTCACTTGGATTAAAGAAGGTAAAAGAAGTTTTGAAGCTATCAAAGAAGAAATAAACCAAGCTCATACTTTTATCAATCTAGATTTTAGTAAGGATTTATTCTTGTATGCTTTCTCTACTTCTAGTACTATTTCAGCCATGCTTATGTAGCATAATGATGAAGGTATAAAGCAACCCATTGATTTCTTTAGTCAAGATTTATAAGGTTATGAAGAGAGGTATTAATTTTTATAAAAACATTTAATTTTTGTTATAAGAGGTCTAAAAAAATTTATACATTTGGTTTCAAATAATAAGATTATACTAATAGTTGCTCATCCAAGTGTGAAGGACTTCATTCTCAACAGAGACTTGAGCAAAAAGAGAGCTGGATGGGTCACTAAGCACATGGAATAAGAAATTGAAGTAAATGTTACAAATATATTTCAAGGAAAAGGATTATGTGAACATCTTAAAGAAGATGTAAAAGAAGAAAAATAAGCAATTTTGACAATTCAAGACACTCAACATGAAGCTGAAAATACACCTCCTACAAGCTGGACATGAAATATTGCTAGATTTATTCAAAATGGAGAATGCCCAAGAGGTTTGAATCCATAAAAAAGAATAAAATTTAGGATTTAATTATTACCATAAATTTTTATTGATATATTTATTTTCAAAAAAGACATTGGAGGTATGCTTTTAAGGTATGTTGAAACTAGTCAATTTGATAAACTTTTTGAGCAATTTCGTGATAGTCCTTCTAGAGGTCATTTTGCAGCCAAGACCATAGTTGAAAAAATTATTAGATCTGGTTATTTTTGGATTAATTTATTTATAGATGCACATTTATGTGTTATAAAATGTACAAAGTGTGCAGTGTTTATAAAAAAACAAAGACTAGCTGCTATGCCACTAAAGCCAATTCAAGTTGAGCAACCTTTCATGCAATGGGGTTTAGACTTCATTGGCATGATTCATCCTCCATATAGTGTAGGTCATAAGTGTTTTTTGATAGCTACAAAATATTTCACTAGGTGGGTGAAAGAAATGCTTTTGAAAGAAGCAAATGAGAACTCCATGCTTGAATTCTATGAGAGCCTAGTCACTCGTTTTGGAGCACCATATACTATAATATCAGATAATGCTTAGGCATTCAATAGTGAAAAGGTATGTGAATGGGTTATCGAACATGGTATTTATTTGACATATTTATCAAATTACTATTCACATAATAATGGACTAGATGAATCCACTAACAAGAACTTGATTTAGATCATCAAAAGATCAATGGAAGATAATCAGAGATCTTAACATATAAAGTTGAAGATTGATTTATGAGATGATAAGATCACCCTTGAGAATGTCATTGGCCATTAAACATATTTCCTAGTTTATGGAAGAGAATCAAGGCTACCTATCTCATTAGAGCTTCCAGCTTTGGAGCTTGCATACCAGCTAGAGCTTCTAGAAAGTGATGCGATGGAGGTTAGAATGAATGAACTAAGAGAATTGGAAGAGATAAGAGATGATGTTATTCATACCATGTGGTTAAATAAAAAATTATTCAAGAAGACATTTGAAAAGAGAGCTTCATCAAATTTTTTTTAACAAGGAGACATAGTTCTCAAATGGGATGAAAAATGTGCAAAATTAGGTAAACACTCCAAATTTGATAGCCTTTAGAGTGGACCTTATATTATCACTTCTTGTCAGAAGAACATTGCTTTTCAATTATCTAGATTGAGTGGAAAAGAGCTTCCCCTTCCTATGAATGGGATTTTTTTAAAATACTACTATTAGGAGAGTCACTCCTTTGTACATAGCCATAGTTTCATTCCTCTAAGTGCTTTTTCGCACATGATTTCATTATTGTTTTTCATTTTTAGTGTTTTTTTTGTCCCTTTATCTAAGTGAATATATGCACACGTCTGTTATTATTATATTAGTTTCTCTTATTGTGTATTGGTTTGTAAGCTTTTTTAGTTACAATGTTTGTCTTGGTCTATCCGTTTTTGAGTTATTTTGACTAGTAGGCTGGTCCACCCTTAAAGTCACAAAAATTATTAGTAATTTAGCTTATCAAGAACAAATTACTATCTCTAGTATCTAAAACTTTCTCAAAACTAGTCAATTTCCCTTTGTAGCAGGTCAAACTGATGAATTATGGCCTAAAAATGAAAATTTTGGTCAAAAAAGGCCAAAAATGGAGTTAAAAAGTATAAAAAATGGTTCAAAAAGAGCATATATTATTCTAAAAGAGATTTAGTCATGTTTAAAAAAGTGAATTTATCCTAAGTCTAAAATTTCAAGTCATGAAAAGGTGTTTTGAAAGGTTAAATAGCCTCCCATGTGCCAAATTTGGTAAATAAAAGTTAAAAATATGAAAATCTTCATATATGGCACAAAATTGTTCTCAAATATTCTATTTAAAGTGGTGGAGAATAAGAATTAGCTTTTAAAAGGCCAAAACAAGCTTGTTTTTACCTATTTTTCAAGAAATTGTATGGAATCCATACATCCAAGGTAGGGGAAGCCATTTTCAGGACATTACCAATATTACACATGAGTTTCATGGCATTTAATGGCCATATAGGCCCTTAGCCAACTTCTTTTTGGTTTCTTGCTTGTTGGCATAGAGAGACCCACCTATAGGTTTTCTATTGGTACAGTCTACTGAAAGAGGGTACAACTCTCAAATTTGGGGTCAAAAAATTAAACTAAAAAGGATTATTGATGGTCTAAGTGGTTTATCAATTGGATTACCTAAGCTCATGAATCATCTAGTTGAATTCAAGGCAAATGTTTCTACCTAGCATCTAGAAAGACAATCATTTTTCTTTGATTTCTCTTCACCTGGCCAAAGTTTTGAGAAAATTCAAATTGTTTCATAATAAAAGACTTTATCTACCATTATATGTCATTATAAAGGTGTTATTAATCCAATTCAAGGTCAAATAGAGGTTTAAAAGTGAGTCCATCAATCAAAAATGCTGGCAACCTTGCAAGGGTGAATTGTATGGTCCAAGGAGAAGAAATTAGCTTTAAATTTTCAAGAATTTGTATTTTTCAAGTTTTTCATCAAGATTTCATAATTTATAAGTGAAAATCTTAGATATTATTTAGGTTTCATGGCTAATAAATCCATCTCCATGCTTCAGGGTGTCTCAGTGGGCTAGTTTTACATATATTTAGGGTTCTTAGCTAATTTTAAGGTTTTTTGAGAAAACCAACTTTTAATTTTGGCCTCTTATGCTCCTCTAATGATATCTAATTTCATGTGATGATAGGATGAATATAAATTTGCATATGTTTTATCATTCATTGTTTTGTCACCCTCCTTCATCCTCCTTTCCCACCTTCACCTCACTCATCCCATCTCACTTCCATTCTCAGCCTTTTCACTATGTTTTCACTTCATTTACACCCTCATTTCATGTTTTCCCTCATATTTCCACCATATTTCCACCCTCATCCCCATATCCATTCCATTAATATTTTAAAGAGAGACAAGGTTGATAAAACATCATCAAAGGCATGATCAAGAAGTATATAGGCAAGCAAAGCATCATAGTACATTCATGAAAAGATCATCTACAACTCATAACTCTGCCCAGATATTATCATGATGGTGCTAAGATGAGTTAGGAGGTTTTGATCATCAGTTAGGCCTTCATAAAGGTTTAGGATAACAAATGCCATGGTTATCAAGAGAGATAAGGACTAAATAGGCCTTTAGACCTTCCTAAGGTCATAGATAGTTCTCTATCTGTACAAATAACCATCATACAGTCTTCTATAAGGGCATAAATATGGTCTCTTTTGAGAATGTTATTTCAAGGTAGCAAAAAATGGTATAAGGTGGACAATAATTTCATTATGTTTCAAAGAGGAGAGGGCATTTCAAGGTTTATTGAGGGTTTTAATAAGGTTAGATCATTCAGCCATACCTAGCTACAACCATGCCATATAGGCCTACAATCATCCAATGATTTTGGGACCTTACAAACATCACCAAGATCATGGACTATAAAAACTTAATATTGAGGTTTATGAACATTGAGACCAATGATCAAGCACATGAGGAGGAAGAAAAAGGATCAAAGCTAGTTGTGGGCCTTCCTTAAAGACATATACAATCCTCAATCCATATAAAATATAATGTAACATGAAGGGTTTAGGAGGCTAGGATCACTTACAGCCACTCAAAGACACAGTCACATTTTTAATTTGATTGAGAGGATTAGATATAATGGTTTTTAAATAGGTTTTTAGATACATGAAGAATTTTATTAAGAAACAATTGAATGAGTATAAAAGATCATGAAGGGAGGGATAAAAGAGTCTTAGCACACAGTCCTAAAAACATTCTAAAAGCTTAAACCTTTCCAAACAAGGCTAAAGTGGTAGTAGGATGAAATTTATTAAGGATCAAAGAGGTTTGTTTGGTAATTAGGAGTCATGAATAGCATTGAGTACTCCAATATCTTGAAGGTTACAATGGGTAAGAGGTATGGTTTTCAATAAAACCTAAAATCAAAGTAGTAACATCCTACAACCATCAGCATATAACCTATAGTAAGAGGTAGGGTTTCATGATAATTGTAGGGTTTAAGAATTAAAGGAAGATGTTATGGATATGGTACTAACATATGTGGATAAGGGACCTTCAAAATCATGCCTCTATCTTTCTAAATATTTCAAAACCTAGAATCACGATGATAGTCCGTATAAGACAATTATTAATCCGTCAAGGACAGTGAAGGAGTTATTTATCAAATGGTGAAGTGTTTTATTGGTATATTTATTAATTATAGGTGATGAAAATCAATGGGATAATGGACATAAATTTCATTCAAGGTCAATTTATAAATAACCTACAGAATATTTGAGGGAAACAACCTACAGTCATGTATACCTACAACCCATTTCATCTTTAGCCATTTTTAAAAAGCAAGGATGTAATCACTCTTAGAATGATATTGTAAGGTTCCAATAGTGGCCATTTGAGGTAAATAGTTATTTCTTCTTGTGTTCAAATAAGATGGATTTTGAATCATCATGATGGTTTGAGGAATTATCAAATACATCTACAGACAACCCCTAGAAATGCACCTACAGCCTGTATCATAGTCAAAAGGAACTATTTACTAGGTAAGGTGAATTTTTGAGAGAAAATAGATTTTTATTGGTAATTATGAAGGTTTGAGGTTTTAGTCATTAAGGACAAAGGAAGAATAGGTCACTTTTGAGTTTTAAGGTAGGTCTTAAGGCTAAAAATTCACCTACAACCATCTTAACAAGTAACTTACAGTCATCTAAGGAATCATCCATAGCCTAGTAATGGTTTGGATAGAGAAAGAGGTTTCTAGAGGAGTTTTTGACATCCTTTGGATGTATTGAAGATTCCAAAGAATAATAATGGAATAAAATCCATCTATAGCTCCTTGTTACCTATCACTAAAGTCTCAAACATGTTCTTAGTCTGTACAAATAGCCATAATATAACCAACAGCCAAGGCCAAGATATTTTTACTTCCAAGCATGGTTTTTAAAGGTTGAAAAGCATTGAATAGGGCATATCACAAGTTTCATGATATTTTATTCAAATATGATAGGCTAAAATCAAGGTTGTATTTAGGTCTGTAATCATCTAATGAAATATTTTCCAATGTAATGGCCTAGTGAGGGGTTTCTTCTCTCAAGATAGTATGTTAAATGGATAAGTGTTTATTATGACCATTAAGAGAGGATGAGGATATTATATTAATAATGAATTTAGTGAGGTTTTGAATACATAATGCTTTAGTTCCACTAAAGGTATGTGCTTACAGTCAGTATGAGGAAACACAGTCTTCACATTCTTAAAGAGTTTCCTGAAGGCTAATAGGTTTCTTAAAGTTGTAAAAGGTTATATGGTTATCTAAAAATAAATAAGGTTAAAATGGTCATGAAATGGAAATTCCATACAAGTATATATGGTATTTTAATTCTTGAACACCATGCTACAACTATAATAAGGACATAAGTTTTCTTCTTAAGCTTGTATCAAGGTGATAATCATGGTTAAAGAGGTTGGTATGTTTGAGAGGTTGTTTCAATAAGCAAGGAGTTAGTTAGCCATGAATAATAATAAACACTGTCAAGTTTAATCACCTTTCACACCCTTAGCCAAACATATACATTCACCCTTCAAGGGCTATTTCATGTAGCTTGAATGTTGATGGTCTTTGTATGTTTAAGGGATTTTCAATGCAATGAAGGCATCATGTCAGTGATAAGTGAGCATAATAATTAATTTAATTAATGTATAGGAGAATTTTAAAATTCAAGGTAGTCTAGTACTCAATCCATTATTCAAAATATGCCAGTAGTGAGGCCTAATTACCTTGTTAGAAGTCAAAATATGCTTGAAAATAGGGGTAGAGGCTCTTTCCAAACTCCTAAAAGGAATATTGGGACAAATAAAGGTGTTTTATACCTTTAATACTATTAAATACATGAATTTTTCCTCAAAAATATCAAAACTCAATAAAAAATGTAGACAATCCATGCACAGAGGTCAAAATTGAAGATTCTAGGAGCTATAGGTGGAGTTAGGACTTGAAATTTTGTACACAAGGTAAACATGAGTTTGGGAACCATATGAAATTTTTTAATGGACATTGTAAAAGTTCACATATTCATTTTTTTGTCTCAGACCTCAGCCTATTTGTTTGAGGTCACCATGGGAGCATGCTTCATCCTAGAGTGCTATAGAAGTTTCTAAATCCAATTAAAAGATTAATAAGCATGTGATTATGTTTTTAAATAATAATAAGACCTATATAGAGTGTAAAAACTCTAAATTTTATGTAAACCATGCTCACACAGTGTTTTGCAGGTAAATAAACACTTAGGCCAAAAAGACATTTTTTGAATTTTCATATAAAAATGGATTTAAAAGTATTTTAATAGCATGGTAAAGGTAAAATAATAAAATTTTAAGTATTTTTGAAGCTTGAAAGGAAATATTTTCATTTTAGTGTAGTTTTTCACTTTTTACAGTTCTATACACCCTTCCAAGCCACCTGTTCAGATGCTCATTTTATTCACCACCTATAGAGTTTGGCCAAATGATCTTATTATGTTTTAAAGAACCTTATTTATTTATAATTCATAAAAAAATTATATTATTCTAGGAGCTATGATTTATGAACAATCGCTAAGAGCATAGATAGCCCATAATGCATTTCATTCCCTAGAGATAAATTTTATTCATATGGTAACTTTTCATATCTTTCACATGGGAGCCTAATAATTTTAGGAATGTCAAAGGGGTTAATGTGATATGCATAAATGGAAGAGGTTAGTGATTTTGAGGTTTGTACCTCATGAATCATCAGTTTGAAGATTTAGCTTTAAAACCCTCCTAAATGCCTAAAAAATAATTTTGAGAAAAGTGGATTTTCTTGTCATAAAATCATCATGGAATAATATGAAACATTTTAAAATGTCAATTACACTCTGGGAGGATTCCATAAATGTAAATTTTATGCATGAATCTATATAAATGAGGTTTGAAATCACATTTTTATGGGAAAAAGTGTGTAGAATGAGGTACATAGAAATTTAATAGAATATAATAAATGGAGCTCAAAGTTTAAGACTTTTTATTCATCTTAAAATCTTCATTTTATCAAAAATCATCCTGGAAGTTCCTCTACTAGCTTAATCAAAATGGCTAGTCTACTGGAAAATGGTGCAAAATGGGCCTAGTCAACCTTGCTGGCTAAATGGTGAAGATTTTCTCATCAAAAACATAATTTTTGGTAATAAAAAAATGTTTTTCAAGTGTAATTCTTTAATGTTTTAGGTTTCATGGATTATTTTTTAGGTCTTATGGTGTCCAAGTGCACAAATCGGCCTTTAGGCTTGACTAATCTAGTTAGCCTAATTGTTTAAAGGACTAAGAGTTTGGCATTGGAAGGTTGTTTAAAGAGTTATATTTTGAGTTTCAATGACACTTTGTTACTGTTACATGGAGCTTTCATGCACTTTTCACTCATCAAGGTCCTTTTTCATGCAAGTGAAGGCTAAATTAGGGTTGACTAGATGACAAGTCATGCATCTATTCTTAGTTAACTTGTCATCCAAACCTTTCAAACACTCCAAATCAGCCTCAAATGGAGTTAAAGAATCCAAGATGTGGCATAGCATTCCATGCAAGAGAATTTTACTTATAAAACTTGGGCCCACCACCTAATTCTTATGCCAAAATTTGAAGTTCCATGCATGCTTTGTGGATTTTAAGAATTTTTGAATTATTTGAATATTATAAAGGGATTTAGATCTTGAGTTAATCAATGAAGACTAATCCTTATCTCCTTGAAACACCACATAGACTATAATTAGGGTTTAAGACATATACATTGGCTTAATCAAGCCATTATTTCATAATTCTTGGAGTAAAAAAAGAAATTATAATTTGGACCATATTTTAATAAAGAATATTTTGTTTTACATATGAGTTTTTGATAGATAATAGTGTGTATTTGATTGTGTATCAGCATATAAGTGAGATTATATCTCCTTTTGGCAAGCCATTTGAAGAGGTAAAATAAATTTTGTAATCCAAAATCTTTTCAACCCTTCATCTAAAATAATTATTTTTAAGGAAAAAATAGGAATTTTATTGGTTTATATGCATGCATTAATTTCAATAGCTTCTAGAGAATATAAAAAATTTAGGTTCATCACCCCTTTAATCAAGGCTTCCCTTTAGTTTCCCCTTTCCTTTTTCATCCCAAAAAACATAGTAGATCAGATTTAATTGATAAATCTTAAGGGAACTAGGCCTCTCTGGAGGTTCTTCTCAATACAGAGTCACCCACAGTCTAAGAAGTTCCAATTGTATCAACTGGAGAGAAGGTGTGCTTGCACATCTTCAAACAACATTCTCTCCAAAGTGATAATAAGTTACTTTGGTGGTGGTAGCAATGGTGAAGTCTATACTAGAACTGGCTAAGGAATTTTCCAGTTGTTACTTCTAATCCAACAAGTTGTGCATGACCTGTTATGCTTGCAATGTAGTAGTGTTCAACATGCCTTGGTAATCCTCTAGTAAAGTGATGAGGGTCATAGCCTTAGTCTTAACATCTTATCCAAATGTGCCAACCACATATATTTTCTAGGTTATGTACTAATATTTAGTCAACTCATAGACTAGAGTCTTGAGTTTGCATTGGTTGGATATGATTTGGTCCCTAATTGATCAAATGACCAACTCTAGATAGGCATCCTCAATGAGTTTGGAAGCTTCATGAAGGTGAGTCTTTAACTCAACATTATCTACCTTGGATTAATCCCTTTCCTATTCTAAAGAGGTGGCCTTCTATGCAATGGACTCCTAGAATGCTCAAATGCCTTCAAGTTATTTCTTCAATGGGAGTCTAGAGACATCCAACGATGCTTCCTACTTGAGTAGGAGTGATACAAATGTGCATGTATTTACTAAAGGGTTTGGTCATGGCATAATCACAAGTGGGAGTGAGAAGGTGGTACGTTGATCACTGATAATCGAGATGTCCCATAGACACACACCTTCCAAAGGCAATTCTAGGAGTTGTGGACCTACTTCAACTACAACTAGTTCTTTTTGTTGTTATGGATGCTCTACTTCTACTTGTTATTTCTCAAGTCCCTACTATTTATTTTCCATGGCTTCTATTGTAAGCTTGAGTTATTGTATAATATCTCTATCCTACTTTCATTTGACCTCCTTCTCCACTTTTCTATTCAGCTCTTATTTTATAGCTTTTTATTTGGATTATTCTTATTCAGCTTGAAGCTTCTATACATGTTCTTATTTTACTTTTTTGCTCATCTAGGGCATTAGCCTTGGATTATTCAACTATAGCATATGGATAAACTTGTGCTTATGCCTAATGTTGGTGTAGGGATTCATCTTCTTATTTTTTATTTTTTTCCACTTCTTTGACTTGATGCTATTCATGCATGGCATCATCATTGGCCTAATTTTCCCATGCTACTACATCCTATTTCTATTTTTCTTATTTTGTCCTAACCTTGGTAGTGATCTCAACTTCCTTATATTTTTGTGTTTATACCTCCTTTGCATGCTTGGATACATCAATATCTTTTTGTGCCTTATTAGTCACTTCAATGGCTTTTTGTCAATAAAAATTTGTATCCTTGGTTTCTTCAGCTTACTGACTTGCTTAATATTATTATTGTTGATCTTGATCCTTATGCTCATTCTTCTCCTCCTATCTAACTTATTATTCTACTTCACAAACTGCTTATTTCCTTAAATCCTATTATTCTACTATTATGGTTTGCTTAAGTGTGAGCTATTCAACCTCATGTGCATGAGGTAATGGCAATGAATGACTTGGATAGAACATAGAGCTAGAAACTTGTGCTTTCTTTTGTCCTAGGGTGACCAATCTACATTTGGGTGGTGGTGAAGTAGAGGATGGAGTAGGCTATGTTTATTATGTGATGGCTGGTCAATTGAATGTGCAATCTTCAAGGGTAGGTGAGACCTTAGCTTCATTCTTGGTTTGTGTTCTATGCACAAGTGACTCTGGTGGGATTTTTTGGGGTGGTACAAAGACATATCTAACTATGAAGGTGGTTGAAAGTTGTTATTGTAAGAAGTCAACCCTTCACATAGTTGCTCTAATTTTTTTTACATAATGTTAATGATAATGGATGTAGCAAATGATGGAAGGTTAACCCATAGATTTGGAGGAACCTATTTATCCACTTAGATCATTTGCACAACCTTATAGAATAATAACTCCTCCTCTCTATCTTAAAAGTTACCAGCCATGTCGATAATCATTACCTAGTAGAATTCTTGTTTATCTATGCCTATCTGTGGTAGGTCACATGATATTGTGATCTAGGACACCTTAGGATCATATAACCATGTTTCCATGCTTCTTGTCTTACACTTCAATAGAGGAGACATAGATTGATGTTTAGTGGATAGCTTACACTTTCCTTTCTATGGCTATAAATTGGCGGCTTCCTCTTATTACTGTGCTATAGGGATAAGTGTGCCAAGTGGTATGGATTTAAGTGGTGTCACATGCCTAGATACAATTTTTTTTGTTTGGTGAATTTATTCTATGTCATGGCCATGGTGATAAATAATGGTATAGGTTCAAAGGGTGACCTCAGTAATTCATGGATATGTATGAATAAACCTTTCGATATCAAGGTAACAATAACATGTTGGCCCAAGTACTACATTACATCTAATGACACTTGAGGATATGTGATGATCATATCTAGACACTCCTCTCACCATGCTTTGAATTTGAACTCATGAGCTAGGGATCTATGCTCAAGTGTCTGGATCATGTTAGGAATTGTTGCACTAGCAATAATTAGTGTCAGCGTGTACCTCTCCCTCTAAGGACTTCCATTATGTGAAGCATTATAGAAAGATGAGGAACTAGTATTATAATGTCTACTTTAGATATGTGTGGCACTTGTTAATGTTTATGAGTAGCTCTTAAATGAAGTATTTAGTCTAATTAAACTTCTCATTTTACTGGATCATGCGATGGGCAATGTCCATAACCCATTTTGGAATTTGCTTTGCAAAATTAGTCATCTACTAGAACCTCTTTGTGATGAATTCAATGAGGATGCACACTAGTTCATAATGAATTTCCTTAATTAGGATTCCTATAGATCCCCAAAGATACAAATATCTAACCTCCTAAAGAATAGGTGATGTTCTTGTCTTGTATGGAGCAAGGGAGTCCACTTGTACAAACATCCTAAAAGCTTAGGCCATTGATTCTATGTTGATGATAATGGTGGTGTATGGGCTAAGGTAGATGTTCCATCATTATATCACCTAAGAAAGACTTATACAATCTCCCCCAAGTCACCAAAAGTGGGCATTTGAAGTAGGCTCTCATTATATTATGGAATTGATGCATATCTATGAGAGTCAGTGGTTATGTAGCATCGATGGGCTCTAGGTGAAATAGCTTCTGCTCTACTGATTAAAGGAAATCAAATGGCTCTGGATCATTAAATTTTGTCTACCTTAGTGAAATATTGATGCCTATTAATTATTTTTGTATGTCTTTCAAATCCCTGATGAGCTATGAAATATCCATGTTCTAAGTGATAAACTTGAACTCTATTGGTTATCTATGTAATATAATTAGCTCAGTGCTTTGAAATTGTAGGTCATGAAAATATTTGAAAGGATGAAATGAAAACTTGGTTCACAAGCTTAGGTATTTATAGATTTCACACCTATTGGATTTTATATAAATCCTATACTTAACTATCTATTCAACATGAATGTAATGGTTGATGTGACAAATGTTATCCAATTTGGTAATTAAGATAGTCATTGGCACATGTGTGAAGATACCCTATTATGATATTTACTATCCATATGGGAGCATGAGTGGATGATGTTGATAAGCCACCAATTTATTTAAGATTAAGTCAATCACACCTTGGATCTGACATTAAATTCTTGGGGATGAACATTATATGGTGAAGATATTATTGATGTGACTTATCCATACCTTTCTTAGACTTAATTTCTATTTTTTACTCCTACTTACATTCATGATGGTACATGTGAATTATTATACACATAGTTGGAACATGCTATACTTAGTATCTTGTTTCCCTTATGATAGTGAAATCATCTACAAACACACACATAGATAAAAAAAGAAACACACAAGAAAACATGTAGAAATGAAAAATCCTAATCTAATTGGTGCTACTTAGCACCCACTTACTTAGAATAATGTGATCAATTAAGACTATTGGTGGTAGGGCTTAAGCCTATATCCATTCACCTACCCTAGAAAAATGGTTCTTTACATATCTCTAAAAAAATGGTTGTTTGTTGTGATATTTCATGTATAACATAAGGTCCTTTCCATTAAGTCTATGATTTACCCAAAAATTCTCTTAAATGACTATCATATAATAAAATTGGTTGATCTTTATGAAATTCCTTATGGCATAGATTCCTATCATATCATGATTTCTAGATCTGCTTAGGGACTTCTTGTATCCAAGATGCTCTATGTCGATACTCATCCATCTTATTCAGTTCAAGAAGTTTGTTGGTGAGAAACTCATGATCCCCTAGTCTCATGATGATTACAATGCATAGAATGGGTACCAAATATTCCATTATTATATTTGATTCAATCCCATTGACCAAATGGAATGGATTAAAACCTATAGCTCTATTATAATGAGTGCGATATCCCATAAAATCAAAGGAATGTGATCTTACCAATCTTCCCTCTTGACATCATAGATTTTTGTCAACATTTTCCCCAATACTTTGTTATAAGCCTCATCTTGGCCATTAGCTTGTGGATGGTACGTAGCACTTTTACGATGAGAAATCATGAATTCCTTAGTAAAAGACTTGATGGTGTTGTTCAAGAAGTGTGTCCCTCGATCACTAACAAGCTTGATGGGGCATCCAAACTTTGTAATAATGTTCTTGTAGAGGAAATTTTCTATGTCCTTCATACCACAATTGGGTGTCATAGTACCTTTAACCCATTTGGTAAAGTAATCTATCATAATGATAATATACCTTATTTTAATACATTTACTTGGTGGAATGATAGGTTCAACAAAATCAATGCCCCATTGTTCAAAAAGTTGTTAGTGATCGAGGGACACACTTCTTAAACAACACCATCAAGTCTCTTACTGCTTGATGGGGCACCCAAACTTTGTAATAATGTTCTCATAGAGGAACTTTACTATGTCCTTCATACCACAATTGGGTGTCATAGTAGCTTCAACCCATTTGGTAAAGTAATCTGTCATAGTGATAATATACCTTATTTTAATACATTTACATGGTGGAATGATAGGTTCAACAAAATCAATGCCCCATTGTTCAAAAAGTTGTTCAACTAACAAAGGCTATAAGGGCATTTTATCTCTTTGTAGTGGTTTATCCATGCATTTACATACATCACAGTACTATGCTCCTCTATGTGCATCCTAAAAAAGGTTCGAGCATCATAACCCACTCTATAATGTCTTATTAGTAGTAGCTTCTCTAGTAAAATGTCCTCCTGCTATTCTTTAGTGTGATTTTTGTAAGAGCTATGGTCATTCATGTTCCAAAACTACCCTACACAGTATATCATCCTTCCCTAAATGATATAAAATCCCATTGATGATGGTATATGGAAAAGCTATGATGATAAACTAATTATTATCTCTTTCTTGGTAGTGTGTATGGAATACTCCTTATTCAAGGAAGTTGGAAATTGCTTTGAAATTGTTAGGGATCACAAAAACACAAAATAGATGAGCATCAAGAAAATATTCTTGTAATTCTTCAAGTTCTTCATCATTTGGAATGTAATTAAGATGATCTGACCCTATGTTTTCTCTACCAAGCTTGACATTAATTCAGATTGAAATTCTTGAAATAGCATCAACCATCTAGAAATGTATCCTCCAAGCATTGGATTATTGACCAGGTAGTGCAAATCTTGATGATCCATGAAAACTTTAAATGGTATTGCAAGAAGGTAGTGTTGAAATTTTTGTAGTGAAAAAACTATGATCAAATAATCTAAGAAGTGTGGTTAGATCATATGTTAGTATCATAATGAAAAGAAATAAAAATGAAAATTAACACACTAACAACCATAACACTATCTTGCCTAGATCAAATGGGATAGTATGGTGAATAAAACCAATTGACAAAGAACAACTAAAATTCAAGAAAACATACCTTCCTTACCTTCATTGAAATGCTACAAGATATGTCTTCATTTGGCTTGCTCAGCTTGTGCTCAAGAGATCATTGTCAAATGGAGTTGTGTGGGTCCTTCTCCCCTTGGCACCATGGTTGCTTAGATCATGCTTGATTGATGTAGCTTCATGGATTGGCTTGTGATTTTGGAATTATAACATTAATGTCATGTAAACTTACTCTAAATCTGTCATTATAACATTACTATGCTTTAAGCTCTCTAAATAAGGAGGTTTAGGCTTGTATTTATAGGTTTTGAGACTAACCCCAACCCAAGGTGAGTTAGGGTGCAGTTATAGCTTGGAATGGGTTCAAACCTTACTTTAGTTCATTAATTAACCCCAATAGAGTTAAAAGGTGTCAAAATCTCAATGATTGACATGGAATAGGCATGGGTGAGATATTTTGGATTCTGGACAACTCACAAAAGCTAATTATGAATTCTTAAGATATTCTTTGATTTTTGAATTTCTTTTTTTATAATTCATTTAATTGCTCAAGGTTAATTTAATTTATACATTTGATTTGATTTTTCATGTTAATTAATTGTGTTTAGGGATTCTAACATTTTTCAAGATTTGAATTAATTTGATGTGTGCATTTTGTCCTATTAATTGATTTATAATCCAAATTGTATTTTATAATGCCAAATTTGAGACATTTAGTAATTCTTAGGTTTGATGTGTAAAGGCTGGTAAGAATTAGTCTAAATTCTGGTATGAAGCCATTAGTGGTCAATTTTAGGTGTTTATAGTTTTCCCCTATTTGGGAAGGTGTTGCAAGCTGTAAGCGTAGTAACATATTCTCAAAGAATAAAATGGTTATATGTGCTTATGAATTCAATAACAATGGATAAATTTTAGGGTTTCCCCTTGAGGGAGAAATCGATAAAGGGGTTAGCAAATAGTCCCTCAAAAGAAGGAAATGAGTGGGCCAAATAGATGAAATGGATGAAAATGATGGGGTAAAATGAACTGATTTGCCCAAGGTAGTTATAATCAGTGGCATATGGAGCTACCCTAGTTAGGGTAGATAAATAGGATGATTTTACCATAGGTGGTTATAATTATCAACACAGGTAGGATAAAAACATGCCCCAAGTGGGTAGAATAAAGTGAATGATTTGCCCAAAGGTAATTATAATCATTAACCCTCAAATTGATGGAAACATATTGATTTGCTCAAAGATGGTTATAATTATTGAGAATGCAAGTGGGATGGTGTATAATGGTTCACCCAAAGGTAATTATAAGCATTGTACCCTGATAGTGGAAAACATGATATGAAATGGTGATGGAAAATATGATGATGTCAAATTGATACATAGGATAAAGATCAACTAGGCAACCTACTAGTTGGATATGCTCTTCTAAACTAATAAGGAGGGAAATTTTTTCATTGGTTAATTACTCTATTTTGGATATGATTTGGATTAGGTTAGGAATGTTACTAGTGATGATAACAAGGATATACCATCATCATATTTTCCATGTAGATTGCTTGAAGCTAGTTTTTACTATAACACGTGACAATAGGCATCATAATAGAATACCATGAGAAATTTGTAAAAATATGCATAAAGACTGACTCCCAATCTAATACTCAATGTAAAACAATGCACTAATGATAAAAACCATGATGATATATTGATGTATGAATATATATTGATTCAATAATAATGTGTAAAGAATCAACTATGAAATGCATATAGACTAAATCAAGGCAACAATACTAAAATCAAATAAATAGGCACAAAAAGAAAACACAAACAAAACAAAGACAAACAATAAAAAATAAATGGGTAAATAGAAGAAAAGGAAGGGGGTGGCTGAGATGTCTCCAGATGTACTAAGCAAGTACATATTACTTATATAGTAATATGGATGTAATATCCAACAAAACTTCAGGCCAAATGTAGTTCTCCCAAGAAATGGGATAGAAGAAACATGATGAGAAAAAATTATGGATGTGCTAGAAGAATATGGGAATGAGCTCACAAAATGGTGAGAGTAAGGGTTAAAAAGGCCAAAAAGGATGGGGAAACTGAATGACAAGTGATTTTTTATGACTTAATGAGGGTTCCTAAAATCCTGAAGGAAAATAAGTAGTCAATATTTTTGGTTTTTCTAAATGATTTTACCAATGTTTTTATAATTTTGGAATATCTCAACTCAATTGAGAATGATGAGACACTGAATAGTCTAAGATCATAAAACATCAAGAGCATTCAAACTTAAAATGTTGTTCACAAAATGGTGAAAGCATGGCTAAGAAGTTTGAGCACTAAAAACATAGTTCCAATAGGACCTCAAGTCATAGTATTTCCATCTTATAATAAAGGAATCTGACTAGTGTAGTAGCTAATTCAAACAAAATAGACAAAGTAGGCATAATGGCATAGTATGGAATATGAATGGTAAGTTGGTATGTCAAGGTACAATAAACAAATATTGCCCTTAATTTGCCCATAGGAAGTTATAACTAGGAAACAATGACATAGATCAATTATACTAGTTTTCCCATAAGTGGTTATAATTAGTATCAAGATTGGTGAGTCACTAATTTTCCCAAAGGTGATTATAATCAATCCCACACAATTAAGGCATGGTATAAAATGAAACAAGAAATGAAGAATGCAACTACCAAAACTTCTATCATATTATTCTAAAATACAACTTCTATATAGAATTCTTGAAATAACTACTAAAATTGATCTGAATCTTCATTCTAAAAAATGGAACCAATGGAAGAACCAAGGTTAAACAAGCTAGGTAGGTAGGTTCAAAATAACTTGGTTGATGGAAAAGTTATGGTAGAATGGAATGGTGGAATGAAAAAGTGATAGAATGATATAATGGTATGGTACAAATAAAAATGTTGATAATATGGTACAACTTGAAATGGTCCTCATAGATAATACACAAGTCACTCAAGTGAAGTAGCAGTTTAGGTGTATTATGTTCAGTGGCTCATTAAGTTTGTCTCCATCTAGTGTGGTGAGCATGTATGCTTCAACACCATAGATTGAAATAATGATGAAATTACCTACCCAATTGGGCTTGAATTTACATTTATGCATCTTATCGACCATGGTATTCTTTTGGTTCTCTTTGAGGACAAGATCACCAAGCTCAAATTATTTATGTTTCACATGCCGATTGCAGTGGCCATGGATTTGATTTTGATATACTTAAAGGTGATTTACTATAGCCAAGCATTTCTCATCAAGTAACTCCAACTCTTAAAGGTGAGCTACTCGATAGTCTTCATTATCCAGGACATGCTTTAGAGTGATGAGTAATGAAGGTAACTTTATCTCAATAGGAAAAATGGATTTAGTACTATAAACAAGTGAGTATGGAGTGGATCCCATGGGAGTGTAGTGATTGGTATGATATGCCTAGAGGGCATGGAATATCTGAAGGTGCCAATCAAAGTTGGTATCATTGAAAATATTTTTAAATATGTTGATAATGGTTTTATTCGATGATTTGGATTGGACATTACCTTGATGGTAATATGCTATGGAAAAATGTTGAGTAATATTTTACTCGACACATAAAAATTCAACATCCTTGTTTTTGAATGATCCTCCATTATTAGATATAATGTCAAAGGGAATATCATAGAGGCAAATGAAATGGTTAAATATGAATTTAGAAATATACTTTCTAGTCACGTAAGTGAGGGGTATAACTTCAACCCACTTAGTAAAATATTTTGTGGTGGTAAAAATATGTTTATGGCCATCAGATGAGGTGGGGTTTATCTTCCCAATGAGATCAAGGCACCATGTAATAAATGGCCATAAAATCAACATTAGTTTCAATGTCTTGGTTGGGTAATGAATCAGATTAGCATGCCATTGAAATTTATAGCATATTTTCATATATGTAGCGTATGATCTGAGCAATATTTTAAGTAACAATTTAGGCAATGGTTCCACCCTAATTGGTGGTAAAAATTTTAGGAGCCATAATTTTTGCACCATAGCTTTGTTTAAATCCCCATTTGAACCATTAGAAAGCTAAGAATGAGGGGAACATTGTGAGATGGCATGGATATACACTCAGTAGGTTTTGACCAATGAAAATAAAATAGAAGTGCCCTAAATTTTAATTTTAGTAGTGTAGTCTAAAAATAGTAAGTTTTTAAAAATAGTAATTCCTCAAATTCTATATTGTTGTAAATCATGAAAGTTGAACCACTTAAACTCCCTTGATATTGGTGACCTTCCACATCCTACTCCTACCTTCAAAATGTGTATAAATGAAGATGTAACCTAAAATGAAAATTAGACATCTCTTCTCAGAGATAGGCATATGTTTGGGTCTGCAAATTTAATCAATAAAAGATCTCTTCTCAAAGATAACATTATTACAATTACATTGTTCTTGCTTCTTGAATTATCTTTCAACCAAAGCTTCTAAGTTTTAGATCAGTGGTATCAGAGTGGTTTGTCTTGAGAGTGCATGATCTTGAGGACAAGGTCAGGTTATAAGAAGCTTGGGTGGAAAATAATAGAGCTTCCAAACTATCCACCTATTCACTCTAAATGACCTCAAATGGTGGATAACACTGAGACATCTGATCCTTTCAAGGTAATGGTGAATGAAGCCCTCTAATAGTAGTAAGTATAGATGATACAATAATTTTCCCAAATTCTTCAATAAATCTCGATGGGAAATTTTGGTTCCTCATCTGCACCCCCACATCCTTTTAGTGCCCTAACACCCTTCAAGGTTTAGGTGAATTTTTATATCCCTACATTTGAAGGCAAAATCAATGATGATGTATTAGAAAATTGGTTGGATCAATTGTCTTCCCATTTTTTTATAAATAAATTCACTGATAAAGAGAAGATCACTCTTGCTCTTTTGAAAGCATCATTGCCTATAAAAAATTAGTGGGAAATGTACAAAAAGAGATTCAATATAGATGATATTGGCCTTGAGGTGGAACCTACTATTGGAAATATTGTCATTGATGGCAAAGGTCTAGTATTATTGGTGATAAAGGCCCCGTTGCATTTAATGATATTTTTAATAGATATATCTTGGATAATGTGAGTTAATATGTATTTAATTTTAACAAATATATTTTTGGTTGCATATGAGACAAAAAAAGGGCCCATGGAGAAGTCAAAGAGCCATGGGGTAAAGACAAAATAAGGATGGGACACATTTTCCCATGAAGAGTCATCTTGGGGAATTTCAAGAGTCACCAAGTGAAGACAAAAGAGGAAGGGCACAATTTTTCATGAAGGGACACTTTAAGGAATACGAAAAGTCACCAAGATAAGGACAAAAGAGGGAAGGACATTTTTGCTCATGAAGGGTCACCACATGACTTTTCAAAGGCAAGGATATGAAGGGTCATACAAGTTTGGCACCATTTTTCATGAGGATTGAAGGGTCACAAAGGGGGAAGGCCAAAGGTCATTTGGAAACCTATAAATAAAGCTTGAGAAGCCATTTGTAATGTGTGTGAGAGAGGTTGATTTAATATTGTAATATCTAGCTTAAAAGAGCATTTGAGAGAGAAGAATATGATTTATATTTGTTATATCTAGCTTAGAAGAGCAAAGGTGAGAGAGAGGAAAGAGATGTTGTAATGAACTATCATTTGTTGAGATAGCAACATTGAGAGATAGTTGTGTGGTATACACAAAGGGGTTGCTCTTGTGGGTTGGTGCTCATGAATAGTTGATGGGTTAGTGCTCGGCAAAGTGGTTAGTTCTCTTATTGGTTGGCGCTCATGAATTGTTGTTGAGTTGGTGCTTGGTAAAGGGGTTGGTGCTCTTATGGGTTAGTGCTCATGAATAGTTGCTAGGTTGGTGCTCAGCAAAGAGGTTAGTGCTCCTGTGGGTTGGTGCTCATGAATAGTTGCTAGGTTGGTGTTCAACAAAGGGGTTGGTGCTCCTGCAAGTTAGTGCTTGTGAATATTATTTGGGTTTGTGCTCATTCATATAATTGAGATTGTTCTCCATGGTTTTTCCCACATTGGGTTTCCATGTTATATCTGTTGTCTCTCTCTATCTTGTGTGGTGTTTATTGTTTGAGTTTTATTGCATATCTTGAATGTTTGATTAAGTGGAATTTGGTTAAGGGAAAGTTTTATAAGATATATGATATACTGATTCACCCCCCCTTTTAGTATATCCCATGCTTAACACCTACTTGGAATGATTTCATAGAATCTATAAAGGAAGAATACTACCCCATTGGAGCATATGATGACCTGTATATAGAGTGGAAACAACTTTGCCAAGGTAAAGAACAATCTGTTCAAAATTAAACTGATATTTTCATTCTCTATCTATGAGATTGGCCATCTATAAAAGTGAGAAACACCAAGCTCTCAAATATCATGGTAGACTACAACGGTATATATGAGGGGAGATGGAACTCTTCAATTTAGAAACCCTTAGTGAGGCGTACAAGTTTGTAGTGAAGATTGAGAAGAAGCATGGAAGAATGAATACAAAGAGTCAACATAAAAAATAGAAAATTGACAAAGAAGGTCAAACATGAGGCCAAAATTGGAAGCAAAAGGAAGGAAAGATTGGGAAATGGTGTGAATACCACAAATCTAGAATGCACTCCAAAGAAGAATGTCAAGCCATCAAGTCCCTACTTTCTGAGTTACAATCCTCAACATCTACTACTCTGCCTCATACACACCCTACATTCAAAGAGGATGAAGAAGAGATTATAGATGATGAGCCCAATGCCATCATTGATTCATCAAAGACCCATGAGGAGAGGCTAGATGATAAGGAAATGTTGTTTCACTCTAAGTTATGGGTAAAAGCTAAGCCTCTGCATTTCATTCTTGATAGTGAGAGTCAAAATAATTTAATCTTTGCTAATGTTGTGAAAATTCTTAATTTTTCCATGAAGGCTCACCCAAAGCCATAAAATATTAGATGGTTGAGTCTAGGGAGAAACCTCTGTGTCACCCACCAATGTCTTCTCTCATATGCAATAAAACCTTTCCAAAATGAGGTCTTATGTGATGTGGTTAATCTAGATGTTTGTGATGTACTCTTTAGTCAACCATTAATGTATGATCAACATAGAATCTATGAATCAAGAACTTTAAGGATCACCCTCACTATTGTAACATGATGCTATAGGGTACCAGAGGTACCACCTTCTACATCTATCTCCTTAATTAGTGCCAAGAAATTTGTTCTCATGGTGGTCAAGCCACAGGAATCTAAAAGGGCTAATGTTGTAGCCATGAATACAAAAACAACACAACAACATAAGAAAATATATACCAATATAAAGAAGTTCATGGCATTCCATCCATAGACTAATGGTCAGATAGAAATCATGAATAATCGAGCCCTATACAACTCCATAAAGTGCAGCTCCAAAAAGCACAATCCATTCCAAGTATGTATCAGGAATCAAATCAAAATATAATTGCCACACTTGATGAAAAATATTAATGCAATGGGGAACATTCATTCTCAAGGATGGAGGAATGATTTGAGTAATATTTTAGGTGACAATTCAGGTGATGGTTCTACCCCAATTGGTGGTAGATCTTTTGGGAGCCATAACTTTTGCACCATAACTCTATTTGACTCCCCGTTTAAACTGTTGGAAAGCTAAGAATGAGGGGAAAGTCATGAGATGGCACAAAGATTCATTTTGTGGGTTTTACCCTAAAAAACCAAATATAAGTGTGTCAGGATCTAGGAGCACAATTGATTACCTTTGTATAAGCAAATAAACACGAAATTTAACCAGAAGTAACAAGTAACTAGAAATTGAGGGAAGAGGGAGTGCGGTTGTGGATACGGCCATGCTGAAACCCTTACCTCTATGGCCATGGTTTTTGGAGACCAGGTCCCAAAACTAATGGGTTCCTTGGTGGTGAGCGTGGCGTGGCAACGGGATGATTTTTTTGCGTGAAAGGGGAAATTTTTTTTCCTGTTTGGACTGTCATACCAGCACGTGGCATGGTGTTGGCCATTGTGTTACTCGTCTAGTGAGCTTGGAGAGGGTTTGGCCATGGGGAGGGCCTTGAATGGATCCCCATGGTGGTAGATGTTGTGTTAATAGCAGATCTGGAGGGGCTCTATTTTTGCTGTAACCCCAGGGGCTCAATTGAAGATGTGTTTTTTGGGGGTGGTTGCCAGATCTAGTGTTTCACAATTGCCTTCCATCTGTGGGGTCATAGCTCATGAAGAAGTGTTTCAAGATGTCTTTTGATGAAATTTTGATTGCCAAGGTGGTGTTGCCTCTGTGTTTTGTAGAGGGGGAGAATGGGTTGATGATCGGATGGACGTCTGGGGCAATGGCGGTGCTGGTTTTGGGGTTTGTTTGGTTGGGGATGGGGTCTGAAGGTAGACATTAATATGGCTCCCATTTACCCCTACTCATGTTAATGTAGCTCTAAAATGTGTAGATCTTTTATTGCATGGATTTTTTAAGGTTACAGGTCCTTGTAAAACTTGGGTTCCTATTTCAGGTCGTAGAGCCTGGTTTTTTTGTTTAGGTTTCAAGTTATTGAAAAACTTGGGGAGCTTTGTCTGGTTTATCTTGGGGGTTTTAGGTCCATGTAAAACCTAGTTTTTCAACTATTGTTCAGTGGGTTTGCCTATCTAGGCGGTTTCTATTGCTTTATTTTTTGATTTGTAAAGGGTTTCAGGGCCCCTTCACAACCTATTTTTACCATAATCTAAAACAAGTAACTAGAAATTTAGAAATAACACAGAACATGAGAGATAATACCCAATTGTATTTATACTCTTCCAGAAGGAAATACAACAAATAAGATGCCACAATCTTCTTTACACTCCTCTAGGGCTCCCACACCTCTAGGGCATAAATAGTAAATCACCTCAAGAGTTCTCTCTCTTAGTCATGGTCACAACAAACAACTCAAACACAGAGTTGTTGTTCACCTGAACCAGTCAGTATCACTACTACCAATACCACCGAGTATACACACATACTCAATCAAGTACATAATGCACTCCAAGTAGATCTCTCTTGAACTTGTAGCAACTTGCAAATCAAACCAATCTTACTTACACATGTAGATCTCACCTGATCTTGTTATACCGCAGACCAACCTAGCCTTGCACACCTACCAACCTAGATCATACACACATGAACCCTTCTGATTCTCTACACCAGCACCCCTATGAATCTTCTACTAGATCTTGCTCTCCCATAGATCTACCTGATCATACACACTTGGCACTATGGCACTATGAGGAGCTAACCTTGCTATCTTCCCTCTGAAGGAGCTAACCTTGCTCTCTCTATCTAGCACACTTTACAATATAGCCCATGAGTCTATTATATAGATCCCATGCCAAAAAATAATTAGACATCCAATTATAATAATTAAAAACCACAGCTCAAGACTAAAATTAGTCTTTAACATGCAAACAATCGGTTCATTAACAAACTGTTCATGAAACTGACAGTTTTAGAACTACACAGGCGACTGACATTGATCACTATCTGTCTGGAGATGACTGATGTCAGCTGATCCATGACCGATGTTGATAGCCTTGTGCTCTGAATATGATCGACATCAATTGGCCTGACCGACGTCAATTGCTCTGTACCTCAGCAACCTCCTCCATGTTTGCATATAGTGAAGCTTTTAACTCCACAACCTAACAATCTCCCACTTGGAGATAAATAGCTGCACCTGTACTTGTACCTGTACATCATCTAATTTGTTTCTTGGCTTGTATCCCTCTTCAAGCTCAATCTTGAAGACCAACCACCACACAACCTATGATGGTACTCTTGTCATCCAAGTAACCTACCATATCCAAATATACATACCCATGTAGAGAAGTCCCTAACCTTGCATAGCATGAATCCCTGATGCTGGTCCCTCTCAGATACCTGAGAATCCACTGAACTGCTCTCCAATGCTTCTTTCCCAAATTGGCTACAAACTTGCTGACAACAATCACTACTAGGGCAAAAATAGGTCTAGTACACATGTACTTAACCTCATCATGTGAATTGTGACCCTGTTCTATGAACTGTCCATCCATAGGTGTGCTAACCAGTTTTGCATCCTACATCTTGAATCTCACCACTACCTTAATCACATAATCATTTGGAGATAAAATCAACCTGTGATCTTCCCTGTCTCTAGACATACTCATGCCAAGGATTTTTGCTCCTCCTAAATCCTTCCTGGCATACCTCTGAGCTACCTTTACCTTTAGCTCAGAAAATCCCTACATATGTGAACCTGTAACAAGCACATCAACCACATATAGTAATAGGATAATGTCACGAACATCATCCATCCTAGTAAAGTAAACACAATGGTTACAATGACATTGACTAAAGCCATGCTTTGTCATCCACCTGTCAAACTTGTACCATTATCCTAGAGATACCTCAAGACCATATGACCTAGCCTTCTATCTCACTTGTCCATTCTCTCTATTCTTTAACCTGAGAATCCATTCATCTTTTAGTGCTTTCAACCCGACTGGCAACTCCACCAAAACTACCATTTGGTTCTTGCCAAGGAATCAAATTTCTCATCCATGCCATGCTGCCACTATTTTCTAGATCTTACCTGCATTGCCTCTACAAAACTTCCTGGTTCTTGACCATCAGTGAGCAACAAGTAGTATAAAGAAGAGGAATAACAAAATTGAGGTTTACAAACCCTTTCAAACCTCCACATAGGTGTTTCAGACACCTTGACAGCTTGTTGTCCACCCAAATTTTATTCTATCAGTGACCGATGTCGATCACCTCCCAGTCTGCACCTGACCGATGTTAGTTCCCTGTGACTGACCTGACTACCGATGTCGGTTCCCTGACTGATGCCAGTGTCCACTTGACTGATGTCAGTGTCTACCTGCCTAACATTACCAACTTTGCCTGTCTACACATGAACGATGTCGGTACCTATCTGATCAATGTCGATTCCACTTGACTAACTTTGATAACTGTGTTTTCTTGTGAGTGATGACTTTTTACCCATGAGCTTACTTTGAATCAAAACCTTGTCTAAATTGCCTTGCTCAGAGTTATTCAATCCCTTCCACTAATCTCTGTCCATCATCTCCTCCATGAACACCAAGGATTTCCAGTTGTTAAGTTTGTCAAACACATCTGACTTCCTCTTAAGAACATGCATCTCCTTCTTACTCATGTGACCAAACCTACAAAGCCACGTCTTCACAACAGAAGAAGAATTGGTAATACAAGTAGGTAGATAAAGAATACCTACTTTCTTACCACAAGTTAATTCAAGTGCATCTGCTGTGAGAGTTCCTATGCATCTCTCATCACCCAAGTTTCTTGAAGAAATTAGCCTCATCTTCAGAATTGGAACCTACATGACATCCTTCAACACCCATGTGTTAGTTGTCTGCAATTTCAGCCAAACTTCCCCTTTGCCAATACTTTGACAAGGCTCACCAACCCACAAATAAATCTTTCCAAAGTCTCCATGGACCTTAACATGGAAAAATACTTTATTTGGAGCTACATGGAAAGAGGAAACAGAATCTATAAACCAAGATTCTACTTTATCCAAGGAACATATAAGAACAACCAGTGTAATAATACCTGTAACACATGCTCCTTCATGTTGATCTTCTACCAACCAACAATCTTTCTTTACCTGCTCTTTCTTTTCATAACACCGTAATTGACCATTCTTACTTTTGAGTTCCTCCATTCTTAGCTTACTTTCTTCTGCCATTGCTATACTCCCACTCAATCAAAAATCCTTGAGAGTGACCTGTAATCAAACACAAACTTGCTCCCTACAACCTCGCTCTGATACCAACTATCAAGATCTAAGAGCACAATTGATTACCTTTGTATAAGTAACTAAACATAGAATTTAACCAGAAGTAACAAGTAACTAGAAATTCAAAAATAACACAAAATATGAGAGACAATACCCAATTGTATTAATACTCTCCCATATGGAAATACAACAAAGAATATGCCACAATATTCTTTACACTCCTCTAGGGCTCCCACACCTCTAGGGCGTAAATAGTAAATCACCTCAAGAGTTCTCTCTCTCAATCATAGTCATAACAAACAACTCAAACACAGAGTTGTTATTGACCTCAACTAGTCAGTATCACTACTACCAGTACCACTGAGTATACACACATACTCAACTAAGTACACAATGCACTCCAAGTAGATCTCTCATGAACTTAAAACAACCTGTAAATCAAACCAATCTTACTTACACATGTAGATCTCACCTGATCTTGCTATACCATAGACCAACTTGGCCTTGCACACCTGCCAACCTAGATCATACACACATGAAGAACCCTTCTGATTCTCCACATTAGCACCCCTATGGATCTTCTACCATATCTTGCTCTCCCACAAATCTACTTGATCATACACACTTGGTACTGTGGTATTATGTGGAGCTAACTTTGCTCTCTCTATCTATCACACTTTACAATACAGCCCATGAGTCTATTATATAGATCCTGTGCCAAACAATAATTAGACATCCAATTACAATAATTAAAAACCATAGCTCAAGACTAAAGTTAGTCTTTAACATGCAAACAACTGATTCATTAACAAACTATTCATGAAATTGACAGTTCTAAAACCACACAAGCGACTGACATCGGTCGCTATCTGTCTGGAGATGACCGACATCGGCCGCTCCATGACCGATGTTGGTAGCCCTGTGCTCTAAATATGACCGACGTCGATTGGCCTGACTGATGTCGATTGCTCTACACCTCAGAAACCTCTTCCATGTTTGCATACAGTGAAGCTTTTAGCTCCACAACCTAACAATCTCCCACTTGGAGATAAACAGTTGCACCTATACCTGTACCTCTACATCATCTAATTTATTTCCTAGCTTGTATCCCTCTTCAAGCTCAATCTTGAAGACCAACCACCACACAACTTGTGATGCTACTCTTGTCATCCAAGTAACCTGCCATATCCAAATATACATACCCATGTAGAGAAGTCCCTAACCCTGCATAACATGAATCCTTGATGCTGGTCCCTCTCAAATACCTGAGAATCCACTGAATTGCTCTCCAGTGCTTCTTTTCTAAATTAGCTACGAACTTGCTGACAACACCCACTACTGGGGCAAAAATAGGTCTAGTACACATGTACTTAACCTCATCATGTGAATTGTGACCCTATTCTATGAACTGTCCATCCATAGGTGTGCTAACCAGTTCTACATCCTACATCTTAAACCTCGCCACTACCTTAATCACATAATCATTTGGAGACAAAATCAACCTGTGATCTTCCCTATCTCTAGACATACTCATGCCAAGGATTTTTGCTCCTCCTAAATCCTTCTTGGCATACCTCTGAGCTACCTTTACCTTTAGCTCAAAAAATCCTTGCATATGTGAACCTGCAACAAGCACATCAACCACATGCAGTAATAAGATAATGTCATGAACATCATCCAACCTGGTAAAGTAAACACAATGGTTACAATGACATTAACTAAAGCCATGCTTTGTCATCCATCTGTCAAACATGTACCACTATCCTAGAGCTACCTCAAGACCATATGACCTAGCCTTCTATCTCACCTATCTATTCTCTCTATTCTTTAACTTGGGAATCCATTCATCTTTTAGTGCTTTCAACCCAGCTGATAACTCCACCAAAACTACCATTTGGTTCTTGACCAAGGAATCAAATTCCTCATCCATGCCACACTCCCACTATTTTTTGGATCCTACCTGCATTGCCTCTACAAAACTTCCTAGTTCTTGAACATCAGTGAAACAAGTAGTATAAATAAGAGGAATAATGAAATTGAGGTTTACAAACCCTTTCAAACCTCCACATGGGTGTTTGAGACACCTTGATAGCTTGCTGTCCACCCAAATTTCATTCTGTCAGTGATCGATGTCGATCACCTCCCAGTCTACACTTGACCGATGTCGGTTCCCTGTGACTGACCTAACTATCGACGTCAATTTCTTGACTGACACCGTTGTCCACCTGATCGATGTCAGTGTCCACCTACCTGACATTACCAACTTTGCCTGTCTACGCATGATTGATGTTGGTACCTATCTGATTGACGTCGATTCCACTTGACTGACGTCGATTCCACTTGACCGACGTTGGTAATTGTGTTTTCCTGTGAGTGATGACTTTTTACCTATGAGCTTACTTTAAATCAAAACCCTATCCAAACTGCCCTGCTCAGAGTTATTCAGTCCCTTCTGCTAATCTCTGTCCATCATCTCCTCCATGAACACCAAGGATTTCTAGTTCTTAAGTCTGCCAAACACATCTGACTTCCTCTTAAGAACATGCATCTCCTTCTTACTCATGTGACCAAACCTACAAAGCCACGTCTTCACAATAGAAGAAGAATCAGTAATACAAGTAGGTAGATAAAGAATACCTACTTTCTTACCACAAGCTAATTCAAGTGCATCCACTATGAGAGTTCTTGTGCATCTCTCATCACCCAATTTTTTTGAAGAAATTAGCCTTATCTTCAAAATTGGGACCTGCATGACATCCTTCAACACCTGTGTGTTGGCCGTCTGCAATTTCAGCTGCACTTCCCCTTTGCTAATACTTTGACAAGGCTTACCAACCCATAAATAAATCTTTCCAAAGTCTCCATGGACCTTAACATGGAAAAATACTCTATTTGGGGCTGCATGGAAAGAGACAACAGAATCTATAAACCAAGATTCTACTTTATCCAAGGAACATATAAGAACAACCAATGTAATAATACCTACAACACATGCTCCTTCATGCTGATCTTCTACCAACCAGCAATCTTTCTATACCTGCTCTTTCTTTTCATAACACTGTAATTGACCATTCTTTCTTTTGAGTTCCTCCATTCTTAGCTTACTTTTTTCTTCCATTGCTATACTCCCACTCAATCAAAAATCCCTGAGAGTGACCTGTAATCAAACACAAACCTGCTCCCTGCAACCTCGCTCTGATACCAACTGTCAAGATCTAGGAGCACAATTGATTACCTTTGTATAAGCAACTAAACACGGAATTTAACTAGAAGTAACAAGTAACTAGAAATTTAGAAATAAAATAGAATATGAGAGACAATACCCAATTGTATTAATACTCTTCTAGAAGGAAATACAACAAAGAAGATGCCACAATCTTCTTTTTACTCCTCTAGGGCTCTGACACCTCTAGGGCATAAATAGTAAATTGCCTCAAGAGTTCTCTCTCTCAATCACAGTCACAACAAATAACTCAAACACAGAGTTGTTGTTCACCTCAACCAGTCAGTAACACTACTGCCAGTACCACTGAGTATACACACATACTCAACTGAGTACACAATGCACTTCAAGTAGATCTCTCATGAACTTGCAACAACCTACAAATCAAATTGATCTTTCTTACACTAGCACCCCTGTGGATCTTCTACCAGATCTTGCTCTCCCATAGATCTACCTGATCATACACACTTGGCACTGTGGCACTATGAGGAGCTAAACTTGCTCTCTTCCCTCTGAAGGAGCTAACCTTGCTCTCTCTATCTAGCACACTTTACAATACAGCCCATGAGTCTATTATATAGATCCCATGCCAAACAATAATTAGACATCCAATTACAATAATTAAAAACTACAGCTCAAGACTAAAATTAGTCTTTAACATGCAAACAATGGGTTTGTTGACAAAATGTTTGTGAAACTGATAGTTTCGAAACCACATAGGTGATCGACGTCGATCGCTATCTATTTGGAGATGACCAATGTTGGCCGATCCATGACTGATGTCAGCAGCCCTGTGCTTTGAATATGATAGACGTCGATTGGCCTGATTAATGTCAGTTGCTCTGCACTTAGCAACCTCCTTCATGTTTGCATACAGTGAATATTTTAGCTCCACAACCTAACAAAGTGCCCCAAATTTTAATTTTAGTAGTACAGTCCAAAAATAGTAATTCCTCAAATTTTGTATTATTGTAAATCATGGAAGTTGAACCACTAAATATCCATCGATATTGGTGACCTTCTACATCATCCTCCTACCTTAAAAATATCTATAAATGAATATGTAACCCAAAATGGAAATCAAACATCTCTTCTCAAAGATAGGCATATGTTTGGGTCTATAAATTTGATCAATAAAACATTATTAAAATTGTGTTGTTCTTGTTTCTTGAATTATCTTTCAACCAAAGCTTTTGAGTTTTGGATCACTGTATCTGCATCTGTCATTGGTTAATAGTAACCAATACACAAGATATTTTTGGATATGACTACCCCATTGGTGTGGGATGCACATAACCCTTCATGAACTTCTCATAATGCTAATGTAGATTCTATCAAAGGTAAACAATGAAGTATAGTTCCATCAAAACTATGGAAATATAAGGTTAGTCTGCATAATGTATAATGTTGGGTATTATGGATGAAGGATTTGGATTATTTTTAGGCTAAATTAAGTGGCATAATGTGGTTGTGAAGGTAAGTGTAAAGGTCTGAATACCAAGTATAGTTGGGACCAGCAATATCATAATTCATTACGATGGTTAACGGTTCATGAATTAGTGCTAGTATATTTTCAACAAGAAATTGGTAGTCTTTTACCATATATATATGTCGAATGAGTGACCCAATGGTATCCATTACATCTATGATTCTATTTCTTGTCCTTGGTATATGTTCAAACTGGATTTCAATAATTTTCTACTTGAGAGTGTTAACCATAGCCTTGTATGGAACCAAATTGTCATATTTGGTTTGAAAGTGGTATGTAACCTAATTGATGAATATGAATCACCATAAAATTTAAGATGAGATATGTTCCATTATACTACTTGTCAAATCCCTATTACAATGGCTTCATATTCAACCATGTTATTGGTATAAGGAAAGCTGATTCTGAATGAATTAGGGATTAGATCCCCTTGTGGAGTGACAAACAAAAGGCCTACCCTCAATCCATGTGCTATGAATGACCCATCAAAATATAGCTTCCAATTCTTCTCCTCAAGAGGTGTTTTAATGATGGTCATGATGGATTCATCAAGAAATTGGAATGTTAGTGGATCGATATCTGTAAGGGGTGTTTCAACAAGCTGATTCGCAAGAACTTTCCCCTTGATAGATTTTTAGTTCACATATTCTATCTAAAACTCACTAAGAAACATAATCCATTTGGCCATACGGCCTTGTAAAGCTACTTTAGATAGTGAATACTTGAATAGATCTACTTTTGAAATGACCATGGTTTTAAGCTATGAAGACCATAGCTAAACAAGATTTTTCAATGGGAATATAATCATGTTCATATGTGACCAGTGTAAGACTTAGATAGTACACAACATGCTCTTTTTCATTATCATCATGTTGAGCTAGAAGTAACCGAGGGCGTTAAGAATGGTTTCTATGGCATAAGAGGCAATAAAACTAGTGGATTTGCTAGATAGTCCTTTAGTTGTTAAAAATATTTATGATAATCATCATACCAAATAAATGTGACACCCTTATTCAAAATTTATGTAAAAGGATGACACTTTTTATCCAATTAAGATATGAAACATTGAATAGACTAGATCTCACCCTGTAAACTATGAAGCTACTTTAAATTGGTTGGTGGTGGTATGTTTGTTATGTCTCATAATTTAGCTAAATCAACTTCTATTCCCCTGTGAGACATAATTAATCCAAGAAATTTTCTAGAAGTAACTCCAAAAACACATTTTTTATAGTTGAGACTGACTTTGTATTCATGTAGTCACTTGAATATCCTCAATGTTACTAGATAATCAGCCCTATTCTTTGATTTGGTTGGTATGTCTTTGATATAGTCTTCAATAATGTCATGCATCATATCATGAAATATGAATATCATGGCTCTTTGATAGGTGTCCCCTACATTCTTAAGACCAAATGGCATAACATTATAATAGGATGTTCCCTATGAAGTGGTGAATGCTATTTTGTTTTGGTCTTCTGGTGTTATTCAAATCTAATTATAGCCTGAGAATCTATCCATCAGTGAAAGCATCTCATAACCCACTATGAATTTGATAATCATGTCAATGTTTGGCAATAGAAAGTCATCTTTGGGGCAAGCTTTATTAATATCTCTAAAATCAGTATAGATTTTAATTCTTTTTGGATTTTTATTGATGGGCACAATATTAGAAATCCATCAAAAAGTTGATTGGCCTAATACATCTCACTTTCAAGATTTTCTTAAACTCTTTCTTGACTAATAAAATAATGCAAGGATGTATTTTGAATAAATTTTACTTCACTGGTTTATCATCAAGATGTACCACAAGGTGGTGAACAACCAAGGCAAGGTCCAAACCAAGCATGTCAGAATATGACCATGTAAATATATCTACAAATTCCCTCAAAAGGGTTGTAAGGACTTTATGTTCCTCCTCAGTGAGGAATGCACCTAATTTTTATCCATTTTTGGGTCATCTAGAGTCCTGATATTTACCTCTGTTATGTCTTCCACTAGAAGGGTTGAACCAATGAAAAGTGGGTAACACTTTGAACTATTTTTCAATGTTAGAGTCCTCTATTAGGACTGGTTCCTCAAGTTATCATAGACATGATGAATCAAAATACCATAATGGGAGGGATGGCCATGTAAAAAACACTATAAAAAATTCCTGAATGATGTGTTCAAATCCCTACCATTCTTTAATACTAAACTCAGACCCATAGGTAAGTTCATCATTGGTGGTTTCCTAAATTATTGGCTCAAAATCTTGTTCCTCTTCAAGACTAATCTCAGACCCATAAACAAGTTCATTATTGGTGGTATTCTAGTCTATATTTGAATAAGGTTGAATAACCCCATCTAATGATGCATGAAATAGGATTTCACCATTAGACAAGCCTTTATCTTTACTTTTTCCCTAGTCAAAAAGTGCCTCAAAGAGGTTTTCACTTTGAGACCTCAATGTTTTATTTTTTTGTTTTTGGCTAAGGGTGTTCACCTACTCTCTAAAATAGGCTTCAAGATCCAACTTGATTGAGAACCCTTTTTTATGGTCCCCTAATAGAACATTATCCCTCAGGCTTAGAAAATCATAGAAGGCCTCATCATTTTGGAACTCATCAACAACACGTTGGATTCTTATTGGCCCCAGTATATTAGTTGGGGATAATATAATGGTAGTGGATTATGGTGAATGAATGGTTGAAGGGTACAAATGACATTATTTTCAAACAAATTGGTATGGGATAGGTCATTGAATTGGATATGATCAGACTCTACTTCACTACCAACATCATCATCACTAGTCGTTGTCGAAGGAACTTGAATAAGATATGTGGGGTCACCCCTAGGTGTTTTAAATCCAAGTCTATAGGTTATTTTATACTTAGTCATAGAAATTGGCTCAAGTGTTCCCTATTTATTTGGCCTGAAGCCTCTTCTTTCATAGTCTTACTTCTCCATAATCTAATTAGGAATGGGATATTTTGAACTCTTATAACAATCGACCAATTTATCATTATAAAATGATGATTCATCACCTTCAAGAGGGTCTTATTCTTGGCCAAATGGTAGTATGAAAGTGATAAGTGGTGGACTATGATGATGGCCTTTACCATTCAAAGAGTGGTTTAGCTTTTGGTCTTCCAAAGGACTTGGGGTTTTGTGGAAGCTTTGTAATGTGAAAGGTGTCATGGGTCAAGTATTCTCCTAGGCCATTATTTGAAATAGTGTAATGATTGGACATCTCAAGAAGTGAAATGTGGGAAAATGAATCAAGGGAATTAGGGTCAATGTAGTTGGCATCAAGTGAATCAACAAGTATTTTCTTCTCCTTTTCCTCCTTGGTAATTGGATTCATGCCAAAATGCTAGTTATAACTCTTGAACTCAACCTCTAAATGTTTACAATGCTCATATGGATGTAAATATCTTAGAATAGTAACCACTATCCTTGAATGGGAGAACTTGATACACTAGTGTAATCTCAATGGGACAACATGAATCTCATGTACCTAAGGTCTACCTAGAAGCATATTGTATGACAAGTCAAGATCTAACATGCTACGCCCCTAACCTATCACATGTATGAGGATAGTATTAGCTAAATTATGGCTTACTTATCCATCTTTGATGTTATATTACATTTATCTATGCTTTATTTTTATTAGTAGGTCAGCCTATGGAGTAACCATGGCCTAGATAGACTATATATAGGAGGTAGTGGGTAATTATTTATCATCATATTGTGAATTTTGCTCTTATTGAAGCTTGTGGAGGTTTCCCCCTCGAAGTGGCTTATATGTTATCATATATTTGGATATATTTTAGTAATATTTGGATATAATTCTTTTATTATACTTAATTCTTGAAGTAATTTCATTACAAGTGGTATCAGAGCTGCGATTTGGGCAATCTTGTGGGCGAAACACTAAATTTTTAAATTTTGTGATATATAAAAAATGGTTGAGAATTTCCCTACAAAATGTTTACTAGAGGTGATAAATAATTAAATTAAGCTTCCATTAAAATTTCAGCTCATTTGAATCTGTTTTAAAAAAGTTATCACTATTTTATGGTTTTTCATAAAATTGCTCTATAGTGTGCAATTCAAAGAATTTTTTTGAGTTATTTAAATTTTTGAAAATATTATAAAAATTTGGATAATGTATGTTCTTTGTATATTTTGATTTGAGGCTGACATAATTCCAAAATCGCTTGGTCAATGTTGGGTCAAAAGTGCTAATAAGGGTCGACATCATAAAACCCTTTTATGGCAGGTCCACAAACTCAGGGTCGAGGAAAGGGTGCTAAAACTCTAGGTAAAAATCCTAAAAAGGAAGAGATGGAGTCAGAAGGGGGAGGCATTAGACCCTTTATACCAAGGTTTTCTGACATAGATCACAATGTGAGCCAGCTTGACCATAGTATGCAAGGCATTCAGAGTGAGGTGAAAGACATACAATATAATATGTAATCCATACAAGATAGTTTGGGAGATATCATGATGGATTTGAACATTAATCAGTCAAATCATCAAGATAACTCTATTGCACAAACCCCCCAGGTTGGTTCTCCTAACTAGTCTAGTTCAAATCTAACTCCATGGCCACAAAGGAACCTATTACCAAAGGTGGATATGCGCAAATTTGATGGAAAATATCCACTCAATTGGATCAACCACATGGAGAGTTTTTTTGACCTACATCAGATTCCAAGTGGATAGAAGGTTACCATGGCATCCTTGTATCTTGAACCTAATCAATTCATTTGGTATTGATGGTTGTGTGCTCAAAAGAAAAAGATGACTCTCAATGTCACTTGGTCAATTTTTACAGAGGAGCTACAATTACACTATGACAATAGTGTGATAGAGAATTACTTCAGCCAACTAGAAAAATTGTGACAAACTAGCTCTGTCAAGGATTATATTCATCATTTTCAGAACCTGTCCTTACGTGTGGAGACAATTTCTGAAGAAAACTTGAATGACCTATTTTTGGGTGGACTCAAGGACCACATTCAACATGAGGTACGCATGTTTAATCCACTTAAGATTTTTGATTCTATTATCATGGAACGTAGAGCTAAGGAAAAATTCATAGCCAACAAGAATCAACCATTCACTCACTTCAAAGATCGTAGCATATCGTCACCAACATTTCCTCCACCTACTAGATTGACCCCTCAACAAATTGAAGAGAAGCATGTAAAAGGATTATGTTTCAGTTGTGACAAGTGGAGTAAAGGACATAGATGTGTTGAGAAGAAGTTATTCTACATTGAGGGACTAAATGAAGATGAAGAAGCAGATGATGCCTCTAATGATGATGAGGAAGATATGGAGGAGGTACCTGAAGATTCCCAATATATAATTTCTTGTCATGCACTTTCAGGTATTAACACTCCACAAACTCTTAAGGTGGTGGGTTTCCTCAAGAAACAAATGGTGACAGTGTTGATTGATTTAGGGAGCACACATAACTTTATAAACCATAAGTTGGCCACTTGATTAAACTATTTCATCTACCCAACACCAAAATTTTAGGTCATGATTGTAGATGGTGGCATAATTAATTGTTCAAGCAAATGCCATAGTATTAAGCTTACTATGGGTGGGTACAATCTCGACTCTCCTATGTTTGCTATTCCCATGGGTAACATAGACATTGTTTTGGGAGTCCAATGGCTCACAACCTTAGGTACCATTGAGATGAACTTCCAAGAACTATTCATGTGCTTTCATTCTAAAGGTAAGAAAATTGAACTACGTGGATTACATGCAAAATCTCCACAATTGATTAGTTCACATCAGATGACCAAGATGCTAAAAAAGTGGGTAGAGGGAATTATTGCATGATTATGCTCCATAGAAGTTCAATCCATATAGGTATCTACACATCTTGATCTACAGATAATTCTTGAGGACCACTCATCTATTTTTGGGGCCATGCCAAAAGGACTACCACCAAAAAGAGAAAATGATCATGCCATTCAACTAATTCCAAGTAGTCAACCACCAAATATCAGACCATATAGATATCCATATGCACAAAAGAGTGAAATTTAAAAGATATTCCATGAGATGCTGGAGGTAGGGATCATCAAGCATAGCCAAAGTGTATATTCATCACTAGTGGTCATGGTGCGAAAGAAGGATGACACATGGAGGATGTGCCCAGATTATAGGGAACTCAAAAAGTACACCATCAAAGATAATTTTCCTATTCTAGTAATTGATGATTTAATTTATGAGTTGCATGGTGCTAATTATTTCAAAAAATTGGATCTTCACTCGAGGTACCATCAAATTAGAATCAAAGATGAAGATGTTCATAAAACTGCTTTTAGAACACATGAGGGCCATTATGAGTTTTTGGTAATGCCCTTTGGTCTTACAAATGCACCATCTACTTTTTAGATCTTGATGAACACTATTTTTAGGCCTTTTTTAAGGAAGTTTGTGCTAGTTTTCTTTGATGACATATTGATTTATAGTCAGACATGGGACGTACATCTACAACATGTGAAATAGGTGTTGATAGTTTTGGAGAAGCACCAAATTTATGCGAAGCCATCTAAATGTGCTTTTAGAGTATAGGAGATAGAGTACCCCAGTCACATTATTTCCCATGAAGGTGTCAAAGTTAATCCCCAAAAGATCAAAGTGATAATGGAATGGCCCATGCCAAAAACTCTAAAAAACCTTCGAGGGTTCCTTGGACTAATAGGTTACTATAAAAGATTTGTGAAAGGTTATGGCAGCATAACAGCTCCACTCACTACATTACTAAAGAAGGCTGCTTTCCATTGGAATGATGATGCCACCAAAGCATTTGAGAAGCTAAAATTAACTATGTACACCACTTCAATTTTGGCTACTCTAGACTTCTCACAGACATTCACTATTGAATGTGATGCTTCTGGGTTTGGATTGGGGATAGTGCTAATGTAGGAAGGAAGACCCATTGCATTTAAAAGTCATCAATTCAAAGGTAATAATATAAAAAAACTATTTATGAGAAATAAATGATGGCTATTCTTCATGTAGTTAAACAATGGAGGCCTTATCTAATGGGTAGACACTTTAAGGTGAAAATAGATCATGATAGTCTCAAATACTTTTTGGAGCAAAGATTGTCATTTGAGGAACAACAAAAATGGGTAACCAAAATGTTGGGTTATGATTATGAAATAATCTATAAGAAGGGTAAAGATAATGTAGTACCAGATGCACTATCCAGACAGGATGCATCCATAGAAGCATTACTTTTTGCAATGTCCATGTTGCAAGTAGATTGGCTGGATGAAGCTAGGTTAGAATGAGAGCAAGACAAGGATACACGGGTTTTAATTCAGAATCTCTAGCAAGGTAATTTATCCTTTGACAAATTTGAATGGAAAGGTAGTGTCCTATGGTATAAGGGTAGGTTATACTTGTGCAAAAATTCAGAGCTTAAGCATAAGATTCTTGCAGAGTTGCATGCATCTCCAATTGGTGGACACTTAGGGTTCTTGAAAACTTATCATAGAATTAAGAAAGAATTATTTTGGGAAGGACTCAAGGGAGATGTACAAAATTTTGTGGAAGAATGCTTGAGATGCCAACATAATAAAGGTGAAACAGTTAAGACCCCAGGTCTGTTACAACCGTTAGCAATTCCTAGTCAAAGGTGGGAAGAGGTTTCCATGGATATCATCACTGGGTTGCCTTGTTCTGAAGGTAAGAATGTTATTTTGGTCATTATGGATAGGCCTACAAAATATGCCCATTTTTGTGCTATCTCACACCCATTTTTAGCAAGTATAGTATTGGCTATTTTTATGGAAGTAGTTCTCAAATTACATGGAACCCCAAAAATAATTGTAAGTGATCGTGATCCTATTTTCACTAGTAATTTCTAGACTGAACTATTTTCTTGTTTGGGTACTCAGCTAGCTCATAGCTCATCTTACCACCCCCAATCTGATGGACAAACTAAAGTGGTTAACAAATGTTTAGAGGGGTATCTCCATTGTTTTGTATCAAATAAACAAGAACATTGGGTTAAATAGTTACCACTTGCAGAATGGTGGTATAACACATCTTTCCATACCTCTTCTAAAATGTCTCCATTTCTAGCACTATATGGTTACCATCCACCTTCTATCACTTCTTCATTAAAGGTGCACACCAAGGTTTGAGATGTGGAAGAGCACATTCAACATCAACAAGAGCTTTTGGCTAGTTTGAGAGAGAATTTGGCCTTGGCACAAAATAGGATGAAGCAACAAGCAGATCAACACCATAGTGAGCAAAATTTTGAGGTGGGTGACTGGGTATTTGTTCATTTGTAGACTTAAAAGTAGATGTCCTTGAAGTAACAAAAAAAGGACAACAAACTTGCTCCTAAGTATTATGGCCCTTATCAGGTTCTACAAAAAATTGGAAGTTTGGCTTACAAGCTCAAGTTACCTCATTCATCTCACATACACCCAGTATTGCATGTTTCCTATTTGAAGAAGGTCATTGGTCAAAAAATTTTCACCCAGATAGAGCTCCCAAAACTAGATGAAGAAGGACGAGTCATTTCAGAACCAGAGAAGATCCTCCAAACACGTATTAAGAGGTTGAGAACCAGAGAGATTAGGGAATATTTGATCAAGTGGAAAAACTAGAGCAGTGAAGATGCAACTTGGGAAGGTGAAGATTTTTCGCAACAACATCCAGAGTTATTCAACATTGAGGACAATGTTGGTTTGAAGGGGAAGGGCATGCTACACCCCTAACTTATCACATGTATGAGGATAGTATTATCTGACTTGTGGCTTACTTATCCCTCTTTGATGTTATATTACATTTATCTATGCTTTCTTTTGATTAGTAGGTCAGCCTATGGAGTAACCATGGCCTAGATAGACTATATATAGGAGATAATGGGTAATTATTTATCATCATATTGTGAATTCTGCTCTTATTAAAGCTTGTGGAGGTTTCCCCCTCGAAGTGGCTTATCTATTATCATATATTTGGATATATTTCAATCATATTTGGATATAATTATGCTATTATACTTAATTCTTGAAGTAATTTCATTACATAACACATGGTAAAGTGTATCATGGGTCAAGGGCCCAATGATAATTGGTAATTTGATGGTGCCTTGTGATTCTCATTCTTCATTATTGTAAGCTTTGATGGTGATTATTTCTACTTGGAACTATACTATCATGTACCCATGAAGCTTGATGAGCTTAAGAGACATAATATTCAGGCATGATTCATTGTCTATGAGGATATGTTTCACTTTATGTCATGTTATGTAAACTTTGATGTATAAAGGATTATTATGAAGTGGGCCAAGGGATGACATATTACTTTGATTAAAGGTTAATTGTTGGCCTGGAGTGAGGTGTCCAACCAAATCTTGAAATTTATTAGGGGATATGTGATTTAGAACTTTGGATTAGCCAAAGAACTCTGTTAAGATGTTTTTATGGATAGTGGATGTACATAACAAATCCAAAATGCAAATTTATGTTGGCATATTTTACAATTGTTCCAAAATATCAAATGTCTTTTCTTGGATAATGGGAAATGTCTTGTTCCTAGGTAGACTAATTGGTTGGATGATGGGTGAAGTGGTAGATGGTTGTGGACTTGGTATGGAATCCTTAATCACTGAGTTTATGATTGAACAATGAAGATTAGGTATAGGACCATTGTTGATATCAAATGATGGTGAAGGGGGACCTGATAGGATAAGTATTAATTGTTGATTCACTTGTACATGGTCATAGGCTAATGATAAGTTATCTATATAAGGTCTAAACATGGGAATCCCTACTTGCTGGTTCACTTGTATGTGGTCCCAGGTCAAGGAAGGATTATAGGTTGGTTGAGTAGGAATGATTAGCAATGATCTTGTCTGATTCGTACTTAGTCTTTGATTAATAGAAATGGTGTTAATGAGACCACCTATAATATGGCCTACAACTGTGTTGTATTCATGTGCAACTACATGGTAGGTCTGTTGGTTATTTGTACCATTCTAACCTTAGTTTTATCCATTATTTTGATGTTATTAGTTCTACTGGTTTGGCCTTGGTTATTGATACTATTTTTGTTAGTGTTGCATTGGCCATTATTGTTGTTGTTATTGGTTGTTATGTTGGGGAAAAGGATTTTGATAGATTCCAAGGTTTTGATTATATATATAAGCTCCATGATCCAATGGGATCTCTCCATTTTACAAAATGTTCTTGATCACATGTTTAATTTACACACATCACTACAAATTATGACCATTAATCTGATGATATTCATAGAATTCATTTGGCCTATACCAATCTAGATAAGTATCACCCTCAAGAATGTCCTTTAGAATAGGCCATCTAATAAAATTAGCTATGACAAGTTTACAAAACACAGTCTTAATAGGCTCTCCAAGGTTACTAAAAATGTAATGCATAAGCATAGTTCTTTTTGGAGGAGGGTTTTGCAAAGGCATAGGTTGTTTCACTTGTTGTATTTATTGTGTTGGTCTAGGTTGTTATGTTTACTACACTTGTTACATTTGTTGAAGAGGTTATTGGTTAGGAGGTATGTGCATATGCGGTATAGGTTGTGTAAATGGTGGTTGCAACAATTGAACATGTCAAGAATTTGTTACTCCGTTACCAAAAATATTATTGTTATTATTGAATTACTTGGGTCTATCAGAATTATTAGTCTGGGTTTGCTATGATGCTTATGCTTAGACTAAAATTTGATTCTAGATATTGTTCTAGTTTTGGATTTGGTTCTAATTTGATAAGGCTAGTTTAATGATCCTTTTGTTAATGAGGTCTATCTCGATCATCAAACCTTTGTCAATGATCTCTTTAAATTTTTGTACACACTGAAACTTTGAATTGTAAGATATATCACTATGTAGATTTTTAGAAAACACAGTGGTTAGTTGATTGTCTGGGAGAATGTGAGTAAATCAACTTGTAAGGGATCTCCATTGCTACAGATAACTTGAAAAGCTTTCTTCAAATTTATATTTGGCTTGTGTTAAGTCTACTAATAAAATCTCATGCTCAAGATTGTAAGAGAAGTATTGCATGAACTTGTCCAAAAGATCATCAAAATTAGATACTAAATTCTTGGGCAACTTCAAGAACCACTCCAATGATTTCCCTACTAGGCTTCTTGAAAACAACAATAATATGTATATGTTGCTATAGGCCACTGGTTGACATGAAACAAAAAATTCCATAAAATAGGCCTTTGGGTCACCTTTCCCCATGTATTTTAAAAAATTTGGTGGTTTATACCCAGGAGGAAATGATATCTGTAAGTACTCCATGTTGAAAGGGTAAAAACATACATCATCTAACTTGAACTTGTTGGTCCATTTCCCCACTTGAATGAGTGAAATTACATTCTTAATTTATTGTAGTTCTTGTGTGAGTTTGTGTGGTCATAAGTGGATTAATTTGACTGAGGGATGATAGAGGCATTTGCTAGGGAATGCTAGATTGATTATGGAATGGACTGGAAATACACATACGTGGATTAGGCTATAATTATTGAAATTACACATGTGGTTGTGTGATGTTTTGGTTAAGATTGGGTATATAGGCCTGATATTGGGAATACTAAAATTGGGATGGAGGTATATAGCCATACTGTGCCTACTGAGGTTGAATAGGGACATGTTGTCAACTGGTCATACCTTGCTGATTGAGGGGAACTTGTGAAATAAGACCTTATCTTTAAACTTGTGGCACATTCTACATGAAAGGTAACTATTGCCTAATAGGTACTTGAGGAACATTGGAACCTCTTGGTTATGTGAATCCCTATCAAGAACTAGATGCATATTGGATATTTGGCATTTGTTACTAACCAATACTAGTACATTATTGGTTAGACATCCGTTTGGTTTTGGATTGGTATGTTAGTCTATAACTGAAGAGGTATGCTTGCTACTACCTAGAGAAATGGAACATTGGTTACCCCTTGTCGAGGTGACAATATGTTTTTCCTTGGCTACGTGGGTATGTTTGACAGTGCCCATTGTTGTGGAATATTACTCATCACCTACTGGGGTATAATAAGATTCATCACATTCTATTGTGACACAACACTGGTCATTGGTTGAATATTTAATCCTTATTATTGGGTGCTCAAAGAAGTAGTTGGTTAAGGTTTAGAGGTATTTAGATGAGGTTGGAAAGTAAAAACTCTTACCCCTAAGTTTAAGAACCACTTGTAGTGTTACTTAAAAGAACATTTTGTTTTTGACTATGTGTTTATGCACTAACACCATGCTGATTTAAATTGGATGTTACAGTGATATTGCCCATTATGTTTTACTGATTGTTATGCATAAAAGTAAAAGATACTTAATGATTGGAGTATTTATCATGTTTTTTCTAGAATTTTTTTGTGTAATTGGGTTAAAACCCTAATTTTCTTAGCCAATCAACTTAAGTAAGACTTTCATTGAAGGAAGTATCCTAATATGAGGTGCATTTGACATGGCCATATTATTCAAGTTATGTGCTAGGTTTTTATAAATTTAGTATGCTATCTGGGTTTGAATGAATTAGTCCTCCATGTGGCCTCTTTATGTGACAAACATATGCAAATATTCATAAGGCATTGGTATAATGGCATTAAGGTTTCTAAAAGAGGCATGTTCATTTTAAGACATGTTATAAGGCCCTCTTAATAAACTTGGCAAATTTTCATGCCCTACCTCTGTAGCTCTATTAGGATCATAATCTAATGACATTGTAACATAATATGGTTACTATTGAGCATTTTTCACAACCAAAGGTAACTAGCTAAATATTGTGCTATCTATTCTTGGTCTTACTATGTATGTGGAGTGCTAACCAAATAATTATCCAAATGATCTTGACTCTATTCCCCTATTTGATTATTGTATGGTGGATAAGAATCCCTCTCCTAAAGAACATCATTATCATAAGGGTCCTAAATAAAATCCTTGTATATGATAAAATTTCTATATCCTGGATTATACATGGCTCCACTATGTATATAGTGAGACATGGTAAAATCAAATGGAAAATATTTCATGACAAGAGAGTATTAGAGTTATACAAACTCTAAAAAGCTATGTTTGAAAAAACAAAAGGATAAATTAGGTCTAACTTAGTCTAGATGTGGAAATGTATCTCCAAAAGGTCATTGCCAAGATTTGGTAAAAATAATATAATGTCAAATGTCTAATATTAAATGTCTTACACAAACAAGGTCAAGTGGATGAACTAAAAACAAGATGCCAACTCTATGTCCAAAGATGTTTCAAATAGGTCTAAACTAAGAAAGGGAAAGTTGCTAGGTTTTCTGGCCAAACATAGCATCAAAAGTTGGGCTCAAAACAAGGCATGTGCTAGGACTTTTGGCTAAAAGTGGTATCAAAATATAGACTTGAAATAAAGGATGATTTTTAATCTAACAAACTTGGAACACTTTGGCATAAACCAGGCACTTGATTCTAGACATAAACGTGATCGAATTGGTAAAAGGAACTAAACAAAAGGCATTTGAAGATAGACTAATTTTCACACATGAAGCTACAAACAACATAAATTTTCAAATTTTGGGTAAAAACTTAACCTAGGTTACACAACCTAAAAGGGAAATATTTGTGTATCAGCCCCTATGAGATGAGGCCTAAATAAAAATCAATAAATGTTTGGATCTAAACGTGGAAAAGTTAATGAAAGACTCAAATTAAGGACTTAGGCTTTATTCACAAATAAGCTAGGAAAATTTGAACACCATGACTATGTTAAACAAAGATATAACAAGGTACAAATGATTGGTTCAAATAATGACAATTTAGACACAAGATAAGACAAGTTAATTGAAACAATTTGAGCAACCTAATGATGTTAGTACTCTCAAAAGATGTAACAATATTTTATTTTAATGAATTTTAAGACTCGAAATTTTAATTGATTTGAGCAGCAAAATGTTACCTATTTCAATCAAGTGACACACATAACGTCTTTGACATGACAGTCATCTAATTTAAATTAAGCTATCAAATAGATGGCATAATGCCTCCTCAAAAAACATAGTAGTGTATATAAAAAAAACTTGTATATGACTTAGTTTAACTAACAAAGTTTAGAGTCAATCACCAATAAATAAAAGAATAAATGATATAAATATAACTAAGTATATCATCCTAAATCTTATCAAGGTATGGCAAGTCAAGTTGATTAAAACTTACAAGTTATGACCGTCTAGATTGCTCCCAAGTGTGGCTAACACAAAAGAAACATCATGTAAATTGAGTTTACATCGATCAAATTATTATGCAAGGGTCTATTAATTTGCATGATGATACCATCCATAGACTTCTTAGTGGTATCCCTTAGTTTACTAGACCTAATTTGGGCCTTCATTACTAAAGGAGAGGTTAGCTGCTCAACCCCCTAGCTATAGAAATATATATTCTTATCTCTGTATACCCCACTATGGAACATGGTTGAAACACTACTGAGAGATGAAGCCTCGAGTCAATGATTCCCTAAATAACACATGAGAGGTAATGATATCCCCTTCACAAGCTAAAATGTATGAAAATAAAGACTAAGTATAAAAACTTTAGGGTTGATTTTAGATCACTCAATACCATGCGGGTTTTGGGAAGAGCCTGGGCAACTTTATTTCTATGCCTTGGACTAGGCATCAAATGTAATGAAAAGGTACCTTTGATCCTATGAGTTACTTATAGGGGATGGGGGGAGAGCATACATGTGCTATTATTTTTATAAAAAATAAACACACACAATAAATAGTTTGTAATAAATTACAAGTGAAGTTTGATCTTAGACACCAAATTAAAATGTGACGATGTTCTTTACTAGGCCCCTTGGCTTAAGTGAAAAATCTTGAAAGAACTGACCAATATAACAAGCATATATGTTTATTTTAAGCCCAAGATCCAAATGTTCACAATTTAGCCAAAGTTCATTTTTAAACACCAAAAGTAAGTTTTCAAGACTTAGCATTCATTTTAAGTACCGAAAATAAAGTGTTTTAAAACATTAAAAATCTTAACTCCTTTTAAGAACCAAAGACTAAATTTGTGAGACTTAACATGTTCATTTTAACACCAAAATGAAGTGTGAGTGATTTAGCTATATTCCTTTTAAAAAGCCCAAAATGAAATGTTCTTTAACTAAAAATAGAATATTTATGTTTCAATCAATCCCTGGACTTGTAATTGTTAGATCCTTCTGATTTGAAGCACTTTTGATTGTGAGCAAATGAACTTAGGAAAAAAAGCTCTTGGGTTTTAATTTTAAAAAACATAGTGACCATGGCCAATTAAAAATGACTAATATTGATTTAAGGAAACCGATGTGGTTGGTTAATAGAGAACTGATGCTAGTCGTGAAGAATTGATGCTAGTCTATTAAGACCATGATTGATCACCTATAAACCTAAAGGAAAAAACACAAAATATAAACATGTTCGGTTAGGCAATGATTAGCTAAAAACTCAACAAAACTTGTAAGGCAAGGATTAGATAGAGAGTTTAAAAACTACTAAGATCAAGAAACAACCATTAAGAACTCTAAAAACTTTGAAAATGCAATCTTGGTAAACTATGTTCCACCCTACCTACCAACCAATGATGGTTATATAAAATCAAGCCAAATTTCAATTTCTGAGTTGCATGGAACAACCATCCATGAAAGAGTAAATTTCATGTCCTATAATAGATTCTAAAACTTCATTTGTGAAGAGAATTGGAAATAGATCATTCACACATGCATCATTCAAAATTCAATAATCACCACATAATCTAGTCTCCCCAATTTTATTAGGCTAAACTACCATAGGACTAACCCAATATACCTTTTCTATGAGATAGACTATACCTGCATCTTACATTCTATTGAGTTCAGCCTTTCCTTTGAATTTCATGTTTGGGTTCAACTTGTATGGCCATTTATTTATGGGTTGTTCACACTCCTTGAGTTCAAAATGCATTTATCATAAATATGGACTAACTACTTTGACCTCTAAAAATTTAGTGGTAAATACATCTTGATAATCACATAGGAGTTACATAGCTTCAAAAACTTTAGTTTTTGTCCAATAATCACCTATATGTGCCAATTTAAAAATATCCTCAGTTATGATGTTTTCTACACATTTTTAATGGGATGCTAATAAATCTTATGCTTTTCCTCATCAACAAATTCTTATATCATTCATTTCACTTCTTGTTCTAGAATTTTTATGCTACACAACTTGTCTTCTTCAATAGGTTTTATGTTAGGGTCCTTTACTAGTTTTATTAGCCATTTAGGTTCAAATAAATTAGTCAGATTGATATCACCATTTGTATCTAAATGTTCAATGTATTCTTCTTCATCTTATGTTTGGTGGCATGGTTGCATGAGAGATTGTTCTTCTTTCTTGGTATATTTGTATCTTTATAATTCTATATTTAGATCACAAGCTATGTTCTTCTCTACAGTGGATTCCATCATGGTGCTTAAATCTTCTACGCACCCATGTCATAGGAAATGTTTGATTTTTAACAACACATTATGAATGGAAGGGTTCTCATCTTAAAAAAATGTCTCTATAAATTCACTTTAAACCTACACCCAATGCTTTGTCTCCCTCCTACGTTCTTGATGCATATTTCATACTGATGGTAAAGGAGCCAATGTATAATGAAAGATATGAACCCAATATTTTGGGGCCACACGTTCTTTAGTTCTAGACTTCAGCACATTTGTGAATATGGATTTTAGGATACTCACCTTATTGAAAGAAAGTCTAATTATTTTTTATGACCTGTGGTAGTTAGAATCTACTAATCATGAGTTCACATGCATCACCCCACTCAAGTTGATCATTTTTGTGGATTGCCCACTATATCATTACAACTTCATTTAAAGCATAATTCAAATCACTGATGCATTGACTAATGGTAGGTACATAAACTTATAGGTGTAGAATGAATTGATTGATCTCCTCAGTTACATAGTACATAGGGAGTTATATTTCATGTGTAAATACCATTCTCATAGGTCAAAATTCATGATAACCATGAGCCCAGTTGAGTAGGTGCATGTTTGAGTCTCCACTGATAAATGAAGCTATTTCCCAAGAAAAAGTGCCTTCTCTAGTTAGCTTTATATAATATTGCATATGATCATATGCTTAATAGAGGAAGTCAACTTTTAAATGAGTAAGAGATTTAGTAGACAGGGATGCATAATATTCTATGATAAATTAGGTTACCACAAACTGAGTAACTACTAGTTTAGGTTTCCATTATTCATATGTCTTCAACTATTAAGTGATTAGAGATTATACCTAAGGTTTAGTATGCTCATACAAGAAGTTACACTTGGCTACGTGTAGAGCTATCAAGTTTTCTTTAGAGTTTACCTTCATCTAACTAGTTTCTTATGCGACATATGGATAATCTAGTTCAATTTTAATGATGTAGGGTTTGTGTGCCCTATTCAGAGGAATGATGACAACCTTATCTCCCTAATGTAACTCTATTTGATTTTGCATAGCATTATAGTCATTTGACCATCATATGCCCATTTTTTGCCAATTAGCACATGGTAATGTGTTACTACTACCTTCATATCAATAACTTCAAAGTCACCTTGTAGGGTTAGTTATATTACTTTGATCTCAACATCTTATAATATACCAATGGGATCAACTCATCTATAGTCAATTAAGCTTAGAATTACTAGACTATAACTTAGAATCGGTCGTCCAATAGCCTCCCATGTAGATTTAGGAATCATGGTGACTATGCTACCAAAATAAAACACAACATTTGGAATTTCATATCTCATAAATTCAATGTCAATTCATGCATCTACATCCTCTGGCTTATTAGTTTTGACATACCAAACAATATTTTCTATCTTCTATTATCTTTGATCTGTACACTCCAATAGATTATGTAGTAAGTTTGTGATTTTCTAAGAGATGTCTTCATTATACAATGTACTTAAATTTTTTAATAAATCTATAAAAAAATAAATAAATCCATCCCAATGCATAATGTCCATGATCTAGCCATACATTTGAGCATCTATGGCTGCAACATCTCCTTCAATAGTGTCATGTTATTGAATTTTTTTCACCATTTATGTAGCTTCATACATGATCCCTTTTGCTATAGCTGGGTCTAGGTATTTTTCCTATTTTTCTTTCTAGATTCCTTGATCTTGAGGCATTTTAAGAGGAGGAAAAACTTTTTTGTGTGTGATGATGTCATGTAAAAACATTTAGGAATGCATCCTCCTTAGGCTGCACATTTACCATATTAATATTCCTGATATCCTTACCCTTTCTTTATTTTTCTAAGATAAGATAGTCTTCTATCTTGTATTGGTAATATATTCTATAATATGGACATTAAGACTATCTTTGAGGATTCAAAGGGTAATTGCATTTCACATAATTATACTCTCCACACAAATAACATTGCAAAGGAGGGCATTGATAGTTATTTCCTTTGCCACCTTGGTAACTTCCTCTATATTCACCTCTAGATCTTCCTCAATTCAACTAATAAGCACCTCTATACTCTCCTTATTGTTGTGCTATATTCCAATGCTGATGCTATTTGGTATTATCTATAATTCTAAATTATTGTTGCATAATTGGTGGGGTCTAACTATTTTTATACTATTGCATCATTGTTGGGCTCTAGGGTGCTGTATACTAGTATTATGGTGAATGGGGTGTCTAACTTAGTGAAGGAGGGGTTCAACCAGCCAGACCTTGAGGTTGGTACTATAGTGAACTAGGAATCCATTTTGCACATGCTTGGGTTACACAACCTTTATCAACTTCTAGGCCTAGAATCATTTTTTTCACTAAGGACACTTGCTGCATAGTGATGATGAATATGTTTTTGGTGATGTCTTCTTTGAGATCTTATAAAGCCCTATGGTTCTTTTCATCATGATTTTGTGACTTAAAAAAATTAAAATATATATTTTATGGGTTCTTGATGTACTTTTGTAGGATATAACACTATGTTTTTGTGTGCCCTACTACTCAATAGATTTCACAAAACTCTATCTTGATCTTAGGACAATTGTTCCTGTGGTGTCCTTTTCCACACTCCATACACCATAAATTTAACTTAGGTTTATCTGCCTCATGATAGTGTTCTATCCTCTTCATAAAATATTGCAATGTATTTTCATTTTTAGAATGTATGATGTAAGCTTCTCCATAGTCTTCAATTTGCTCCACTTGTAGGGCAACAACTCTAGCATCTACTTTAGTAGTATATTGAGTCTACATAATGGCAAATATAATTCTAGAACACATTACTTTGACAAATTACACAACTTTATATTTGTCTATTAATTCAAATTACACCTTATTCATAACATCAAAGAACCTATGATCATAGTTTCATACTAATTCTCCCAACTTCTACCTTATTTCCTTCAAGTTTTGAATAGTCTGACTGGTACATTTATTTATATTAAACTCTAAAACAAGCCATTCCTTAACATGTTGTAGACTTGCCTACTGTATTTCTCTATGTTACATAAACTCAAGTTCTTTTCTGATTAGTGCTCTTATTAATTCACATTTTTTGATAGCTTCATCAGTAATGCCCTTAGCTTACCATATCATTTCATAGGTTAGTAAGTATTGTTGAGGGTCCATAGACCCATCATATATTGCTAGATTTATAAATGATCATACAACATCCATTGTGTAAAATGGTATCAAGGGAATTTATGGCACAATTATTATAAAAGGAGGTTACATTCTATGTGATCTTACTTTTATACTATGAAGATTTATCTATGCACTAGAAGAGTCAACTTATGCACTCTATTTTTCTATGTTTCTTGATTTTCTTTTCTTGGTTTCAACAAACCTTATGGCCTTTAAATCCTTTTATATTGATGATGTTTCAATTTTAGTACCCCAATGATACACTTATTTTGAAAATAGACCTTCCCAACTACTATCTTCCTATTCTCCTAGTTGAAAACTTCTACTGGAATATACGAAATTGGGCTATGGGGATGTGTGCTCTTTTGATGAATAATTCTTTCTTGTAACTTCTTCTTCTTCTAGTATTATACCTATGATTAATCTAAAACTGTGTTTTAATTCTTTAGTTAATTCTTCATGTCCTTATTCTAATACTATCCATTCTTGCATCTGCATACTAAATCTATCATCTAATTGCTCTACTTCTACACTATTCTCACCTTCTTCTTCGAACATCTCTTCTTCCTCTCATTCTATGTCACTTATTTCTTTCTATCAACATTCATCATATTATATATTCATCCTTCATTATTTATCTCTTTCATCTCACTCATCACATATTCTTTCTCATTCATCATCTAGTTTACTATTACTCTTAACTCTACTTACAACTACCTAGGTATTCTTCTATTTTTACCATCTATTCTATTATCAGAGATCACATTTTAAATCCAAACTTTTATTCTAAATCTTCTTCTCTCATGTCTCCATTTTGGATTTAGATTCAACATTTATCCATTCATATAATCATCATTCTCTATTACATCTCACACACCTCCATACACCCAAAGCGACTACTCTATATTCACAACCAACATCATCACATGGAGAAGTAGTCACTATAAAAATCTACCTTAAATTCCTCTATAAAATAAGTCCTGTATAATTTTGAAGGCTTTGTATCCTTGTATTATAAAAATAGTTATGTATCCATCTATAGTAGTAGCAACCTAATAATTTATTGCTCTTGTCCAATCAGTTTCCAATTTTTATAACTGGTCTATCTTTTATTCAGTCCAAATTATTATTTCTTCCATTATTAGGTTAATATTCCAACCATGATAAATAGTTAGTTAGTAATTTAGGCAACTCACACAAGAAAATTTTATAAATCTCTCTATAAATATGCTCTCGAATGATTTCTTATATGTCAAGACTAGTCTATTTTGATTCTAATTCTACAAAATTACATACTTTTTGGTCTAACCATGCCTCAATGTCTCTCTAGCTTGGTAACCATCTTAACATAATTTCCTCTAGAATGAGTGTTTCCATGCTCACCACACCACTATTATAAGAGGTTTCTAAAGCATCAAAACATGCTAAGGATGAAGATAGCTAAGATATACTTCAATATGCAGATAGTGCATCATATTCATACAAAAAGATGGAAAATAAAATCATAACAAGTATGAATTATCATGAATTAAGTAAGAAGTAAGAAAAATAAATGATTCATTAACATAAATAGATTATTCAAATTAAATTAGACAAAAATTAAGCAAACATTATACATGAGAATGCATGCAAGGATCAAAGTAAAAAATCATGTAGGTAACCATAACCAGATAAGTCTCTATTGGTCTCTTCAAAGTTGAAAATCTATCCTTATTACAAACACAAGTATATATAGACATTTCTAATATATTATTATTGATATTATTCTCATACTTGGTGCCAAAAGTAGAGTCTATTCATATTATAACCTATTATAAGTCATGAAAGTAGGATAAAATAGACTTATACATGACAACATGAGTACATAATTCATGAATATTAGACAAATATCGTACATAACTTTATAATCCAATTTCTTCTCCCAACACTAGTTTAGTAGTGTAATTGAATTCATGTCTTTTATGTATGATATACATGTGGAGGACCACATATTTTGTCCATGACCTCCATTAGAATAGGTTTCTCTCCCTTTTCCTAATAAGTGGTAGATTAATGTTTGAGCCTAAGTGATTCATCAAGAGGAGATAACCCTATAACCTAGAGATTCACCTCTCTAATAGGTCACCCAAAAAATTGAGGTGATTCCATGTCACCCCAAATTTGGAAGGATTGAACTACCTTCCAAGGGTGCTAATTTGATTGATAAGAGAAATTACACTAAAGGTTTAAATCAATTCAGAATAACATTAAACCAAATTTTATATTTTATATTTATATTTTCATGTTCATTTAATCATCTCATTATCAATTATAATTCCTCTATAAAAATATGAAAAATCATAAAAAGAGTTCATTTTCCTCTTAATTTCAATATTTAAATTTATTTCAACTTATATTCATTAAAATTTGAAAAGATACAAGAACATTTCCAGTGCTTAGTTTCTAACCACTTGCATTTTAAAACTCATATTCAACTATACATTTCAGATATGACAATATAAAAAAAATGTAATAACATTGATACAATTTTATTTTAGTTGTGCATGTTTGATTCATTGAAGTGATGAAAATATTTTTTCTATAGATTTCTATCCATCTAGTAAGTTTTTTTACATTCATAAATGAGGTCAAAAAAGGAAATCAACATCTTTCAATTTATAACATTTAATCGAGATTTTCATTTGTATGTATTTTTCATTTAAAAAGGTAGATATAAAGAATTTAGTTAGTTAAATTATAAAACTTAGCTAGTTTTCATTTGCATTCTTAAAAATAAGAAAATGAGTAAATTAGTTTATTTCAGCATTGCATTAAATTTTAATTTATTAATAAATAGTAGTTATAATTGTATTTTTTATCATTTTAACATTTTTAATTTTTATTTCAAAGCAAAAATATTTTATCCCATCATTATAATATTTCATTTCACACGTTAGATATAAAAAAATAAGTTAGAAAAATTGCATTGACATAAATATTTATAAAAATAAAAAAAATGACTTTCAAATGTATAAATCACTTGACACATTCTTTACAATGTCCTTGGATGATGATCTATAAACAAGAACATCCATATAGGATTGGAGCATTCCAATGTGTAACTAATCTTGTTCTATTAGAAAACATATAAAGTGATAGAATTTGAGCATCAACTGAAAGTGTTTTTCTCAACTCCACTTCCAAACTTAATTATCATCCAATTTGAGGTTTTAGATGAAAAAATAAGTTTTAAAATGTGTACATAACTTGACACATTCATTACAATGCCCTTGGATAATACTCTCAAAATAATCACATCCACATAGGATATGAGCATTCCCATGTGTAATCAATTTAGTTCTAGTAGAAAACATATAAAATGACATGGACTCTAAGTTCCAACTGGAGGTATTTTTCTAAAACCCACTTCCATACTTAATTATCATCTGATTTGTGGTTTTAGATAAATAAAATAGACTAGATAAATCATAAATTTATAGAAAAATTCACTTGTTAGCAAACAAATAAGCTAACCTGTACATTTAATTTGGTTCTTCATCCTTAGGTTTATCTTCTTCCAATTTTATTCTCTTTACGAATAACATTTATTAGATGAGACTAACCTAATCAAGTTGATAAAATTACATGATTAATCCAACTTTAATTCTACCCATTTAGAGAAAAAATATTGATCAAGAGTTGCATTACTTAGTTCTCTTAAATTCAAGATATTCTAGAGCCTTCATCATTAAGAAATATATTATTTTAAATGAACACTGTAAATCAAAAAATATATATTGGTATAGAAGAGAGCACACATAAAAGCATATAGTTTATAGTCCTAATAGGATAACTCAACCAACTCAACAAGCTCAACCATCTCAACCCAACCAACCCATTCAACTAGATTGATAATTGGCATTATTTCCATCTTTCCTTTATTGCTATCTCAATCAGACCCTAAGAAGTCAAGTATGCAAGGTTATCTTGTCACTTTCTGTGTGTAAACATATGGTTAATTCAATGTGAAAGGATATTTATTTTGTGTTTTTATAATTTATTTTATTTTATTTCAATCATCCCTCTCCTATTCCATATAATATGTGGGTGTTCATGAACCCCTTGAATATGTTTGGTGAGGATTTGATTAGGACCCTAGGCCTAAATGATCTTAGAAACAATTCCTAAAACCAAGATGAACCTTCATTGTCTAGTTTGGCTGATTTCAATGACCAAAATAGTCAAAAAGTCAAAAACACATCTCCCCCATGCAATGCTTCCTTTTTTATTCCACACACCATATCTCAAGTGGTGATAGAGAAGCTACAATATTATTTTGAGGATTACAACAATTATCATGACTTAAATAACATGAACTTGACTAGTGGGTCTAGTTCATACCCACATATTACAACCAAACCTCACATCATCTTGAAAATAATCCACTCAAAAAGAGTAGCATGATTTAATAAGTATAACGAGAGGATTGAACTATAGAGGAGGGACTAGTTAGGTTATGATTGCCTTTCCCTCTAAAATCAAGTCTTTTTAGTCCAATTCCTACCGAGCAACCTAAAATAACTTAACTCAAACAAATAAAAACAAATTATTTTATTTTAGGTTATCACCCTCTCCCTACCAAACCTCCCACAAGGGAGGTGTCTAAGCCAACTACTACAACTAATTTGAATGGTCTCATATCTACCTTGGTGGGACACATTCCAGACCTAAAAAATAGTCAAGCTTATTATAAAATAAGTATATTTAACTAAATATTTGTGTTAAACACTAATTACCAAGTCCATGTTACTTCTATTCAAACTCCATTAGTCCCATACCAAACCTTTCCAAATTAAGCCAACTCTTTATCAAAAAACTCAATACTTTTCCAAAATTTGGGAGCCTTCCTCTCTTGTAATACTCCTAGAAATATGGCTTCTAGTGCACCTCCAATTTACACTCATCCAAATTACATTCTTGATAACACCCCTCCCTCATTTGTCACTCCTAACAATATGGTTGCCAACACACCACCTTATTTTGGTACTCAAAACGATATACAAATTGGTATGCCACCCCTATGCTCCACCTAACTATGTGTCAACTGGTGTACCTTCCCCACAAACTTCACCCAATCATGCACCAATCAACATGTATAATTTCAAATATTTTCCACCATATTACTATATGTTTTATAAATCTATAAAAAATGATAATTATCTACCAGGTTATCATCCTCCACCCACTCAAGGGACAACATTTGTTTCCATAACTTATCCAACTCTCCCTCTTCCTAGCTATCTAGATGCATCTTTGACATATTTTAGTGTGATGGGGGCTTATGATAAATATATTAAGGAACCCATTGACCATGCCATTCAAGGGGATTTATTACCACATCAATTTCTTAAACTTTTGAAAGACAAAAGAGAGGGAGAACCCAACACCCATATTAAAAATTATGTCTCTATGATAATAGAGTTTCTTTCATCAAATGCAATAGTGGCGAATGTTTTTACAAAAAATCTTGAATGAATTGTTCTAGATTGGTACTATCATCTTTTAGAGGTTTCTATTCATTATTGTAAATAGCTTATTATTGAATTCATTAGAGCCTTTTACATGAAAAAATTACTTTGCACTAGCATACATAAAATTTTTCACATAAAATGGGTGCCTAATGAGTTTTATATCCAATTCATAATGAGGTGGTGGTATGTAATATAATATTCCTCTAGTTTGCCTAATATGGAAAAAAGATAGTTATGTGATTTCTTGCTTCATTCCCTCAATTATGAAACTAGGGAAGACATAAAAGTTTTTCCTGATTGTTCTTATGAGGAAACATTGAAAAGTGATTTAAGAATAGAACAACTAACCATAAACAGTGATCGCAAGACTTATGGGACCAATATAAATATTATTACTCATAACCAAAATAATAAGAGTTATTAAAGTAATAACCATAATTCCAAAAATAATTAAGGGCCCAAAGTGTTAAACCATAATTGTTATGCCACTATGAATGATGTTACAGGTTAAAATAAGAAGACTAATGTTGTTAATAGTAACCAAAATTAGAACACTAGAAACAACAACATCAATAGGAGTGGTAATTAAAGAAATCCTAACCCCATGCCTACTATTCAAGTTATATGTACCTAAATCTGCTCGGCTTAATAATTCTATTAATCCTTCTAATTTACCCAATAACCATAATCCTAGATAATTAATTAAAATCCTATTTCCTATACAATATTCCATATATCTCATAAACCTTTCTATCAACCTATGACCAATTAATCACCCCATTATCCTACTAACAAGCTTACTTAACTATTAATTCTATTACATTAACTACCCACTAGCCCACTTGTAAATAAAGAATTCTTATTTATTCAACTACCCCTTAGCCAACATACCACCCTAGCCTCTCCTACATCCCTATGAACCTTAAACCCCATTTAATCCTCATCTAATACCCATTAACCCATAAACTTACCAATAAACCTATATAACTAGAGAAGCTCCTCTAAGATTCTAGAAGTCTTTAAACTAGAGACTGCTAAATAATTTAAAATTCCCTTAAAATCCCCTCACCCATCCTGTAAAAAACCATATTTGGGCCATGAATAAGCTAATAAGAATAATAAATCCATAATCCTTCATTATACTCTCATATCCATCCATCTTAAAGCATCCTCATACTCTTGCAAATCCATCCATCAATCCAAAGAAGCCATTAGAGTCATTTTGAAGCTACAAACAAGCAATCCACAAACAAAGCATATTGCATTAGAATCAGTTGGAAAATATTAGAGAAAAGCCATAAGGGACAAGGTGATGGTAAGATTTCATTATTGAATTTCTGATTGTTCCTTTACTTCCCTCCTTTTGATGTTATTATGTTGTTGGGTTTAACTTACTATACATATTAGTTTTAATTAATATCTCAAAAATATAATCACACATTGGTGATCACTATGAGAGAATCCCTTCAAATTAATCATTTTAATTGTTAGAAGTGTTTTGATAGCTTGGAAGACTGATTGGATGAAGGAAGAGCTCTGAATTTGATCAAGTTTTCATGTATAGGTGAAAAGTAATTTTGCTCTGTAAATTGCGATATTACATTTGTAATTTTACCATTAAATTTATGATTTTACACTAACCATCTTTTTTAACTATTAATAGTTAACTGTTTTGGTAGGTCCTCAGTCTATTTCAATATCACAAATCAAAAGATGATTTTGTTAATAAAACTAAGATTTTGACATCTAAGTGGCAGTTTTACAAAATATAGTTTTAAAGTTAAAGTGGTCAGTCTTGCATAGATATTTAGACTTTTATAAGTTTATGATAACCCATTTGATTTGTAGGGATAAATATATTAGATAAAATATTTAACCTTATTATTTAGTTTTTATCATGCAATACTTCCAAATTTTAGTCACAATATTGTCATAAAGTCACTATGTTGCCTCACAAAAGGTGATTTTGGCATTTTGACTTCACTGTTAAGTTAGCTTCCTAACTTTTTAAAATCTTTATATCTCTATTTGGTTATTTTATGTGAATAAGAAGGGAAGGTATGGATCAAGATATCCCCCTAATATTTTAAGACATCTTTACAGTCACTGTGTAAATACCATACATTCACAAGAGTAATTTTGACTAACAATTATAGTTTTGTAGGTCTAGGGTCAATTTTACAGGAAATAGATAATACTTATTTTTGTTTTATTTTATACTATTTACCTTATAAGTTTAGTATAAGAACAATATTTTATATTTAAATATCTTCAAGAAATTTATATTCTATAATATTTAATAAGACTTTTAATTATTTGTAAAACTGTAACTTGTGAAAAGCATTTTTGTTTAACATAGGCAATTTTACTTTTAAATAAGCAGTTTTGACTTAAATATGTTAGATAATACATTATCATGTAAATAGTAGATTTTTATTCTCTTTTAGCTTTTGATAAAAATCTTAAAGTGTTTTACACCTAATATCTTGTTTACCGTGTGAACATTCTATAAATAAATTTAGAACTTATATTTTAGTTATAAATATCCAATTTTTTAAGGTTAAATCTTATATAATCTTGCATTTATCTTCTTGTATATATTAGTAATTGGAAAAGCCTCTATAAATATATCACATTAGTCTAACTGATATAATTTTGAGGTTTTTATTTTCCCATAAAACTTCAAATTATGAGGTGCAATATTGCATTTTGACTAGTGACATTGCCTAACCACCTACAGTTTTGCAAAAGCCATAAGATTACAGTCATGACCAGTTAACCATAAAAAAAACTACATTTTTACCAATTGCATTATTTCCTAGGGCCTATGATTTTATACTCTCTAAAATTAGGTTTGCATTAAAATGACTATGTATTTGTATTTTTACAGGAACATAATCAATTTTGCCTATTTTAAAACTACTAACCAATTCTGTGTAGGACCATCTTAGTGAAAGGTACTATAATAGTTTACTGACTTGTGTTCTTGTAGGGATAGTATGGAACTTAAGAAAATTTCATCTTTAACTTGTATATATCTTTGTGTGCCTTACTTGTTTTTTAAATTTCCTCATATAGGTAATTAATTAGATAAATTGGTTTTACTTATCTATTTGTCAACACATCTTGTTTTTAGGATAGCATGTGACATGGAATTCATCCCAACATGATTATCATCTAGGGGTTTGTGATATATATTTCATCACCACACATTCAACCAAACTCTATGATATGGTGGAGTATAAATATTAGGTACAACTATCATTAGGCTAACTAATTAACCCCATATAGGTCATCTATGAAGGGGAAGAGTTAATTATTTGAACTAAGAATTAGATAGAAGCCTATGTAGGTTTGGGCCCCATGTACCTTCACATATCTTGGGTAATACCTTAGACACCCTTGTGTATACCTAGCATAGGACCTATCAATCATAATAGACACTATATTTTTAAAGTCAGTGTCAGCTCCCAAGTGATCGTCAAGTATAGATAGGGTCGAGAGGGTTCAATAGATTATGTAATGGATCACTAGCCTATAAACTCACCCAAAAATCTACTAGATGGTGTAGGTATTAGGTTACACACCCATTTGGTTAACTAATAATAGGGTTTATGGTTGAGCGTGCTTGTGTGCATGTTATGTTAAGGCTTGTATTATTTATGAACTGAGTCATCCTATCCTTTTTGTTACCAAAATCACCTAGAGACACTTTATGACATATATCATCTTAGGATCAAATTATTTCATGTCCATATCATCATCCATACCTTTTTGGGTATTAAAGTTTTTCCTAGAACCAAACTCTAGTGGTCACTCATCCTTTTCTATCTTACTCATCACTTCATCCTTGTTCAAACATTATCAAAGTCCACAACCTTGTTAGGTTTAGTCTATCACCCATCATCTTATCATGTTGCCTATTCATACCTAACACCCATCAAATTTTTGTCTTGCTAGTGTGAAGGGCATCAATTCATCTCATCCTCTTTATCTCCTTATTAGCTTGAACCCTTATAAGTTTGTTACTTTGGTAATATTTGGTCACTCCAGTCTTCTCATTCTAAAACTCAAATCTAAGTCCCATATAATCACTTATCTTGACCATTTTAAGCCTTGGGTTTAAGACAAAATTAGTATCCAAAGTTAACTTATTTCTCATCATCCTATATCAAAGTCACATGCAATCACTATTCTCATGTCACCATCACCATCTACCATGCCTATTAAAACCTATGCCCAAATTCTAAGAATAGGATAAGGATCTAATCAACATCCTCAGGAATATAGGTGAATAAAAATAGGATAATGATGACACACATAGTGACATACATACCCTTGGAGAGGAAGACTAGTTTACAAATTACTTATTCTATAGTGATGAGGTTAGGGCTCAATTTGACTAATACATCTATGAGAACCATGATCAAATTCTTGCACAAGCCATTGGGATGGGGGGCACACTACCCCTACCTTTGATCCAAGCCTCTTACAACATCTCATCTACCCATCTACTAGAACAAATACTCTACCCCATCAAAATAATTCTAACCAAGAACCAAATTAGGATAATCTTATGGATCATGAATAAGAACTCAAAGAAGAATAGGAACCCCCAAAAAATAACCACATTGAGGTTGATAGGAGGAATTCCATCTTAGAGGATTGCTTAGACTAATTAACTTAGAAAATTAATTCATTGGCCTCCCATTTTTCTACGCAAAACCAAAGACCCACTTCACCAAGATATAATATTAAGAATATCAATCCTGATTCATCAAGACCTAGATCCAACTAAACACACACTTCAAATCACCTAATGGACCCCTCATTATCTCAAGTGTGGAGGATGATGCAATAAAATCTTTGATAAATTTATCCTCACACCCAAAAAATGAGATATAAATATTAAAACTTTTATATGTCTCCCTTTGACATGAGTATCTTACAAGTACCTTTCCCAACACACTTCAAGATCTTGAAATTTGATAAATATAAGGGGAAGGGGGATCCACATAACCACGTGAAAGAATTATTTATGGTATGAAATGAGGTTACATATGATGATTCTTACCTTCTTAGACTTTTCTCAAAAATTCTAATGGGACCTGCACTGGAGTGGTTTATGTATTTACCTAAAGGATATATATCTAGTTTTGGAGAACTAATGGAGAAGTTTGTACATCACTTCTCTTTCAACATTGAACATGACATATCCATGTTAGATATTTATAATACAAAATAAAGAAATGGGAGTTTGGCATCATTCCTACAACATTGGAGAAGCCTCACTAGTCAATTCTATTGCATGGTGCCTAAGAAGGAACTAGCCAAGATATTTATTAACAATCTTAGTGCTAAATCAAAATACCAATTAAAGTTATAGTTTGCAAAATAATTTAATGAAATTATAGAAAAAGGATTCAAATTGAAAATATATCATTGATAAGGGGAAAATTAAATTATATGCCCAAAATAAATAGAGTTATAACTATGATAACACTTTTTTGGGTAAGCTTAAGTCTTCAACAAGATAAAAATGTCACAAGGGATAGTGTAATAGATTTTAAACATGTGTAGATAATGCAAAAAGATTCCCCTACCACTAAAAATAAAATTTATCCACTATAAGAGTACCAAGGGGAAAACCAAAGACCTGAATGAGAAAGAGGCCTCTAACTAGTCTTGGTGTACATGTATAAATGATCCTACAATAATTAATCACTGCTAATATGATTACTCTCCCTAAAATTTGACCATTGGATAATGACAATCCATGACTAGATTGGTATCAAGAGATGAATTTTTCCAATATCATAGATTCAAGGGCATGATAAAAATAAATTCATGCAATTAAGGCTCTTCATCCAAGATTTAATAGAGAAAGGAATATAGAAGTAGAAGGGGAGAGTCTCACTAGTCAATCCAAAAATTAACAACTTGGAATATATCATGACCCTTTGCCTAAGCATTATTAGAGGCAAAATTAAACCACTTAAGGATCAGGTTCAAGCCTCCCTTATAATAGAACTGAGTTCATTCCATCCTATACCATTATATTAATATCATTAAAATGCTAGGCACTTAAAAGCCCACACATACACCATCCACCATTCTAAAAATAAATAAGGAAATAACTAACTGTGTATTTACTACATGGCATGGCAAGATTACGTTTCTTGCATCACCTCCAAAAGATCCATCCACATCCACATCCCTAAAAGTCACTATCCCTAAAAAATCTTGAGTTCTTCTGACAAACCATATGACATCATCCAACAACTTGAAAAGACTCTAGGTCAAATCTCTCTCATGGATCTTCTTAAGACAGTATTGGTACATTAAGAGATTCTTAATCAAGTCTTAAATGAATTAAAGTCCCTAGGGATATTAATACAAGTCAATTTCAAGCATTGGTGGGTCATTTATCCCTTTCTCAACATATTGATTTTAGTGCCCAAGATATTCCACATAGGCCCCCACCATAACTATCCATTATTCATTGAAATTTCTATTTCTCATCACAAGATCCCATAGGTACTCATAAACAAAGTGTTGACTTTATCAAGAAGTTGGGTACTCTAAATCTTCATTTGGCCCTACTTTGATAATGATTAAAGCATATGATGATAATGAGAGGTTGTTTACAGACACCATTTATCTTCCTATAGTTGTGGGACCTGTAGTCCACCAAACCCTATTTTATGTAGTGGACATTGATCTCCCATATAATCTACTTTTGAGATGCCCATGGATTCATGAAATGAGGAAAGTTCCCTCTACCCTCCATCAATGATTAATATTCCCTCATTCAAGAATGGAGGTTATGATCCTAGGTTAAATATAACACTTCCATAGCTGTCAGATGGAATAATATAATCCTACATGCTATTATCCCATCACTCATAGTTCTACTTATAATCACAAAGCTATGAAGTATATTCACCCAGATGATCTATCACCTACTTCATCTAAATTCATAAAAATCACTCATGTTAAGATCACTTCCAAGGGATGTGGAGAGTATGAATAAAAAATCCTTTGTGTTGAAAACTTACCACTATCCCTACATAGCTATGGGTCCCCTACTATGCAGAAAGATAAACATGTTATTTACCAATTCGGTTCCATAACCTTTACTAGTGCAGGTATGTTATCAAATGAATACTTTGATGAACCTAATGATTCATGGCTTATTCTTAAAGATAAGCCCTAGAATGTCATAAAAATAAGTATCCCCAACTTCAAAAAATGCTTTAGAATATAAATTATAAAGGTAAAAGATGAGGAAGGGATGAACAAGATAGGCTTGAACCTATAGGGGTTGAAAAATAACCAAAAAATCTTGGTTTAGGGTATAAACATATAGGAATTGATCTAAATGCTATTGTTATGGACACTTCTTTAGTTATTAAGGAGTATACCTTTGACAAAGAAGTCAAAATAGTTCCCATCTATAGTCTTTATGAGGACTTGGATGACACCAATCTCTTTTCTGACACTACCATTTCCACTATCAATGTCTCCTTATGTTATCCCACACTCATAGAAATGGATCATAAGAATTATCCTAATTTGATATATTTTAGAATGATGAAGCCATCATTGAATATCTAGGAGTTAGAGATTTTATGCTGTTAGGAGACCACAAAAAAGGATTCTCTCTTAGTCTAAATGAGTCTACATATTTTGGAGATTAATAAATGTCTCTAAATCAAATTGAGGAAGAAGAATATAGAGATCATGATCCCTCTCTAAATATGTAGATCCAACCCACTCTTAATAAACTAGAATCTTATTTTGACTTAGATATTGAGTTCCCATGATAATTGCTTCACCAAAATAATTACTACAATCCCCAAAATATCTATAGGATCAGTCACCTTATCTTATTGGAGAAGTTATATAACTAAATATCAAAACATATTAAAGTCCTAAAATAGTTAAACTAGGGGAAATTCTTACATTTGAAGAGAAACAAGTCCTCATCGAGCTTCCCAAAGAATATATAGATGTATTCACATGGAGTTACTCTGACATGCCAGGGCTAGATCCAACCTTGGTAGTGCATCATTTACCAGTTCATCCTAATGCAAAATTGGTTAAACATAAACTTAGAAAAATGCACCCTAAGGTGGCCCTCTTAGTTAAAGGGGAGTTGTAAAAATTCCTAGAAGTTAGGTTTATCTATCTAATTGACTATCTTTAGTGGATATCTAATATTATCCTCATGGCCAAACCATAGGGAGGAATATGAATCTATACTTACTTTAAGGACATAAATAAATCATGTCTTAAAGATGACTTTCCCTTACCATATATATATATATGTATATATATATGTATATATATATATATATGTATATATATATATGTATATATATATCTATATATGTATATGTATGTATGTATATATATATATATATGTATGTATATATATATGTATGTATATATATATATGTATATATATATATATATATATATGTATGTATATATATATATGTATGTATATATATATATGTATATATATATGTATATATATATATGATTATGGATTTTATTGCAGGGTATGAGATGCTCTCCCTCATGGATAGATTCTCTAGTTATAATCAAATTAAAATTGCTCCTAAAGATCAACATAAAACTACATTTATCACTCCATGGGGGAAATTATGTTACAAATTGATTCCTTTTGGTCTAAAAAATGCATGAGATACTTATCAAAGGGATATGATAGTAATATTCCATGATATGATGCATGATATTATAGAAGATTACATGAATGATATACTAGGAAAGTCTAATTCTGATTAGAGCATCTTATATTTCTATGTAAAATATTTGAGAGGCTCAAATAATATAAGGTTAGAATAAACCCTAAGAAATGTGTATTCAAAGTCACCTCAAGTAAGATTTTAGGGTTCATCATATCTAGAAGAGGTATTGAAGTAGATATCTCCAAGGTGAAAGATATTGTGAAAATGACTCCCCCTAAGAACCTAAAGCAATTAAGAAGCCTTCAAGGGAAACTACAGGATATTCATTGATATATATCACAATTGGTAGATAAGTGTCATCCTTTCACCCATGTCTTAAATAAGGGAGCCCATTTCAAATAGAACTCAAAATGCTAACATGCTTTTGATAATCTAAAATAATATTTGGTGAAGCCTCCAGTTTTATCACCACCTATCTCAGGAAATCCATTACTTTTGTATATATTTGATACACCATAGGGGCCTTACTAGCTCAATATAAATATGAAGGTAAATAAAGAGCAATTTATTATCTAAGGATAACCCTAATCTCATATGAACTCAACTACACCCCTATTGAAAATGCTTGCTTAGCTGTAGTCTGTGCCTCATAAAAACTCAACCATTACATGTTGAATAACTAAGTCCAAATCATAGTTAAGGTTGATCCACTCAAGTAAATGTTATCTAAATCATCTTTAACTAGTATAATGGCCAAATTGATCATGTTACTAAGTGAATTTGATATAGAATATGTAAATTAAAAGGTCATTAAAGGATAATCCATTACAGATTAGCTTGATGAGTCTATACTATCTATTGAAGAGTCAAACAATTAGAAGTTATATTTTGATGGATCTTTTGCCATGCATGGGTTAGAATTAGGAATCCTTTTGGTAACCCCACAATGTGACTTAATCCCTAAATCCTTTTGAATTGATTTCCCATGTACAAACAACATTATCGAGTATGATACATTAGTTTTTGGACTACAACTTGCCATCCAATGGAATATCCAATGTATTTAGGTCTTTGGTGATTCCCAATTGAGTATAAAATAGGTGAAAAAGGATTTAAAAACAAAAGATGAGAAATGACTCCCCTTGGACCAATTAAAATAACACTTTCAATTAATAACATTTGAATAGGTTCTTAGGGGAAGTAATAAAGCCACTAAATCAATGGCCACTATTAGTTATTTGATAGATATTTTGGAAGATGTAATTTAAGGATTTTTTTTAATTAAATAAATATTATTTCCAGCTCATAAATAAATGGTTCATTATCAAAAATTTTCCATACCCAATTCTAGTTTACCTTGGTACCATGACATTTATAGTTACCTCCATAATGACATTCTATCACTAAACCTCAATCACCACCAATGTAAAGCCTTCATTCATCACACATCTTGATATACCATATTTGGTAACATTCTCCATTAATGAGGCTATGGTGGGACCTTATTGAGATGCCTGATATTAGAAGAGGCTAATTTTTCAATCAAAGAGGTCCACAATGGTATATATAGTGGTCATGTCATTGGGATGGCCCTAGCTAAGAAATTACTCTAAACTAGATACTATTGGCCTATAATGGATCATAATGCCTCCCAATATGTGCATAAATGTGTATCCTTTTATAAGCATGGTAACCTTATTTATTCCCTTGTATAAGACTTACATCTTATAATGATCTTATAGCCATTTCTAATATGGGGATTAGATATAATTGATAAGATTAATCCTACATCATCTGATGGGCATAAGTTTATAATTATAGCTACAAAATATTTTACCACATGGGTCAAACCAATGCTAATAATTTATACCATAGGGATACAAATATCAAAATTCATTTTTAATAAAATTATTTGCTACTTTGAAATCCCAACCAAAATTATATCCGATAATGGAATTTTTTTAAGAATTAAGAAGTCAAAGACTTATGTAATCGTTATCACATTGAGCAACATTTCTCTACACCCTACTATCCCCATGGTAATGGACAAACAAAAGCAACCAATAAAATGCTTCTCAAAATTCATAAGAAAATTGTCAATGATGCTAGTAGAAATTGACACTTACAATTGTATCCATTGCTTTGGTCTTATAGAACCAGTGTCAGAACACTTATTGGGGCCACTCTATATCCTCTAGTCTATGGCATAGAAGAAATTTTTCCTATTGAAGTTGAGCTTCCCTCCTTATGAATCTCTTTGTGGGGCATGATTACTGATCATAATTATAGACAATAATGTCTACCAGAGATCAAGCTATTAGATAAAAAGCATCAAAATGCCTTGGATCACCTTTGAGCATATTAGAATAAACTAAAGGGCCAATATTTCAAAAATATATAGTCTAGATAATTTGAAGTTGGTGACTTATTCCTAAAGGAAAATTTAAAAAAAACCAATGCAGAGTGAGAAAAGAAAGGTAAATTTTAAGCCAATTGGCTTGGGCCTTATATTATTATTGGAAAATTTGGATTATGAGCTTATAAATTGGCCATGTTATATGGTTATAAGATTGATAAGCCCATTAATATTATATATCTAAAGCATTTATAACATCTATTTGAGTCCCCACTCTTAGGGGCACAACCATCCATAACCACTCCACTTCTCTCATCTTTCCATTCCATTCCATCATTTATATACGACCCTTGTCCTAATAGTGGGTATATAATATATGCTTAGGGAAATTAGGGGATATGAGTTTCAAACTTAGGAAAATAATTATTGAAAGTGCGAAGGGGATATATGTTGAGGAGTCATAAAAAAAATCTAATCCACTTTAAAACAACTACTCATCCCATTTTGGACATCCTAATACTTTACCCAATCACATCCTCATTGATGTCTCTTCTTCCTATCAGCCTTGATTGCATGCAAATTTGTCTATCCACATTCATCCCTTAAGTAAAAATCTATAAGAACCCACTAATCTCATCACTAAAGAAGGGTCACATAATGTTCCTCCTCTAGGATCCATAGTATCCTTAATAATCAAATCCTAATCATTTATTTTAGACCCCAAACATTTTTGTTATAACAAGTTTTTGATCCTTGTGTTGGAAATCATCATTGATTAAAGGAGAGATTTTTGAGCATTGTATTTGAATTTTGAGCTTTGATGTTTAATGTTGTCATTGATGTCAAATGTTCTAATGAAGATGCATGGTTCTTTCATTGATGTTAAAGGTTATTATGCAAATACTTAGTCAAGTAAGCCTTGAAGTAAGTAAAATAAGTGTAAACTATATTTTAATGATTTGTCTATACCTTATGAGATAGTATTTATAGGTAACAAGTTTAAATGAGTGAGTTCCAAAGATGAAGTAGTGTGCTCTAAAGTTCTGTATAAACAACACTAAAGATGCTCTAAATGTGCTACAAAGATGAGAATGCTCCAAAGAATACCTAATATTATTTAAGAATGAGTGAGATTATTTTAGGTTATATATAAGGTATTGAGGACCTTGAAGATAAGTATAATGTCAGCTCCTAAGATCTTTGTATGTAGCTTTGAAGATACTACAGTTGAATGCCAAAGATCTATAGGTAGCTCTAAAGAAGTTCTGGTGAAGATCCAAAGAAGAGATGAGTGAACAGATGAAAATTAATGGAGTGAGTCAAGTTTTTTCAAGTATATGCATGAATTTTTATGTTTTAGTTTTAAAATAAAATTCTTGAAAGGTATTTCAAGGTTTCATGAGTGTACAATATGAAGAGATGTCTACTCGAGAAGGTTTTATCTGTGTTCATTGACACATGAAAAAAATACATGAGATTCTAAGATATTTATGGTAGATAAGGTAGGGTTTTATCTCAAATTTTCAAACATTAGATTATATAAATAAGAGTTAAGTTTTATGAATGATTGTTAAGACTGGAAGTTAGTCTACCCTCATAAAACCCTGACTTTGACCTAATGTTGAAGATCTTGTTCAAAATAGCTTGGAATAGTTTGATATGATTAGAAAAGTAATTGGAGTTTGAATTCAACTATCCCAAGCATCTTTAGGTGTGATTTTTTTTCAAGTGAATGAGAAGACCATATATATAATTTTTATCTTTTGAATATTTGCTATAGCAAAAAATATTGATCGAGTCAAAGTTATTAAGTAGATGAAGATAAAAGTATGAGAATTATAGTTGATGTTTATGAAGTTTTATGGATAGGTTATATATCTCAACTATGAGAAGTCAATGATCAAAGTTGGCTAGTCACTGATCAGATCCTGTGGTACAAATAATAAAAAAATTAGATAGTAGTAAGAATATGTTTTATGATGTATTTTCATGAAAGAGTGATGCATTGAAATGCATGATGATGTTCTTTGGATCTTGAATGATATATTCATGATTTGAATAAAGTTGGAAGTTTATGTAAAAGGTTTAAACATTGAAGCCAAAATGGCTTATCTGATTGAGTAGAGTCTATGAGAGAGAAGGTTATAAGATTGGTCTATAAGAACAATAGTTATCATAGATATCATGATATAATTGATTCAAGTTTATATAAGGATGTTGTAAGATCCTATTTATATATTGAAATCACCTAAAGATAATCAATCATAAATTGGATGTTCATGTTTCTTTGACTGTGTTTTGGATTCAGTTGATAGTTTTGTGTGAACATCTTAAAAAGAAGTGTTTAAGCCTATTTACCTTGAGTTGAATCATTAGATGAAGTTGGTGATTACCTTGAGGTCATGAAGATTCAAAATATATATTTTATATCCGTAAGTGTTTGGAAAAATTGAGTATATACTTTAGTTGTTTAAGGTAGAGTTTCTGTATATTCATAAGCTTTTTATAAGCAGTGATTTGAAGAATGGTTCAAGTGGTAGTTGGACCCAAAGGGAATTGTTAGACCTAAAGTGAAGTTGGATAAGGGATATTAGAGTGGCTATGATGTGTTCTCATCATGTGAGGAGTTTGGATAAGCTTCAAAGATATCAAAGGGTAATGTGTTGTTGAGAAGGCCTATTAGTCTCCATAAGCCTAAAAGAGGAGTAAGGGCTAATTAATGAATGGCCAACTTATTGTAGTGATTGATTCATGACTAAAGCATGTTATTTATAATATGATTTAACCTATTCATATCTGATCTAAGTGATTTGATTACATATTTTACCTAAAAAGATATGATCAAATGACTTGTATAAAATCAAGGAAGTTAGGCCTATTTTGGTGTGTTGAGAGGAAGAGAAGAGGGGATGCTAAGAGTGTGCTAAGAGAGAGAGAGCAAAACAAGATAAGTGAATGACATAGATCATTTATGAGTAGAAGTAGGTCATGCAAACCATTAAATATATCATGTATATCTAACATAATTTATGTAAGAGAGGATTAAGGTTAGAAGACCTAATCAAGCTATGAAGAGAGCTACTTGAGCATTGAGTGCTGAAGATCAGTTTGAGAATGCTCAAGATCAATTTGAGAGGGATGAAGAGAGTGAATATAAGAAAGAGTAGATCATCATATATTGTATGAACAACAATGATTTTTGAAGGTGATCAAATAATCATGTGGTTGAGTTGGTGTTGAGTCATCTAGGGGGTTATAGCCTCCTTCAAAGTTGGAGCTTGCTAAAGCCAAGTGGGTGCTTGGTAAATTAGGGGTTAGTGTTCCTTGATAAATTGGTGCTTAGCTAAAGACTATTAAGTTGGTACTTGATAGATTTGGGTTGGTTCTCCAAGTTGAGTGGGTGCTCAATTGAATGTTGATGTTTATCTTGTAGGGCTATAGTCTATTTGCTTCATCAGTGGGTTTTCTACCCCAAGAGGGTTTCCAATGTATATGCTGTGTTCATATGTTTCATACTCTTATGTTTTGATATTTATGAATGTTGAGTTATATATTAATGTTAATATGGTTCATAAATAGTTAAGTGGAATCAAATGAAATTTTTTGAAGACTGATTCACCCCACTCTCAGTCATATTATTTCCAACAATTGGTATCAAATCAAGTCCTTTAGAATTGATAGCCTAAAGGAGATCCTAAGAAACAAGGATTATTAGTCAACAAGATCAAAGAGGTTTCTCTACAAGTAAAGTTCCATTGTTTAATGGATCTAACTATGCCTTCAGGAATGTTAGAATAAATATATGCTTGATGTCATAAGGACATGATATTTGACAATTAGTTATGGATGACTATATTACACCTCCAATTCCATCAACACATGAAACTGGTAAGAAAGTTAGAGAAAATGACTCCAAGGCAATGAATGCCATTCAGTATGGCCTATCATAGGTAAATATAGTAAAGGTAATGCATTATGTTTCAGCCAAAGATATATACGATAAATTGAAAACCATCTATGAAGGAGACACTAAGGTGAAGATGGACAAGTTTCATACCCATAGAAGATAGTTTGAAAGCCTGAGGATGATTGAAGATGAATCCATTTCAACATATATGTTAAGAGTTGATGAAGTTATCAAAATCATTAGAGGATTGGGAGAAGTGAAAGAGTCTACTAATATCTAAAAGGTATTGAGATATCTAACTTCTAAATTTGACTCTAATGTAGTTGTAGTAGAAGAAATTCAAGATTCAGACAAGCTAGATATGGATGGGCTTCATGGCATCTTGACTACCTATGAGATGAGAATAGATGGAGGAAGACCTCTTAAGAAGGAAGTATCCTTCAAGGTTGAAAAGAAGTCAAAGGACAATAAGGTTAAAGATGAGGTATGTTTAGAAATTGATGATGATGAAATCTTAGCTATGTTTGCTAGGAAAATGAGATTTGGCTCAGGAAAATACAAGGGTAAGTTACCCTTCAAATATTTCAACTATGGAAAGATTGGTCACTTTATAACCAAATGTCTTAACAAGGATAAATCAAAGCATAATGAAGAACATTATAAATATAATAGAAAGGTCTACAAGTCTAATAAGAATAAGAGATAATTTAAGAAGAATGAAGAAAAGGATAATTCAAGAATAAGAAGATATTATACACCAAAGAAGACAACATATCTGATATGAGTGATTCAAACACATTTAACAGTGAAGAAAGAAATGAATTTGAGCATGGCAATAATGAAACCTTTTTCATAGGCATAGAATCAAAACATAAGGGTTGTTTAAATAGGAAAGCTCTCATGATTGATGTAGAATTAGATGAATAAAAATATTATGATAGTGAAGAATTTGAAGTAGATCTTGAAGTAAAACTCATGGGTGCTGTACAAGAATTGAAGATTGTGAAGAAGAAGAATAAGAAACTAAAGTCATTGTTTTAGGACTATGAGGAATAAATTATATTATTCAAGAAAATACTACAACACCTCAAAATAATATGAAGAGATCATCCAACAAGTTGACACCCAAAATGAGATTATGATAGTAAGCTTAAAGGTTAGAGAAGAAAATTGCAATAGATATGAAACAGATAGAATCTCTGAGAGCTAAATTGGATCAAGTATCTAGAAAAGTAAAGAATTTTGTGAAGTCTAACTAGAAAATTGAGGCTCAAGATGATATCTTGAGGAGTCAGAAGTCTGCAAGTGATAAGACAAGTCTTGGATTCAATAAAGACCAAAAGAAGGCACCTCAAGTTGAGAATAAGACTATTGAAGATAATAACGTCAAAAGACCTATCAAATAGCCCAAGATACAAGGTATGATAATTATTTCAATGGTTACTATTTTACATGTAGTTAGTTCGATCATAGATCTAGAGAATGTAGAAAAGTTTTCAGAAATTAATACTCATGGAACTATGGAAAGAGAAGTAATTGGTCATAGGGTGATCATGGTAATTATCAATCAAATGTTATGTATAGAGTGGTTTTTTAGTGCTATCATGATGTAGGAAATATTTCAAGATAAAAAGGTTCACAGTGATCATGGTAGTCATCACTCAAATTTTATGTATAGAGTGGTTTATACTATTGTGCTAATAGAGTTATGAAGAAGACCAGTCAAGGAAAAAAGGTTCACAATCATGCCATTTAGAAATGGATCAAGAAGATAAACTATATAGATAAGGTAAAGGTAGACTAAAAGACTAAAGAAAAAGATTTTATGAAATCTTAGAGTAAAGATAGTGGATACTCAAGCCACATGTCAAGAGATAAGAGAATTCTTGATTATCATATGACTGATCAAAGCGAAAAAAATGGATAGGTAAGCTAAGAAGAATAATGGTGACAAGGTAAGTTTTGATCAACCCATAAACCAAGGTGGGATGTTTGCTACTATAGAGTATAAGTTAGAAGTAAAGGATTGTCAAGAACACTTGTTGTATAGATGTGTTGACAAGGCTGTCAAATAAAAGAAGAAGATAATTGATAAGGTTGATGATGAGATCAAGCCTAAAGAGCCAATTAGGTAAAAAAGTTTTTTGAAAAATATTCAACATAGTAAGGATATGGAGATCTGGGAATATCTTGAGTTTATATTGTTTTAGTGCCCTATGAAAAAGGGGTGGATCCATTAAGCTTCATGGAGACATTCTTATATCAACAAAAGTGTGAGATTATAGTCAAAAGATGATTTGAAGATAGAATGCCAAACATTTGGCATATAAGAGGTAAGATTTTGAAATCTATTTATTTAGGTGAGACTAATATATGAAGACAAAAAGGGGGTCCCTATTTCTATAAATTATTATTGGTTTATATTAATTGGTATCTAGTATGGGATAGCTTGATTTGTGTGGTTAAACAGTTTGGTATTTTATTCAACCATGCCAAAGAAAGGTATGTGATCTTGAGTTCCTAAGTTCTTTGAAAGAAGATATGTTTGGTCAAAGGGGGTGCTTGGTAGCTCTATTTTATTTGTCAAAAGAATAATTGATTTTATTATACGTAAAGTTAAGTAGAGATTATGTTTGAGATTTTTTTTGTTGAGAATTTGATGAACTAACTAGGAGAGTGATTTGATTGAGAAGTTTCTAAAGACTATATGTCTTTGAAAGAGAGTATTATCTCACAAAAATAGAAAAGTATGTTTTCAATAGTCAAAAATGATGCTTGATATCTACTGCTAACAAAAGCATGGTGTATGCTAGGTTTGAGGGGGAACTATTCAAGCTGACTGAGCCTAATATATGATAAAAGTGGTTTTATAATCTGAGTTCATTCTAAAAGAGATGATAATGATGGAAGACCTTTGTCATTAATGTCAAAGGGGGAGAAAATATCAAAAAAGGGAGAAATAAAAGATAAGAACCAAGTCTAGAGATGATTACCATCAAGAAGTGGTAAATAGTGTTTTTTTTAGTATGTTTTCCATCAATGACAAAGGGCGAGATTGTTGGACATCATCATTGATTAAGGGAGAGATTTTTGAGCATTGTATTTGAATGTTGAGCTTTGATGTTTAATGTTGTCATTAATGTAAATTTTTTTAATGAAGATGCATGGTTCTTTCATTGATGTCAATCTAATGTAGTTGATGTCAAAGGTTCTTGTGTAAATAATTGGTCAAGTAAGCCTTGAAGTAAGCAAAGCAATTGTAAACATCTTGTAATGCATTGTCTATAACTTGTGAGATATCATTTGTAGGTGGTAAGTTGAAATGAGTGATCTCTAAAGATGAAGTAGTGTGCTTTGAAGTTCTATGTAAGTAGTGCCAAATATGCTCTAAATGTGCTATGAAGATGAGAATGCTCCAAATAATACCTAATAGTATTGGATCATGAGTGAGATTGTCTGAGGTTGTATCTAAGGTATTGAATACCTTGAAGATAAGTATAAGGTCAAATCTAAAGATCTATATATGCATCTTTGAAGATACTATAGTTGAGCCCCAAAGATCTGTAAGTATATATGAATAAGTTCTATTAAAGTTCTAAAGAAGAGATGAATGAGCATATGAAAATTGATAGAGTGAGTCAAGTTGTTTTAAGTATATGCATGAAATTTTAAGTCTTGGTTTACAAAGAAGAGGCTTGAATGGTATTTCAAGGATTTATGAGTGCATAGTATGAGAGATGTCTACTTGAGAAGGTTTTATCAGTGCTCATTAGCACGTGCAATAACTATATGAGATTATAAGCTATTAATGGTAGATAAGGTAGGGTTCCATCTCAAAGTTCAAAGTGTTGGATTTTGTAAAGAGGATCTAAGTTTTATAAATGATTGATAAGATTGGAAGTTAGTATAAACCCTCATAAAACCCTAACTATGACTCGATGTTAAATAAATCATTTAAAAGAGATCATAATAGTTTGATATGATCAAATAAGTGATTGGAGGTTGAATTAAACTCTCCCAGGCATCTCTAGGTGTGATTGGTTTCTCAATTGAATGAGAAGACTATACAAATAAGTGCTTATCTTTTGAAGATTTGTAGTAGCAAACAATGTTGATTGAGTCAAAGTTACTAAGTAGATGAAGATAAAAGTATGATACTTATAGTTGATGTTCATGAAGGTTTTTGGATAGGTTCCATATCTTAGTTATGATAATTAAGTGATCAAATGGCTAGTCACTGATTAAACCCTATGGTATAGATGGTGAAGAAATCAGATAATAGTAAGAAGATGTTTCATGATATATTTTCATGAAAGAATGATGTATTGAAATACATGATGATGTTTTTTGGATATTGAATGATCTACCCATACTTTGAATAATCTTGGAATTCAATGTAAGAGGTTAAAACATTGAAGCCAAACTGGCTTATCTAAATGAGTAGAGTCTTTGAGAGAGAAGGTCAGAAGATTGGTCTACAGACCAATAGTTCTCATTAGATCTCATGATATAATTGATTTAGGTTAATCTAAGGATGTTGGAAGATATTATTAATGAATTGAAATCCCCTGAATATAATCAATCATGTATCGAATGTTCATGTTTCTTTGATTACATTTTGGAGTCAGTTGACAATTTTGAGTGAACATCTTATAGAGAAGTGTTTGAACCTATTTACCCTTAGTTGAAGCATCATATGAAGTTGGTGATTACCTTGAGGTTATGAGGATTATGAATATATATTTGGTTTCCATAAGTTTTTGAAAAAATAAAGTATATACTTTAGTTGTTTAAGGCAGAGTTTCTATATATTTATATGCCTTTATAAGTTGTGATTTGAAGAAGGGTTCAAGTGGTAGTTAGACCTAAAGGGCATTGTTAGACTTAAAGTGAAGTTGGATAAGGGATATTAGAGTGGAATGTGATGTGTTATATCCATGTGAGGCATTTGGATAAGCTTCAAATATATTAAAGGGCAACGTGTTGTTGAAAAGGCCTATTAGGTCTCCATAAGCCTAAAAGAGGAGTAAGGGATAATTGATGAATGGTCGACCTATTGTAATGATTTATTTATGACCAAAGCATGTATTTATTATATGATTTACCATATTCATGGATGAAATAATTTATTTGATTGTATATCCAACCTATAAATACATGATCAAATGACTTATATAAAATCAAGGTAGTTAGGCTTATTTTGGTGTGTTGAGAGGAAAATAAGAGGGGATGCTAAGAGTGTGCTACGAGAGTGAGAGTAGAACAAGACAAGAAAATGACATAGATTATTAATGAGTATAAGGAGGTCATAAAAACCAATAGAGATATCATGTATATCTAACAAAAGTTTTGTAATAGAGGATTAAGGTTAGAAGACATAATCAAGCTATGAAGAGAGCTACTTGAGCAAAGAGTGCTGAAGATCAGTTTGAAACTGCTAAAGATTAGTTTGAGAGGGATAAAGAGAGAGAAAATTAGAAATAGTAGATCATCATATGTTGTAGAAGAAATAATGATTTTTGAATGTGATGAAACAATCAAGGGGTTAAGTTGGTGCTGAGTCATCTAGGGGGTTGTAGCCTTCTTATAAGTTAGAGCTTGCTAAAGCCAAGTGGGTGCTTAGTAAATTAGGGGTTGGTGATCCTTGATAAGTTGGTGCTTAGATAAATACTATAAATTTCATGCTTGATAGATTGGGGTTGGTACTCCAAGTTGAGTGGGTGGTCAACTAAATGTTGATGTTTTTTTTGATAGGACTATCATCCATTTGCTTCATCAGCGGGTTTTCTTCCCTAAGAGGGTTTCTCATGTATATGATATGTTCATATGTTTCATTATCTTATGTTTTGATGTTTATTAATGATGAGTTATACATGAATGTTAAGATGGTTCATAAATAGTTAAGTGGAATTGAATGAAATTTTTTGATGACTTATTCAGCCCCCTCTCAGTCATATTGTTTCCAACACCTTGTCCTCCTTACTAAATAATTTTTGGGCACAATCTACTCCTATATATATTTAAGTATATACTTAAAGTCCATTCTCTTAGGGCATATTTTATATATTGCCTTTATGTATTTTTAGGGATTTTTTCATACTATAAATAATACTATTGTTTATAGTCCTTAGTTGTCTACAATCATTTGAGTCATCTTCTTAAGTTATCTTTATAAAAGCCAATATATATATATATATATATTTAGCCTCTATTTTTTATTATCTTCTTAAATGATATATTTAACATTATCCTTTATATATGTGTATGTGTGTTATTTTATCACAAATTAATATATATATATATATATATATATACATATATATATATACATATATATATATACACATATATATATACACATATATATATATACATATATATATACACACATATATATATATACATATATATATACACACATATATATATATACATATATATATACACACATATATATATATACATATATATATATACATATATATATATATACATATATATATATATATATATATATATATATATATATATATATATATATATATATATATAGTCAAATGTAAATATTTTCAATATTATATTAATAATAATTAAGTATTGTAAATATTTTCTCCTTGTAATCCTTATATTTAATAGTCAATACTCTTATGTTGTCTTTTTAAGTGTTAAAATTCAGTCCTTTTTTTGACAAAGGGAATTGTTGACCAAATTTGACCCTAGGTCAAATTAGGTCAACCTCCTATATATTTAAATTTTATGTATGGTCTTTCTGAGTCATAAAATGGTTACATGGTCATGTTTAGGGTCACATTATATATTTTATCTGTCATATTCGTCATTGTCTTAATATTACTTTATGTCACCTTTTTGGTCACTCTAGGTGACTTGTATAGTTTTCCACTTAAGATAGATGTGTCAAAGTGTAATATAATTTCCAATATGTTAGAGACTGTTAGGAGTCAATTTAAAACTAAATAAATGCAAGTTCAATGTGGATTCAAGATGATCAATTATAAAATAGGTAGTTTTAGGCAATTATACAGCTTGAAAGGTACACTTGACATGTGGGAAAACTTCAAGAGGATATATTTAGACCCCACAAGTATTTTTTAGGATCGAGAATATTTATAAATTTCAAAATTGGCAAAAATTAGTCCATCTCTCTCATTGCTCTCTTAGACAAGGTCAAATAGGCCAACTAATTTTCTTGCAATACAGACAACAAGAGAGGATTTGAGATGAATGATTTTGGTGGATGAAATTAGTATTCATGGCCTTAATTTACATGGAAATAGTTCCAATAATTTTGGTATATTCTTCATGAACAAGCACTAAGACTGCTAGTATCTCAAAACTGCCTGCATAACACCAACACCTTGGTTTCTCATTTACTTGGATTGATATGATGCTTCTAAGTGTTGTATGTGTTATTGTAGAGCTAGTTCATCCTTTATATGTGGTTTTAATTTTTTTTACACATGTGAATGTGAAAGGATTGGCAAATCACCCTCATTATGCTAGAAGAGATCACCATTGAAGTCTTCAAATAGTTTTTTCATCAAGTGGCAGTGTTTATCTTCTGTAAGTGACTTCAAGACAAGGGTAATGTACCCATGTATCTCCTACCATACCATACAATTTGGTTTATCCATGGAATATATACATTTAAGGACTTGAAATTTCATTGAGATAGGATTCTAATATAGTAAGGACTAATTTGAATCTCAATATGAATAGTCACCTATAACCACTTGTAGGCATGTACAAATAATTGTAAGGCTACTCAAAACCACAAGAATAGGTTGTGTACATTTCAAAGACTTGAATGGAGGTTCTCAAGTATATTCAAGGTTCATAGTGTAGACCTTTCAGTCAAGTCAAACCTTACAGTCAACCAAAGTTGAGAAAAGTTACAAATGAGCTAACTTACCTTAACTTCTCTAAATGAGGTTTTGTTCATATAATAAGTTATCTTTTAGTGAGTGTCTATGTGGTTTGTATAAGTATAACAACTCAATTATTATAGTATATATGTAAAGGTAACACTTTGGCATAAGAAAATCTTGTTTGGTCAAATGAAACTTATGGTTGAATGACTTCCAAGTTAGGAAAGTTTTCACTATAGACACTCAATGAAAGCTATAATCCTTTGAAGACAAATGAAACTAGGAAATGCAAATAACTAGTGCATTGATAGTATAGAGAATGATGCATGATTCTAAGGCATATGATGAGTTAATTTAGTTATGATATATCTCTAATGGCTTCATAGGAACCAAATGTGTGAAATATAATGATTATACCTAAATAGTCACCTATAGGAACTTATTGATAACACCTACCATCTAGTTCATACACAAACTAGCCTAAGTCCATAAGAGAAGGAAAAATTAGCTAGTGATAAAAACATGAAGTGAATGAATATCTATAAACCACTTATATAATGGTGATATAACTTTCTATGTGTCTCTCAGATAAACATCAACATCTATAAGAGTCCTTTGAATTTGTCTAAGTTTCCACCTATAAGTAACAAAGTCAACATAGTAATAGCCTTAGCAAATGGAGATTGTAGGTTTGATAAGGTAAGCAAAGGTTTAGGATGGTAATTATCATGTTTAAACAACTTTCACATTAGTAACATCACATTACCATGTGTATTTCTCTTAATTTCTGCTCATTTCTTAATTTAGGAAGAAGATAAAAATCAAGTAACAAGGGTGTGGTAAAAGAACTTGGTTGTTATGTGTGTGTGAACCAGATGACTATGGAGAGATCATTTTTGTCTTAGAAATATGATATATTGATAATAAATCACTAAAAAAAGGTACTATCACCTAGCATGAGCTAGATCTAAGAAGCGTGAGCTTGTTAAAATGTTGTCAATCCACTCTTTGATAACAATTAAGTTGAAAAAGATAAAATAAAACTACTTACATTAGATAACAAAAAGGAACTAAAATGAAATACAAGAAATGAATGTTTTTTAGAGATTATAACTAAATATAACAGTAATGGGTCAATACTAGTGATAAAATAGATCAGGTTAGATTCATAGAATTAGGCAGGGGTCCGTGAATAGGTAGGGACATAGAAAGTCAGATTTAGTTGGGGGTATGGGGTTAAAAATAACTTGCTATTATTTCTTACCACAGTGATCATCAGTGGTTAAGATGACCATCAGTGGTTAAACTAACTATCGATGGTTAGGTAACCATTGATGGTTGGGGTGACCGTCGATAGTCACCTTGACCACCGATGGTCATTGTGGTAAGAAATAAAAATAATTTATTTCTAACCCCATACCCCAAACCAAATCTAAATTTTTATGTCATTGCCTATTCATGGATCTCTACCTGATTTTATGAACCTAACCTGATCTATTTTAGCACTAGTATTGACCCACTATTGCTATATTTAGTGATTTTCTCTAAAAAGAATTCATTTCTTCTTGTATTTCATTTCAATTCCTTTCTATTATCTGATGCAAGTAGTTTTATTTTATCTCTTTAAATTTAATTATTATCAAATAGTGGATTGATATCCTTCTAGAAAGCTCACATGTCTTAGATCTAGCTCATGCAAGGTAGTCCACCTAATTATCTTTCTAACAATCCCTTTTTATTAGTGTTTTTTTATCTATAGGGCATCCTTCCAAGATAAAAAGGAGATATCCAAACTCATCTAGATCACATGCACATAACGACCAACTTCTTCTACCACACCCTTATTACTAGTTTCTTATCTTCTTCCTAAATTAAGAAATGAACAAAAATTAAGAGAAACATTTTGGCATGCTCGATGGGACATAACATCATCTAGGTTCCATTTTCTTCCTTTATTTATGCTCATATAATGAATATCTAAAATTTATTTTGGGCTTAAAATAAAGCTTGTAGATATTGATTTCTTTCTTGTTTTTGGTTCATATAATTATCTTAAAAAAAAAATAATCAATCATAGTTTCACTCTTGTTATCACACACTTTACCAAACCACATAATCAATCAACACATCAAAATAATTGACATAAAGCCTGATTATGATTTCATCACTTAGTGGTACACCTTACCCTTTGGCTATCTTACTTGAAGGTTATTACCAAGAAGAGAAACTAAAACTCAACTCTCTGGTTGAGTCTAAACTCTAAAATTTAGTATATTTTGGCTAAAAACTTGACACCTTTATCATTATGGTGTGTGGAGTGAGGGGGTAGGCCCCAATATCAAGCCATGTACTAAATTTCAATATAGATTTTTGAGAGCCTTTAACACCTAAAACTAACCTTAGATTCCTTTCTAGTACCTAATCTACAAACCAAATTTCCTCTTCACACTTTCTAAGGCATACTCCAAAAGTAATCTAAAAAGAATCTTAAGTTTTCTATGCACATTAGTGTATGTTTTATTTTCCTTGAGATCTTTTTATTTTGCTTGCTTTGTGTTTGATTTATGAGATTTTTGTCATTTTATTTTCTATTCCTCACATGGTCTTTACTAAACAATAGTTGTCGAACCAAACTAACCAAGAACCATCTTCCTCTTCCTCTTCTTCTATGGAGTATACTTTGGATGCTGAGATTTATCTTCATCTTTCTCCACCTCCTACCATGCCTCAAATAGTTATAAAGGGTGATGTATATTTCTCTACCTTCCTCGATAATAACCTCGTAGCCTTTCAACATTACCTCAACACTTTATCTCACCACAACCCTTTTGTTTTGGTTCCTCCTATGGATCCATCTTATGGTATGCCACCCAACCTATGATCACTCAAGCATCCTATTTCACCCATATCCCATCTTCTACCACCTCCCAAACTTAATCCAACATCCCAAATAATAGCCAAACACCCACTACAACAACCAATACCTCTAACATAGGGGCAACCTCACCTCTTATTACCCATACCTCATCCACCATGGGGGTATCTTCTACCCCTATTTACATCATTCCACTTATCACTACCAACCCACTAATTTCCACCCCACTTCAAAATTTGGTGCTTTCCATACCTCCTACCCTTCCACCTATTAGCAAAATAATTACCACTCAACCCCAACCAATTAATCTATCCATACCTCCAAATCAGCCCATATAAATCTCTCAACAAATACCCATGACATCCTACCAATATGATCCTAATCCATAAGGATACATAGCACCTTCTGCCCAACCTTTTGTGCCCATCAACCTGTATGTGGCACCATACCAACCTTTAATGGCCACATACTAATATGTGGTATCTTCTTAACCTTCTACCACTTATCCATATATTTCTACCACCCAACCTCAACCAAACTTATCACACAATTATAGAGCTTCCCAATCTTAAATAGATTTGGTCAAAATGTTAATGGACAAAATGACCAACCTAGAGTCTTCTATCTCTAGGTCTCATAACCTTTTATCTTATGATCAAATCTGTAATGAACCTATTCACCCATCAATCCTTATCTGATATTATCCTCCTTAATGGGAAATACTCAAGTTTTCCAAATTCTAAAGCAAGGTGGACCCCCAAAAATACTTAAGAGCATTTCACCATTTTCTCTACTTGATTGCACATGATGATGCTCTTCTCCTTATCACCTTTCTCATGTATTTATTGAGACCAGATAGTGCACTCACTAAGAAATCTATATTTTCCTTTTCCTAACTCACCCAAATATTTTTAGATCATTTTTCAATCAATATATCTAAAAAGGTCTCTATTATCAACATCTACTCCATTAGGCAATTTAATGATGAATAAATTGTTGATTTTGTAGGTAGATAAAGAGGTCTTATTAACTAGCTCTATTTCTCTTTACCCCAACCCAAGTTGATTGAACTCTTCTCTCAGGGTTGTGCTAAACATATTTCCCCTACTCTTCAACTTCAAAATTTTAGGACTTTTGATGATGCTTTCACCATAGCATGACAATTAGAAATTAGAGCCATTGATGAGGGGAAATTAAAACTAAGGAACAAAAATTCTATATTTAAATCTAATGATCCTCCCTCATCTAAAACCACCAATCAATCTAACCATCCCAATACCAAACCAAAGGCATCTACAAACTCAATTGTCCTTAAAATCGCTCCACCACCAATTGACAACCAACCCAAACAAACCAACTCATCTAACTCTTATAACTAATAAAACCAAAATCAAAACTGATCTAACCAAAAATAATACATTCTAATAGGGGAGTATTATACTTGAGTTTTGGGAAAATTTCTCAAAGCCAACATCATATAACTTCCTCTCATAAAACCTCCGCATCAATTTGATGCTTCTTACCCTACACCTGGTTAATACAATGAGAATGATTTATGTGATTTCCACCGTGTCATTAGACATGATGTTGGTAGGTGCAACACATTTAAAACCATTATCCAAAACATGATTGATAAGGGAGAACTTGTATTTGATAATCCCAATGCACCCCCAAATCAGTCCCTTGACATCTTTCATAAACCTTTCCACAATCATGACCCTTTTACCAACTATGATGATAACAAACTAGAATCATCTCACACTCATGAGGTCCATACGATTAATGTCATTATCAGTGAACCTATCATTGAGGAGATCATTACCTCAACTACCTCTTCCTCCATTCCACTCATAAAAGTGGTGAATTCACCTTTTATTATTTCAAAAACCCAAATAGAGGAAGAAACCACCCTTTTTTCTTTACTTGATAAGACCATGGACTTATCTACATCTCCTTTAATAGAAATACCAAAGGAGGAAACCATTGATTCAGTTACCTCTTCCCAAACTTCACTTATTGAAGTGGTGGAATTACCTATGATTCCCTCACTTCAGGCCATCACACCTTCATCCCCTATCCTAAACCACCCATTCTCTCTTTGGGAACCATCCCAAAAGAAGAGATTACCTTGTCTACACCTTTTATGGAGAAAACATCCTCCTAAAGCTTAGAACCTTCCATCAAGGGAAAAGGTGAAGAAACCATTCCCACACCTCAACCAATGGGCTTAATATTTGAAATCAATGACCAAGGAATCAAACCCAGTTACAAGTCTTTTTTCTATATTGGTCCAAAGTTTAGAGTTCACTTCCAAACCCAATCTAGATAGAGCCACTGTTTGGCACCATCTTGGGCTCCCCTATCAAAACAAACCTAAACCTTCAACCTCACTTGCATCCAACATCAAACCTATCATCCCCTCAATACCTTAATCAAATACTTATCCATCCAAAACTGTATGGGAACCATCCAATCCCCTCCATCTAAAATTTTCAAATCACCTTATGCCTTTATAACCAAACCTATCAAGAATCTGAGAATACTTCCTATAACTAGCCTTGATCACCCATATTTGAAGTTGGACTTAAATCCATCTAATCCACCAAATAAAAACCCAACCAAACCAAATAAGAAGGTAGAACCACCTAAACTCCCACCTTGAACTAGAGCCATACCACCCTCTTCACACTTACCTTCTATCTTAGGTCCCCATCCCTCTACCATCCTAAGAGATCATCCTTATACAAAGAAGGTGAACCCTCCCAAAACTACCCAAACTAAAACTCCTCCTTTCATTTTACCTTTACCTACCCCTACCAAATCATCAAACTCCCCATCATTCTTAACTAACCTATCTACCTCTACCTTCCCACCTATCTCCAAACCTTCATTATCCACCTTAAAATCAAATAACACCAATCAATCACAACCAAAACCATCTACCAAAACCATTCCACCACCTATAACTTTCATAATGAAACCTACTTCTAATAAGGCTCCCACTCCTAAAACCCAAAACCCAAAACCCTCAATAACTTTTCTTGAATCTTGTTCAACCATTCTACAAAGGTTGTTGAAAACTTCTTCCTTAAGATTACCACCTATCAAACATTTATAACCTTCAATTCCTAAACCATATTGGTTTAATGATGGTATAATTTAATCATACCATATGACACTTGGAAATGACATATAAAACTATAAATCTCTTCAAGCACTTATCCATAACTTATGGGATGAGGATGATCTATTATCAGATGAACCTCCCTTAAGCCCATTACCAACCCAACCACCAAATGGACCCATCCAATGCTTACCAACTCCTCCAATCTTATTTAAAAGTGAGGAAGAACCAAATCAACCATATATCCCAACACTTCCCCTCATCCATACTATCCATATGGTTACCCAATCTAGGGACTAATAAAAGGATAAGGGAAAAGCCAATTTGTCAATATCATGGATATATCCTTCTATCCATCAACTATCCAACTAAAACACAAGTACCCTCACACTTACATTCACCTTTCTCAAAACCCAAAATATCCATTTTGGGTTCTTCTCCATCCAACCCTTCTAAATTCATCTAGTAAGAAGTGGTACCTTCACTTAGTTACATTTTGTGTGCATATTTGTGCTTCAAATTCGCAACCACTCTTTTATCACCAACCTCATGAATCACCATATGCCACTTATCAAACCCCAAATCAATATTGGTTTGACCTCATAGACTCCTAGTTTTAAGGGGAACACCTCCTCCCATACTTTGGGTAACTAGACCTACACCAAGCAATCCATTTTTGATTTATAGATTATTGATTCAAAGAGGCAAAATGTAGACACTGTAAAATCACACACAATGGTTCTAGATGTCAAAATGCCTCAAGAACCCTTAGGGACCACCTATCTCTTCTTGACCCACTGACCAACCCATCAGACCCTAGGTCTAGTTAGCTACTTAACTGACTAAATTCACTAACTTACTAATTGACCTTAACCCAACCCCTTTTAACTCACCTATACCAATTTTAATCTAAATCCTTGATAATAAATGGTTAGCTTGACCATTGATGGTTAGCCTAATCGTAAATAGTTAGGTTTTCCTCATTTTTACATAAATACTAGTTGTGTGTAAGCTAAAATGACATAATTTAATATGTCTACCTTGCTCATTACTAATGAATTCCCAAACATCAAAATCAGCAAGCCAACCTACTAAGGAATATTATATCCTCTATCTCTCTTTGCCTATAAAAGGAGGGGAGTAGGAGGTGAGAAAGGATCCATCCATCAATCACACACATTCTAGCACATAGGTATTCAATCTTTCCAACTAGTCTTCCTTCCAACAATTCATAAACTGTAAAAGAGATCCAAACCTCTACCCACATTTCTCATGAGGAAAAGTACCATTACTCTACTAAAATTGATCTAGCCATCAACCATCAGTCATTTAGTAAGAAACAAGTATATTTATAATTCAATTTTGTTATTCTAGTTTCTAACCTCTCTCCCACATCAGATATTTTTTTCATCTCATTTTCTAACTCTTAGACCCTTAACTAACCCTTATCTGACCAGTAAACCATTTTCAACTCCCTTTGAACCCCTCCAAAATTCCATAAGCAACCATCGATGATTACCCAACCATCGATGATCAAATTAACTATAAATGGTCACCCTTACTAATGATGGTCACTATGAAATTATAGAGGTGTTCAAAGGGAGTCACAAAATGGTTTGCTAATTAGGTAAGGGTTTGTTAAGGGTTTAGGAGTTAGAAAGCAAACTGTAAAAAAATTTTTATGGGGGAGAGGTTAAAAATTAGAATAACAAAATTGAAGTACAAATATACCTATTGCTTGGTAAATGGCTGATGGTTGATGGCTATAGAAATTTTGGTAGAGTAATGATACTTTACCTCAAGAGAAATTTAGGCAGAGGTTCAAATCTCTATTGTAGTTGCTAAATTACTGGAAGGAAGATTGGTTGGAAATCTTGAATACATGTATGTTAGAATTCTTGTGATTGATGGATGGATCTTTTTTCACCTCCTACTCCTCTCCTTTTATAGGTAAAGAGAGATGAAGGATATAAGGTTCCGTAGCAGGTTAACTTGCTAATTTTTATACTTGGGAGTTTATTAGCAATGGGCAAGGTAGACAAATTAAATTGTGTTATGTTAGCTTACACACAACTAGTATTTGTGTAAGAACAAGGAAGACTTGATTATCAATGGTTAGGCTAACCATCAATGATCAAGCTAACCATTAGTGGTTGAGGGTTTAGAGGAAAATTGGTTAAGGTGAGTTAAAAAGGTCTAGGTTAATGTTAGTTAGTAAATTTAGTCAGTTAAGTAGCTAACTAGACCTAGGGTCTGATAGGTTGGTCAGCGGGTCAAGAAGGGTGAGGTGGTACCTAGGGGGTCATAAGGCATTTGACATCTAGAACCATTATGTGCAATTTTATAGTGTCTACAGTGATCTCAAGAAATAAGGACCTTAACCTACATCCATAACTTTAAAGTTTCTCAAACTTTGCCAAAATCTTGCACACAGTCATAACATAGAGGCTAGTTTTGGGAATATTTGATGTTGAAGGTTATGTGGGCACAATCGAGAATTGAAATTTGGTGAATATTTTCCTCATGAACTAATAAATCCATATTTGGTATTAGTTTAATAAAAAAATAGGGGAAGTGCCCTTTTTTTCTCAAATAAAGGGCATTCCATAGTCAAGACTACCCTATAGGCATAGTGTGTAAATGGTGATATGATAAAAGGGAGTATAAAGAGACATTATATAATGATGTGTGAGGTTGGTTTTAATGTGAAAAACTATTTAAGGTCACCTAAATTCATGAGAATTACCTACATGTGGTCATACACATAAGCACACAATCTAGGTCTACTAGGCCCAAACCCTCAGGGTGATTTACTTGTTTTACATGACCACATGATCATTTAAAACTATTTGATGACCTTCATCAGAGAGTGGAGAGTCTAAAAGAACCATTGGTTTATAGGGAAACAACCCAAATTCTTCATTTTGGACTAATTTGGTCTCAGGTCTACTCAAAATAATTAGAAGAAGCTCGAGAGAAATCTTCAATTGCTAACATCTATACTGACATTATGCATGGTGATAAGGATTTGGGGATAGTTTAAGGTGTCCTTATCTTGTTCTTAGTGAAATTTGTTTAGAGGTTTAACATCTAGATTTTATGAATCATTGTTAACAAGCAAAACCTCCTAAAACCCTATCAAGAGCCCGATAGAGAAAATACCATTGAAGATGCATCCAAAAGAGGTAAAATGGCCATGAAAGTGTTTTAGAAAATTTTGAAACTCCTTCAATCTCCTTGACACCTAATTGATCTACACTGTTACTCGTATGAAAAGGTCTAATACTGAGTTTCTTGTAGGATTTGAGTTTTCCTATAAGTGAATAAGGGAATGAGTAGATTAAAATAATTTTGGGGTGTTTTTATAGATTTTTCCTAACTCCTAAAACTCATTTATCACCTTGGTTATGTATGAATATCTCTTTTTTAGTCCATTCATTGTAGTCAATCTAAACAAACATTGAGAAGGCAAAATGATTGCCTAAGTGTTGATAGTGAGAAGTGTTGTTTGAGTTCCATTGAGGTCTATTTGGTAGACTAAAGGAAAAAATAGGTCTAATTGAGTTGCCTAACACCTCTTCAATGAGATTTGTTTGAGAAATTATCAGTTACCTAAGTGACATATGTGAAGATTCAAGATTAGAAGGCTAGTAAATGATTGAAGATAGTGAATGACAAGTGACAAAGGGGAAGTCATCAGTTGAAGTGAGTAGATGGATGTTAAAAATATTATTTCCAACCTCTCATGTTAGGACATATGTGGCAATGATTCCTATGGTATTTTTATATAGTCAAGTAGATGACTCATCATCAAGGCAATTTCAAAACAAGAACATGAAGAGTCTCTACAAAAATTTAAAAAATATGTCATGCTTCAGATGGATACTTATCCAAGAAGAATATCATAGCCTATTCTCTACTTAATAATATGTCATTGTAACTAGTTCTCATAGTTTGATACTTGGAATTGTGACCTTTGAGCTTCACTTCTTCTTTCTCCTCTCCTATGCTCTATATATTCAAGCCTTTTTAGCTTTGTAATGGATCCACAATTAGTGTGGTGAATTTTTACTAGTTTTGACACCTCATTTGCCTTTGAATAAAGTTTTTTGAAGTTGATTCATTTTTTGCAATATCTTGCCTAAGTGTGTTGAGTGGTTTATGTGGTTGAAAAGTGATGAAGATGTTTTCCTTGTTTTCATTCTAATCTTGTATGTTTATGTAAGTGATATATATTATAACAAGTTTCATAAAGTGTCTGTGTTTCTTATGTTTGTATTAAGTGTGAAAGGAAATAGTAGTGTCTAATATCAGAACTTATTTTTACCTACCTTTGGATATGCATATTAATCTACCTATAAGAGAAATACTTATGCTAGAAGGATATATAATTAATGTTAGTTTTAGTAGTCTCTTTTCTTGGTGAATATACAAGTTTGTTGTGTAGAGTTATCTTTGGTGTATAACCTCATTATAATAGGTTTATTTTATGTCTCCTTCTTCCCTTTTCACCCCCAATAGTGATTATCCTAGTGTAGTGTGAGACTAAAATATAAATCAAGGGAATTAGCTCTTTCAAACCTAGAGATCTATCTCTTATGGTGGATTATCTATGAGGAGAGATAGTTCAATGTTATACTAAAATTGAGAAGGTCTAATTGAATTCTCTAGGGTGAAATTTTAGGCTATAACAATTTTAGAATGCCCAATGGGACATGAATTCCAAGAAGGTTATTCAAGGTAGATGTTAGCTTTGATAACAAGGAGATGTAACAATCCAATTCCTATAATATCTAGCAACTCCAACATTTTAATCTTGGTTGCAGATTAGTTCACTCTTTCATGCCTAAGGTAAACACAAAGTCTCTCACCAAAGGCATACCTTTTGAATTTAAATATATTCCTCCTTGTTCCTACAAAATAAGTAGATTTGAAAATACCCTTCCCTATCCAAAGAAATCATATCTTGCTCACAATCCCATAAGAAAGTTATTGATTACCCCATTATTGTAAAGTCCTAAGGCTACCATGGCAAGGAACCATCATTTTGTTTCCTTAAATGGATATAGTCCTCTAAGACTTGATAAATATGATGATATCCCCATATCTATCCTCAAAAGTTTTCCATAATACACTGGTGAGTCTTCCATCACACCTATTGAGCATATAATAAATATTGTTATTTTTTACAATATACATTAGAGGATAACAATGTAATCAAGTTGTTGGCTGTCTCATTCAAAGGAAAATATCTTGAGTGGTATGGAAAATTGGAACCTAAATCAATCATCATATGGGATCAGTTAGGAGATGTATTGAGAAGAAGATTTGAGGATAAGAGTGATAACATATCACTAACTGAGTAGCTGACCAACATTAAGATAACACCTCAAGAAGTCCTTCAAGACTTTAACATGATATTTTATAAGACATGGGATATAATCACTTTTTGGTAATACCAATAGTTCACCATGCTTTCCTTTACTATCTTAAAGCATCTAATAGTGACATTTCAATGATGATATAATATATGGGAGGTAAAACTCTGCCTAATGCCTATGAAGTGGCCATTAGTGCAAAGAATTATTTTATTCAGGTTGGGAAGATTTCCCCAAGACTTCCCATGATTCTTTTACCTAATTTGTAAACTCCCACACCTGCTATTTCTCCTATCCCTTCACCTAAACATAAGTTTATTACCCCTTATCAACCAAGTATACCTAATGAGGCAAAAAGGATGAGAGATATAGATCGAGAGATCTTAGGTTTAAAGAGGATAATTTAAAAACAAGAAGTTAATCCTTTCAAAAGTCACTATCAACATAATAAATCCTACTACAACTATCAAGGCAATAAACCTCCTTTCCAAGGTCATTACCAAGGTCAAGGATATCTAGTCTAATCTAAGTCATATGGTGGTTACAATTCCAATGTTGTTCTACCTCAAGGGCACTAGTGCCTACTCAAAATAACATTTCCCAAGAGCAAAACAATAAAAATTAATTAGATCGACCTTATAATCCATATCCCTATGTCAATGATTCCTTCAACCAAGCCTTCATGGTAAGTTTGGGAGCTATGCCAGCTATGACTCAAGATGAAGTACCAAATGGAGGAGTGACTGATGGTAAGGGTGCTCAAGTGGGGTTTAAATTGGTAAATTGGTATCAATATTAATCATGTGTAGTCAATCATCAAGGATAGTCAAGCATGGATACAAGTTCTATAACTACAAACACAAGGAGAAAGAGAAAGGCAATTGAAGAAGTTCAAGGGGTTACTAGTGGTCAACCAATGAATGTTAAAACAAGCATAAGGTTAGGTATGTCTAATGTAATTTTGAATACATAAGTAAGCCAAAGAGATCAGAATGTTAGGAATGCTTTCATATCTAAAACTTCTCAAGGTATAGGTAATACTATTCTTCCTAGTGGATAAACAAAAGTTAGTGGTCCTTTCACTAACATTGTAGAGAAAATGAAGAGGTATCATGTGAATGTGTCAATATGGGATAAATTATAAATACATATACAAGAATAACTACTTAAAAAGGAGTTTTCAAAACTCAATTTGATAAATAAATAACCTATCCAATGAGAAGTAACCTTGACAAACACCATGAATCTAAGTGAAGGACAATTAAGAAAAGTTGAAAAGGTAGACAAACCTACTTTATTCTATATATCCATCATTATTGGATATTCCTTGTTACATAATTATCTTATTGATAGTGGAGATAGTACTTGTGTCATTCCAAAGCAAGTAGCTAACAAATTAAACTTGAAGTATGAGCCTCATGCTAAAGGAGTGCTACCATTGACATCATTAGAGGTTTGAAACTAGTTCTTCATGCTTGTCCTACCTTCACAATTTCTCAAGATGTTGTAGTGGTATATGTACTTCCTCATTTTTTACTTTGTTTGTATAGAGAGTTCACTAATAAAATTAGAGGTTATATAATTTTATACTAGTCATATATGGGATATAGGACTATATATGGTCCAAAAGTGAATTAAATCGAAACATCTCTCTAGTTTCCATGTAAAACCTTATGTGCCTTATACTTCTAATATGAATTGAAATTTTATTGAAAAAGATGATCACCCTAGTGATCAAGAGCCTCTATCACTAATTTATGGCATATCTGATTTGTATCTTGATGAGTGGGGAACATAACAAGGTGTATTTGAATAAATTGGTCTTGGAACTTACATAGTTCATGAGGATTATGATGGATTCCTTGAGGTAAATTCTAATAACATTCTAGAATAAGTTGCATGAGGAAACTATCCTATACACATAAGTGATGATGTCAACACCCCAACTATGATAAAGCATGAAATTTTTGGTGAGCTTTCAATTTTACCTGATAAAGAAGATAATGCTCATAAATAAGAACATCAAGAAGAACAAGATATGTGGAAATAGTTCAATGCCATTGTGCAAGAATTTAAGGAGTTGATCAGGCCTACAAATTTTCAAAAAGAGTATAGACCTGATGTTAAGGTCAATCATGTTACATATGAACATAAGGTGAAGCTTGATATCTCTATCAAGAATGAAGCAACCTTGGAAGAATATGAAGTATTTGATGAATACAAGGAGGACAATCTTTATGACTTACAACAAGAAACATGTCATGTTTCAAAGACACGTGAAGTTGAGAAGGCTGTGATGATCTACAATGATCAGATTGAAGGATATCAAGTGAGATGATAAATCAAACAAGTTTCTAAGAGAGTTGGGTGGAGTATTTATGAGAGATCCAAGTAGCACACTTGTATTCACTAGAAGTTCCGAAATTGGTAAGTCACTTAACTATCTTCATAGGCAAGTTTTCATTAACAATTATGCATCATATGAGGATCTATTTTCTTGGAGCATTAGTGATTCAAGAAGCATTGTCTTTAACCTTGGTTTAAGAAATGGAGATTGTATATTCACCTCATGTGTCTTGAGATATTGCACATACTAGAATAGATGTGTGTTTTTGATTATGTTAGTTTGTGCTTTTCCTAAATGTTCATGAGAACACAAGTGTGAGTTTTGTTTCTTATCTTGTTTCTTGTTTTCTTGTTGTATATGGTGTGTTTGGTGTCCTTTCAAAGTCTTTTTAGTGTTAAGAATAGTGTATAGGTGACTCCATTACCTAATGGATAGGAGAAGGTAATTGATTCTTAGCATAACACGCTGGCTACCCTTGAGAAATCACCAAAATGTTGATCAAGTTTGACCCTAGGTCAAATTAGGTCAACCCACTATATATTAAAACTTTATATACAGTCTTTATAAGTCATAAAATGGCCAAATGGTCATGTTGAGGGTCAATTTATAGGTTTTATCTGTCATATGTGTTATTGTCTTAATATCCCTTTATGCCACCTTTTTAGTCACTCTAGGTGACTTGTACAATTTTAAACTTAGAAAATATGTGTCAAAGTGTAATCTATCATAAAATATGGTAGATAATGTTAGGAGTCAGTTTGAAACTAAAGAAATGTAGGTTTAACATGAATTTAAGAAGATCAACTACAAAATAGGTAATTTAGGTAGTTATATGACTTAAAAGGTACACTTGGCATGTGGAGAGGCTTCAAGAGGATATTTTAAGACCCATACAAGTCTTATTTTAGATTTAAAAGTTTAAAACGTTTCAAACTTGGCAAAAAATGGTCCATCTCTCTCATCACTCTCTTGGACAAGGTTAAATAGGCCAACCAATTTTCCTTCAGTATGGAAAACAAGAGAGGAGTTGAGCTCAATGATTTTGGTGGATGAAATTAGTATTTATGGCCTTAATTTCCATGGAAATAGTTCCAAGAATGGTGGTCTCTAGTTCATGAATAAACATTAAGAATGCTAGTATCTCAAAATTGCCTACATAATCCCACCACTTTATTTTTATCATTTACTTGGATTGATATGATGCTTCTAATTATTGTATGTGTTCTTATAGACATTTTTTTCATCAAGTGAAAATGCTTGTATTATATAAGTGACTTAAAGACAAGGGTAATGTACCTATTTCTATCCTCCCAAACTATGGAAGCTAGTTTATCCATGGAAGATCTACATTGAAGGACTTAGAAGTTCATTGAGATAGGATTCTAATATAGTGAATAAGGACTAATCAGAGTCTCAATATGAATATTTACTTACATCCACATGTAGGCATGTATGAATAACTATAAGGCTACTCAAAACCCAAGAATATAGGTTGTGTACATTTCCAAGACTTGAATGGAGGTTCTCAAGTCTATTTAGGGTTCATAGTGTAGACCTTGTAGTCAATTCAAACCTTGAAATCAAATAAAGCTGAGAAAATTTTCAAATGAGATAACTTACTTTAAATTATCTAAATGAGGTTTTGTACATACAACGAGTTATCTTTTAGTGAGTGTCTATGTGGTTTGCATAAGTCTAATGAATCCATTATTATAATCTAAATGTAGAGGTAACACTTTGGCATAATAAAAGATTGTTTGGTCAAAGGAAATTGATGGTTTAATGACTCCAAAACTAGACAAGTTTTCACTGTAGACACTCAATGAAAGCTACAGTGCTTTGAAGCCAAATGAAACTAGGAATTCTAAATAACTAGTACATTGATAATATAGAGAATGATGCATGATTATAAGGCATAGGATGAGTTAATTAAATTGTGAGAAATATCTCATGGATTTATAAGAACCAAATGTGTGAAACATAATGATCAGACCTGAATATTCACCTATAAGAACTTCTTGATAACACCTATAGTTTGGTTCATATACAGACTAGCCTAAGTCCATAAGAGAAGGCAAACTTAGATAGTGATTATAAATATGAAGTGAATGAATATTTATAAACCAATTGAATAATAATGATGGAAATTTTCATGTGTTTCTCAAAAAAAAATCAACATCTACATGAGTCCTTTGAATTTTTCCAAGTTGCCACCTACAGGTGACATAATCAACATAGTCTATGAACTGGCCTAAGAAAAAGGAGAGTGTAGGTTTGAGAAGGTAAGAAAAGGTGTAGGATGGCATGATAATGTTGAAACCACTTTCACAGTGGTAAAATCACATCCCCATGTGATCTCAAGAAATAAGGACCTTAACCTAAAACCATAACTCTAAATTTCTTAAACTTTGCCAAAATCCTATACACAGTCATAACATAGAGGCTAGTTTTGGGAATATTTAATATTGAAGGTTTTTTGGGAATAGTAAAAGATTTAAAATTGGTGTGTATGGTCATAATGACCTTAAAAATAAACCCTTGATCTCAGTTTGATAAAAAAATAGGGGAAGTGCCCTCTATTTTGTCTCAGATAGAGGGCACTCCACAGTCAAGACCACCCTATAGGCATAGTGTGTAAATGGTGATAAGATAAAAAGGAGAATAAATATGAATTGTATAATTATGTGTAAGGTTGGTTTTAATGTGAATAATTATTGAAGGTCACCTAAATTCATGGGAAGTACCTACATGTGGTCATACACACAAGAACACAATCTAGGTCTACTAGGCTTAAACCCTCAGGGTGATTTACTTTTTTCACATACCACATGATCCTTACAAACCATTTGATGACCTTAATAGGAGAGTGGAGAGTATGTAAGAACCATTTTTTTGTAAGGAAAAAACCCAAATTGGTCATTTTGGCCTAATTTGGTCTTACACCTACTCAAAATGCTTAGAAGGAGCTTGAGAGCCACTTCAATTGCTCACATTTATACGGATAATGTACATGTTTCATTAAACATTTAGGGATATTTTAGGGGTGTCCTTAGATTTTTCTTAGTGTATTTTTTTAGAGGTTCAACATTTATATTTTATGAATCATTGTTAAGAAGCAAAACCTCCTAAAACCTTATCAAGAACCCTTTGGAGAAAAGATCATTGGAGGTGCATCCAAAATAGGTTAAATGGCCATGAAAGTGTTTTGGACATATCTAAAATCCCTAAATATTATTTCCATCCAATTGATCCATATTGTTACTTCTATAAACAATTCTAATACTAAGTTTCTTACAAGATTTGAATTGTTCTATAAGTGTATAAGGGAATGAGTAGATGAAAATCATTTTGGGGGGTCTTTAGAGACTTGTCATAAATCCTAAAAAACCAATTTATCACATTGGTTATGCATTAATATCTCTTTGTTAGACCATTCATTACATTCAATCTAAATAGACAGTGAGAAGGCAAAATGATTGCCTAAGTGTTGATAGTGAAAAGTTTTGTTTGAGTTCCAATGAGGTCTATTTGGTAGACCAGAGTATAAATGAGGTCTAATTGAGTTGAATAACAACTCTTCAATGAGATTTATTTAATAAACTATAGATACCTAAGTGATAAATGTGAATATTCAAGCCTAGAGTGATAGAAAATGACTGGAGATAGTGAATGACAAATAACAAAGAGGAAGTCTTCAATTTAAGGGTGTAGATGGATGATAAAAATCTTGTTTCCAACCTTCCATGTTAGGACATATATGGAAATTATTCCTATGGAAGTTTTAGATAGTAAAGTAGATGATTCATCATCAAGGTAGTTTCAAAGCAAGAACATGAAGAGTCTTTACGCCAATTTGAAGAATATGTCATGCATCAGATGGAAACTTGTCCAAAAAGACCTTCATATCTTATTCTCCAATTAATTCCATATAATTGTAATTGGTTCTCATATCTTGACACTTGGCCTTGTGACCTTTGAGCTTCACTTCTTCTCTCTTCCCTCCTATGCTTTATATATTCAAGACTTTTTGGCTTTGTAATGGATCTACAATTGGTATGGAAAAGGCCTAATGGTTTTGATACCTCATTTACCTTTGAATAAATTTATTTGAAGTTGATTCATTTTATGCAATCTCTTTCCCAAGTGTGTTAAGTGGTTTATGTGGTTGACAAGTGATGAAGATGTTCTCTTTGTTTCCATTATACTCTTATATATTTGTGTAAGTGACATATCTTCTAACAGCTTTCATAAAATGTATATGTTTTTAAAGTTTGTATTGAAGTGTGAGAGGGACTAGTAGAATTTATTATCAAACCTTATTTTCACCCACCTTTGGATATGCATATATATCTACCTCTATGAAAAATACTTATGCTAGAAGGACATATCATTAAGGTCAGTTTTAGTAGTCTCTTTTCTTGGTACAGATGCAAGTGTGTTATGTAGAGTTATTTTTGGTATATCACCTCATTAGCATAGGTTTATTTTATGTATCCTTCCATTTTTACCCCCAATAGTGATTAACCTAGTGTAGTGTGAGCCTAAAAGATAAATCAATGGAGATAGCCCTTTCAAACCTAGAGATCTATCACTTGTAGTGGATTGTCTATCAAGAGAGATAGTTCCATGTTATCCTAAAATTGAGACGTTATAATTGAATTATATAGGGTGTAATTTTAGGCTATAATATAAATGAGGATGGCCTTAAATTGACTACATAACATAAAAAATGGGAATGTCTCTAAATAGAGTTTCCACCCTAAGTCCCCCACTCACTTTAAATCAAATGTGACCTTGACTACCCTCATGTCATAGGTACACATATACTCAAAAGTGACAAATTAAATTAGATTACCTACATATTTAATGTATTCAAGTCCCCCCCCCATTCCATCTCCCTAATCATTCTACTATCCTATCCAACAATCCTAGATTACTACCCAACACCTACCCACCTCTTTGGTGCAGGAAGATTTTACCCAACAATAATTTAGGATATATATGATTAAATCAATGGATTATTTACAAGCACATGTTATTAATAATTACATGTCATTATACCATCACATTATAAACATAAAACATCATATACATCTACACTATAACACATAATAATCATCCATTATAAATAAACCATGTTCATCCTTACATCTCATCTAAATCAATATATCCCAATAGCTCATATAATAATAAATATAACAATCACATAATCTAAATCCATAATAGAAACAATCCATGATACATATATCCATAAATAACAATCATATAATTAATTCCATCCATCATCAATAACATAATCATAAACAATAATCATAATATAATCTATATATCATCATGCACAACATAATCATAATAACAATCCATAATATCCATAAGAGTCTATGTCAAAAATATATAAGTAAAAAATGGGATTCATGGGAATGAATATGATTTAATAAATACATGTTTATAATATAAAAATTGTCTCACAAATACAAATCCCAAATCACTGCTATCTAGGTGGTCTCTTATTAGGCTAATGCATGGACTAAGAAGAACTAGATTTGAAATTTGGGGCATGCTAGCCTACTGGCACTAATCCCTCATACAAATCTATGTAATACTAAACTTCTCATGTCAGCCATCCTATCTATCTCATCACCATCTCCATACCTCACTCCTCTAGTACAATATCACCCTACTCCTTGGCCTTCTCATCCAATTGTAACTCTACCTCTCTCTCTCAACATTGATTGAAGTTGTTTAATATACCCTCATAATGAGGCCATCTATGTGTGTCAACTCTCGATATACCTCTAGAGTGTAGCTATCTACCCATGTAAGGATGCCAGCTATCCCATCAAACCTAAAACCTATATAAGTACCCCTATCATCTGGATATCTCTATAAATGATTTTTCCCTATAAATATACAACCATCCTATCTCACTCTAATGAGATCCTTAAAACCTATGTATCCTAGGCCTATATCTCTTTCCTTAACCTATCTAATAGTGCCTACTAATCCTCATTAAAAGGTGGCTTGGATGATCCTACATCATTTGCACCTACCCCCTCCTTTCCTGATCACCACCTCTCTCTTGTTCTCTATCCCTAACCCCCTAATCTAACCTATAAATATCCATAACATGTAGTCCTCCCTGTGCATTCTACTGACCCTATGCCTAGGGATATGGTCTTTGATCTTGCCTCTTGATGAAGTCACCAATTGATTTATTTTATAGCCTCATCCATACCTAGTATATATCTTTTTCAATATAAATACCCATAACCATCCATGATTCATGCAATTGAATGAATGAATTTATGATTTTATGTCTTAATATATATATATATATATATATATATGTATGTATGTATGTATGTATTTATGTATGTATGTATGTATGTATGTATGTATGTATGTATGTATGTATGTAATGTTATGAATTAATGATGCTTTTTATTTGATTAAATTATACTTGTGTAACCTTATTTAACAAACATTTAAAAGTTAACATAAGACTACATGAATCTTGTTTGGGCACAATACTTATAGAGAAGCTTATATATATATATATATATATATATATATATATATATATATATGTATGTATGTATGTATGTTATGTTATGAATTAATGATGCTTTTTATTTGATTAAATTATACTTGTGTAACCTTATTTAACAAACATTTAAAAGTTAACATAAGACTACATGAATCTTGTTTGGGCACAATACTTATAGAGAAGCCTACAACAAAAGGGGCTTCAACCTATAGGTTGCCCATATCAACTGCTGGCTTCTACCTATAGGTTGCTTGTAACAACTACTAGCTTTCACTTGTAGGGTGCCCATATCAACTACTGGTTTCCTCCTACAAGTTTCTCATAGAAACTACTGTAGATTGCCCATAATAAATATTGGCTTCCACTTATAAGTTGCCTAAAGTAACTACAAGCTTTCACCTATAGGAGCTTGCAGCCACTACGTAGAACAAAACTATTATTGTGATTAGATGTAATTATCTCTTAAATACACATCTAGTTGTCTTAGAAACTGAGTGGATTATTGAAGAGGATCCTCCATAGCTATTATATAGACACCTCACATGCAAAGAATCTTGGATGTGATACCAAAGATGAGTAAGACAAGGACAATGGAAAGGAGACAAAAAGAAGTAAAACAACAAAACAATACATATTATTCTTAACCTATTCAGATCTAAAATAAGTAAATTTAGTTACTAACCACCTACAGTTTGACTAGGGTGGCCCCCAAAGTATTTGTACCTTTCCTCATTTAGTGTTTTTGGTTAAAGATAATAAAACTATCTTATGTATTTAATGACATAATCTATATTATATTAGGGGTTGAATAAATAATAATAGAGCAGTAGAATTGTAGAAGTCATTAAATTCTAAATATTATAATATTTTGTAGCAATATTTTATTATTATAGATCTGAGTAATGAGAAGGTTGATTCTGTAAGAGGCTTTTGTAAGTCTCTTAGAGAAGGATTGAAACTCAATTTTGAATGAGGAAGGCCCCCCTCAAAAAGAGTTACAGTGGATATCCTGACCCTCTTTAGTCTAAGTGTGTTGTGTAAGTTAATTTCATTATTAATTTGATTATATAAAGTGTGATGCATGTGCGATTCATAAGCATGAAATATTTCTATATTTCTATTATATTAAATTCATAGTATAACTATCTAGTGAATTTAGTATAAATTCATTATACTGTAACTAGTAAGCAAGTTGATCTATGGATCAATAATTCATAAATAGTGCTAACATCCTTGAAAAGCCTACGTATCTTGTTTTGATAATCAATGTTAGTTAGACTCAAGAATCTGGTATTACCTAGGTAATAAGTTTGTATAACATTTTGGCACTATTGCTATGGAGGGTGTCAATTATTGCTTTCTAAATCAATTATTGTTTTTTAATATTGATTAATGAGATATCCTACCTAACCAAGCAAGCTGAGTGAGGGCACTATGGTACCTTATGCCAGATGTCTAAGTTCTTGGATGTTGATGGTGTACAACATTTTTAATGAACTATCCTACCCATATGGGCAAATCGAGTGAGTGCACTATGGTGTCTTATGCTATATGTCTAAATTCCTAGATGTTGATGGTGCAAAACTTTGAATACCTCTTTTTAATATTGTGATTTACTTAGTTAATGGTTGTATTATAATTTAATTTCTTGTAAGAGTGATTTACTTTTCGTAAAGTATGCCTTTCATTTCTTGCTTTCTAGAGTAATTTTCCTGCTTTCATTTCCTATTTTCTAGAGTAATTTTCCTACATCCATTTCTTGCTTTTTAGAGTAATTTTCTCACATTTAGTAGATAAATTTACCACTTTCTAAAAGTAAAATTTCAATTCTAGTTATTTTGATTTCCACACTCCTTTATTTCTCAGCATTTTTATTTTTTTTGCTTATTTTGAACAACCCCATGGAACACACAAAAACACACTAACCCTATGTAGGAAGGAATAAGACAGTTGAAGGTGTGGCACAAAATTTAGGCAAATAAAAAGATAATCTCGAGGGAGATTCCTAATAAACAATCCATAAGTTACTACCAAGAAAGAACCACAAGTACCTACAACAACCAAGAATCCTATTAAAAAATATACCATACGCTGGAAGGCTCTCGAAGAAGGAAACACTAAAAAATGAAACAGATAGCTTGCAAAGGAAGTACTATTAGATTTGAAAAAGGAAACATAAGTAGTGGAAGCATTAACTGAGTTTGTAAGAATAAATGAAGGAGAAGAACTACATGAACAAAACACTCTAAAGAGTAACATCATAACAACATTCCAACAAAGTTTTTTTGAGAAAATCAAAGAAAGCTTAGGAGAATCTTCAGACTTGTCATACGATAAAAAGACTACAGATTAACAAATAAATATTTACTATCATACTAATAAATGGACTGAAACAAAATTTGAAGATGTGATATTGTGTAACTTTGGTATCCATATCACAAGAAAATCCATCATGAACGAAGAAGGAGACTTTGTGGATGACAATAAGACTCCAGACATAGTTACTTTTGAATTTCCTATTCTAGATGAAACAGGTGTAACACAAATGAAAAATATCTCACCCTTAGCCTTGCCTAATTTTAGAGGTACATTATCAAAATATCTAGACACATTTTTGTTTGAATTTGATATCCTCTATAGAATCTATGACTATAGGTAGGATGCACATAAATTGATACTTTTTCAGCCATCCTCAAAGACTCAGCACTTCATTGGTTCATGAGACTGGGTATTAATTTAGTCCACACTTGGGAGGACATGAAAAATAAAATTTTGGCTAAGTATCAAGAATATGGATGAGGAAGAAATTATAGAAGAAATGACATCTTTAGGGTGACTCAAGAAGGGGACAAATCTTTGAAAGACTATGTTGAATGGTCCATTTTTAGTGTATGAAAATTCAAGCAAAGTGCACTAGGAAAAGAGCCTCTAAAACTCAACTTCCTGAAAGGAGTCAAAGAAGATTGTCTAGAAGCCTTGGAACTAATGAGTGGAGGAGATATATCTAACCTACCATTCACATACATCAAGGAGTTGAGGAAGAATTATTCTAGGTCTGCTATAAACAAAGTTAGGGGCAATAAGCTTCTGCTGGCAGCTGTAAGTGTCCTATCAAAATCTAAAGTTAGTAACCTATTATAAGATATGAAATAGGATATCATTAATCACTTATCCACCCAAATAAATAGCCTACACTCAAGGCAAAAGTAAGTGACCTTAGATTAAGCTAAGACCATCTATTGCCCAAATTATAAGAAGAAGAAGAAGATAGATTGTAGGTGTCATGAGGTTTAGACTAAAGTAGCTAACATCATAGTTAAAGAACTAAAAATCATAGAGATACACATTGTAGAAGGAGATTTGGACTAGGTTTTCTATGTTGCAAAAATAAATCCATATGTTTAGTGACCATTTTATCTAGGTATAGAACAAAACTTGGCTTTTGCAAATTCTACCTCCTTTAATTCACAATTTGAAAATACTACTCCCAAATAGACTAGTCTATATATGAACATCCCACCTCCTAATTCTAGTTGGAATCCACCTCTAGCAAGCTACCCCACCACCTCTTGGTAGCCTCCACAATCTATCCCTACCATAGATACAATCTTGGTAACCACCCCAAGTCCCACCCTTTAAAAACTAGTGGTAGAAGCCTTGAGACCCAATCAGCCCTGGGGAAACCATCAAGAAGGATTCCCTCCATTAAAAAAACAACAAAAACAACCTCATGATCTTATACTCAATACATAAGTTACACTCAAGCCTAATCAGCTCCCTACCCAACCTATATAGAATCCCATTAATAATTTGATACAACTAACATCTAGTACTGGACCTGTTCAATACCTATCATACATGGTGAATATCTATGAAGTTCACATATGTTCAAGGAAAGTTATACCACCCCTAACACCACCTATACTAATGGAGTTAGATAAAGAAAATTTAAAACATAATGCTAACCCACTTTCACCACCACAAGAACTCTTTGAACCAAAAAATAAAGCTGTTGATAAAATAACCTCACCATTTCTAGAATGTCTTAGCCTTTAACACCATACAATTGAGCCTAAATTTGATTTCATAGGATAGCTCAAGAATATTTGTGTTAAAATTCTTCTCTTTTAGACCATCAAGGAGGTGTCTATATCTTCCAAAGCTATTAAAGACTTATGTTTATGTAAACCTATAAGGAAGAAGAAGAAGGATCCCAATATAGTGTATGTGATTGGCTAGCTGGTAAACATTATGCTGAGAAACACCCTGCCAAAGAAATATTTAGATCCATGATGTCCAATAGTATTAGTCCAGATACATAACCAATAGTTGTCTAATACATTAGTAGACTTGGGGAATGCAATAAATATAATGAAAACTAAAACCATGAATAAACTATAGTTAAATAATATTCATCCCACATATATAATACTGTAAATGGTTGATAGGTCTATAGTCAGAATTTTAGTCATTAAAGATATAATCATTACTATAGATTCTTGGAAGTATCCTACAAATTTCATTGTGCTACAACCAAAGTCTAATTTGAGTGGATACCCTCTTATCTAGGATGACCATACCTTACCATAACTATGCCTTCATTAGCTATAGATCAGGTAACATGTTGATATCCAATAGAAACCACACTAAGAAGTTGGTCCTCTATCCTTCAGCACAACTAGCCTTAACACCATAGCATACATTATGGGTTGAAGAAGATGAGGCAAACCAACCTTCCTTAATTCTTGTATTCACTATAGACCATGGATGCATCTTGGTTGATTAGGAGGAATATATAATTCTTTCCAATATTCTTTAAAAGAATTACAAAACTCATTCTATAGATCTCAACCACCTGTAATGTGTTGAGTGCCAATTTTATAGCATTTGAGAAGATGATAATTTTGATGCATTTGTACAAGAATTATTCCACTAGATACTACCTCATAACTATAGCCAAACTAGATCCATTATGAATATAGAAATGATGAAAATACTCTCATGACAAATTGAAATCTCTCTAGGAAAAACATTACTTATTAATAGCAAGTTGGAGTCAAATGAGGAAAAGTGCCTAGTCTACATGTTACATGAAAACCAACATGATTTTTCATGATATTATGAGGATATGCAAGGAATAAGCGAAGAAACATGCACACATCATATCTATATCAAAGAAGAGTGCCAACCAATCAGACAGTCACAACGTAAGATGAATCTAACTATTAGAGAAATAGTCAAAGTGGAATTGCAAAAACTCATGACCATTGGATTTATATATCCCATCTCAAATAGTGAATGGGTTTCACCATTTGACATCATTCTCTATTTTTATTAGAGAAATAGTCAAAGTGGAATTTCAAAAACTCATGACCATTGGATTTATATATCCCATCTTAGACAGTGAATGGGTTTCACCATTAGTAATTGTACCAAAGAAAAATAGAGAATGATGCATATGCATAGATTATAGGGAACTTAATACAAAAATTATAAAGGATAAATTTCCTCTACCTTTCATTGATTAGGTATTGGACACACTAATAGGAAATAAATATTTTGCCTTTTTGGATGGTTTCAGTGGTTACAACTAGATTAGAATTGCTCCTGAGGACGAGGAGAAGATTGCCTTCACTTATTCCTTGGGTACTTATGCTTATGCTATATTACATTTTAGACTATGTAACACTAATGCAACATTCTAGAGGACTATCCTAAGTATCTTTAAAGATATAGCCAATGAATATGTAGAAATCTATATGGATGACTTCACTATTTATGGAAAAACATTTGATGAGTGTTTGAAAAACCTAGAGAAAGTAATACAATGCTATTAAGAGCACCATTTGTCTTTAAGTAATAATAAATGATACATGCTTATGATATAAGGCCTTGTATTATGCCACCATGTATCTACTAAAGTCATTAATGTTGATCTTGTAAAAATTAGTATCATAAAAAAATTGCTTGTTCTTCAAAAACAAAAAGATGTTAGGAGTTTTTTAGGACATGTTAGTTACTACAAGAGATTTATCAACAGTTTCAGGAAAGTAGTAACACCACTAATCACTCTTCTGACTAAAGATGTTGAATTCATATGTAATCATAATTATAATATAGACTTCAAATAATTAAAGGAATTATTGACCACCACCCTTGTTCTACGTGGTCTTGATTGTAAGCTTCCCTTTTATATTCATATAAACACTTTAGATACTGTTCTAGGAGATGTGCTAGGCCAAAAATAGGAAGCACTCAATTATGCCATATATTTTGTAGGCAAGAACCTATAGGCAACAAAATTAAATTACATAGTCACTAAAAAAGAGTTCTTGGAAATAGTCTATGATATCAACAAGTTCCATCACTACATAATAGGGTATCAAGTCTTTGTTTATATAGACCATGCAACCATTAGGTACCTTATGAACAAACTAGCTATCCTAAATAGAATGATAATATGGTTGCTCTTATTACAATAATTTGATCTAACTATTGTAGATAAGCCTGGTAAGAATAATTTTGTGGCTAACTTCTTATCATGACTACAATACCCTCAAAAAGATACCATAGTGTATGACTCATTTCTAGATGAGCATCTGTTGTCCCTCACCCTTATCACATCTTGGTATGCTGATATTGATAACTAACTTGTAACATGGTTACTTTCACAACACTTCCTCCCTAAAAAAAAAGAGTTTTAATTCAGAAAAGTGGTAGGTATTCATGGTTGTTTAGATTATTTTTCTATATTAGACCTGACTCCATCATTAAAAGATGTCTCAGAGAAGATAAAGTTCTAGATATCCTTAAAGCCTATCATGATGAACCCTATGGAGGACAATTTTTAGCCTAGCATACGATAGTAAAAATATTGAATACAAGTTATTATTGGTCCTCACTCTATAAAGATACAATAAGGTATACTACTCATTGTGATAGATGTCAATGTATGTGGAGACTCACATATTCAAATGAGATACCTTTGTATCCTCAAATGGTGCTTAAACCATTTGAAAAATGGTGCTTAGATTTTGTAGGACCTTTTGATCCAAAATACAAAAACAAAGAATACATATTTATATGTACTGGCTATGCCACTAAATTGGTGGAAGTAAAGGCTCTTACACACACTAGAGATGAGAAGGTGGAAGTATTCCTCTATGAAGAAATATTCACAATTTATGGTGTCCCGTGATAAATAATCATTGATCAAGGACCCTAATTCATTTCTAGTTTAATTACTGGCTTGGTCCAATAATATGAGATTAGGCATATTAAATCAACTCCATATCATCCATAGTCTAATGGACAAGTGAAAATCACCAACATAAAGTTAGAAATTATTTTGACCAAGACTATTAGTATGTCCCATAAGGATTGGGAGGCTAGAATTATTGAAGCTATTTGGGCTTACAAAATCATGTGGAAGACCACTAGAGGCTTCACCCTATATGAGATGGTTTATGGCAAGAAACCTATCTTGTTTATTAAATTTGAGTATAAAACCTTATGAAAAACACTAGAACTTGGGATGGATATATCTAAAGCATAAATAGAAAGGCTTATACAACTAAATGCCTTAGATGAATACAAATAGTAGGCATTATAGAACATAGAACCTATACAATAGTATCAGATTGGATGAAATGATAGGTATATTAAGACTAGGTAATTCAATATAGGAGATTGGGCCCTTCTTTTTAATTCAAAATACAAGGATCACAAGGGCAAATCTCAGATCAGATGGCTTGGTCCATTTGAGATTGAAATTTTTTATGAAAATATAGTAGTACAACTCTAAACCATTAATCTAATATGATTTTGTCTACTGGTTATAGGTCATAGAGAAAATTTGTACAAAAAACCACTCACTCAGGAGGAGTTTACCAAACACATACACAAGAAAATACAAAATAGATACAATGATGTAATGGATCAACATGATGTCTCACTAGACAAAGGGAGAACCAAAAAACACAAAAATAAAGGAGAGGAGGACATCCTATCCCTTCTCTAGAATAAAGGATGAGACCTTCAAATGGTCCTTGACCAATCACCCTCATAGCTAACTTGGCAAGGACCTAGAATAAACATTCTACTATAGGCAATAGTTAGAGTAAAAAAAAACAATAATGAAAACCCTTATTGGGAATTATTGGTAGTTTATAGGTAGAAAACCATCCTGTTGGTTGCCAAAAACTATAAAATAGCTTAAATAGAAAACCAGATTGTTAGCTATTTAGGGGTAAAAACTAAAAAAAAATAAACAATCATTTTAAGCAAAACTATTCATCTTCCTAAAGTTTCCATGGGCTATTCTATAGCTACTGTAGGTACCTCCCTCACCAGTGCTACATGCACCTTTGTCAATTAAGGTATTCCTTTAGTTTTAATGGGATATTCTTTAACTACTATATGCACCTTCCCCTTTTTTGGGCACAACTTTGAAGTTGTTATGGGTTCCACTTATAGTTGTTGTAGGTACATCATAACACATATATACACCTCTCTAGTGCATGTAGGTTAGTTCTTCATAAAATTTAAACTATGTTTTAAGCTATGGGCTTTTGAGTAATACATGGAAGACACCAAACATGCTAGAGGAGGAGTGAAGGAGGATTAGAGTAGAAAAGTTAAAACATTGCTATGGAATACCCATGAATAACAAGGTAAGAGCCACAATAAAGGCATACACTTCCAATCTCTATTTAGAGTGTTGAAAACAAAAAATTATGGCTATAGGGATGCACATGAATAACTTTCATCTTTTGTTCATTTCATGAAGATGATTTCACTATGTCAAATAGTAAGATCTAGGATTTTTTGGAGCATAGATCCCAAGTTTGAAAACCCTACTAGTTGCTAAAGGAAAAGTTCACTAAGCATAGAATCCACAAGAAGAAAATATAAAGACAAATCATCAAAAAACTCATGCAGAGGAAGATCAAAAAGTAAAAAAACCTTAATCTACCCTCTTCCATGTTCATACAACACCTAACTTGGATAACACAAAGATGTATAGTGACCACCTTGTGGTAGGAGGGCAATAATCTATCATCCCGCTACAAGACCCCTATTTTAGTTCTATATAGGTTATCATGATTACATGCAGGTTGCTGAGGGAATCATGGAGGGATAACATCTTATGATCTCATGATTACTCAAGGAGCCCACTTTAGTCAAGCTATAACTACTATGATAATCATTGCATTATGAAAAACACTCACATGTAACTTTCCTCTACATAACCCTAGGCAAACTATTAAAAAGGTATGGAGCATCTTTTGGTCATAGAAAAACATTTTTTATTATTAATATAGCATGTATTATATTGAAAATCATATTTAATCATTAACAAGTCATTCATTAAGTCTCTTCTCCACTCACACTCATACACTCATCATGAACCCATCCTCTCTCTTTCCATCCTACTCATTCCACATCACTTGGGGACAAGTGACACCTCATGTGGGAGGGGGAGAATATTGTAGGAAATCAATTCCATGCATTCTAAGATAACCCATATGTGTGGATTAAAGGCCCATGATGACACCATATAATTAATAGGGATAATAATCACTTTCATTGTTTTCACTTGTGAGTACAACTTATTCAGACAAAATTAAAGAATGTTATTACCTACAACCTGTAACCACAAACCACCATTATTGAAAAAAAACTAATTTGATATAGGAAGAACTCTAGAAACCAAACTAAGTATGTTGACAATTATCAGTTGAAAGGGTTGTCAAAAAGCTAAACCTAGACAGAATGGGAGGATTAATTTTGATATGAGAAACCATAGATCATAAGCAACTTCAAGGAGACCCAACCAGTTGGGCTATCTTTAATAGAGTTTAATGGACCACTTATTTTGAGAAATAACAAAATTTATCAAAAACCCTTTCTAGGGAGTTTAAAGGGTCATTTATAGGAGAGAAAGCTACTATATATGGCATTACATTTCCAGTCACTGAAAAATTGGTAAGCTAGGTAATTGGGTTGCTAAGTATAGGAGAAAAATGGGAAGATAAACTCAATAGTCAAGAAGTTAGACAATAATTTTATTAGGGAGGTGAAAGGCTAGTGTTAAAGAAAGGTGGTGTGGAGAGACTCAGCCTACCCATAACCTAGAGATAAGTAGCCTCATATATCATCAAATATATGACTTGCAAAGGAAGGTACTCTCTAATTTATACTCTCTAGTTTAAATTTTTGAATCACTGAAGGCATGATAGGACCATTAATTTTCCAAACTACATATGGAACATTATAAAAAAGATGTTCAAGGAATGCTAGAAGGCGGTTGAGAAAGCCCTGTCTCATCATTGCCTAATATGGTTAATAGCTAAACATGGAATAAACACTATTAGACCAAACCTCAACTAGGAATAATTTCTAACGCTAAATATTGACAAACCTCAACAAAAAGAGGGAAATAATGATAAGGAATCTCCTAAAGAGTAGGCCTAATAGACTGAATAGGAAGGTAATGTGGGTAATAGTGCTATTAGATACCCCATAGCTGTTGAAGGTTCATCTAAAACTACCATAGATATAAGAAGGATAAGGAAATAAGTTTTACCTCCTGATATAGAGGAGGAAAATATACCAACACAAATTGGGTAGAATATTCCTTCTCCTACTATTCCAAATGTCTCCTCACCAATTATTAATTCTTCCACCATGGCCCCTTGAAGGGAACAATTTCTTCTATCAACTGCTTCATAGGAAGAACAAGTTTTAACAGCCACCCACTAAAAAGAAGAAAAAAACTAAAAAAAAACCCCTCTATATCTAGAATAAAGAGACCTTGTCCTAAGAGATATCAAATAATTAAGAAATAAAAGAAAAAACTAGCCTTCTCACCCATAGACATGAGTGAGGATGAAAAGGAAAAGAAGGAGCCCAAGATAATTCTCTATAATGGTTTAATTGTATAATGGTATTCCAAAGAAGAATCTACCAAGGAAGAAGAAGTAAAGTCACCTAAGCCACCTAGATTCACAAAGGAATACATGGATCTCCTTAGACACATTGGGTACATAGAAGAAGAGCTGAGAATGATAGATAAACCTATATAATAAGAAGAATTGATTGAAGAAAAGACTATGAAAGAAGAAGTAAAACAAAAAGTATTTCCTCATGACTAAGAGTTCCAAACCTTAGAACAAGCAATGACAAAAATATATAGGCTAAGGAACAAGATAATAGATTTGAAAGGTAAGATAGGCCTAGAAACACTTTTGGGGGTAACAAAATTTATAAAACCATCTATGAAAAAAGAAAGGTTATTGGAGAAACCTGCAGTAACTTCCTTGGAGGAACTTGTAGTAACTTCATCTATCTTGCCATAGATAGAATTATTATACCCTTAGAGGCACCTATAGCAGATAATGCTCTATCTTTGGTAACTTTATATAATAGATTTTCTCCTCCATTGACCACTTCAAAAATACCTTTTGTAGAGAAAGTAATTGATGTGGATTTTTCAGCTACTATACCATTAGAAACTGATGACCTCTTGAATTTTATTAAAGAAATTTTTATCAAACTTACCACAAGGAGTTCATACAAAGATTTAAGGTATATGTTGAAATAAGAGAGAAATAGGATGACTTAAAATAAAGACTAGAAATGGCTGAAATTGGGATATATTATTTGAAAGAAAAGATTACTAAAATGCATGAAACTATTGAATTATTAATGGAGTGCAGATCACCTTCTCAGGTATATGCTATCTACTTAGAGGAAATATGGATTAAATTCAGATATGATAGGATCTATAATGATCAATCCTACATGGTTTGTGACCCTAAATCTTTCTTTGAAGTCTATAGACATGCTAACCCTGATCTCCAAGCATAGTTAAGTGAGTTTTACATACACCAATATTCTATACCTAGTGATACAAATTGGAATCCAAATATATACTTGGGGGATTTCCAACTAAATGCATTTACTTCATATGTCCTTAATGAAACAAGAAGAAATAAATAGGTAGAGCATCAAGAAAAAGAAGCTACCCTAATGATTAGGGGTGAATCAACTAATCCAAAATCTATTAGAGATGAATGCATCTCCTTCATGAACTTAGATAATCTATAAGCATGGGTCACAAGGAAATAAGTAGAGGTTCAGAATCACTACGTAAGTCTTATGGAGGGAGATGGAAAGCAAATTTTTGTTTCTTATTCTCAAAGATGGGCTAAACTCTCTAATGCTTTGAAAAGAAAGGAAACTTATTATCCTCAAAACCGTAGGGAGGCCATATATAGGGTATACATGTATATTGAGCTTATTAGGAGGAGAAGGATAAAATGGTTGGGAATGATGTTTAAACCACCTATGTTTTGGTTCCTAATTCTTGACTAGGAAGGAAAGGTCCTAACTAATAGAGAGGTAGAGAAGAAAAGATGGAGGGATATTGATGATGCTAAAGGTTTCTATATATTTGAAGGATCAAACTATACTGAGCCCCTAGATTTAAATTTTTTTTATGGTTTTTAAATGCAACCAAGGCTTGATTGAGGTCAAGAAAGAGGTTAAGTAGGGGGTGTGAAGAGGCCACCAATTTCTTTATTTTATAGCCTCATCCATATTTAGTATATATCTTTTTCTAAGTAAAAACCCATAATCATCCATGACTCATGCAATTGAATATTTTAATTTATGATTTTATGTGTGCATTGATATATATATATATATATATATATCTGTGTGTGTGTGTGTGTGTGTGTGTTATTATAAATTAATGATGTTTTTTATTGATTAAATTATACTTATGTAACCTTATTTAACAAATATTTGAAAGGTAACATAAGACTAAATGAATCTTGTTTGGGAATAACACTTATAAATAAGCCCACAACAAAAGGGGCTTCCACCTATAGGTTACTTATAGTAACTACTGGATTCCACCTATAGGTTACCCATAGTAACTATTGGCTTCCACCTACAGGGTGCCCGTAGCAACTACTGGTTTCCACTTGCAAGTTACCCATAACAATTACAAGTTTCCACTTGTAGATTACCTATAGAAACTACTAGTTTCCACTTGTAGGTTGCCTATAAGAACTATAGGATTTCACCTATAAGAGGCCACAACCACTATGCAAAGCAGAACTATTATTGTGATTAGATGTGATTAGCTCTTAAGGACAAATCCAACTATCTTATAAATTGAGTGGATGATTGAAGAGGATCCTCCATAGATGTTTTATGTACTCCTCACATATAAATAATCTTGGATCTGTTGCCAAAGATGAGTAAGACAAGGATAATGGAACTGAGAAAAAAAGAAGTAAAACAACAAAATAATATATATTATCCTTAACCCAATCGGGCCTAAAAAAAGTAACTTCAATTACTAACCACCTGAAGGTTGATTGGGGTAGTTCCCAAAGTATTTATACCTTTCCTAGTTTAGTGTTTTTGGTTGAAGCTAATAAAACTGTCTTATGTATTTAATGTCAGGACTTATATTAGATTAGCAGTTGAATATATAATAATAAAGTAGTAGAATTGTATAAGTCGTTTCATTTTTAATATTGTAATCTTTTGTAAAAATATTTAATTGCTACAGATCTCAGTAATGAGAAGTTGATTCTATAAAAAGATTTTGTAAGTCTCTCAAAGAAGGATTAAAAATTAGTTCTGAATGAGGAAGGACCCTCTCAGAAGGAGTTAGAGTGAAGATCCTACCCCTCTTTAGTATAAGAGTGTTGTGTAAGTTGATTTCATTATTATTTTGATTATATAAAGTTTGATGCATGTGTGATTCATAATCATGAAGTATTTATATATTTCTATTATAATAAATTCATAGCATAGCTATCTGGTGAATTTAGTATAAGTTCATTCTACTGACATCCTTGAAAAGCCTATGTACCATGGGTTGACAATTAATGTTAATCAAATTCAAGAATCTATTATTAATTGGGTAATAATTCTACACAACACCTCCTACTTCATTGAGCCCATGCCTATAATAATATCCATATATACCCCCTCCTCATCTTAACTAGCCATCTAAGTAGTTTATGAGGTCGTATTTGGGCACACCAAGACATATAGGCCACAATCACTCCTAGATCTGGTATGGGAGTTTGATAATCCCATATAATAGGGGAAATACTCCCATAATCCACTCATGATAATTTTATGTCTACTAAATCCCACCATTGTGGCCTCTCTTTATCACTATAAACAAATAAATTCTCCTCTTCAAGAACATCTTACTACCTCCTAAATTACCACTACACTCGATCCAACTTATATTTATTAATAATGTAATTATAACAACATATCAAATAACACTTGGTGAGCATAAAGCATGTAATATCCACATCCTTATCCCATCCTCACTAGACCTATCTATACAACATCTAGGTGATCTGATCTGGTCATAGACTATCAAATGCCTATTTATAAAAATACATCTCATCGATATGGTATATCTTCATTCTAAGAATGATATACCATCCAAACACTAAAGTCTAGTTAGGATATCTATCTTCATGAGTGCCTAGTGACCTTTTGATCACAATGTGTTCCCAAATCCATATCTATAATAATAGAGAGGGACCTAAGCTCACTACTCCTTTATAATCCCCCATATGTAGCTCTCTGTATAGATGGTCTAATACCATGGGACCTTAAGTAAACACTCAATAATCCTAAACCATATCTGACACCACATCACCTAATCCTAGATGAAACCACTTCCCACTTTTGTATAGCAATAATATGCTAATAAAAAGAGACATAACCATAAGATTCAACCTATCAATAGTCCCCTATCTTAGAGCTCTATCAATATCCACATGAGAATAATGAAATCCAATTTGATGTCAACTAACCAATCTATACACCATCTCCATAAGGGTATGTGAACACTAGTATATCCTATCACCTCTCATCGATAATAAAATAATATGTAGTACATCCTTGAGTGTCACTATCATCTCACTAGTCACAAAGTGGAATGTGCTAGATTCTGAGTGCCATCTCTCAACTAGGGCCATAATCAATTCCCTATTGATCCTCACCATGTGAATCATCATGATATAATAAAATCACACCATCTCAAACATTTCATATTGTATGAGTGTCAAATGATGCATCTCATGTAGTACCATTGGATAATGTAATCTAATCCTCTTGTACCAATACACATCCTATAAAACCAAGACCCTTGATAATCTAATCATAGCTATTCCACCTATTCCATCTCATCCACTTAGTACCTATCTATATAATACCTCATCTCACTAATCCCTTTTAGCTCCCTAATCTAACCACCACCCAATTTCTAACTAATCCATCCTATCTACCCAATTATCCTTCTTAACCAACTTTTCCACCCATTGGACTAACTACTCTACCCAAGAATATAACTAATTGTCTACCCATCTAATCATTCATCTAATTAACCTATATCATTCATCACACCAATCACTAAGCTATCTTATCTAGCTAATTACCCCTCCTAATTAAGTTTTACACCCATCTAACTTACTAACTTATCCATCTAATTAAATTTATTGCTAACAGATCCTCTCTATCCTATCCCCTAACCTAACCCTTAATCCATTTAAATTCCTACCAATTTCCCCATCCCTATTCAATTCCTAACCCATTAACTCACTATAATTATTAATTTCCTCAAAATTGTAGATCATGCTCTAGCCCTAACTAATGGTTTTGGCAATATCACTATTCACAACCCACACTTTTGTAAAACTATGGGTCTAACTGTGTAGTTTGAAAAATCATGGTTCCCTCTTTTTGGTATTGCAATAATGTAATACATGGGTTAGAGTATTTTGAAACCATAGGTCACCCCTTATAATTTTGCAAAATCATATCTGGCAGTTACATTATCACCAATTGTGATGGCAATACCATGAGTGAGGGTAATGCCCCTAGTGGTGATATTTCCATGTTTGATTGTACATATGTTAGGGATGGAGTACTCATTGATGGTCATGTATTGGACACCCTCTGGTGCTCCCAAATTCTCTCTTCGTGGTGTGATGAGCAAAGCATGTGATTCATATCTTTATCTCTAGAGCATAAAATTCACTATAGATAAAGGGAAAAATGACTCTTTTACCCCCACCTTTTCCTATTTTACCCCCCAATTCACTCCTCTTTTACCCCTTTCATCCCATTTATCCCTTGCTAACTATATTTTCCAAACCTAGTCCACTAATTTTGATCCTTGAATCCCTTTCTACATCCTATTATCACATTTAATCACATTATCATCCTCCTTATGTCATTTAAAATCACTAATCCAGGGCATAGTCTCCTATTCCCCAATGTCTATCTAAAATCTCAGGTCAAAACTACATTGGCTTGAGGTATCTTAAGACTATGTAGGTAACACCTAGCCATTTTTTAAAGTGCCTAAAGATAGCTCGACCATTACTAACATCTGATCTCATCTCATTCCCTATGGGTCACTCTAAATTATTAAATCATATTAAACTACAAACCGTATATTAAAGTGGATTATTGTTGATAATCATTTATTGAATGTCTTTATGAGCTTCGAGCTATCCCTTGCATATGTCCTTGCTAGGTAATTGTTACCAACTTATGGATGCTCTTATTTTCTTGTTCATTGGACAATGTTGACATCTCAATAATTTTAGTCTTATCATCTTAATCAACCTACCTCCCTCCTAGACATTGGTCATTGTCTAAGACTTATCTTCTAAGGATAAATCTCTGTAATCCCATATCAATTTTTCTAGGGGCATCTCAATCATAGTATTATTAATACTTAGGGCATCCTAACCCCTTATCATCTTAGTCTTATCCCACCCTAGGGATTCTATTTTTTAGTGACCATCTGACTCATTCCTCCTTGCATGTCCCCTCAAGGGGTATCATGTCTAATAACATCATCTTCTAACTCAACCATGAAATTATATTTCTTTGAAAGACAATTAATCCTCTCACTTCAATCACTCACAATGCCCTTTCAAAGAGGTAAAAAATGTATGCACCTAAATCTACTTGCCTTAACAGTTCTATTAATCCTACTAATTTATCCAATAACCATAGTCTTAGCTAGTTAAATAAAATCCTATTTCCCATTTAATATTTCCTACACCCCATAAACATTTATACACCCTTATGACCAATTAATCATCTCATTATCCTACTAAAAATCCTAGTTAACAACTAATCCTATTACATTAATTACCTACTAGCCTACTTGAAAATTTAAAATTCATATTTATTCAACTACCCCCTAGCCAACCTACCACCCTAGCCTCTCCTACATCCATATGAACCTTAAACCCTATTTAATCCTCATATAAACTCAATTATCCACTAAACTAACCAAAAAACCTCTAAAACTATAGAAGATCCTCTAAGAATTTAGAAGTCTCTAAACTAGAGACTTCTAAATAATTTGAAATTCTCCTAAAATCCCCTTTGCCATCTTATGAAAATCCATGCTTGGGCCATGACCAAGATACTAATAAAATAATAAATCCATAAGATTTTATTATACTCTCATATTCAACCATATCAAAGCATCCTCATACTCTTGCAAATCCATTCAACTATCTAAGGAAGCCATTAGAGTCATTTTGAAGCCACAAAAAAACAATCAATAAATAAATTATATTACATTGGAATCAGTTGGAAAATCTTGGAGAAAATTCACAAGGAACAAGGTGATGGTAAGATTTCACTCTTGAATTGTTGATTATTCCTTTATTTCCCTCCTTTTGATGTTATTATGTTGTTGGGTTTAAGTTACTATTTATAGTAGTTTTAATCAATAGACCTACATCAGCTTGAGGTCTTTTCAGACTATGTAGGTAGCACCTGGCCACTTTCTAAAGTGCCTAATAATAGCTTAACCATTACTAACATCTGATCTTATCCCAACCCTTATAGGTCATGCAAAGTTATCTAATCATACTGAGTTATGAACCTTATATTACAGTGGCATATTATCAATAATCACTCATCGAATATCCTATATAATCCTCTAGCTATCCATTTCATGTATCCTTGCTAGGGAGTTATCACCAGCTCCTGGCTTATTTCATCTTTTTCATTCCTTGGACAATGTTGACATCTCAAGAATTTTAGTTTTATTATCTTAATCAACTTACCTCCCTCTTAGACATTGGTCATTGTCTAGGACTTATCGTCCAAGGCTAAGTCACTTTATCTCATATCCATTCTACTTGAGGAATTTCAATCATGGATAAATTAATACTTGGGGAATCCCAAAACCTCATTATCTTGGTCTTATCCCACTTGGGGATTTCTTTTTGAGTGGTCACCCAACTTATTTTTCCCTACATGTCACCTTGAGGGGGAATCATGTCTACTAACATTATGTGATAAGATATCCATGAAATGGTTTTGCTTTGAAATTCTATTATTCTCATCACTTTGCTCACTTTTAATGCATTTTTAAACATGGGAAAAATGTATTCACCTAAATCTGCTTGCCTTAATAATTCTATTTATCCTGATAATTTACCTAATAACCATAATCTTAGACAATTAATTAAAATCCTATTTCTTATATAATATTCCCTATATCCCATAAACATTTATATCCCCCTATGACCAATTAATCACCCTATTATCCAACTAAAAATACTACTTAACTACTAATATTATTGCATTAACTACCCATTAGCCCACTTGTATATTAAAAATTCTTATTTATTCAACTACCCCCTAGCCAACCTACCACTGTAGCCTCTCCTACATCTCTATGAACCTTAAACCCCATTTAATCCTCATCTAACCCCATTATCCCATAAACTAACCAAGAAACCTATATATCTAGAGAATCTCCGCTAAGATTATAGAAGTCTCTAAACTAGAGACTTTTAAATAATTTAAAATTCCCCAAAAATCTCCTCCACCATCCTATAAAAATCCATGTGTGGGCCATGGCCAACCTAATATGAATAAGAAAGCCATAAGCCTTCACTATACTCTCATATCCAACCATCTTAGAGCATTATCATACTCTTAAAAATCCATCCATCAATCCAAAGAGTCCATTAGAGTCATTTTGAAGCTACCAATAAGCAATCCACAAACAAAGCATATTGTATTGGAATGGTTTGAAATTTTTTGGAGAGAATCCATAAGGGACAAGGTGATGGTGATATTTCATTCTTGAATTTTTGATTGTTCCTTTATTTCCCTCCTTTTGATGTTATTATGTTTTTGGGTTTAACTTACGATATATAGTAGTTTTATTAGTATCAATCAATAGCTCAACAATATGATCATACACATGTTATGCATTTTTACCATTCACCATCTCAAAAAAATCAGTATCAAAGCCTAAAACAAAATTAAAATTTGCAATATAAAAACCAATACTTTAATTGAAATTAGAATTACCCAACCAATAATTTAAATCAAAACCATAATCAAGGATTCAATCAAAAAAACCAAAATCAAAGATTAAGGGACTATGATTCAAACGTCTATTGCCTAATACATAAAGTCAATGGTCACAATACTCATAATTGTAAGGAGTATAATAAGTTTATTTAATGACTTCCATAAGACCAACATCAATTGTTCATAGACATGTTTTTAAGAAGTGATAATGGGAACCCTGAGTCTTTCTAGATGGGTCCAATAGTGCTAAAAATTCCAATCCTCACATTTGTAAAAACCCTTTTCCATATCACGAATCTCAAAATAACTATATTACACCACATGATAATTTTGCTAGCGAATCCACATTGGCTAAAACCCATGATTTAGAAGAATCCACTTTTAAAATTCTTAATGTTGTACCCCCCTCACCTCGGTCCTTTATGAAAGACTAGGATTATGGTCTTGGTAAAATTATAAATTGATAAAGAATCTAATAGTTTAATTCACACTAGGGAGTATCAACTAAAAAATATGACATAGATTCTAACATTCAAGGAGTATCTAAGCCTTTTAGGAACTAAGACCTTGTCTCTAACCTCATGAAAACATTTTACCATATCTCATTCATATAATTTATAAAAAAAATATCCTACCCATCACCTTTTAATTCTCAATTCCTTAGGTCTTGGCCATCTAGCCAGTGTTACCCCACCTCCTAAGGTAACAAAAAATCACACCAATCTAGATATCTATCCTCCTAAATAAAAATTTCGGGATGTTGGGTACTTGTTTGATCTTATATAATTTCATTCTAATGTTGATATAGCAAAGAAAAGAGATCTCACCTTTTACTAGTAGGGGTGTATTTGAAATAATTATGTCAAAATAACCTTGGTTGAGGATGGAGCTACATTTACCATAATACCTTTATCTTTCATCCAATAGTTAGGATATGATGAAACTAACTATTAACCTACCATAGAACAAACTTTGAGAATATGACAACCTCAAGTCTTCTTATATTGGGACCACATTTTTTCTTGTTACTTTGGGACCTAAAAAAGTGTTAACCAAATTCTATGTTATAGACAAGGACATAAACTATAATATGATATTGGGAAGGCCTTAGATTTACTTGATGAAGGCCATCCATTCAACTTTATTTTAAGAGATAGGGTTTTTAATTCTTGGAAAGGTTTCATCACCTAAAGTGATCCTAATAAATTTGATTTCCAACAATCCAATCTTATAAAAAGGCTAGGAATTTATATCGATTATCATTTCTTTGGCAATCACATAAGCAAATCTCTTCTCCCTAACAAAGGAAAAAGTCTTGTTATAGTCACTAAAAGGGTTCCAAAGGATAAATCTAAGAATATTAAATTCCACCAATGATAAGCTTTATGAAAAGGTTATTCAAACCAAAAAAAAAGGTAACAAAAAGGAGTAAAATAAAATCCTATAATGGTAGCAACTATCTCAACAAAATCAATAGCTAAAATTATAAAAATCTTGGAAAAAGACAAACCTATTATGATTCCCTTTGACTCATATGGGTTTGGGAATTATAACCCATAAAAAACTCTAGGATTAGACACTTTCAACTAAATGGAATAAATTATTGACATTTACATGGTAGAAATATTTGAGAACAAAGAAAGGCCTCCAATAGAGCATGGCAAATGTTTCCCTTCAGACTATCAATAGATACTCCATTACAATGGGGGAAAACATCATTTCAATACTAAAGCATGAGTAATTATGACCTCCACTTAAATAATGATCATTAATTTTGGATTAAATCTAGATTTATAATCTACCAACTATGGATTTGAATACAAGGCCCTGATTTTAGGTCTCCTTATTACCAAGAGATTAGATGTTCAAAACCTCAAGGTCCTGAGAGTTTCATAACTAGTTTACAATATAGTTTATGAAGTATATCAAACTAAGGCCAACTAAATTAAACTCTAAAATAAGGATATTTATGATATTTATAAATATTTTTATTTCATTTCTATAGAGATTATGCCTAGAGAGGAGAATCAACTTGTTGATTCAATAACCTCCTCATCTTTATTCTGTCCTCACCAAAATATACTATAAATTGAATTTTTCATGTCTATAGGACTTGAAAAAACTAGTATAAAATATGTAAATAAATGAAAATATTTCCCATTTATAGAAGGATAATGAGTCTCTTACCATTAATTTTGTTGAAAATGATGAAACAAACTTGGAATTTTTATGGGCTTATAATGACCTCCCAACAATGCATCATGAAAGGGGGTTTTATCTTATTCCTCAAATTTCATCTTACCTCAACTCATAATATTATTAATATTTTCATAATTTAGGAATATTACTCCTTTATGGAATATTATGAAGTATTCAAAGTAGATGATGGGATTTTTAATCTTTCCTCAATGCCTTAAGAATTTGAAGAAGTGAATGCCTCTCTCATAGAGGATGTTGTAGACATTAAAATAATTATGAAAGATAAACCTAAAATCCTCAATCTTGGGTCCTTTCTCTCTCCATAATAGGTATAGGATCATAAGAATATTCTCATTGAGCTCTCAAAAGCTTTCACCTTCTCTTACTTGAACATGACAGGCATCAATCCAGAGTTGTAGTTCACAGTCTAGTGACCAAGCTTGATGCAAACCAATTAAATAGAAAATCATACCTTTTAAACCAAAAATAAAATTAATGGTGAAAGAAAAATTGTTCATGATACTTAAATTAGGGTTCGTTCATGTCATATCCTATATTGACAAATTTTAATTTGACATTTATTTGACCCTTGAAAAGGATTGGTGCTTGGAAGAAAAGTAAATGGAGTCATTAATAAACATGGAATATTTATTATAATAATAAAAATAATCATCATTTATTATAATAATCCATAAAATGGGGTATTAATCTCACATGATGACACTAAAATTTGCTATCACTGTTATATAAGTGCTTGACTTAATTGAACTTATTAGTTGTATTTGTATATACTAGCCAATAGTAAGGGATTGGTAAATTACATCTTAGTGATGTATATCTTGAGGGAACTTGAAAGAGTTTAGCTATAAAAAAATAATTTTATATAGTCACAATATGAATACAAAATTATTTTTATTTTATATATGTTGTGCCTAAATAACAAGGGAGAGCAAGTGGTAAATTGCTAGTAGACCTTGGATTTGATACTTACAATACTATGCTCTAACATTATTATGCAAACATAATATTAAGTGAATTTAATATTCTATGGAATTATTTGAAGACTCACACTCTTTCTTTGGTACTTTAAGTAACCAACCTTATAGTTTAAATCCATTCTTAGAGGGTAAAACAACTTTGATTCACTATTGACCTTGGTTTTAAATGTTAATTGAGATAAAAATCATTATAGAAAGTTCTAAAATTAAAATAATTTAAAAATGGTTGAGCCCTAAACATGGGAAAGTAGAAGAAATGAAAATAAATATCAATGTTTTAATATTAAGCCCTAAGTTATGGGCAGATGATAAATAATGAAATTATGTTTTGTTAAAGAATTACGCTACAAAGGCTACACTTGGTAGCATGTAAAAGGGTTTAAAAATATAAATTGAATTTGAAATCATAGAAAAATAACTATGGTAAAGTTAAATGGAGTTAAAAACCTTGGTTATCATTTGAAGTGATGGGATAAAATGGTAGGAAAAACATGGTTTCCAAGAGTACAAGTTTCAACCCCCCAACTGAGTATGCCATCAATGCATAGAGGTATGGATGAAATTATGTGAAAACATTCAATGTTATAAAAGGAATAAGAGGATCCTAAAAATCTATTAATACTAGCTCTCAATAATAAGAGGGATGACTTTTAGTTATTTTATCGAGGAATCAAAATTTCAAGAAGAAAAGCAAGGGGCGAGTCTTATGGCATAAAATTTGGAAAAAAGGAATAATAAAGTTAAATAAATTTAGTTTTCTTGTTTAAGGATGTAATGGCCATTATTGGCATAATTAATTCCATATTTTTTAAATTTATATATAAATATACTTTTGAGTGTATGGGTTGAGAATGGAAGATATGGAACATAGTAGAAGTGTGGAGCGTTAGGACACATTCTAGTGACATTATTGATGAGTCTCTTTTCTTCAGGAATGCCTTACTTTCCATTTTATATATCATGAATGATATTGGTTTCTATTTTTATATCTTTATTTTAATCTTATCTTTTTAATGGAAATGGGTGTGAATGTTTTTCATTGGATAGTATCTATTTTGATAAGTGGATATGTAGATTTATGCCAATGTGAGTTCATTAACATAGAGGTGTATATGCACCCATGTGTACTATATGGATTTTTATTGGATTTTGAATATTATATATATGTATTTCATAAATGGAAAATGGTTGTATGATCTTTCTATGTAATAAATATATATTTACTATTTTGTATATCTCTTACTCTTGGTAAAAGTAACGAGTTGATGTCTGAGATGTTCATTAAATTGAGAAAATATATCATATATATTTGTTTATTGAATTTATAAATTATATCTCTAATGGATTATATGATAATTTTACAAAATAATGAATATTGATATTGTATGATCTGATTTTGGTAGTGGAAAGGCATGCCAATTATATGTTGACCTTATGTTTCATAAAAAATACAGTGTGAAGGATAATATTTTATAAAATAATAATTTTTATTTTAATTTATGATAATTCATCTACACATTTTTATGGATCATTTATCATTGATTTTTCTAAATGTTATCTTCCTAAAGCAATCTGTACTTACAAAAAAATTTGAAATTTGGTAACAATAATATGCATTATGTTGTTTGTAAGTTCTAAGAACATCTGGGTTGGTTGAAAACATAACTTATTTTAAATTATTTGTTTCATTATGATATTGTGAATCCATTTTATGGGATTTAATTTTAATAAATTGAATAATTTTTATGCCTTTGAATAATGAAACTATTTTATCAAAAGTTGGGAAAGAGAGACTAAATCTTAATTTGATAAACTGTTGTGTAAAATCAGAATGTTATAGATATGTAATAAATGATAAACTAATTTAGAACTTAATAAATTTATAAATATTCTAAAATGGAAAATATTAAATAAATACAACTTAGATAGAAATAATATGCACATGTTTATAAGTATGACTATGAAAATGACTTTTTAACTATGTAATGATGCTATGAATCATGAATACGGCTTTGCTCAAATTTGGTATAAGGTCATTGGAATCATAAAGGGGTTAAGTGATCTTGTGTTCTTAGGGTGCATCAAAATAAAATTAGGGTATGATCAATGTGACTAATGCAATAGGTTCATTTGTGCCTGCATGTTCTATTTTAATATGCAAGAACTCTTGATATGTTATGGTAGACACTATGTACCTTCTTCTTCATTTAAACCCTAAATCAATGACAAAAAAAGATGAATGCAACCATGGAGTAAAAATGGGTTATCGATTAAATTTATGCTTGACCTCAACATCTCATGCGTTGAGTGTTGCCTGCATACTAATACTCTGAAGAGAGATCAAACTCTATGTAGTTCTCCCATATTATGGTGTTATGTGTATAAGACTGATTCATAATGATAAATTCTGGTGTATTCCTAATGTAACTAAGTGTCTCTACAATGACATGTAAACTTGGAGGTGTATTTAGACTTAGCTTATAGATATTAGGGCTATGTGGACCCTGAATTGGGAAAATAGATGCTTTCTCTTAAAATGCAATTAGTTATTTTGGTGATGTTTAATCATATGAGCCTTTAGTGAATAAATGACATGAAAATGTAGATTTATAGTAATAATTTTGGAATTATTTCAATTGGAGCTTGGGAAATATGTGGGAGGACCCATTAGGTGAATTTTAATTTGAACATCTAGCTATTATTTGGTAAGAGGATATGACTGGTAGAATTAGAAACTACCAATGAGTGGGATTGTCTTGAAGGAGTGACCTTAACAAAGGAGAAAAAATAGCTAAGTTGTGAGTGTGGAAAAATATAGATATGATATTAAGATATTGGAATGAGAAATAGGGACATTTTTTGATCATTAGTTTTTTAGACGAATGGGTCATCTACATATAAGTGAAGGATTGATGGTTAAGAGATTGTGGAATCATGAATGAGCTAAGTGTGCATAAAGATTAGTCACATGTGCATTATTTTAGTAATAAATTTTAATTTATGTGTCTAAATTCCCCCCACCTCCCTCTCCCCTCTTGACCATACCCAATTTTATTATAGTAATACAAACGGTGAAAGTATTAGAGTAAAAGGAAAATAGCTATACATAAACTCACCTACGAAGAACAATCTTGAATGTAGGCCATATGCTGAATGATACTTAATGAAAAAACCTATAATTAAACATCTTTAAATTATTCATCATTTAATATGAAAATATAAAATTAAAGATAAGGAAATTATAGATCAAATAACAAGGAGTAAATCTACCTACTTGGGTATGTGAACTATTGTGATTTTGGGTACAAATTTGGTGACTATAGAGGGTAGGACCCTTGAAGATTTATTATTTTTTGAAACACTTGGATTGGACTATGCATTACCCAATCCTCATTTATAGGAGAGTGTGATTAATATATATAAGGATAAAGGGTCACATTATTTGAATCCCCTAGAGGAGGAGAAATATCCCTCTGGGGAATCGTTAATCATCACCAAGAAGTTTGAGGAGGAATAATAGATTTGGATCCATTTAATCCATTATAAAATGAAATAAAAATTACCTAGTACTCTATCTTAAAATGTACAATTAACATTATCATAGGCCTTATAAATGTCTAGTTTAATCAACATGCCTTATCTCTTCCTATCTTATAGAGAATGTATGATTTCATGGGTAATGACAATCACATCCATGATTTTCTTCCTTTGATAAAAATCTCCTTGTTCCTCTATGATAATTTTGGAATTTTTCTTGGATTCAATTAGTAATGATTTTTGAGATGATATTGTAGATAGTGTTACATAAATATATTGGACAAAAGTCTTCAGGTGTTATACTTTTTGATTTTTTTAGAATGAGGACAAGGAAAGTGGAATTTAGTGCTTTCAAAATTCCTTGAAATTCCATTGATCCTTGTATTAATCCCTTAATTTATTCCCATAAAATGTCCCAAAAATGTTGGAATAAAAGAGATAAAAAACCATGTAGGTCCAAAGCTTGATCCCTTGCCATATCAAAGACTACTTTCTTGGTTTCCTCCAAAGAGATATCTTCCATTAGGGCTTGCTTATCTAACTAAGTGAGAAATTGAGGTATCGTCCTCAAAAAAAGATTATTGGTCTTCATGTCTCTCCCCATTTTATTGATTTAGCATGTTTTCCTAGTAACTCACTGAGTACTACTTGATTTCCTCGGGTTCTTCCAAACTAGTGCCTTACAGGGCTTCCAATTTTTGAATGTAGTTATTCTAACTTCTAACCTTACATGATAGATGGAAGAACTTGGTGTTCTAATCTCCATCCTTTTACATCTAAACCTACATTTTTTCTAGTAAATATCCTCTTTTTGTAGATGTCTTCTATATCTCTTACAATTTCCTCTTCTACCTCCAAAAGTTATTTGGAGTTGTGCCCCTCCATATATTTTTTATTATATCTCACTATTTCTCATTTATATCTCTATTTTCTCTTGTAAGATATTTTTGAAGATGAGTTGATTCCATATTTTTAAGGTAATTTTGATCTCTTTCAATTTCTAAGAGAAAAGGTACATCTTGGTCCCATATATGTTGTTTGGGGTTGTCCATTGTTGGGTCACAAAATCATCTAGTTTTGGATGTTCCAACCACATTTTATTGAAATGAAAAGGGGTTCTACATGGATGTTCATCTTGCCTAAGAAGCAATGCTATCAACCAATGATATGAACTAGAAGTTTTAAGCATTTCCATTTGCATGATTTGACAAACTTCCATCCACTTTCTTGAAACCAAAAATCTATCCACATTTTCCAAGATCAAGTATTTTCCCATCCTTCTATTACTTCAAGTGAACCACCCTTGTTTGGTTTTTAGGTTACATAATTTTTCCCTTTCCACAAAGTTGTGGAGATTTAAGTTATTATTATCTTTCCCATTCCCTCCCTTTTTATTTGAGGCATCCATTCTTGCTTTAAAATCCCCCTAATTATCCTAAAGGTATCTTCCTTCAATTTGATTTTATCCTCTAACTTTTCATATGTCAGTTCTCTTTCTTCCTTATTATGAGATCCATATATGTTGACCATCAAAAACTAATATATGTGTTTTGCAAGAAAAATTTATATATAAGAAATTGATTATGGGACTAGGTAATTTATAGGTTGATTGAGTTATGGTTCCATAGGAGAGCTAGGCCCTATGTTGTGCCTATAGCATCCACCCTAGTTATTTACCTTCACAAAATTATAGAAAGGGCCTTGCTCTGCTCTATTAGCCTTTCCAACTTGGTTTATTGGAGCATTACCACTTTAGGGTTATGTTGTTTTATTATATCCATCAATGTTATCCTTTTTAAAGGGGTATTAAGACCCCTTATGTTCCATGAAATTAGATACATCAAGAAGGGTTTATTTTCTTGGTGCTTTCCAACAGAGTGTCTACATTTGCTTGAACCCTACCCAAAGAGCCTTCATGGATTTTTCGTGCCTTTTTCTTTCTTGATTAGTATCCCTCTCTTTCTCTTTCAAAATTTTCTTTTATGATTAAGATTTGGAGTTTGAGAAATTATGGTACTATCCTCATCCATTTTAGAATCTGTTTCATCTTCCTCATCCATACTTAAACAATTTTATTTATGTCTCAAGCCTTCTGTTGTGTTGTTTCTTTTTACATGTTTCCCTTGTAACACTTTTATCTTTTGCTTATCCAAGTTTCCTATACTTGGTTCCTTGAGAATATTTTTTAGAACGTCTTTGAACCCATAGTCTAATGTGATGTCTTCCTTTCCATATTTTTGTGTTCTTATTATGGTTGAGTTTTTGGGACCAATTTTATTCTACCCATTAGTGTAAATTTGCCATGATTTCCTTTTTTACTTACTTTTGAAATATATTTCTTGATAATTTTTTCCTTAGTCTTAACAGTGTGCCTTTTAACTTGATTAATCCCTCTGAATCCCTATCTATTATTGTAGGAACTTTCTCCATATTATTATTTTTTTGCAATGTTTGGCAATCTCTAACCAGATACCCATATTCATGATAGATTTTGTAGTAGAATGGAATACTTTCATAGTCTAGATCATGAGTCCACTCCATTTCCCATGATTTTAGAGTAATTTTATCTGGAAATGACTAGGTGAGATCAAACTCCACATATATTTGAGCATTGTTAGATATGCCTTTACCATGATGGTGTTTTGATATATCTACTACTTTACTAGTATTATTAACAATGGTTTTAAAAACATACCTAGACTAGAATTTTTATGGAAGGGCATACATTTAAATCTAGAATGGTGCCATATTGGGTAGCTATTTTATTAGACTAAAGGTTATGTGCCAGTGCTTCATGAATAATCATACATTTTTTAAGAAGTATGATCTCATTTAAACACCTTATTTTTATTAAATTCATTATCAAAGATTCCTATGAAATATATTTTGGCATAGGCCTTGAGTTCATACTCACCATTTGGTTTTAATTTTCTCTTATTTAATGCATACAATTATTATAAATAGAGTTGTGATCCCATGAACTTGCAGATCAAGCTCCTACTATGTAACCCTACTATGTTCTTTGTGATCTCTATCAGGTCAAGCATGTCTATTAGGTTCTCTTTTATTGCTTACATGCATGTTATCTTATTGTCATTTATTGGTTCTTGTAGGTGTTTTTTTCCTGCCACTTTCATCAGGGCATTTATCTCTATCTCCAAAATTAAAGATGAAGCTCCGACCACCATTTTCATAAAAGGATGGTTTATGGGGGGGTGAGAAATCACCCCCTGAAGGATTCATCCTAAAACCTACCAAGAAATCTAGGAGCCTAATTTGGATCAAAACTTAGAATAAAACAAACAATCTTGAAATGCTTCAAACCCTAGTAGAGTTCATTATTCCTTTTTATTATTATTTAGTTTTTCACTACCTTTGATTAATATATATTACATCGATATTTATTGCATTGATATTTTTAACTATCCTTTAGTGGGATTTGATGGGCACTATTTATGGAAGAGTCTTAAAGGTCTATTACATCATATTGATTTCAAAATTATTATAAAATAAAAAAATTATGTAGTAGCTAGGATTTATGAGAATTTTGTTTCATTATTTCAATGCATCCAAACAAATATGGTAGATACAAACATTAATTTCAATATCATTATATAAATAATTAATGTCTACATGGGCTAGGCATTACACTTTATCTCTATCTATGTTATTTGTGCAATTTATTCTCATATGACTCAATTTTATTGAAGATTAAAATGGAAAGAGAATGGAAATGACACAGAAATTATTAAATGACATGCACTCTTTAATTCATATTGGGATGCCAAACATAAACATAACATATGCATATATTGTTCTGAAGGATAAAAACATTGAAGGTGGTTATATAGAGAGAATCAGTGACCAATCATCTTGCAAATTGAGGCCTGTAGAAAGGTATTTTAGGTAATATTCTATCTATTGAATTTTGAAATAAGTACTTCATATGAATTAGCATGAGATTATACTGAAAGTTGTTTGAAGGTGATAAAAAAGGGTTTGCAAATGAAATGTTGAGTGTAAAAAATCTAGAGAGAAAGTTTCAATTCATTCTGATAAGAAGGGGCATGCCCTCTAATCATTCTCTTTTTGTTTGTATCAATCAATTAATTCATGGCAAGGAACATAGAAAAATAAGTGTACTATTGGGGAAATCTAGTGAAAACATGGATTTAAATTAGCAAAACATGTTTCAAGGCATCCACAAAAATATAATGGAATTAAATTAGAACATATTCTCTTTTGATGAGAGGGGTGATGATTATGGCAAAGAGGAATTGGAAGATTAATAAGAAGACACGGTCATTGATGCAAAGAAATTTAATAAAGAACCATACTACTAAGAATTCATGTTTGTGTTTTAAAAAGACTATAAGTCTAATACATGTATTGATATTTTATTTACTTATTTTTAAATAAATATATTGACTTTTTTTATATAAATATTTATTTATTTATTTTTATTCTTAAATTTACGTGCCAAGATTTTGATTTTTTCTTTCTTTCCATTTCATTTGTAAAAAATACATGTTTATTATTATGTTAGATATAACTAATCTATGCACGGTTTTAATTTTTATTTACATTACTTCAATAAAATAGTGTAACACTATAATTATTGCATTGACATTTATAAAAAATGTGTACTATATTAACATGAAAATTTCAAAAATTTTAATATAGTTATAATATTTTATGATTTATATTTTAATTTTTGTATATTTTCTTTCTATTAAATACTAAGTAAACATGAAACATTCCATTTGATCTCCCTTTTATAATATCTTACTGGAGAACTATGTTGTAATTGTCATTTAATTTCTTACTTTTTTTCTTGCTTGATGTTATGATGGATTAAATCTTATTTTTTTTATGTCTTATCTTGCTCAGTTATACAAAACATTTTAATAACATAAAACTACTAATATGTTAAGAACACTAATATATCCATAGTCCATGTATAATATAATAAATGCTTATGGATATAAATGTGTGAGTATTTTTGGATTGATGTATTAGATCACCCTCTATGTTCTACCATCAAGGAGAGAATAAAATGATAATATGTTATTTAATTGAGAAATACAGTTAGGAATATATTCATTTTCAAGCTCAAAACATAAATATGTTCTATGCATCCGTTTATATTAAGGTTTAACAATGGCAATGGTCTAGTATAAGATATAACAAGGTTTGGAAAAGTCATTTGAAATATGTGTGATATAGTTTTTAACCATAAAACATGTCTTTTCCCATATAGTTGTTTCAAGCCAAGAATTATGGATGATAAATAAAACTATAATTTGGTGCAAACCAAAGTTATTGCATTAATTAAATGAAGAGAGATTATAATATGTATAGCTAAACATATGAATATTCACTTCATCTTATGTTATGTACTTAAGAATATGGTATATTGATGTATATGGGTTGATGTAGATGTTGACATGTGGCACACATCATCTTTAGTTAGCTATATAGGTCCAATATATTAGGATAAATTAGTAACATGTGGAATTAGTGCATTGGGTAATGGTCGACCTATATTGGGATTAAGAGGTTACACATTCATTGTTAGTTATATAGAGGTCTATATAAAGGTTGTGAATATCATTGAAAAAGATATCAATCAATCAAATTTTGAGTCTTCTATTTGGTAGAATGATAGTGGACATTATGCCCTCTAAGTGACATTATGGAGTTATTTCTTCCTAAAGGTGTATTGCATAGTGTTTCCCTAACTTAACGGTATTATTCTATTTCTACATATATTGAATATTTGTACATCTTCACCCACCAATATATATTGTGTTGTGTTGCTATACATTATAATTTACACATTTCAAATATTATGAGTGTGAATCATAACAAGCGGTATCAGAGCATCGATTTGGGAAAATATTTTGGGTGAAACCTTAAGTATGGAGAATATCTTATATCTTGAAATATGTTATGACATTTTTTATAATTTTTTTCTAGTGTTGAAGAATATTTTAAGGAAGTCACAGTAAAAAATTTGAGGTTTTATGATCAATTTTGAGGGAGTTATTATTATTTTAGGGTCTATAATAAATTCATCATATCTACCTAAATCTAAGGAATGTTTTAGTGAATTTTTTATTGATTTAGTACCAAAATACATGAAAGCTATAGTAAATTTTTAAAAAAAATTTAACACATTTTATGTGAGTTATTTTTTATTTATTATATATTTGCTCTACAAACCAATTTTTTGGCACTTATCTACAAAATTTTCACTAAATCTACATTATCATACATTGAAGATATAGTAAAATTTTTAAATTGTTTGGATCAATTTCATAGGAATTATTAACATTTTAGGGTTTTTTCATTGACCCTAGATTTTTTTTGTGGATCATGAAGTTACAAGTATTTTTAGGGGAGGATGATATTGATGTTAGAGAATGGTGGCTCATTTTTAATGAGTATAATGTTAAAAAAAATGGTGGAAACAAAATTTGTCACATTTTTTATGGTCCTACAAACAACACTTTAATGGAAGGGAACAAAATGATGGAATTTTTAGTGAGAAGAAATGGATCATTTTCCTAGATCATTGGGACAAAGGAAGTTAATATGATGAAAATAAAGAAGAGGAGGATGAAAATAATGACTATGACAATGAAGAAGATACTATATATAATGAAGATGAAAAAATATGAAGAAAATAATGAAAATGATGGCAATGAGGAAGAACATGCAAGTGATGATGAATAAAAATAAATAGAGAATATTGATGATGATCATTCTATGGATGGTGCATAAGGAGAGTTAGAAGATCTCGAAGAGGAATAAGAATGATTGGATGATAAGGGTTCAAATATATTGGCTCCAAAAAAATTAGAGTTAATTTTCCAATTTATTGGATGCATTCAATGGAATAAGTTAATTATATCCAAAAACCCTAGAAATAATTATATCCTCATCACTATTGATGTTTATCAAAATCTACATGTTCAAGAAAATAATATCAAGGAATTTTAAGTAGATGGTAAGAATATTCAAGTTTTTCAATATTTAAAGCTCACTATGGAAAAATATGATTTGAATTCAAATTTTTATGCTTTGGATATGGATTATGTGGATATGTTTCTTGGATATCCTTGGTTAGAGACATTGGGAACAATAAATATTAATCCACAGAAGCATTTCATGAAATTTTGGTACAAAAAAAGGAAGGTTGTTTTACATGATATCATATTTGGAAAGGCAAAAAAAACATTCAAGGTATAACATGAGGATGAGATTCAACTAGGTGATGAAGAGCATGAGGAGATTTAGATGATGACATAGATGAAGAAATAATACAAGAAGAAAATAAAACTTCATGTACCCAAAAGACAAAGGAACCACCAAAGGGAAAGTTGGAAGAGGTAGAATAAAAGGTTGATAAAGTTAAAGTATCATAAAAAAATGAGGCATATAGACACCCACTTCATCACAAGAGGAAACACCCATGGATCCATGTGAGGGAGTGTCATAATAACAATCACTTTGGATATATAGGAAATAAGAGTACCAATCACTACAACTACACAAGAAATCATATGGGCATGAAATTCAAAGAAGAAATACTATGGTTAGGTATGGAATTAGAGTAACACAATGACAAATGGAACATGGAATTAGTGGGAAAATCACTATTACTATACATGGAAGAATAAATTATATGGTCATGCATAGAATAAAAGTAGAGCAATGAAATATGACACATGGAATTAAAGGAAGAATCATTATGCATGGACATAAAGGTGACATAATTATGATCAAAATGCAATAAAAATAATACAATGTAATTTGGAAACAAGGTGGGAGAACTTGTTTAAGTAGTTTTCATTCATCTTTTATAAAATAGACTACTAAAAATGTAAATTGAAATACAGGGCTTTAAGGATTACCTGTGATATAGAAGATTGCACAACATTGATCCAGTGGTGTGGGAACTCTATTTTGGCTAGGAAGGATTACCCACACATACGATAAAACTCAAAAAAGATTGATTAATAGGATATGTTAGTGGGTTGCCTGGTACTAGACTAGTCCCAATAAATGGTACACTTCCTAAAAAGGATGTCACCCAACTTTATAAGCACTTAAGTGGATAACAATGGTAAAATAAGTTACAATATACATATATGAAATTCAAATAAATAACTTAATCTACATCCATTACAAGGAGATTAGCAAAATGAGCATTCCAATAAGCTTCAACTAATCCTTCCTTTTCTTGTATAAATTCTAACTGATCGGTAATGACCTTATTGTACCCAACATTCCCATTTTATTCAAGAAGAAATGGGGGCCCACTTTTTTTAGATTTTGGAATTATTTTTTGAACCCTTTTTCTATATAGCTATGTAAGTTCAATTGAATTACTCCTTATTATTTACACTTGGAAGTACAAAAGCATTAATATTATACATTTTTTACTAACTTTATTAATGCCTTTTGAGAGTTTTGTAATATGCAAGTTTTTTTTGACTTAGTCATTATTCAAAGAATTTTTTTGGGACTTGGTCTTCAGATGCTTTATTCATAACTTTTATTCAAACATTTTGTTCAGGCCTTCTTTTTTAGGAACTTAGTTTTGTTTAGAGTTTTCACGTCAGACATTTTGTTTGAATAATGTTTTGAAAGACTTAATTTTTTTGGGATTCCTTATTTAGACATTTTGTATCAGGAATTTTATTTGAATCTTTTTATCATGTTTTTTTATTTGGTATTTTTGATCAAAAAAATTATCTAAAATAGTCTTTGATAGCTTTATTTATTCGAAGATTCATTTTTTGGATTTGTGTTTGAAAGATTTGTTAAGAATTATTTAGTTTTTGAGCTTTGTGTTTAGAATTTATGTTTGAAAGATTTATTCAAATATTTTATTGGCTTAGTACCAACACAAAACTTGAATCTTGATTCCTAACTACCACAACCCACTAGACTTAGCTAATAAAACTAAAATACTTCCTAATACTTGCCAAGGCTACCTAACAACTAAACTAACAAGAATTAAATTGTGTATGTAAAATAAACATATAAACATTGGACATTTATAATGAATGAAATAGAATTGAATGCTATGGATATATACATGATGTTTATCCATCAACATATTCATTTCTCATAAAATTAATTCAAACTTGATTATTATCCAGCGAATGAAAACCCTAACTACCTGAAAATCCATTATAAGCAAACAAGTGACTAGCAAAGAGGATTTGTTTTTCACAAAGCACATAAATATAATTTGAGAACTACATATAATTAAAATGGCATCATCATCTAAGAGTTTCAAAGGATCACTTCTACCATTACCATTATCCATAAAGGATTTAATGAAGTTCATAGAAACAATATATTATGCAATTATCTTTGATAATAGGTATGGAAACTACTCAAAATTATGGGATGTTGTGGATGCTATCAACATTTTTTTCACTTGAAGGAAATATATCTACCACATAATGCTAATTTTTTATAAACTTGCTCTCCCTCAAGAGACAAGCACTGTAGTTAGCATTGGCCAAGCCTGAGGTCATGCCCTGCATCGACATTCTATGAGATTTATTCTTTTCTAGGAAAATTACACAAGATGCATTTTTACATCACATGGATCACTAGACAATCATGACATGAATCACTAGAGATGACTTTTAAAGGTATTTATCTCTACCAGTTCTAGATGTAATTTTTGATAAACATAGACTGGTTTCATAAAACCAACAAAAATTAATGGACAAAGTGCTAAGTTCTTGACTTCTTCCTAGGGAGATAATGCAATTCAAAGGAAATAATCCCACCCCATTAAAAAATTTAGAATAGGGGTATACATTGTGATGGCATTATTAAACAAGATGTATGGCATGCCTAAAATCTATTTTTTCAATTTGGATTGGGTACCATTACTGCATATGATGATGACCAATGATGTGACTTTTGCCCTAAGAGAAATCATCAGCTTCTAGTTGAGAGAATAAGTTCTATATAAGAGTAAATGATCCACTCCAATTGGCCACTTCTATATGATGTCTTATCTTCTAGATGCCATAATGGGCATGGTATACAGGGAACATGGTGAGCTTTAGATCTCGACCATAGATTATGTTAAGAATCACATTTGTGACTATTATCAATTCATGCATATTTATACATACATAAATCACATGGTCTGAATTGACAAGGATGTCTATTCTTAAGTATGGTAGGAAATTCATGGGACCCCACTACCCAGAATTAGAGAAAGCATTACAAAAAAACTAGCTTCTAGTGGTAAATAATGGTTGTATCTTGATTATATGATAATCATGATTGATGATCATAAGGTCCACCCCATGTGCCTTACAAAATATGTACCAAACAAGCTAAAAAAGTAAGAAATTGCTTATCAACTCTGGGGGAGTATCGAGGGGGACTTGATAAAAAAAAGAAGAGCACATTTAATGGGTCACATATGATCATTGGAAAAATGTGTTACACATAGAGGAAGCATTTTAGAGAGGTAGGTCACAAGAGAAAGAGTTATCACTTTCCCACCATTCCACATAGGGGTTGTCCCCATGGTCATATACAAAATCATATTAAGGGATTTGGTATCCCATACCAACATGTCCCTTATGACCATGATTTTCTATTTTTGAATGCAAAGGATGATGCTCAGGTATTAGAAAGAATAAAAATTATAGGCTCGAAGGAGGATCATCTGAGGATAGTTTATCAAAGATCCATCAATTTTGATACAAGAAATTAATACTAGGATTCTACCTCCTAAAGGATGGAGAACTTTAGATTTCTAGAAAAACCATCCCCCACAACAAATAGAGTTATAAGGGGAGCCTTCACAATAACTTCCATTTATATTAAAGGTTTTTAATAAAGAACCAAGGTTGAGAGAGACTAATCTAAAGGGAGCTCCAAGGGATCCAATCAACTTGGATTCCTCTAATGAAGAATACATAGAGCACCCAAGTACCTTGCCAGTATAAGCACCTACAATTGCACCTCAATTGTAGGAATATAAAGTGATAGGGGTAGCTACAGAGGAATATACTACCTTAATTCAATACGCTTCCTCCTCAAAGATAAAGACCACTATTTAATATAAGAGGAACCTGAGGGCTCCCCTACTAGAGAGTTTACTGATGCATCAAACACAAAGCCTGCCCTTAGTTATTCAATAATAGGTGGGGGAATACTAAGAACTTAATGAAAAAGAAGAGCTAGATATAGAAAAGGCATTAAGCCTTACGACTAATAAATGGAAGGCACCAACCATAGATGATTTAATAGGCAAGAAGGCTCAACCTTTAGATCTCACTTCCTTAGTTTCTTCATATGTTCCTATTTTTGGTTTATTTCCAATTTAATTTATTTTGAAAACTACCAAGGTGGAAGATGTCACTTCTACCTCTGATGATTCATTATCATATTCTACTTCCTTGCACATACCTTTACTCACTCCCAAGATAGATAAGGATTATACCACCACCATTTCTTCATCTTCCCCTACACTGCCACCCACATCCATTGTTGCCACTACTAGTATTCCATTTAAAACTACCATAGTCAGAAGCATAAAGAAGAAAAGGGCCACTGAGAAATTTGAAATAATCCTAGCCATTTCCTAACTTCATGTTTCTTTTACATAAATTACTTTTCCAATACCATCCAATGGTTTATCCAAATATATCACTATCATGATCTTAGGTAAGAGAAAGAGGGCTAAGCAAGTCATCATAGTCCATCCACTCCCCCAATATGGATGTGTGGATTTGTCCAAAATCATTTGGCCCTCCCTTCTTGACATAGTCCTCAAGGGAGATAAAGAGCAAATGTTAGTAGGAAATCTTAAGGAGGAGGCTATAGTTAAAGATACACAACAAATAGACCCTAACTAACTAGCGATTCCTCCATGGGAAATTGATCTAAGAGATAAGGCTTCTCAAATGCCCAATTTCAAGATTATAGATCTCCCATCAATAACAAAACTATTTGATAAGCTCCTTGGGATAATTAAAAGGGTAAGAAATAAGAAGTTAGAAGATGAAGTTGGTAGGGAAATTATTCTTTAAGAAAGATAGGAGGTCTATGCCTATTCTAAAAGGTAGAACAAACAATTGGGGTAGTCTCCCTACAATTAATATTTTAGGTCCCTAGATGAAGCCCATAAAGATGCTATGGTAGCATTACATGAAGGGGAAAAAATAGAAAGATAAGAAATAGAGCAAGAACTATAACATATCAAGGAATAATAACAAAAAATTTACATTCTAACAGGGATTGAGGTTAAAGTGCAGGAGGCTACTTAAAATGCTATAATTCTTTAGAGGCACTAGAAGCAATGCGGGCTTAATTATCCCCTCAAATTTCCCAAACACACCAATTGTTTAATTCTTTGAAAGGGGATGAACATAAATTGAATCTATTGATCTTATACACAACTAATAAGGCATATACACCTCATTAGAGGCACTAGAAGCAATGCAGGCTTAATTATCCCCTCAAATTTCCCAAACACACTAATTGTTTAATTTTTTGAAAGAGGATGAAAATAAATTGAATCTATTGATCTTATACACAACTATAAAGGCATATACACCTCTTGAAACCATTAGAGGCATATAATTCCTTCAATCTAGTGGTCTTTAGAATACAAGAAGATAGAGAGTGGGTGACAACAACTAGGGCATTAATGCCCAAATACTAAGATAACGAAGCACTCATCTTGCATTTTTTTAATGATTTGAAGTTGTCAAGGGCTAAAGATGCTATAGGTAAGCTAATAAGCAATATTAATTTTGATCAATTTATTCAAGAAGCTTCAAATAATTTTAAATATAGTTTACAAGGGCTAGAACTAGAAGACATTGAAGTTGAACCAAGTTTTGAAAGGAAAAAGGTAATTGAAGTTGAAATTTTCGAAATAAAATTTTAGAATACAAAGATAGAACATGCCAAATTATTAGGGTAAGTTGGTAGGATACATAGAACATGGATATTAAACTTAGATATTTTATGGTAGCAACATGATGTAGAACACAAATGTTATCTTGAGATAGAGGCAAAGAAGAAGTAGAATAAAGTTGCTACTTATAGTTCAATGCCAATGTCTATAGTCACCACTCTCACTAAGGTTAATAAATCCAAGCAGATGTCTACTCAACCTTATGGGCCATTTTTGTGCATGTAAATTCAAATAGAGACATCAAATTTTTACTTATAGTTCTCTTATGATTTGAACTTATTGTAAAAAGTTGCCTATTATTTTCTAAACATACACACATTGCATGATTTTGTAAAGGATGAATTTAACTATTGACAAATGTAAGATGACTCTATATGGAAATGTAACTACTAAAGTTCTGAGTTCACCATTTATTCAATTTTTTACATGTACTTGGAGGATGAGGTGACCCATCCCCAAGTCTATTTAAACATATGTAACTCACATTTTTAAAGGGTTAAAGAATTTCAATATACAAGAGCAGAATCAATTTTGATTGTCAACAAAAGTGTTTGTGTATTTTATTTCTAACTCTTTATAATTAGGATTATCTTCTTTTGGTTGTATGATTTAATAATTATTAGTTTTCAATAGCCACAAGTAATTATTTTTTTTCATAATTAATATGCTAGTTTTAGATGTGCAATAGATATTTAATGATTAGCATATTATATTGATTATTGGTATGTAAGTTAATTGATTTATATTTTTGAGTGTGTAGAGGTGATTTTTAATGATATAGTTTTATATGTATGTGTAATAGATATCTCATATACCTCCCTAGTCCTATTCATAATCTCCTAAGGGTGTGTAACAATTACTCTAAAAGGAACAACATTTGACTGAGGCCTGTGAGTTTCCTTATCAACATTATCCTAGACTGAATGACCATGTCTGACTATATGTGTGCAAAATATACTAATAATAGACATTGGTTCTAAAAATCACTTATCCACTTAGAAACTATACTGAGAAGTGATTATTAAAGACATAGAAACCTTATTTTTTGCCTTACCTTTCCCTCCTTTTTGAGTTTATTTCTATGACCTTACCACTCTAGATTAGGAACCAACTACCCACTGATTCATCTAAATTTTAAATTTATTTTAAAGACCATCCCTATATTTATAAAACTTTTAAACAACTTGCATGACTTGCATACTATTCCATCACCTGGTTGTTAAGACTGCGTACCTACAACTCATGTCATGGAGTGGAGTTCATCTCCATTGAGATCCTAAAATGTTAGAGGCTACCTTATTATCATTTGGTGTGCATAAAAACTACATAAACACTCTTTATAGTGATATAAAGAGGACCTTAAGCACCTCTAATAAAATAGGTTAGTTTCTACATATATTTGAATTGGAGTCACCTAAGAGAGAGACCAGATCTAGTTCTTAGGCTAGTTTTCTAGTCTCACCCTTGTCAAATCATAGGATGCCTAGGTTTGTACCAATTTTCCCTCTCCATAATAGAGATAAGACACCATCCCCAATAAGGAACACTTCCCTTATTAATCATCCCATGGCTCAACCACCTTGGTTGGTTAGATATGCTATTATTATCCCAAGGGATGTGCATGACTTATCTAGGAATCCTAAAAAGTATCTATCATCCTTCTCTTGAAAGATGATAGAAGAGCACATCAAGTATTTTAAAGACACTTTAAGATTGATGAATGTTATTAATGAATATGTTTCATGAAATATTTTCCCCTTTACACAAATGGATGCTACTTATAATTGGTATCTTAATATGATAGAGAATTCTATCAATTCTTAAAATGCATATCAAGCTACTTTTATTGCATAATTTGGATAGGCCATCGACCCTAGTTTGATATACCATCACTTTAATATCATGAATAGGTAGCCTAATGACTAGATTCATGATTTTAATGATATATCTTAGAAGATGTATACCTATTTACTCCATCATATAAATCAGAAGTAACATTGGCATTAGAAATGCACAAGAATGCTCTGGATCTAATTATTGCAATTTTCTTGAGAAGAGTTGCTATTGTCACCACCTTGGCATTAGATTATGAAGAGGCCATCAACATTAATAGGAAACTTAATCCCTAGGTACCTAGAACAACTAATGTCAACAATGGTCTCCCAGTGTTGAATCCAATTCCACATGTAAAGTAAAATGTTCTTGTGTTCAATCAGAATCAATTATACATGTTACCTCCTCTGATTAAAATAACACATCCAAATTATAGTTTTTAAAACAAACATGCACAAGGAAATGGTTTTTAGTAAAATCAACATTCTACTAAATCTTCTACTACTATTCTCTAGGGCACTGACTCTACAAAAGTGGAGCTAGATGCTATTCAAAAGATGGTTGAAAAGTTAAGTAATGACTTCCTCAGCATGCAAAGAAAGATAAACAATGCTAATGGTCCAAGTGGTAATCAAAATTTCAGATTTAAAAGGTATAATATAACATTCAATATGCCTATTAATAATATAAAATAGTCTATCAAGCCTCCTTAAATTAACATGGTAGAGATAGATCTACCTAATTGGTGCAGAATCCATAATACTTATCAGCATGGTGAAATTGATTGTGTTGAATTTTGTGTAACATTTGAGATCATTCAAAGAGATATGGTAAGGAAAGATAAAAAAATAATCCACCAAAATCCCATCAAGACCCTAGCCCTTCAAGAACTACCATGTTCTTTGACACTCGTGATTTTTTATTCCCAAGTGAAGATGACAATATACTAGAGGATAACACTGATGAGATTCATTCTTTCAATCAATTCCATAAAGGTGGTTACAATCTGAGGAATACGTAGCCATTCAAAACTTATATTCCTCCAAATAACACAACCATTCCACCAAATACAAAATCTAATAACAATTTACCTCCCTCAAAAGTGAATGATCAACCTTAAAATAAGGAGGAACATAGCAAAGGAGGATACAACATTGTTGAGGACATGACAAGAATCAAAACAAATATTACCCTTCATGAATTAGCTTAGATAATTGAACAAAAGGAGAAAATATGAAATTATATCATAGGGAAGGCCCTTATGGAAATGACAAAATCATCTACAAATAAAATAAAGGCTACTGGCACCAATGTCATTTATAAGAGTAAGCTAGAGGTTCTACCCTTTTTGATGACTATTAGGGAATTTGGTAAGAATATTCATAAATTTTTAGTTGATTCTTGATATTTATAAATTATTATGCCTAATTATATATGTCAAAATCTTGGACTAACTCCAAGCCCTTTAAAGAGAATAGTTTCATAGTTGGATAAAAGAGTGGTACTAGTGTTTGGATAATTGACTAACATACGTATTTAAGTGACATCTAAGCCATGAATTTAGATGAATATAAAAATATTTATGGTAGAAATAACTAAAGGTTATGGAATTTTTTTGAGTATGGACTGGTCTAAAAATCTCAATGGATATCTCTTAATAGATTTTTGTCACATCTGACTACCCTGGAGAGGCATTTCAAATCAAATCTGGATTAATAGGGAACCAAAGATGAAGTATCCTATCATAGTGTATAATGTTAAGAACAAAGAGGTAAATTATGAATCCCTTAGCCTTAGTATTTATACTTTTAACACAAAAAATCAAATACAAGAGTTATAATCTAAAGGTCCTAATCAACTATGGGCTCTTCACTTTGACAATGCCAGATCAAAACAAGGACCAGATATAGGAATTGAATTGATTGATCCTTAGGGGAAGAAGTTCTTGGTAGTATACATGTTATAGTTCACTTGAACTAACAACATGGTAAAAGATGAAGCATTAAATTTGGTATTCTAATTTGCACTCAAGAACAATGCCAAATAATTACTAGTATTTGGGGATTCATAGTTGGTAGTTAATTAGGTCAAAAATAAATACCAATTTAATCAAACTTATATAAAAAGATATATAAATATATCATGGGATTTCATTTATAGATTTGAGGCTGTCAACATAGTAGTGGTTCTTAGAGAGCAAAATCAAGCTGTAGATTCAGTAACTACTGTTGCTACCAATTTGGAGCCTCTTAAAGAATCCAAAGTAAATATATTTTTCATTGCACTAGTATCTTATCCTTATGTTCCTAACAATGTATAAATTTTTTGAGTCTTTGATGATGACCAATAGATCATTCAATTTATAACCAATTCAAAAAAATTTAAGTCCCAAATCATTAATGATAAGGAAGTTAGTCATATCTACCAAGAACAGTTAGATGAGGAAGGAATCCACTAGATCAAAGAGAATCATCTCCCAACTAGTTTGGTCTCTTTATAAATACCATTTGATATATATCCCCAAGATCAATAGTAAAGGAAACCCAAATCTAATGAAATTGAATTCAAAATTGAGAATTTAAGAGATGAACATAGCCCATGCTATGTCAACATTAGCCTCAGTTTCATTCTAGAAGAAAGATAATGGGTGAAAGATTTAATCATCCAATATAGAGATGTGATTCCATGGACATATGAAGACTTGAATTTTTATGACCCAAAGGTCTCACTCATATAATTCCACTAAAACTAGACCACAAGTCATTTATATAGAGACATAGACCATTGAATCCCATCTTAGACCCTCTAATTCAAAGATAAGTGGAAAAGTTGTTAAGTGCAAGGATAGTCTTCCCAATCAAACATTATACCTGGGTGGCCAATTTAGTTCTAGTCAGAAATAAGAGTGGAGAGATCAGGTTATGTGTTGATTTAAAAAAATTGAATAAAGCTTTTGAGAAGGATAACTATCCCCTGCCTTCCTTAGATGAGGTGATACATATAGTTAATGGATATGAAATGATGTCCTTCTTGGATGGATTTTCAAGTATAACTAGGTGTTGGTACAATCAGGGGATATGATGAAGATTACATTTAATAAAAAGTGGGGTACTTATGCATATAAAAATATGCCTTTTAGCTTAATAAATGTAGGATTCACCTTTTAGTAAGCCATGGTTCACACATTCAAAGTATTAATAGGTAAATGCATAATCATATATATGGTGATATTAATGTGTTTTCCAAGAATATGAATGATCATGTAGGCCATATACAGTCAATCTTTGAAAGATGAAGAAGGTTTGGCATCGCATTGAACCCAAATAAGGGCATATTTGGAGTTATTAAAGGAAAACTATTAGGACACATCTATACCAAAGAAGGGATCATCATTGATCCATATAAAATCTAGGAAATTTCAAAGATTGCACCACCAAAAAAAAAGGAGTTCAAGCCATTTTTTGGGAAGATTGATTTCATAATGAAGTTTATCTTATGATTTACAAAAATTATGAGACCCTTGAATGTGATGCTTAATAGGATGCTAAAATAAAATGGACAACTGAGGCCTATAAGTCTTTTCAAGACATCAAAGATGCTATATCTCAAGCCCTAGTACTGATTAGTCCAAATTTTATGAATGGATTTTACTTTTACTCATTAATTTAGAACATACAATTGTTGTTGTCATAAAAATAAATAAATATGAGATTGAGCATCCAATTGCATTCATAAACACAAATCTGAAGGATGCAGAACTCATATACTCCATGACTGATAAATATATATTCACTCTTGTCAATGTGGTGAAGAAAATTTGACACTACATATTGAGGAACAAGACTATTTCTATTGTATCTAATACTAATGTCAATCTCACCTTGTCACAAAATGAATTAGGAGAACATAGAGGAAAATGGATGGAAAAGCTATGGGAGTTCAACATAAAAATTAAGCCTACTAAGATCATTCAAGGTCAAGGAATTATCCAACTCATAACTGAACCTGATCCACATATTACTATTAAAGAGGTATGTGAAGCTTCGGTATCTAAGGGGAATGGTAGACTAACATAATCTAATATCTACTTGTTCCCCGGAACTCAACATAGAATGAAGGAGAGCTTTGAGGATTAATGCTACTCCCTACATTATTAAGAAAGGAGTTCTCTATAGAAGAAACTATGAAGGCATCTATCTTAGATGTGTATCTATAGAAGAAGATAAAAAGATTCTATAAAACATGTACCAAAATATAGGTAGTGGTCATCCATCTAAGAACATCATAACTCACAAGATCCTAAGGATGGGCTATTACTAGATAATAGTTTTCAAGGATGCTCATGTTCATATAAGGACGTGCCATGAATGCCAAGTGTTAGAAAAAAGGGAAGTACATTAATCAATGCCCTTACAACCTATTATTGAAGGAAGGCCATTTTCCTAGTGGGATTTAAACTTCATTGGTGTCATTAACCAAAACTCCTTGGAAGGTCATAAGTTTGTACTCACTACCACATACTACTACACTTAATAGATTGAGGTAGTGGTGACAAATAATTCTAGAGCAAAAGATGTGATTTGATTCTTGGAGAAATATATTTGGCACCCCCATTTCTCTAGTTTGTGATAATGGGCTAGCATTTGTATTAACTAGATTCATTGAATGGGATCATGATAACTAGATCACTATTAGGTCATCTTCTAACCATTACCCTTAGGGAAATGGATTGACTGAATCAAAAAATAAGAACTTGATAGATGTATGTAAGAAATAATCTAGGGATAAGCCTAGGGACTAACATATTCTACTAAAGTATGCCATTTGGGCAGACTGAATAAGATATAAGTAGGCCCTCAAATCCTCACCCTACCTATTGGTGTATAGATGTAGGCCAATATTCCTAATGATGTTAAAATTACCAACTTATCAATTCATGTAGGAATACATGGAACCAAATAACAAAGTAGAATCTCAACTATTGGATATAATAGAAATGGAAGACCCAAGGACTGAGGCCTTATATACTTTTAGTAAACACCAGGACATAGTCAATAAATGGTTTGAAAAAAGTGAAAAGGTTAAAGCATTTAGGATCTAAGATCTTGTGCTTCTTTGGGATAAAGATCATGAATAGAAAGGAAAATATGAAAATTTCCCCCCACTTTGTATTAGACCATATCAAATTTCAGAGATCCTAGGAAATGATGCATTCCATCTAAAGGACCTACAAGGCAATGAACTCACATATCCAATCAACAAATAATTTTTGAAGCATTAATTCATGGATGTACCATTTAAAGATACCCCCAATTGATAAAAAAACATGGTAGAGGTAAGATTAGGTTAGTTTATGACTTTATAATTTAGTTTACTACTTTTTTGTTTTCTTAGTTTAGTTTTTTCTAGATTTCTAGATTAGGCATTTTGTTGTTTCCTGTGACAATCTGAATTATTTTATTCTGACATGACCGAGCTAATATCTAACTAGTTGGACCCATATTCTATGATTAGATAGACATATAAGAAAAAGAGAAATTTCAAAAGGGATTCATATCTTGGGATCTATTCACAAACTGGGTATCCTTTTGTGTTTAGAGTATCCAAGATTTAAGTATGTAATCACAATCATTCTAGGTTGTGCCACAATTGAATTTTTTTACCAAGTATGTGAAAGTTGCTATTGAATTCCTCATATGAATTTAGAAAGTTTTCTCACTCCATTGGACCAAACACACTTATCATATTAATACTTGTTTGGAGGTGTTAATCATTGGTGTAGATGTAGTTTACATGAACATTTTGGTAATGATTTGTTTTATAACTAAACTAGCTCATAGGGGTTTCATCTCTCCTCTTTCCATTCAAATAAAAAAAATTTAAAAAAGAAAGCAAAAGAACTAATGATTTTAAAAGAGCAATCAATAAAGCCAAAATAACATCTAAAGAAGATCAAAGGTTCACATGATGAAATAAGGTCAATGTACCATACATCATGATCAAGAAAATGAAGGAAGGAGAGAGAAGGAACCCAAGATATCTTTATCAAGGCTATGGATGCTTGACTAGCAATAGAGTAATACCTAAGTTTTCTTTGATTTAATAAGATTTATAAGAAATCAAAATCAAACCTACAACTACTCCAAGCCTTTGAAAATATCCTCATTACAAGGGATAAATTAATATCAGTTTAGCACACATATATCCATGGATGAAAAGTCAAGTATGTTGTGTGATGTATTCAGGAGTTTCTTTCATATCTTTGATTCTAATATTTTTAAAAATGGAGTAGTTCACGTTTTATTTGAAATTTCTAACCGAAGTTCAGGGTTCTTGAATACTCAAAAATATTTGCTTGTAAATTACCATTTATTGTACCCAACATTCCCCTTTTCTTCAAGAAGAGATGGGGACACACTTTTTTTGGATTTTGGCCTTGTTTGTTGAGCCCTTTTTCTATGTCACTATGTAAGTTTTATTGAATTTCTCCTTATTATTTACACTTTGAAGTATAAAATAATTGATATTATACATTTTTTACTAACTTTATTAATGCCTTTTGAGAGTTTTATAATATGCAAGTTTTTTTTGACTTAGTTGTTATTTGGATAAATTATTCAAGACTTGGTCTTCAAACACTTTGTTCAAACATTTTGTTTAGGCCTTATTTTTTGGGAACTTAATTTTGTTTAGACTTTTTGTTTGGAGTTTTCATGTTGAACATTCTATTTGAATAATGTTATAAAAGACTTAAGTTTTTTAGGATTCCTTATTCAGACATTCTATATTAGGATTTTTATTTGGATTTTTGTTCTAGATTTTTGATCAGACAAATTGTTTGAAATAGTCATTAGTGGATTTATTTGTTTGGATATTGGTTTTTAGGCTTTGTGTTTAGATTATTTGTTTAAAGATTTATTTTGAGGGATTTGGTTTTTGGGATTTGTGTACATAATATTTGTTCAGATATTTTTTTGGCTTGGTACCAACACAAAACCCAACCCCCAATTCTTGACTACCAAAATCCCATTAGACTTAGCCAATAAATAAAAAATACTTCTTGATACTTGCTAAGTCTACCCACTAACTAAACTAACAAGATTTGAACTGTATAGGAAAAATAACCATATGAACATTAGAAATTTATAATGCATGAACTAGAATTGAATTTTAAGTATATACATAATGTGAATCCATATTCATTGCTCAAAAAATGAATTCAAAGTTGATTTATATCCTACGAATGAAAGCCCTAGCTACCTACAAATCCATTGTAAGAAATAAGTGACTAGTAGAGAGGATTTTTTTTCATAGAGCATGTAAACAGACTTTGAGCACTACATATAGTTTAAATGGAATCATCATCTAAGAGTTTTAAAGGAGCACTTCTGCCATCACCATTCTCCATCAATGATTTAGTGGAGTTCACAAACATAGTATATGATGCAACTATCTTTGACAATATGTATGAAAACTACTAGGAATTATGGGATGTTGTGTTTGCTATCGACATTTTTTAAATTAAAGGAATTATATCCACCATAAAATGATAATTTGTTATATAATTTCTCTCCCTTAAGAGACAAGCACTACACTTGGCAATGACCAAGCCTAAGGTCATGCCCTATATCAATCTTATGTGGGATTTATTCTTTAATATGAAAACTAAATAGGATGCATTTTTAAACCATGTGGATCACTAAATGGTCATGACATGCATCACTAGAGATGACTTTCAAAGTTATCTATCTCTACTGGTTCTAGATACAATTTTTGATAAACACAGACTAGTTTCATGGAACCAACAAAATTCAATGGACAAAGTGCTGAGATATTAAATTTTCCTTAGGGAGACAATGACCTTCAAAGGAAAGAATCCCATACACATTAAAATATTTAGAATGGGAGTGTAGATTAGGATAACATTATTAAATAGGATGTATGGTGTGCCTAGCATCCATTTTATCAATTTAGATTAGGTGTCATTATTACATATGATGATGACTAGTGATGTGACTTTTGCCCTAGGAGAAATCATCAAATTCCAACTAAGAGAACAAGTTCTACATAAGAACAATTGACCCACTCCAGCTGGCCACTTCTATATGATGTATTATCTTTTGGATTCTATAATGGATATGGTATATAAGGATCTTCGTGAGCTTTGGAACCTGACCATAAAATATGTTACGAATCACATTTGTGAATATTATAAATTAATGCATATTTATGCATACACAAAACACATAGTAAAAATTATTAAGGACATCTATCCTCAAGTATGGAAAGTAATTCATGAGACGCCACTACCCAGAATTAGAGAAAGCATAAAAAAACACTAGCTTCTAGGGGTGATAATTGGTTGTATCTTGATTATATGGTAATCATGATTTCTAGTCATAAGGTCCACCCCTATGACTCCCTAAATATGTACCAGATAAGCTAGTATAGCAAGAATTTTCTTATCAACTTTGGTAGAGTGTCAAGGAAAATTTAATAAAAAATAAGAACACATTCCAAAAGTCACACATGATCATTGGTAGAATATGTTACACATAGATGAAGCATTTTGGAGTGGTAGACAATAAGAGAAAGATCCATCACTTACCCACCATTCCACATAGGGATTGGTCTCCCTATGGTCATATATAAAATCATATTTAGGGCTTTGGTATCCCATACCAACATGTCCCTTATGACCATGATTTTCTATTTTTGAATGTAAAGGATGATGTTCAGGTATTATAAATAACAAAACTTGTAGGATTGAAGGAGGATCATATGAGGATAGTACAACAAGAGCCATAAATTTTGGTACAAGAAATTAATACTAGGTTTCCACCTCCTAAAGGATGAAAACTTTAGATTTATGGACAACCATCCCCCACAACAAATAGAGGTATAAGGGGAGCCTTCAAAAGAACTTCCCTTTCTATTAAAGACTATTAAGAACAAGTTAGGGTTGAGATATCATGATCTTATGATATCTCAAAGGGATCCAATCAATTTATATTCCTCTAATGAAGAAGACACAGAGCAACCAACTACCTTTCCAATGCAAACACTTATAGTTGCACTATAATTATAGGAATATATAATGTTGGGGTTAGATACAAATAAAGACACTAAATTTATTTAACAAGCTTCCTCTTCAGAGACAAAGACCACTATTTTTTATAAGAGGAAACTAAGGGATCCCTTACCAAAGAGTCCAATAGTGGATCAACCACAAATCTTACACTCAGTTCCTCAAAAATAGGTGGAAGAAAAGCAAGAATTTGATGAAGAAGAAGAGATAGATAGAGCCAAGGCATTAAGCCTTATGGTTGATAAAGGGAAGGCACCAACCATAAATGATTTAATAAGTAAGACAACTCAACCTTCAAACCCCACTTCCTTAGTTTCTTCATATGTTCCTATTTTTAATACAGTTCCAATTTCCTTTATTTTGAAAACTCCCAAGGTGGAAGATGTCACTTCTACCCTTGATGTTTTGTTATCCTCTTCTACTTCCTTGCACATACCTTTGCTCACTCTGAAGATAGAGAAGGATTCTACCACCACCATTACTTCATCTTCCCCCACACTACCACCCATATCCATTTTTTCCACTATTAGTATTCCCTCTGGCACTGCAACAATCAGAAACATAAAGAAAAAAAGGGCCACTAAGAAATTTGAAACAACCTTGGTCACTTCCTAACTTCATGTTTCTTCTACACAAATCACTTTGTCAATGTGATCCACTAGTTTATTCAAAGAGACCATTATCATGATCTTAGGCAAGGGAAAGAGGGCTAAGAAAGTCATCAAAATACATACACTCCACCAATATGGAGGTGTGGATTGGTCTAAAATCATTTAGCCCTCCCTTTTTGACATAGTCCTTAAGGGAGCTAAAGAGAAATGGTCAATATAAAATCTTGAGGATGAGGTTTTAGTTAAAGATACACAATTAATAGACCCTAGCTAGTTGGTGATTCCTCCATAGGCAATTAATCTAAGAGCTAAGGATTTAAAAATGTCCAATTTAAAGATTACAAAAATACCACCAATAATAATCTTATTTGATAATCCTTCTAGGAGCATTCAAAGGGTGATAAATAGGAAGTTAGAAGATGAAGCTAGAAGTGAAATTATTTTTGGAGAGAGGTAGGAGGTGTATGCTTTATCTAAAAGGTAGAACAAAAAATTGGTACAATCCCATTACAATAAAGATTTTAGGTCCCTCACTGAATCCCATAAAGATGCTATGGTAACATTACATGAAGGGATAGAAATGGCAAGACAAGGACTGGATCAAGAACTAGAACATATCAAGGAATTATAGTAGATAATTCACATTTCAACAGGGATTAAGGCTGAAGTGCAGGAGGCTACTTAAAAATTCTATAATTCTTTAGAGGTATTAGAAGCAATATAGACTAAATTATCCCCTCATATTCCCCAACCACACCAACTATTTAATTCTTTCAAAGGGGATGAAAATAAATTGATGTTATTGATCTTATACACAACTAATAAGGTGTACAAGCATCTAGACCTAATTGCACCACTAATGGCATCTAATGCCATCAATCTGGTGGTCATTAAAACATAGGAAGCTAGAGAGTGGATGATAATAGTTGGGGAATTAATGCATAAATACCAAAAGTACGAAGCACTCATCTTATATATTTTGAATGATTTAAAGTTGTCAAAGGAAAAATATGTTATAGGTAAGTTAATAAGCAAAATTAATTTTGATCAACTTATTTAAGAAGCTTCAGACAATTTTAAATAGTGTTTACAAGGGTTGGCACTAGAAGACATTGAAGTTGAACTAAGTTTTTAAAGGAAAAAGGTAACTAAAGTTGAATTTTTGAAAATCAACTTTTAGATTGCAAAGACAAAACATGCAAAATTATTAGGGCAAGTTGAAAGGGTACATAGACCCTTGCTATTAAACTTGGATATTATATTATAGTAGCATAATGTAACTCACAAATTTTATCTCGAGATAGAGGCAAAGAAGAAGTAAACTGAAGTTGCTATATCTAGTTTAATGCTAACATCTATAGTCATCACTCCCACGAAGGTTAATGCATCCATGCATATGTATACTCAACCTTAAGGTCTAGTTTTGTGCATGTAAATTCAAATAACAACATCAATTTTGTACTTATAGTTCTCTTATGATTTAAACTTGTTGTAAAAAGTTTCCTATTATTTTGTAAACATGGACATGTTACATCATTTTGTAAAGGTTGAATTTAACTATTGACAAATGTAAGATGTTCTATACAGTTTTGAGACTACAGTTAGAACTAAAATTCTAACTATGCCATGTAATCGATTTTTGTATGTACTTGGAGGATGAGGCAAACCCTCACTAAGTCTATTTAAACATATGCAACCCACATTTATAAAGGGTCATAGAATTTCAATATATAGGAGTAGAATCAATTTTGATTGTCAGTAAATGTGTTTGTATATTTTCTTTCCAATCTCTTTGTAATTAGGCTTATCTTATTTTGGTTGTATGATCCAATAATTCTTAGTGTGCAATAACTACAAGGAATTGTTTATTTCCATAATTAATATGATAGTTTTAGATGTGAAATAACTATTGAATGATTATCAAATTATATTTATTATTAGCAAGTAAGTTAATTGATTCATATTTATGAGTGTGTAGAGGTACTTTTTGATGATATAATTTTCTATGTATGTGCAATATCTATCTCAAATACCTCACTAGTCTAAGTCACAATCTCCTAAGTAAGGATGTGCAATAGTTACTCTAAAAAGAGCAACCTTTGATTGAGGCCTACGAGTTTCCTATATCAAAATTATCTTAGATTGCTTGACCATGTCTAATTGTGTGTGTATAACAACTACTAACAATAAAAATTAGTTTTGCAAAACACTTTTCCACTTAGAAACTAACCTAAGAAGTGATTCCTAAAGCCATAAAATAATTCTTTTCTATCTTACTTTTCCACCCTTTTCAAGTTTATTTATATGACCTACTCACTCTAGATTAGTAATCATCCACCCATTGAATCATGTAGATTTTAATTTTATTTTAGATGTCATCCCCCTATTCATAACCCTTGTTAATAACCTGCATGCCCTACCTACTATTCCATCCCCTAGTTTTTAATATCACATACCTATAACTCAAGCCTTGGAGTGGAGTTCATCTCCATTGAGATACTAAAATGTTAGAGGCTACCTCATTATGAGCTAGTGTACAAACTACATCAACAGACCTCTATGTTGGGGGTGAATACAATTACACAAATTCCTAATTCAAAGTAAATGTCACTCTAGTTAGAGAAGAAAGGTTGTCAGATTATAGGCAAATCATGAATGGTGTTTTACTAAATTTGGAAAACTATAGGGTTTAATTTCCTAAATAGTAAAGGGGTCTAGATTAAAGGGAAAAATTGTAAATAATTATGCCTTAATTAACCTACTAATTTATTGAATTTGGAATTGCTTAATTGATTTCTAAAAATAGAAAACAAGGGGATAAAGAGTAAAACTTAGCTGATTCTACGTTGAGATGAAGGTGATAGAGGCTACAAATTACTGATCTAGATAGGTAAACTATTAGAAAAAAGATCGAAAAACTATTTTCTAACTAGACAAGAGCACTAAAAATGTGACACTTAGAGGTCTAGTGCTGTAGTCCAAGTTTTGGCACTATAGTCCTTAGTGTCTAAGCTTTTTGGGTTTTGTTCAACTACTCTAGGAGACCCTATGCCTAAAATATCGAGTCTTGGTTATTCGCAAAGCTCTATGTGTAATTTATTTAGTCTTAAAAATTCCCATCTTTTCTTTATGCTCAATAGGTGATCTCTAATCCAACGAAAAAAAAGGTTAGTGTGTAATATGTACTAAACGTGTGATCATACCTTATGTGTGGGCATGCTACCTACATACCAATACTCTAAAGAGGGATCAAGGCCAATGTATTTCTCCTAATTTGAATGTGTATTGTGCAATATTATGTATGAAATTCAAGTGTATGTGAATTTGAGAAAAATTGAGATGAATTATGACTGGTAATTGAGCTTGGATAGGCTAGAAATAATAGTGGTTGGTTGTATGCGGAGAATAAGAAGATTTGCTTGAGTGTGCTTTAGTATATTTCTATCTTGTGCCTTTGAATGATTTCCAACCCTTCTAAATGACCTTTTAATGAGATTTTATAGGGAAACTAGTGATCATTGGTTAGATGAACTCGCATTAGGCTGACAAGATAAAAGATAGGGATTCGAGAAAATCTGACCATTTGAAGTTATTGTGGACTTGGATAACAACACTGAAAAGTGGACACCCTGGGTCCCAACATTGTAGTCTAACTTATGGAGATATTGCATAGGGGGAAAGGGAGATTGGGGGATAGATCTATGTCTAGGAGAGGAGTTCAAGATAGCAGGGGTTGAATCTAAAAGGCTTTGAATGACTAGGAAATAGTGAAAACATGCCTAAATGGGTTGTGTAAGTGAGTAGGAGAGACCTATGGTTTGGGTGTCACAAGTCATGCTCAAGTTATAATAATTGCATTTTAATATGACTACATTTGTCCCCCCTTTATTATAAATATGTAGCAAAGTGAAATACTAGGATAAAAGAGAAAAGGAGAAGTGTACCTAAACTTAGCTGTAAGGCTAAGTCCAAGAAGCTATGTGATGCTAGATTGCATGTAGTGAGAATACACTGTATTGTGTAAGTCTATAAAAAATAAAGAAAAAGTAGATAAATTCTTACTAGATACACTATATCTAAAATAAAAATATACAAAGTTGGGTAAAAAAAGAGAAAGGAAGAGAAAGGAAAGAATACACCTCACCAAGTTCACGAACTAATACAAAACCTGTTATGCTGGAAGTATGTTGAACTAAGAGTTATATTGATGAATGAGCTAAGTACTCAATCTAATGGAAGTTAGCTCAATAATGAAAAGGTAGGCCCTTTAGCTCCATCATCACCAACTATGTAAAGTTAACAAATCATGTATGTGCTAATTGATGTCTAGACCATGTGTCCAATCTCTCTGAATAGGTGGCTCAAGAATACAAAGGCTAGCTAGTCTTTTGGATCATCATTACCCCATGATGTGAAGTTAAATGAGAAAATACTAGTATAGATGAATGTCATATGAGATGGCTCATGGAGCCCCTAAATATGTTGTGATCTAACAATGTTGGTATAAATTAACCAAATGTAAACTAGAAACTAGGCCATTGTTGTCTACTTTGAAAGATGCAGATTGGACTTGTATAGAAGCCCATCTTAAAAATGGAATCAAGGCTTAGGAATCCACTTAGGAACTTGGATACGTGAGAAGCAAAATTCTATAAAATTTTAATTGAAAGTGATGCCAACCACCTGCAGATGGAGTAAGGCATGCAATAGTTGGGAATGTGTAAGAAAATGCTATAAACATAGAAATAAAGAAGGCCCATGTGTCATGCACATTGCCCCCAATAACTATTTTTTGGAACATAAATTCTAAACTAAAAGTTGTATCAACTTCCATGTTTGAACTAAAAATGGAAACCTTCATAACATGCATGATGCCCCCTATATCTAGATTCTCTGAGTGAAATAAGCACTAAAAACTATTGATTCAAGATTTAACTATACTAGAAAAACTATGACTAAACTCACCTCTCTGCCTAATTTTAGAAAAATTAAATATTCTACTATTTGGACAATAGTGTTAGAAACTAGACACTTTAGATTCCAGTACTTTAGTCCCATTTTTGGTGTTATTGTCCAAAGCCAAAAATGATGATTGATCTGAATTCTTTGATGTCTGCTTGGTCTAGTTTTCATGTGCTGAGTTATGGATTCTAGACTGTACTATTTTGAAACTACTTTTTTAATTGTTAAAAGATCAATCTCTATGAAAAAACCTTTATTTGTATCCTCCTATTCTAAGGGTAGGAATGAAGACCCTATAATGACTACCCTCAAAATAAGAAGCCCTATAAGTGTGTTAAGCTACAAAAACATTTAATATAACATTGATATACATTATCTCAAGCTATAATAAAAGTTGTAGAGAGAGATTATTAGATCCATAGGGGTATGTGTAGATAGATATACTAATGTAATAGCATGTGCATACTAGTAAACTATATTTTAAAATGTTAGTTGTTAGTTATTAGTGGCATATAAGGATGGAGCATGATGTCCATCATGGAATCTAAGAAGCAAGGTAAATGCATGATTAGAATCATGGCATTGCACACAAAGATAAACAATCAAGTAATAAGTATACAAATCAATAAGAAAGAAATATGTGAGGGTGGCCAAGGGGCCAAATAAACACACAAGGACTCTAAAGCATGTTCAAATTCCACATACACACACAATGGGAATAAGCACATATTGGCATAAGGGCCACAAGCACATGAAAGGCACACAAAAAGGACATTGGCAAGTATCCAAAGGCACACACATATAGATAAGAACAAAAGACATTGGAAACTATCCTAAAATACAAGTAGGAAGCAAATAGGAACTGGGAAATCAAAACACATCTAGCTAATCAAAGTGAAGAGTGGAAGCATTTGAAGTAATGGAAATATAAGAATGCATCTAACTATGGAAAGCAAGAAGAAAGAGTATACAAGATATGTAATATATGACTAATGTATATGCTATGAAATACAAAAGTGTGATATATGCTAATGGATGTTGATATAATATTTATGTAATCAAGTAAGGAATGCACTATAACATGATGTATAAAGTGTGTAGTGTAAATATGACATAATTGGGATGGTGTAGTCATGTAGAGTATGCCCTCAATGGGTAGATGTATCAAAATGTAGCTGGAATGGGTGGATTAAAGTAATCAAGGATCTAGATATACTTCACACACTCAAATAAGATCAAGTGAAGCATGGTAATATAGATAAATTGACAAACATAGCATATAACAACATACAGTAAGTCTAGCATAGTGATTATCAATGTAAAACATAGATGATGTATACAATTTGACCTTTTTTTGTATTTTTGAATGTTATATTGTTTTTGTATTTTGAAATATTTAAGCTATGTACAATCAAGTAGAGGAAACTATGTATAATCAATTTAGGAAAGAAAATTATATATAAACATCACATTATAATATAAGAGACTAGGCTGGGGGTGGGAAGTGATCCTAAGATGGGGGCTACTGAGGATAAAAATTGAGGAAAGGATTTTGGCCATCATCAAATGTATTGGGATCATCATCATAAGTATCATAATATGTCTTAAGTTTTGTGTTCATGTTGTCATCAAATCAAAGATGAACTTAGGGTTTCTATAGTTGTGGAGATACTGCTTCTACTCTTGCTTATTTAGTCCTATTGGTAAGTGATTTCATTAGAAGTGGTGTTGGTGCTTCTAGTGGTAATAGTGGTGTTATGATATGAATAATGCCTTGATCTTATAGTTTATCTAATCACTATTGTAAAGCTATACATGAGTCAGTATCATGGCTAGTGATCCTATGAAAAAGGCAAAATGGGTTACCTTCCTTTTGTGATAATTTATTGATAGATATGTATCATACTATAGGAAGTTTGATTAATTTATGATCAAGTAACGTCTATAGTAAAATTTGTGGTCGATGTTGTGTACTACTTTCCTAGATTTGAATGACTATTTTTTAATTCATAGAAGTAACCATGTTAACTGTATGTGCCTAGTGATCTATCTGTGGTCATGAATATGGAGTATATCTTGAGAATGTGTCATGAGATGCTAAGAGTGATGTAGGATGCTTAATAACTTCTCTAGAGTCATCTCAATATTACCATGGGCCAACTAGTGTAAATTTAAATCCACATAAATAATTATCTATTAGTGTGGGTGTTGTATCATCATCATCTATAGTAGCCTAGGAAATTATATCAACATCATGTATGTAAGGTAACTCTAAATTTACCATAAGGGGTAACTATGAAATAGGAGTCTTGGTAACTATAGTAGGAGAAGATGACAATGCTTTGAGAGTATCTATATTGACCTGAGGGGCTATATCTATGGGAAAAATTATCACTATCAGAACTACTATTGGTGATGGTGTAAGTGTAATAGGTGTAGTTACTATGACTGTTAGAGTGACTGGAGCTGTTATAACTAGTTGAACATCTAGAGCTAGAGATATATTTAAAATTAGAGGAATGTGAGATGAACTGGTATCTCCCACCTCATATGTATGTATTTTATTAAGAGGAATATGGTGAAGTTATGATTGCATGATAAGAGAAGGTGTCCTATTTGGCAAAATAGTTGAAGATGACTTTGTAACTTGGAAATATATAAATAGTTGATTATCTATTGGACATGTGTAGAGATATCCATCATGAATTAAATTGACACATCTATGTAGAGTAGAAAGAATGGCTTGAATAACATGTATCCATGGTCATCCAAGTAAAATATTATAGTGGAGAAGACTAGGCATAACCTAAAATTGGGTAGTAAGGGTTTTGCGTCCTACCATGATATCCACAACAATGGTGCCTAATGTTTATTGTGGTATGTCATCAAAACCTTTAATAGTCTAATGTGATTTTTGCATAGATACCATATCTATAGCCATATTCTGTAAGAATGTGATATTGCATATATTTATCTTGGCACCATTATCAACTAGAACTCTCTTTACTGCACTAGTTTTGATTTGAATTTGTATGAATAGTGATAAATTTTGATCAATAACTGCCTGAGATGGTGTGTCCTCTTTATCAAAATAAATGGTATCTTTGATAGTTTTTAACATGTTGACCACTGATGCAAAATAAGAAGGCTCAAATTTAGCTAGCATGGAATTCTGAGTGAGTACCTGATAGAGAATGTCCTTAAACACATTAGATTTTTGGAGCAATTCTAACATTGAAATTTTTGCTAGAGTATTGCACAACTGATCCACAATATCATATGCCTTATTTAAATCTATTTGTGTAAGGGGCCTAGGTCAGGGATAGGGTGGAATAGGTGGGTTGTGGGGTTCTTGGGTGGGCAGAGGAGGGATAACAACATGTCTAATAACAACTCTAACTACATTATCCATTATACATATAGGATTAGTAGTGTGTACGGGAAGAGTGCATAGATAATTGATAGGGTGAGGCAGTGGGATAAAGGTACATCAAGTAACATCTCTAATCACAATATCCATGATCTATATAGGATTAATAGTGTGTGTAAGAGGACAGCATAGATAATTGATAGGGTGAGGAGGTGGAGGGATGAAAGGTGTTAGTTGGGATCTTTGGTGATGGGTAGTGACCTGTGGGATGGTGAAATCAACCATGCAATAGTAGTCAACATGAAAGATGGGTTCCAAGGGAGGTGGGACAAGAGGTGTTTGAATATATACAAATATAGTTTGCTAGATATCATTCCATATTATAAAAAGTAAACATGCAAAGCAAATAATGAAACTTTGTACTAACATATGATAGACTTCATCATTCATGTACATGATGGGGCTCATTATGGTTTCTTTATTATTTGCAAGAAATGTAACAAGCATGTGTAAATAAGTGAGCAACATTTTTTAAATTTAGCTATGGGTGTAAGGTGATACCTCAAGAAGCAATAGGACCTAGTGTATGCAACTAGGGATTTTTCAAAAATATTATTTGCAAAATACTTATGAACTTTTGAATTTGAAATTGCTTGTTTGAGCTAAGTATGCAAGATAAAACTAAAAAAATTATGAGAAATTAATTGATTGAATGGGACCTAGTAGATGCAACTAGGGTTTTGAAATAAATAATTTTTTTGGAACTACTATTAATTTTTGAAATTTGAAGTGATTTTCTGATTTTAATATTCAATCAAAATTTGGAAAAAATAAGTGGAATATTACTTGAAAATTACTGGGATTTAGTTGATGTAACTAGGGTTTTGAATTGATTTTTTTCAAAATTAATGTAATACTTTGAAAAATTTGCTATAAATTTTTAGAATTGAGCTTGAAAAATTTAGGAAAAATCTGAAAATATTTCTAAAATTAGCAATACATTTTTCCTAGTGGTTTGCAAGTGTTTGTATGAAAATAAGACCTAGTATGTGCAAACTAGGGTTTTAGTGAATTATTGAAAAAATATAAATTAATTTGTAGATTTAAAAAAAAAAAAAAAATTCAAGAAAACTCAAGAAAATATTGCAAAAAATAATAATTTATTAGCCCTAGGGTTTTTAGGGTTTTTGTGCAAAAATTCAAAGTAAGTCAAGTTCACTAAGTATTTTACTAAATTTGGGAAACTATAGGGTTTAATTTCCTAAATAGTAAAGGGGTCTAGATTAAGGGGGAAAATATTAAATAATTATGACTTAATTAACCTAATAATTAATTGAATTTGAAAGTGCTTAATTGATTTCTAAAAATAGCAAACAAGGGGATAATGAGTAAAACCTAGCTGATTCTAAGTTGAGACGGAGGAGACAAATGCTGCAAATTGTTGATCTAGTTGGGTAGACTATCATAAATAATATCTAAAAGTATATTTTTTTCCAAGATAAGATTGCCAAAAATGGGACACCTAGAGTTATAGTGCTATAGTCCATGTTTTGGCATTGTAATCCTTAGTATTTGAGCTTTCTAAGATTTCTGGGTTTTATTTGTTTGCTCTAAGAGATCCTATGCCTAAAATATCAAGCCCTAGTTGTCATGAAGCTCCATGTGAAATTGATTTAGTATTCAAAAGTCCTAGATCTTCTTTATGATTGATAAGTGATCTTGAATCCAAATTGAAAAAAGGATTAGTGTGTAATATGAATTGAATGTGTGATCATGCCCCATGTGTGGGCATGCTACCTATATACCAATACTTCGAAGAGGGATCAAGGTCAATGTAGTTATCTAAATTTGAATGTGTATTTTGTAATCCTATGTATGCAATGCAAGTGTATGTGAATTTGGGTAATCTTGAGATGACTTGTGACTAATGCAGGAGCTTGGATATGCTAGAAATAATAGTGGTTGGTTGTATGTAGAGAATAGGAAGATTTGCTTGAGTGTGCTTTAGTATATTTATATCTTGTGCCTTTGAATGATTTCCAACCCTTCTAAATGACCTTTGAATTGGATTTTATAGGGAAACTAGTGATCCTGGGTTAGATTAACTCACATTAGGCCAACAAGAGAAAAGATATGGATTTGGGAAAATCTAATCATTTAAGGCTATTGTGGACTTAGACAATAGTGTTAGAAAGTGGACACCCTAAGTCCTAGCACTGTAGTCTAACTTATGGTGCTATTTTCTAGGGGAAACAGATCTTGGGGGTTAGATCTATGCCTAAGAGAGGAGTCTAAGATAGTAGAGGCTGAATCTAGAAGGCTTCAGAAGATTAAGAAATAGTGAAAACATGCTTAAGTTGGTTGTGTAAGAGAGTATGAGAGACCTATGGTTTGGGTGTCACAATTCATGCTCAAGTTGTACAAATTGCATTTTAGTTTGACTACAAATGATGATTATGTCATGCATAATTCTAGCTAATGTCATTTACAAGTGAAACTCATAGTTCAAAAAATAGGTGATTAAGATTAATTTAGGGATGCTAATAGAAGTAGGTACGGATTATAGATGATGATTTAAAAAAAATATCGATGTCAATCCTATAGGATCGATGTTAATTCTATGAAATAAAATTGATTCTGGTAGTACAAAAAAATTGTGAAAATAGGAGCCTAAAGATTGGTTTAATGGGATCTAAGGTAGCTTAAGACAATATAGTAATGATAAAGGTGATAAAAATGAATATAAAATAGAATGTAAAAATATAAATTTGATTAAAACAAGTAAATGTACTTAATTTCACAATGTAATAAATCTATAATAATTGTGAGGTTGATGAGTACATTTCTGACTTTTGGATGAGTGTTGAGGCGCTGACACAAGAGTGTGGCTTTCCAATAGGTGAGAAATGGTATAGCAAATGTTATAGATAATTCCTTTAGAATTATAGTGTAAATTATGGGTGCAAAATTATGGTCCTTTTTTCAAGGGAGGTCTTTGGTTAAGTTGACATCAATTCAACATAATCGACATTGATCATAAGGATCGGTACCGATGCTTGCCTAATTTTACCAGAGGTTGTTGCTACTATTTTAAATTTGAGTTTAAATAAAGATTTAAATTATTAAACATATTTTGGATGGTGAGGGAGATTTGAGGGGATTAAAACTATTTAATTTTATTATGTGTTGATAGATTTAACAAGATTTTGATTACAAGTATAGGTAATTAGTTAAAATAAATTACTTAAGTGAAACAATAATTAATCCAACTAAATACATAGGGTAAAGATAAAATAGTAATTGGGTAATTACATGGGGTGAAATAGGCATGTAATAAGAAAGGGGAATCGAGACCTAGACTAACACAAATATTATTATACAAAATCCTAGGTGCTACATTTGCCCTTTTTTATTGAACAGTTTGTAATAACCTATCATGATATAAAAACTAAGAGAGTTACAATACCCCAATTTTATGTGAAGAGGTATCCCCCTCAAACCAATAGCCAAGAAAGGATAATGAGGTGTTCATTGGTTTAAAATGAGATGGTAATGGATAAGATAGATTGAAAATGAACATCAAAACTATAAAGATAATAATGAAGTATAAATTTGCATGAATAAGATGCAAGATGTCCAATAAGAAATTCCCTAAGGTAAATAAGTGGGCTCAATCAAAGGCAATAATGAGAATAACAGATATGATGGGATGACCAAAACATCTAGTGTACTTGGTACATGTGCTGCCTAGAGATAGTTATTCTAAAGATGAGGTACATTCATAAGGTCCATAACAGATATTATCCTAAATGAGTGTAGGCATATTAAAGGTTATAGGACCAATAGGGGGTATATGAGTCCACTAACCATTAATACAAGGTAACAAGTACTAGGATAGTTTTAACAAAAATGACTTATGTGGACTCAGGTCAAGATTAGAGGGATGCAAAAAAATTTCAACTAGTGCAAATAACAAGCCAAATAGATATAATTGATACCAATTCATATAGATCAATATTGATTCATAAAATTGATGTTGATATCTAATGGATATAAATGGTAAGCCTAACATCTTAGGTGATCATTTGTAATCAATAACATGTACACAAGAGTAAAAATTTGACACCCATTTACATGTCTTGGAAAATTATGAATGATGGAAGCTAACAAAAATAGACATAAGAGGAGGAAATGATCTCACAACGAGGTAGGTTTTTAATTTTTGTTAAGGTTTTTGAATTTTTTGTACTTTTTGAATAGATATATATTTTTGGTGTAATTTAGGATGTTGTATACTAGTATGAAAAATCACAAGGATCAACATTGATTTTTGTTAGATTGACATTGATATCCTTTCGATCATCATTGATTGATAAATAATCAACATCAATCCTTAAAGATAATTATTGATTCCTTAGGATTTTTACCAATTTAAGCTTAGATAGTAAAAGGTTAAGAGATCTTAGGATTATTAGGACATAAAATTATGAAAATTGACCTATGATTGTAGGAATAGACTCAATTGATGATGCAAGATAAGGTACCATCACTATTAGAGCATTTTTAGGACAAGATGAGTGATGAGGACTAGGAGTACATGGAGATAATTGGTTTTAGAGGATTACCTCACTATCACCATGTGCATAAAAATGTGGGGTTGTTTTTAGCTTTCCTAGAGTGATGGGATGTGGGTATAGGGACTTTCTAGCTATCTATAGGGGATATTACCATAATGGTAGAGGATAATTATTATATATTACATATTCCAGTGTAAGGTGAAATGATTATGCTAATATATGAGAGGGAATGGGAAATAACACTATCACAACTATATGGGGAGGATGCGATGGACATCACATTCACTACTAGGGGTTTTGTTTTTGATAGACTATACAAGGAGCATATAGAGGGGAGATTAGTCATGGTGATGATGTTGTCCATATCCTACTATACATTACCAAGTTCAAGGGAGGCCAATTGAAATAGTTTGACAAGATATCTAAATAGATTTCATGAAATCAATGTTTAATCCCATGAGGTAGTCTAAGAACTCCAAAATTCTAAGAGAGGAAAAATATGCATTAACCTATCTATTGCAAAATGTGAATGAGTCGATTGATTGAGATATTCTTCATTAACCTTCTAAAAAAGAAAAGTGGGGTACATGTAGGGAAAATTAGGGAAACATGAGGAAGCCCCTAATTTTCCTAATTAACTAATTAAAAATAAATATAATTAGCCTTTGGACCCTTTATAACTAACCTAAGGAATCTTAACTAATATAGAATGGCCATATGACCATGTAGGCAAAACCTAGTGGAAAAAAGCACTACACTAACACCCCCCATCAAGCATAGCTTAGTTGAGATGAGAATTGGGTCCCATCATTAAAATCCTAATGAAGTACCCAAGGACATAGTGATGAACCTCCATAGGAGGAAGAAGAGGGTGGAGTATCCCTAACCCTAATAAGAGCTCATAGATGAATAAATTTACTCTCTGTGAAGGGCTTGGTTAGAATATATACAATCTAATTCAATTTTGGACAATATTAAAGATTAATAACTTGCTCATTGATAAGCTCCTTGATGAAATGCATATGAATTTCTATGGGCTTGGTCCTTTTATGGATAACCCTATTCCTACAAATCTAAATAGTGCTTTAGTTATCATAGTAGATGATTATGGCTTATGAAACTGGACACCAAACTCAGTGAGAATACCCTAAAGCTATATTGCCTTAGTGGTGGCATTGAAAACCCCTTTGTATTCTACCTTTATAGATGATAAAGCAATTTCATGTTGCTTCTTGCTCGACCAACTTATTGGACCCAAACAAAGTGAGAAATTGTAGCCTAAAGTGGACTTTAAACTTTGAATATCTCTAACCCAATATAAATCTATGTATCCAATCAAATCAACCTCTATTCCTACTCCATAGTGTATCCCATAGTTATGTGAACCTTGAATGTAGTGAAGAATTCACTTTGTTTCTTTACAGTTCAACTCAAGTGGCTTCTTCATAAACTGGAAGACCAAACCAACTACATAGGATATGTCAAGTCTAGTGTGTGTGAGTAGATAAGACTACCCACAAGTTGTTGATATGAAGTTGCATCAATGAGTGGTGTAGGAAAACCAGCCTCAAGCTTCACATAAGATAAGAAGGAAGTAGGAGTTGGATTATAATCGACCATGTTAAACATCACAAACAAATTAAGAGAATATTTAGATTATGATAAAGTTATCCCAAAATCTCACTGAATGATTTTAATCCTGAGAAAGTAGTGCAACAATCCCATGCCTATCATTAAAAATCTATTCAAAAGTATATTTTTCACTACTGATATGGATGATTGTGAGCTCCTTGTAATAAATAAGTCATCCATGTAGAGAATTAGGATCAATAGAGAATCATCTTCCCACAAGATGTAGACATTTGGATTTGAGTGGCATCTGGTGAACCTAACTATGAGGAGAAAGGAGTCCATCTTGGCATACTATGCCCTAGGAGCTTATTTGAGTTCATAGATAGATTTTTTGAGTCTGTAGACTAAGGAGGTATTTTACACAAAGAATTGTGGTTACTCCATATATATCTCTTCTTTGAGATCACCATGTAGAAAATCACTCTCTACATCCATTCGATGAACATCCCATTTATGTGCAGTTGTGATGGCTAGAGTGAGTCTTATATATGTCATCTTAACTACATGAGTAAATGTCTCAATGTAGTCTATGTTAGGCACTTGAGAAAACCCCTTTATAACTAGACAAGCTTTGTACTTATCAATTGATCCATCTACACCATACTTGGTTTGATAAACCCATTTACACTGAACCAATTTTCTTCCTTTTGGAAGAGGGACCAAGTCCCATGCTTTGTTCCTAATCAAGGAACTGCACTCTTCCTACATAGTAGAATCCCATTATGGAATGCTAGATGCCTCATGAAAGGTTTATGGATTTGAGGTAATGGAAACGTAGGCATGTGATGTCCCTTAAAACTATGATCGTGTCTACCTTATATTTTATGGATTTCCAAGCCATCCTCCAACACTTTGAAGTGTCTGCCTAGCCTAAATAGGACCAAAATTATATGAGATTATAGAATTAGGAGGTGAGTCCTCATCATCTATAGTGTCAATTTGATATAAAGGAGAAGTATCCTCATCACTGCTCCCATTGCTTGAACTTGAAGAAGAAAAAGAGTCATCCTCATCATTAGGAGGATCTTAAGGTGGATCTATGTCACTATCTGAAGTGGAATAAATGTCTAGTGAGACTTTTGAAGAGTCTAGAGTATGAGGATTATGTTCAAGTAGGCCCTCATAAAACTTGCAACTCCTTTAAATGAAAAAATCATGAGTTTTAAGATGGAGAAGCCTATATCCCTTAACACCCTTTGAAAACCCCATAAAGATGTAAGACTGACTCTGAGGGTCCATTGCCTTACATTTCTTCTTGGGAATTTAGGTCATTACTGGTGATCCAAACAATAAAAAATGATCTATTGTGGGCTTGTGATTATCCCAAGATTTAAAAGGAGTGATTCCCTTCAAGGCTTTATGTAGAGGTCAGTTCTGAATGTAGCATGCATAGTTGATTGCTTTATCCCAATACTGAGGAGTCAGAGACTTTGATTGAAGCATGCCATTGGCTATTTCCTTCAAGGTATAGTTCTTTCATTTAGCCACACCATTCTACTAAGGATTGTATGGAACTATGTGTTTTATCTAAATCTCCTCTAATTTGTAAAACTACTCAAACCTATTGTTGACATACTCTCCACCATTATTAGTCCTTAAGATTTTGATGGAATATTTTGACTACTTTTCCATAACTGCCTTGAAGTCCTTAAAGTGATCAAAGACCTTAGACTTTTTTTGAGAAAAAACACCCAAGTGTACCTCAAAAATTTATCGATGAATGTGAGTATGTATCTTGTCCTATTGAATGAAGGTTTTAGAAATGGACTTGGTAAGTCACTGTGGACTATTCTAGCTTCTATTCGGCTCTCTTTGCTTTACCCTTGTCATATTTCTCTTTTGGATGATTACCAAGAATGCATCCATTACATAGGCTATCTAAGAATTTGACTTTAGGCAAACCTAAAACCATGTCTTAATGATTAAGTTTCTCTAGGTAATGATTGATTAAATGGCCAAACTGTTCATGTCATAGTTTACTCACTCCATCTACATGAGTAAGTAGTGTAGCTAAGGGCTGATATGGGGAAAATTATGAGAAGGTATAAACCCTAGAATAATTATTAACCTTCTCATAAGCCACTATAGTGTCACTATGTATCTCCTTAATGACCACTAAATTATGTGTGAACTCAACTCACTTCCTTGTACCTATGTGAGTGATTTGATATACTGATAGAATATTGGTGGATAGTGAAGGAACACATAGAACATCATTAAAGGTCCTGTCACTTACTTCTACTGATCTTTTACCACTAGCTTCTATTGAGGAGTCATCACCCATGAGAATTGAAGGCATAAAACATGGATCTATATTTTAAAACAAATCCTCTAAGGAGGCCATGTGATAGGAAGCACATGAGTCAATAACCCAAGTTGAAGGTTGAGAAGCTATTGAAACTAGTGCTTTGCCCTTATTTTTACCCTTTTTACTATCTTTACCCTTTGTAAAATCTTGTGTTGATGTGTTTTGAGATGATTTAGGAACACTAATGTTATTCTTCTCAAGCATCTTAATCAAGGTGTCAATCTTCTTTTTCATGCATTGAGATTCATCATGCCCAAGTTTCTTACAAAATTTGCATTTGATTTTCTCCTTCTTAGGTTTCCCACTTGAGGAGGATTCATTTGATGATGCCTTAGGCTTCGCATCTGGTTTTTAATTCTTCTTATTCTCATGTTCTAGTTTAGACTATTTCTTCTCCTATTTACCACTACTTGAGGGCTTCTTCTTGTCATGATTGACAATCAAGGCATGTGATTTTGAAGACTTTAGTGTACCCATTTGAACAAACTTATCTTGATCCTGAGTTAGATTAAAAAAAAATCATCAAATGATGGAATTTTCCAAGTAGATCTAAGTGCACATTTTGTAGCATGAAATGTAGAGATGAAAACTAAATAGTCATGACCTAGTTTTGTAAGCACAGATAGAATCAATTGGTTATCTATTTTCTTAATGTCACATTATTTCAACTATAGTCTCAGTGATTTGAAATTTGTAAAAAAGTCTTGTAGGGTGTCATAGTTACCTAGGCTCAATGTGATGAGCTTATTCTCTAGCTCATGACCCCTCATGATGTCCTACACTCCAAAAAACTTGTCTAAGACTATGCAAACTTTATTCAGAGTTTTTATAGATTCAACATGAAACAAGAGGGTGAGAGACATTGATAGGAATAGAACCCATAAGCCTTATCACATCTATTGTACTTCTTAACCTTTTCTACTTTTTAAATGGTTTAGTTTCCTCATCCATAGTAATTGGATAGAGTCCTTTACCTCTCAAAGCAAGTTGTATTTTAGACTTCTATTTTAGATAGTTAAATGGTGTGAGTGGTTTGATATTTAGATCTATTAGTGTAGATTAGAATGAGAAAATTTTTAGAATTGAAATGAAATAAAAAAATAGAAATCACACAGTACAAGGACCCCATGAACTATCAAGAATACCCCCCTAAAGTTACAATGCACACATGCTAAGTCTTGGACATTAGGCATAGTCGAGAATATGTCTATGAGAAATCAATGCGAGGAATTATGAGAGGGACATCGGGAATAACCAATAATGTGTCTAAGAGGAAAGGTACAAAGGTTTAAAGAGAGTTTTAAGCTATTACACCATGTGAAAAATAGATGTTACAAAAGTCCTAAAATAATGTCACCAATGCATAGAGATCAATAAAATATGCACTTTAAAAAAAATGGCACCAAAAAAATAGGTATGGATTGAAAGTTATAGCACTTACTAGTTCTTACTCCCATATATTCCTAGATCCTTTCTAAAAATGGAAATTTTTTTCCAGACTTTTGTTTTTACATCCAAATATAGAAACAACTTTACTCTATTTCTTCATTACTTTTCACATGAAATTTGACATCCTCTTGAACATCCTACAAGGTTTCATAGCTACTTTACTTTGGGCTTTTAATGTAGCAAGACTACTCTAAAATCCTAATTGGGTCTTGTAGTGTTGATCAGGTTTTGTCAACTACTTTACTTTGTGATTTTGATACATTAAGACTACTCCAAAATCCCAATTCAGTATTGAAGTGTTGATCAAGTTTTTCCAACTACTTTACTACTACCAAAGATTAGTAATGCCACTATTGAATCTTGATTACTTCAAAGTAGTTTAGGTTGAGAAGCCTGATTACTTTCTACAGTGTATTTCATGTTTCGTGGGTTGCTTTACTTACTTCAAAAGTTGTAAGTAAAGTAATTCTAAAAATCCAATTTGGTCTATGAGTAGTTTTCAAGGTTGAGAATCCTGATTACTTCCTAGTTGTCAACACTTATAATCTTGATTGCTTCTTCTGAGAGATATTTAGGGTTTTCAAACAACTTTACTTAACTTCATGAAAATGAATAAAAGTAATACTAAAAGCCTAAATGAGTCTAGCAGACAAGTTATAGTACTTAAAAATCCTAATTTGGTCTACAGGTTTGTTTTCAAGGTTTATAGGTTCGATTACTTCATCCGTATGGACGTCTAACTAGATGGAAAAAATTGTTTTTTTGGAAAATCTATGAACTATCTCAAAAATATAAGAACAACCCATTTTAGATCTCAAAAAACCCATAAGTATACACAAACATATTTTTTATCAAAGGGATTTTGATATGAGTTTTTAGGTAGATTAATAAAACACCTCTAAGGTCAAAAATGGTAGCCAAGACAGAAGAAAAATTAGCAAGGTGAATACATGGAAGATCTTACCAGGTAGTCTGATGCATTAGACTATCAGGAAAGCTATGCTACCATGAAAGAGTTTGCCAAGATCTCTTAACAAATTTCACTTAATCAATGTTGAATACTATGATGTAGTATGAGATCTCCAAAATTCTAAGAGAGGAAAAATATGCATTAACCTGTCTATTGAAAAATGTGCATGAGTCAATTAATTTCTTCATTAACCTTCTAAAAAATAAAAGTGGGGTACATATAGGAAAAATTAGGGAAATAGGAGGAAGCCCCTAATTTTCCTAATTAACTAATTAAAATTAAATATAATTAGCCTATGGACCCTTTATAACTAACCTAAGGAAGCTTAAATAACATAGAATGGCCATACAACCATGTAGGAAAAACCTAGTGGGAAAAAGCACTACACTAACACCAATTTCATTACAGTTTGATGAGTGTGGTGGAAGACATGTGGGATAATCACACATTATTTTTATGGGTTCCTGCCTTATTAACATAGGTGCATAATGAGTTATGAGGGTGGAAGACACAACATAGGTTCAGGTTGGATGCAACCTTTATTTTGTAGTGTTAGGATTATGAGAACATCAATGTAATATGCCCATTTGGCACTCTTTAGGCATAATGGCATTAGATATCTTTTAATGTGGGCTTCCATTAGTGGAAGGAAGACCTTATGAGACCATTCATTGATGGGATTTTATGCAACCTAGTTTATTATTAGTGGGTGGTAGAGGGGATATAGGAGGGGGATGTGCTCTGGAGACCATATGTGGGGTTTCTAGTATGGACTAGCATAGAGGGAGAGTTATCTGGTAGATAAAAAATAAGTGGATGTAAGGGAGGAGAGTAAAGCACCTAGATTTTTTTTAATTTGAGAGGGTGAGGAGATAGTTTGGTTAGAAAAGGGTATCCTAGATGTACTATAGCTATATAGGCAGGATGATACAAAGATTGGGATTTTAGAGGCCCACTTTGTTGATCCACTAGTAGGACCAGAGTAGGAGCTAATGGACATAGAGGTGGAAAATGTAGGATGTACTTTAGCATACACATTATGGTAGGGGGACCATCTAGGAGAGAGGTAGGAGAGAGTAGTATGGCTTTGCTAGGATACAAGAGATGTGGAGATGAAAGAAGAGATATGAAAGGTGGATGTACATGCAATTTTGTTAGCGTGATGCACTAAGGTCAAATCATGATTCACTACAGGGATAGGTGGCCACACTACATGTGACTTTGATGAAGATACAAAGTGTTCATGATTTGTTATAGATATATCTAGAGATACTATAGGGGAGCTACGATCACACAGTGTGAGATCATGATAGATACTAGGTAGAGAGGGATAGACTAAGGGGAGATGCTATGGTGGTTATAGGATATCCATGTATAGGGGGAATGAGACCAATCATAAGATAGGGGGACAATGAGCTTGAATAAATACCAAGATATTATTGCAGAGCTATGATATTATGAGTGGTTACTGAAGGTACCCTGATATGCTACTTATGTATTGACATAGGTGAGATCCTCACAATAGATTCAAGGTGGGTTAGGTAGCTTAGCGAGTGTAGTGTGGGGGAGATATGGAAGGGATAGAGGGAGAAACATTAGAGGGGATGGAGGTGGGGGTGTGGTTAGGGATGGAGATAACACCCATTTGAGTTGCATTCATTTTACTGATTAGTTATATTTTGTACATTATATTGGCTAGAGAGGCATTTTGTATATTGTTAGACTTTGAGACTTCAAGCATTTTGTATTGCATTATATGTTTTTAGATTATGTGTTTGATGTGATATGATTTATGGATTTAGATTATGTGATATATTTTAATTTTTTTACATGGTTATGGATTTATTATGTGAAATGATAGAAAATTAAGTATTTTAAATTCTATTTTATGTTTTTATGGATGATAATAATGGGATAAGTTACAATGATTAATTATTTTATAGCTTAACTTTTATAAGATTTTTGGATAGATAATAAATTTAAACAATGGATGGTTTGATTTTTTTTAAATTTTAATGATTATGATAAAAAATAAAGGAGTTTTTTATGACATATTATTGGCTTGGACTCTAAATAAAGATAAACAACTTGTTTCATATACATATGCATATTTTGTTTACTATTAATAATTACTTTTAATAACCCTATTGTAATTAAGTTTATGACCCCTTAGAAGGATTTGATTTTCACATGATGTAGGTGAAAGCTTACTTCAATAGGAATACAATTATCATCTAATGTTTCAGAGATATAAGGCTAACCTTAGAGCCTTTTATGTAGATTGATCAATGCAGGAAGTCTATGGATTTTGAGAAAGTTGATCAGTGCGGGAAGCTTTCTTGGTATATTTTGGATTTTTCTTTTAGGTTTTTCTTTTAGAGGCATGCTTTTAGACAACCAATCAATGTGAAAAGTTTTCTAATGTATGTAATACTTTGAATAGCCATCCTTTGAGGGAGTAGTCTTTAATTTAGGATATATGCTTGCATAACTATCCTTTAAAGGACCAATCTATGATTTTATGCCTTTTTATGAATATCTATCCTTCAAGAGAATATTATATAATTTTATCCTTTTACTTTGATACATCTTTTATCTTAGATTATTGATTTGGATTAATGTATCCTAAATATATTTACCCAAAATAATATTTCTTTCCCTAAAATAAACTTTTTAAGTGAGAGATTTTAGGAAATAATAATCTAGGGATCCTTCCTGTTATAGGCAGAGCTTGTCCATTTAGAACATTCTATAAATAGAGTTGAGGTGTTCATAATTAAGGTTAGGATAGTTATGATACCGAATATCCACATCATACTTTATCATTATTAGGTTTTTTAAAGTGATAAGAGATATGGTTTTAGTTTTTTTTTAAACCAAAGGAGGATAACCTATGTTGACTTAAGTTCATTTTAAGTTTATTAAAAATAGAAAGGACTTAGACGCAAAGCATTAAGAGGTTCATGATATGGTTTAAATTCAAGAGAGGCCAAAAGATATGCCCAAGATCTATATTTATGAGTAATTATATATGGTCCAAGCCAATGTGGAGAAAAATTTCCTTGCTTCTTTCCATGTTTATGACATGTTGATTTTATTTAAGGACAAGGTTGCCAATATTAAACTCTCGCTCTTTTAGATTTTGATTATATGCATATTTTATTATTTCTTGATATACATGGAGATGATATAAGGCCATGGATTTGTGCTCATTTAAGAGTTTAGGTTGTGTTGATTACTCTTGATGATAGTGTTCTGCATAAATAATGTCCCTAAGAGAAATCCAAAGAGAAGGAATTTGAATTTCGAGAGGGAGGACAACTTTTGTGAGAAAAAGGGGTACCACCTAAAAGGGTTTGAATGCTAGTGTGATAAGCCCATAAGGTAAAAGGAATGTGAATATACCATTTCTTTCCTACCTCATGAATATTTTGGCTAGCATTTTGATAAAGGTTTTGTTATATGCACTAGTCTATCCATTGGATTGTAGATAGTAAGGTGAAGAATAACATAGATTAATGTTAAAAGAGTCTCAGAGTCTTTAGACTTTATTATTTTAAAATATTTTTCATTATCTATATTGATCTTATGAGGGACACCAAAGTGATATATAGTATGTGTTGTCCCCAAAAATAGACTTCTCATTTTTTGGGACAACATGTGAACTATTTTGGTTTAACAGACCAAAATAATCTCTTCCCTTCTCAAAATTTGTTTTGAGCATTCAAATTCATCCTTTTTTCAGCTTCTCTTAAATCTATAGACTCTGTAGGCTTAAATATATGGACTCTACAGGCTTGAATCTACAAACTCTATAGGAAGAAAATCTATGGACTCTGTAGGCCAAGTTCTACGGGCTTCAAAGGTTGATTTCTACAGACTCTGTAGGAAAGAAGAAAGCTCTCAACACTTAGGCAATTTCAAAGTTGGTTCAATGACAAGGCTCAACCAAAAGAGTTCATCGACAAGCTTCTAAGCAAGGATTGAACCATTGAACTGTTAAACCTTGAACCATTTTGGTTCAAAGGTTCAATGGGTTCAAAGGTTCAACATCAACAGCAAGAGTTAAGTGCATTTGTCAAGGTTTAAAGTTCAACTGATTCAATTTTCAATGGCTTCAAAACACTTATAAAAAAGAAGGCTTGAATCATTAAACTGTTGAACCATTAAACCACTTTGGTTCAAAGGTTCAATGGGTTCAATGGTTTAATAGGTTCAACGACCAAATGGTTCAATGCATTTGGTTCAAAAAGATCAAAAGGACTTAGCCAAAGAATGAATCGATTGAACCATTGAACCTTAAACCAAAGGGTTTAACGAGTTCATAGGTTCAAAGTTTCAACTAGTACAATGAATATCAAAGAGCTTAAAAAGAACAAAGAAGTGATAGACTAATGGTTTAACAGGTTCAAAGGCTTCTACAGGTAGGTTCAACCAAAAGAACAAGTTTATGTCACTTAAACCATTGAACCACTTTGGTTCAAAGGTTCAACGGGTTCAATGAGGCTTGTTTCAAAGAATATTGGTTCAAGTAGTCAAAATAAATAAGGTAATGAACCATTGAACTGTTGAACCAAAGTTAGTTAAATCGGTTGATTCAAGCGACAAGTTCAAAGGAGTGCCCCAAGCGTCAAAGACACAAGTGCCCTTGCAGAGGGAATTTCCATGGCAAAAGTGACTAAGAAAGGAAATAAAAACTTGACAAAACTCAGCGGATGCTGCCAAGTGTCATCTTCTGAGCCTCATTTCACTTTGTTTCTAAGAGCAGCGGATGCTACCACGTGTCCTCTATAAGTTAATCAGAACACACCAAGTGGCATCATCTGCATGAATCTAAAATGAATCCCACATGGTTCTATAGTGTTTCCAAAATGTATTGGAAGCTACCAAGTGTCATCTTCCATAAGACACTCAAAATGCATCCAAAGCTTCTACAAACTCAACAAATGCTGTGACGTGTCCTTACCTATTTCACAGTGGATGCTACTATGTGTCATAATTTGAGATTCACATAAAATCGACTAAGACAAATTTCCAAGGGACAAACAACCCTTTCGAAGGACACTCAAAAGCTAAAGTGAACTATTGCAAAAAACCCAAAAGGCTAATTTAGAGCTCAAATATCCCTTACAGAGGGTAGGAAGGGGGAAAATGGACCAATTCAAAGGCCAAAAGAGCAAAGGGATTTCCTTCAAAAAAGTTCCCCCAAAAAAGTGACAAAGAGACAATTCCTTTAGACAAATTGTCTGAAAGAATTCCTGTAGACTTTTTCCTCCGAAAGAATTCCTCCAGACTTTTTCCTCTGAAA